>CM077643.1:231884729-232484729 GCA_039707465.1 Rhabdophis nuchalis
TTGCAGGCAATGTCTTAAGGAGACTGGTAGGAGGAGGCATGGAAACCAAGAGAAAAGTGTGTTTGACCTTAATTGTCACATCAGAGCATCATTATCCCCATGAAGCAGCAGCAGCAGCAGCAGCAGCCTACAACCACCTACATCACTTCCTGTTTTATGCCTCTCAAACCATGAACTGAAGAGTTATTTTTACTATGTTGACTTTTTTTTCGGCAAAACATCAGTCGTGCATTTTTCCATAGTCCCATCATGGAGCATATATGTATACATTGTAAATAAATTTTGTGCAAAAAGGACTGGAAAAATGAACTGTATTATTGCTTTTTTTTCTCCCTCTTTTCTTTCTTTCTTCTTTCCTTTCCTTTCCTTTCTTTCTTTCTTTTTGTAAAAGTAGCAGTTTGGTATGAGTTGGCATGCATACAGATTTACTAAGTGGGATAAGCTAATTATACTTTTGTTGTGGTTAAACAAATGCTTGTTGATAGCCTTTTTTCTATCAAGAAACCAAGGAGCTAATTATTATTAATAATCATTGCACATTAAGTCTTAGAGTTTCTGACTGAAACTGTTTGGATTGTACAATAACTCAAAGCCCAGCTGTAGTAGTTCAAGTGCAGTAATGAAACTGAATCTAAAATAAAAGCAAATTATTTTTGTCACGCTGGCTCAACTGCTTGAAAATTTTATTTTTTCTGCCCAAGCCCTCTAAAATTGTAACAATTTGCTAGCAACTATTCCAGTCTCACTCTCTCAAAATAATTTTAGCACTAGGCAGATTGAGTAATATATTTTAAAGTAAAATATTTTTATGGTGAACTTTCCTAGTCTTATTTATTTATTTTCAAGTGATTTCCAAATCTTTATTATTAGATGCTAGCAATTCCAAATCAAAAAAGAACCAATTGCACCAGATTAACGAATGCTGTTATGTAATATATTTGTTATTTGAATTAAATTACTCTAGGAAGTACCGTAAGTTAAATTTTACTCCTGAAAATGTTAATATTGATTACAAAAAAAGCCAGTCGTTATACCTGAATTAGTGCATTTACTATAGTAAAAGATGGTACACTTTAAAAATCCAATGTTCATAAACGAATCTGGTTGCTGCAGATAGAAATACTGGCCAATTTTCCAGCAGTTGTATATTCTGCTCTGCAGCCATCTGGTTAACTAGAGCCAAATAACATGCTTAGGTTTACAATACCTTATAATTTTCTTCTAAATAATATTACATCTATAGAAAGTTTCCTAAGGGCATGGGAAAAAAGAGAAACTTTCACTAAGGCAAACTAATTAAAAAAAAACCTCCTATTTTAAAAAAGATTTAATGGTAAACTGCTTGATAGGAACAAAAGACCTCAGTGGTGAGAACTATGATGTCTGCCATTCGCACAGATGTCACCCCATAAAACCGCCGTAACAATTCACTGTTTAGATTTAAAAGGGAGACCAGTTGTTTGGTGACTACTAGCCAAAGTTTGATAGATTGGTTTATCTACTGCTTGAAGCACTTAGGAGAGCATCCCCCGTCTATCCAGCTAACATCTCGAATGTTTAAAGAAAAGCCAGTGGATAAGACAGCACCGCCTGCATGTAGGAGATACACTCCACCTAGCATTGGACACAAGTCCTGAGACTAAACCTCACAAATAACTAACTATTCCTATATAAAGCAGTTTCTTTCTGCCCAGAGCCTGACTTGAAGCTTTATTGTATAGCCATAAAAAAATCGAGTGGTTTTATTTTCTGTGTTCTCAGTCTCTCTTATTGGAAGGCATGCAGTTTTCAGAGTGTGACTTTGCTAGTAATTAATTACTATTTGCTTACTTTCTCCATTGGGGAGGGGGCGGGATTTTGTTATCTGATGTATGTGTTGAAGCTGAGAATCACAATGCCTTAAGTTGCACTGATGTTGAAACAGCCACTTAGATCGTACAGATAAGTGATTCGGATATATTCCAACAAAGATCGAGTTATTTGCATTGAGGGAGGGGCGTGGCTGTCTAGGAAACTGCCAACCAATCAGTGATTTAAGAAAATCAAATATTTAATATAGATCCTTCTCAGCCTTTCTTCGCTCAAAGGAACTCCTTCCAACTTTAGAGGTGGCTGGGGACCTACCAGGTATATCTTTCTTATCCCTGCAATACCAAGAAAAATTAGGAATACATTTGCTGCCAAAGTTAGGTCTTGATAGTCTTGCCCATGTTTTATTTTCAGGAATGGAGCAAAAAGTGTATGTGCTATTAAGCTTTGGAGGGATTTTTTTTTCTGTAATAGATTTCCCCCCCCCCCCTTTCATTTAGTTATTTTTTACTCGAAAAATATAACCAAGGCAGTCACATTTGGGGGTTACTCTTAATCAGCTGCAATTATAGCACATTAATGAATAATACTCTGAAAGAATATTTTTTTTTGTTTTGTTATTGTTCGTCACATGATGTTAGACGGCTTTTACAGGCAAAGGAAAGAAGTAAACGGGTTACAAATAGGGAATTATCCCTCGTTTAGCATTAAAATTCATTTAGATAAAATTGCCACAAACATTTAAATGGAGAGATTAGTTCCCCCTCACGCCTTATTGCACACTCTCAATGGCTCCGTTAAGAACATTTTATACGTTGGAAATTCCGCCTTCTCAGGCTGCTGGCTGTTTCCTAGTTACCCACATTCAAAGCGAAGGCAGCAGAGACAGAAGAGAGGGCTGGGGGAAGGGAGGGAAGTTGGGTTTTCCCCCCTCCCCTCTTTATCACACTCCACCCTCCTTTTTTTTTTTTTTTTTTTTGGCAACCAGACCGCAATTCATCCTCTTAGATTTGTTGGAAGTAAAAGGGGAAAATAAATAACAGGAGATTATTCTCTCTTTGGACACCCAGTTACCCTATATGGAAAAAAAAAAGAAGGCGCCGCCTGTTACTCTTTTTCTGTCTGGTTCTACTTTGCCGCCGGCTCCCCCTCGCTCGCTTCCCCCCCACCCCCAAACTGGGAATCAAAAGTTTTGAGTTGGATCCGTCCATCCCAAAGTGATCGAGATTAACGTAGGTCCATATCCGGGTTTGGACGCGGGCTGGAGAGAGCGAAGGCATCGCTTGATAAAAGTTCTGACTCGCGCCTCTTCGGCCCATTTGCGGTACTCGCGCGGTGGGACCAGGAAGCGATCCAGCTGAAATGCATCTCTTGTTTGCAGCCCAAAGAGTAGGGTTTGTTTGCCCTGAAAAAAAATCTGTGGAGGGATTCATTTGAAAACAGATCAGTTGTCTTTCACCTTCCTCCTCCCGTTCCTTCCTTCCTTCCTTTTCTTTGCCTCTCGCTGCCACCCGCTGCAGAGCCAAAGGAGACGGAACGCCAGCTTCGACTGCCATCTTTTGGGGATTTGGAAAAACGATTCCCTCGCCTTCCTTTTCCCAATATTTCTCGACCTCCGTCCTTCCAAACCTCCGGTCTGAAATAAAAAAGAGATTCCGCTCTAGCTGAGGATAATAAAATTTGGGGTGGGCATTCTTGCCAAGGGATGATTGGTTTGCGATTGCGCATGGAAATCGTTTTAAGTCGTCGACCGAGGAAAACTTGGTGTGGGTGCTTCGCTTGCAGAAGAGCTCCGTCGATCCCCGGGCTGTTTCCATTCCTGCTCGGCCGAGCGCGGAACTATTTTCCTCTCTTCACCCTCCCCGGAAAAAAAAATACACCGTAAAAAGTTTTTCGATCAAGCTTTTGCTTTGCGGAAGGGAAATAACCCGCTGCCTCCCTCCCTCCTCCTCCCGTTTTCCCTTCCCTGCGAGATTGTCGGACGAGGCCGCATGCGCGGTGGGGCTCCTGGACTGATTTTTTTTTTTTTTCAGTCGGTGCTTGTCGCGGCTGCTGTATATTATTAATAATATGAACTGGTGTCGAAAGAAATGAAGAAGTGAACCGTCCGCCTGGTCGGTGCGCGTTGTGGGGGAGGGAAGGCGGCTGCTTCACAAAAAGAAAAGGCGGGACGGCCACTTTGAGACTCTTGCGGCCGTGTTTGGACGTTCCTCCCCAAGTTTAGCAGTGCTTTCTCACAGCGTTTCAAGCACGTGTTCCAAGGTTGGGGTGAGGGCGGTTGATTTGAATCAATACTTTGTAAGAAATTGTGGGTCCGGCCTACAGTCACGCTGGCCGGCCGCTCGTCTTCAGCACAGAGATCAGCACTTAAACCCGGACCTCCCCCCCCCCCCCAACTCCCCCAGTGCTGGGTAGAGAGAAGCGCCAGCGTGCGTGCGTGGCCTGCCTGCGCGCGTGCGTGCCTCCGTGAGAGAGAGCCATCTGGGGATAGGTCGAGCCTGACGCTTCTGCAATTGCCGCCATCTCTTCCCCCTGAGGGAAGGGAGGCTGGCCGCGTCGTACGCCCCCGCCGTGCCCTGCTCGTTACAAAGCGAAGTCCCCCTCAGGGGTTTGTAAGGGGAGGAGCGGGGGCCCTAGCCACGGAAGGTGAACTGGCCAGTCCCTGTCCCTGACCGGGCTCTCTTCTCAGGTATTAGAGGCGGAGCTCTCTCGGGAGTCGGGCAAAGGCGCCCCCAGTTCTTTTTCCTTAGACCCAACTCTGGTCGCCAGACGTCTGAAGAAGAAGGAAAAAAACCAAAAAACAATCGCCCGAAAGGCAAAGCCGTGGTCGGTCCGAAGTGAATTGGGGCTCATCTCGGCTCCAGCGTGGTCTCTGTTTTTACTGTCTGGTTCGACTCCGCGTAACCCCAAACACAAACCCGGACGAAGTGTTTAAAAAAAGGTCCCCGCGAAACTCTTTTCGCTCTGGCCCCCGAAACGCGAAAAAGAGAGGGAAGGAAACGGGCCTCACAGGAAAAAGGGAGACCTATCCGTACTCTTTGAGCAGGTCGTCTGCAATTCGTGCCTGTTACGAAGAACGGCCGTCGGGCTGTGGGAAGCCTCCCCGCCATCCCTTCTAACCACCCCATCGCAACCTGGGTCTGTCTCTATCCTGCCACCCACCCTGCCCGCAGCCTCCCCGGAGAAAGCGCAAGGTGTCCCCCCGTTCCGTCCCCCCCCCAGTCTCCGTGGCCTCCGCTTCTCACTCCGGAGTCCAATCCTGTCGTCCGGGCCCACCTGGCCTTGGACCTTCCCCCCCCCCCCCCCGCCGTCTACTCTCAACCCTCCCTGAGGGCACTTCGGGGACCAGAGGAAGCGAAAGCCAGAATCCCGTTCGCTGCGGCGGGAGGCTTCCACTTGTGCAAGTTTCCGCGCGGTGCCTCCGTGTGTGGCTGTGGTAAGAGAGGGAGACGCGGAGCCCGAAACAAATAATTTTCGGCTCTGCACAGGTAAAAAGCAGGGACGATGTGGACAATTCAAGAGTTGTCGCCTCAGGTTTGGTCGCCTCGCCGCTTGCCTCCCGAAAGTCGCGCAACCGCGAGGACGTGTGAATGTGCGTGGGCTTCGAGGAATCCTCCCCCTAAAACGCGCGCGGGGAGCTGGCTGGAGCTTTTCCAGCCAAGTGTTTCCCCTCCGGCGAAAGTCACTGAAGTGTCCCGGAAAACAAAGCTAAAGCGAGTCCTCTCTTCTTCCCTGCTGCCCGGTCCCAAATCTAAAGCAAGGGGGTGGGAGGTTGCCCCTCCATCTCCAGACGGTGGAGACCTCCGAGAGGAATGTAGGAAAATGCTGTGTGCATTTGGGAGGAGATGTTGAGATTTTTCCTTCTTTCTTCCAAATGCGAGATGGTGGGTGGGTGGATAAATAATCGCGCCCATATTCGCAAAATTGCACCTTTCCTTAGGTAGATTTTTTTACTTCTCAGGTACCTGATTTTATTAGGGTATGGATGCCGTCTCGCAAAGTTAACAGAATGAAGCCGTCCTCGGCTGATTACACCACCTCTCTCTTTGAGCCCAAACTCAAATAAAATGCGGGCAATATACGCGCGGATTCTCCCGAGTCTAACAAAGGTAAATGATCCGAGGACAGGCTTAGATTTTGTTCGAATTCTAGTTCGACTAAATGAATGTTTGCTTTTCTCTTCCCCCTTCAGTAGTACATAAAATAAACGGCTATTCGGGCAGTTTCGAGACTTTCCTTTCCAGCTCAAGCACCTTGGTAGGAACAGAAAGTTTTCCAGCAAAAGGAATTTCTCTGAATTGCTTTAAAGCCCCAATAAAAAGAATATCAGAGGGCTTCCAAGGACAAGAAAAAGGATATGGTTATCACTCACTCTCCCCTTTCGAGGAGATTCGTGTGAAGGGTTGTATCTGAACCTTTTTGGAAACTTGCTTCCCCCCCCCTCCTGGAATTAGCCCGTGTGATATACCTGCGTTTTCTCCTTTTCGGTGTGTGACTTTGCTGGAATTCCAGTCAGTATCTGGAAGATTTCACACCCGTTTTTTTTTGCTTATAAAAACACACAACTATTACAAGGAGGTGGAGGGTACTTTCCCCTTGTAAATGTGCCTATGTGTAAAAGGCGGCGGCGGGGGCGGAGGGGGGACAGACACAATGAGGCGACGAAGGTGAAAGGGAGAACCGGACCCTCTGGCCGCACAGAATATTTGTCCCAAAAGGCGGATAGCGGGAGGTCTGCTTTGAAAAGCTTTGCGAAGTCCTTCCTGCAAGGTAGTTAATAAACTCCTAAGCAGTCAGCAGCTTTGTATTTTATGTAGTGGACGGAGAAAATCTTCCAGGGCTTTAATGTGTGAAATAACTAAATGCCTGTGTGGCAGCTGTTTCTAAAGCCAAAACTAACTCTTTGGAAGAAGGGGAGGGGAAAGGAGAGGGGAGACGAAAAGACTGCTCATTTTTTTTTCCTTTGGTGCCATTTTGGATGTCATCTGTTTCCTTGGTGACTGTGTTCAGCCCCCCAAAGCCCCTGAGCGCCTGGATTGTTCGAAAAAAGCATGCTATTTCTGCACCGTCATTTATCACTGTCACCGCATAATGATTCCCCTTGCAGCTCCTTATTGATGTTTGTAATTGCATTATCTCATAAAGGGGAGGGGTGAGGTGGGGGGGAGGGAGATGATCAATGAAACTGAACTGTGCATTGTGGGGTCAGGAGATACACAAGTACTGTTTGTGTGTACACACACACACACACACACACACAAACCCCACAGAAGCAGAAGAGCTGTTCTGAATTGGGGGTTGGTTGGTTGCGTGAGTGAGTGAGTATTCTTGTGTACGGTACCTGATTGTACTGGAAAATCGTCATTTTTCCTCGCTTTTTCACCCCCGACGTTTAGGTAAACTTTTTGCTGAAATTCGGAACCGCTCCCTGCCTTGCGTTTCAAGGGAGGAAGAAATAGTCCTGCCTGGTGAGAAATGTGTTCCGCTGTCACAAGTGGACAGAGGAAAGTAGTGAATAAGCCCATGACCCTCCTTTCCTTTCTCTCTTTAATATTCCCCGTTCCTTGCAATTACTCCCCCCCCCCCCCCCCTTGATGGAGGGAGAACCAAAGAGTAATTGGCAGACACACTATCTGGGAACTATCTTCAGCACCGACCTTTTTTCCTAGCTCTTCCAACGAGACCCCGCTTTTCTGCCACTAGTATTTTCCGCTTAATGAATGTGGATTGCAAATTTAAGGGGGATCGCCTCCCAGTTTCTCTGTCTATTTCCCTCCAGGTAGCTGACGATTCGCTGTTTTGTCCCCTTACCCGAGTAGAAAGAGTAAAAGCAACCTGCCTTCTGAAACTGGAAACTGGGAGAAACCCTTCCCAGCTCATCCTCATGAAATTATCCCGTTGCCAGCTGGCAAGGGGGGGGGGGATCCTGGCTAGCTAAACAGAATGGCATATTGGTTGGGCGTGAGATTAGGACATTCCGCAAAGAAATAAAGCCAGGAGGTTGCAAGGAGTGGGAATAGAAAGGGGAGCCGCTGATGTGAGAATGTGTTTTTGCGGAGCCGAAAATGGACTTAAGCCCTTTGATTTGACCGCGGATCCTGTTGATTTCAACGGAACCGAAAAGATCCTGATTCCTGCTCCCCTCTTTAAATTGTCCTCTCGGGAGCGATCTCTCAACGGTGCCAAGTTTGTTTGTTCAGCCTGGGCAAAGAAGGAATATCCAAAAGATCCTGTCGCGTTCAAAGCCCAGGTTTTGGAAATTGGGAACTCTTTTTTGCATTTGATAACCTTTCTCTTAATCATCCTTCCCCTCCCCATCGCCCCATCGCGAATGTTTTTGAATGGGACGGATAAATAAAAATAAAATGCCAGACAACACATTTAATTTTTTTTTTAAGGAAGAAATTACTTGATTGCGACTCCCTTCTTTAGAAAAAACTGCATATCTTTCTTTAGATAAAAATTGCCTCGGATCATCGTACTGCACTTAACTCCCATTCCCACCCTGGTCGACCTTTAAATTTCAATACAGTTGGTCGTAGCCGCTTTGGCTAGGTACCACCCAAACACACCTCCACTGTCCCCAGGCCTGTATGTCAATTGTCAACTTCACTTCTGTGATACTCGAGTCCGGGCAAATTCCCTAAGAATTAAGGCACAAGGCTTATTGGGAATACTTATTGCCCGAGAAGGCAATATTTAATTGTAGGCAGAAAGATGCTTCAATATCCCAATAAGAAATAAGAACGCGCCTCTCCTTTCAATCTAACCCCCGCCACGCCCCCGCAGCAAAAAAAAAAGGGGGGGGGCTGTATTTAGACTTCAGAGTCGAATCGTTGCAAATGGATGGAATTGCTAGCATAAAGACAGAATTGCACCCATTCTCTCTGAATGGTGAGGGAAGGTAATCGTGTTAACACAGGCACCAATTTTAGCTGAGTAGATTGGGGGAATCCTCTGCGTCAAGGGAAGTCAAGGGAATGTCCTTGACTTAGACTAGCAGTGAAAATTTGCCAAATTGCCAGCAGCAGTACATAAACAACACCTAGATTTCCCCCCCCCCTTTTTTTTTTGAGGGAGAACAAAACATTAAAAGCAGTTTGGAAGAAAAGGTACCCGCCAGGCGAAGCTGCTTGGTTTAGAAGGTCTTTGTCACTGCTTTGGAGCTGCACTTTCCTTTGGTTCTTATTTCAGTCTGAAAGTAAAAGTCACTTTCGTGAGATTCTCCTATTTTTATAAATCTAACCGTTCTCCCACCTCCAGCCGCCTTTCCATCAGTATTCCAGCTATATAAACAGAAACACTTTTGGCTGTATTTCGAAAGAACCGCTTGATATGGATCACGATGCGAATGTTATGCTATGTTTGAATTACATTTTCGGAGGGCTTCCTCTTCCTTCTCCCAACCCACAATAAATTAATCAAAATGAGCCGTTCATCCAGAATAATTTTAAAAGAGAGGAAGAATAATATTTCATGCCAGGAAATCTTGGTTAAAATAATGAAAAATCACTCTCAGCTTAGAAATTATTTATAGAACATATCTTACATTAACATTAAAAAAAACCGTATAAACAACAGCTGCATCAACAACAAAACCCTCCTGATTTACAGTTATTGAATATTTGATTGTCATGTTAATGCTTCATATTCTACCTTTTATTTGCATTTTAATCTATGGACTATTTACAGTATTTTTGCCTTTTGGTGGGCCAGTGATTGATTACAGATGGGGGGGAGGAGCAAAATGACCTGCAAGATGGCTTTTCCTGCCCCTCCCCCTTTTGCTGTTTACGAAGCTTTTCCAACAATGGTAATGCGACCAGGACAAATAAATTATGTCCCTTCTAGACGTCAGAGAAACGCTATTCCTTTTCCTCCCAAATACTTATTTTTATACTGATCGAACCCCAGCAAGGTTGTATGTAGCTGCTTTTCCGACTTTTTAAAAAATATTTAAAACAATTAGTTCTGATGTTTTTTATCAAATGAAAAAGCAACTATGAGCTTGAGAATAAATGTTATTAAGAATTCTAATTTCTCCCTTCCTTTCCTTCCTTCCTGCTTTTTATTTTTTACAGCTTTAAGATGAAAAGTTCCAGAATCACTAGAAATACTTTCGGTCGCATAAGTTAGCCTAAAAAGTGTGTTGAGAAGAGGTCGGACAGTCTCCTGTTGCCAGACAAACAACGGAAGACAAAAGAAACACCCACAACCGTTTCTTCCTTGTTTAATTCCTTGGCGTAATTTGTCCAATGCCTTTTCGGGTAGCTCCCAAGGTCCAGTTATTCGGTGGGGCCCAATCCAGTTTCTGAAATTTGGACAGTGGTGACCCTTTCGGTACAGAAAATGGGTCTCTCTGCAGAGCAGCCGCCCACTTCTGTTCTAAACAATGATTAAACGTGTCTGTCATGGGGGGGGGGGGCAACTTTGGTTTTTGAAATGTGTATTTTATATGTGTGTGTTTGTGTGTGTGTATGCATACACACACACAAATTTATCGCAGAACCGGTGGCGATTGTGGGGCCTCACATGCTAACTGCAGGGTGAAGGGAAACCCATATGAAAAGCGGGCAGGGGGGAGCAGTGACAGGCAGATTTGATAGATTGCTCTTGTTTTTTGTTTTGTTTTTATAGGAAGGAAGCAAAACCATATCATTGTCTCAGCGAAATGGCTCGTTTCCTGACTCACCTCTCTTATCGAGGTGCTCGTTCACACAAACTTGGCTGGCTCCCAAGCGGAGAGGTGACCAGTCCACCAGTCAGCAACTTCCCGTTTAATGAAACCTCTCTCGTTTGCAAACCGGACCAGAGAACTCGAAGGCAATTTTATTTGCAGCTAAAACCGGCGCTGGCTTGTTCCCTCCGTGCGGCTGCGTTCTTGTGAGTGGGTGAAGTTGGGGGGGGGGGTAGAGAAAGGAGGCGAAGGGGCGCTCGTGGTCGTTGTCCTGCGAATGCCGCACCCCCTTTCGCTTGGAAGGCTCGCTGGGACTCGTTCCCAAGAGTCTTAAGAAACGATCTTTTGTAAAGTCGGGGCGCCAGACAACCACTAAATTACTCCCCACTCCCTTAACAGCAAAGACTTGAACCTCAGCCCTCGACAGCAAAAAAATGTACTGCGGACCAGCGTTTTGAAATCCGGAATAAGGAAACTATAGCGCAGGAGCCTCGCTCCAGCAAATTTGTTGTGACCGGACGGGACAAGCTTCGCCGTGGGAGACACCACTGCCAGATACAGATCACTACGTGGGGGATAATTCATGGGATAAGAAACCGATTGTGGGGTCCCAGGTAGAAAATCCAGCCACCGGGACCAGGTGTTTTAAAAGAGTTGGGAATAAATTCCGTGGAGAGGGCGGAGGCCGGGGCGGGTGGGAAAGAAACTGAAACGCAGAGCGGGCAGGCGAGAAAGAAAATAACACCAGGGATTTTCTGTCCTCTGTAGTTTTATTTGGGGTTTTGGGGTAGGTAGTAAGCGCCTAGGTTTATTGAACGGCCGAGGCTCTAAAGGAGAGACCACGACCACAAAGGCGAGGGAAAGGCTCCCGCCTTAAGCCGGTCGCTGCCAGGCTCGTTACTGGCGCGCACCCCCCACCCCCACCCCCGAGCGCAAGGCGAAAGTGGCCTCTCGCCAGCCGCAGATTGAGAGCGCACTTCGTTTCTGCCACGTTAGGAAGATGACATCCAAATAAACAAGGGACAGGCGGCCAAGTGCTGGGCCCAGCGGAGCGCCGAGGCGCAAATAGCCATTGAGAAGGCGAGGGACTTCGGCTTCTGCTGAGCGTCTCTCTCTCTCTCTGCTTGTTGCCTCTTGAAAGAGTATCGGGCCAGCGCAGGTGGGTAGCGAAGACACCGGCTTGAAATAGGGGCGCAAGCCCGTGGGATCCCCGCAGGAAGCAAGGGAAAGGGGTGCCTTTGCGGGGGGGGGGGGGAGAGCGAGGTTTCACTCCTTCGAGGGTGGCATATTAAAAGGAGCGACGGAGAAATCCTGCCTAACATCGGAGGCGACGGCAATCGGGGCTCAGCCACAGCATTCAGTGGAGGTGAAGCTCTCCCTACCGGAGGACGGGACGCGAAGTTATATTAAGCGCGGGAGAGTGACGCACGAGGCGTGCTCAGGCCTCGCCCACTGGCGTTGAGGGCATCCACGGCCCGGGAGCCCCGGCGATTATTGGAAGTAAGTTCCGCTGGTTTCAATGGACGTCGCTTCCGGTCAATGCACTTGGGGCTCCGCCGCTGGGAGCTCGACCCTTGCGCTTCTCTACCCAGGGGAGAAATAAATTCTCGGATCCCCGAAGAGATGTTAGGACAGTGTTTCTCAACCTTGTCAACTTGAAGCGGTCTGGACTTCAACTCCCAGAATCCCCCAGCCAGCATTCGCTGGCTGGGGGATTCTGTGAGTTGAAGTCCAGACCTCTTCAAGTTGACAAAGTTGAGAAACACTGTTTTAGAATATTTTCTGCTAAGACACGCGCATGTTTTCCCGCCGCCTCTCCAAAATCAGCCACGGGAGGACCTGGTTCTGCGCTAGTTAGAAAAAAAAAAGAGGAGAGAAAAGGGTCCAGCCCTACTGGAGATCTTTTCTCACCCTCGCCACTTGACAGCATGGAGGGGGAACTTGGCACTGGCTTGACAGGGTCAACGAGGGAGGCCATCCCTCCCCCCCCAATTCAGAATAGAGCTGGAAAGGACCTTGGAGGTCTTCTAGTCCAACCCCCTGCTCAAGCAGGAGACCCTCTACCAGGGGTCTGCAAAGTTGGCTCTTTTAAGACAGGTGGACTTCAACTCCCAGAATTCCCCAACCAGCCTGGTTGGGGAATTCTGGGAGTTGAAGTCCACCAGTCTTAAAAAGAACCAACTTTGCGGACCCCTGCCCTATACCATTTCAGACAAATGGCTGTCCAGTCTCTTCTTCAAATCCCCCTGGGGGCTCAGCGCCTGCCGGTTTGCCTGTTGGAGGCAATCTACACCCTGGGCTAGTCTTCGCGGGCATCTGGGGTGGCAGCAGCCTGAACTCCCCTCCTTTTTTTCCTGGATTACACCGACCCACCTAGAACTTGGTACCTGCACCCTCCATCCTGGACGTTCAGGCCCCTCTTCTTTCTTTCACCTCCAGATGAGATCTTCTGTCTGAGGGGAGGGATGTGGGGGGCAGCATTATTTAATTTCCACAAGCTTGAATTGTTAACAGAGTCGCCCACCTGTACCCGATATTCCTCGCCCGACCTTTTTTCCTACTTAAATGCGCTTGGACTGGTTTCTAATTCCCCCCCCCCCCAAGCCTTCCACCCAGATTCCCCATCGTTGTCGCTTATAAAGAAAACAATTAGAGAGCCATTCTGCAGCCCTTAGCGTGGCCAACTTGTCTGTTTCACTTCAAAGGACGGCAAGCAAATTGTTTCCAGAGTTTATAAGTAATTAGGCTACATTAGGGGGAAGCAGCTAAGTCAAGCCGAGAAGAGTCTCCTCCTCGCTCCCTTTTGGGGCTGGGGGGGGATCTGTTTCTTGGACAGGGACCGCGTCGTGGGTCGTTGATGATTAAGTAGGCTGTTGAAAACTTAAACGTTGATTCCCCCAACACGCAAAATCACAGCCCGCTTGAAGTTAAGAGGATTTGGACCCACAAACCGACTTGTGACCTCGGCTGCCTTATGAAAGGGCAGGTTGAAAAAAAGGACGGGGAGTGGGGGGCGCGGCAGGGGAAGGTAATTGCGCATAATTAATGTTGAAGAGAAAATGGTCACATAATAGGCTGCAAAAAAAAAAAAAAGGCCATATGTAAGTGTGTATCCTGGGAACTTTTTTTTTTTTTTTTTAAACCTTTCCTTCCCAACCAGCTCCGGCGCCCCGATCATTTTGCCCTAGCAACCTATTGGGAAGATTCGTTGAAATAAATGGGACTTTCTTCCAAGTTCCCTTTAAAATGACCGCCTTGGGGATTTTACGGGGATTGGGAGGAAACCTACGATTTCATTAACAGTATTAGCTCGTTCCTTACTCTCTGTTGGAATAATTTCACATGCATTTTCTGATTGTGAAAATTCCTATTTGGCTCATAATTACAACAGACTGCATTATTTCTCTCGTGTGTGTGTGTGTGTGTGTGTGTGTGTGTATTTTCTCTCCCTCCCCTTTCAAGATTGCCTCCCCGGTTCCGACTCTTTCCGCATTGTATAGGATATAATTTGCTGAAGATATTAAAACAGAATTGTTGATTTAAAAAAATCAGCCCCAATTTTTTTCTCTCCCGAGGAGTGATTGCTGTTATAAAAAAAAAATTATAAAAGAATACTCGGAAATAAGTCTCACTGGTGTATAATTATACAGAGAACTGGCTGTACAGGATTGTAGCTTTAGGCTGAGATTTTAAACATGCTAACTTACAAAAAGGCTCCAATAAAATAAACATGATTTATTTGTTAATGAAGACAAGGAATAATTTAACTGTATTTGAACCTGCTATTTTTTAATGTTTAAAATCATCATGTTCCACCTGTGGCTAGGAAATTAATATTTTTGTCCATAATGTAAGCTTATAATATATTATTACTATATGTATATGGAGGGAACTGCACTGTACACCATCTTTTATGAAATAGAAGAAAATCAGGACCCTTTCCCAGAGAATGATGGCAGGGTTATATTGCCTGCACTGTGGATAGTGAAATAAAAATACAATTTGCTTTTGTTGTTATTCACTATTTTATCCTTAAAAGGCCACAGAAGCCCTAAAACTCCAATTAAGTACACCCACACCCACAGACATGCGTATATACATAAGAGCCTGGCTCATTTTCCCCCATACATTTAAAGTCGCATCTGCCCAACAAATTGAGCTAAATCAACTCAGCTGGAGCTTTCAAAAGCAATAAAAACATACTAATAGATTAATTTTAAAAATAGGCTGCCTCACAATGGGGTATCCTCAAATTTGCCTGTGTCAACTTATTTATTAAATTTGTACACCACCGTCTCATCTAAGTGACTCTGGGAGGGTTTACAACAACATAATGATAATAATACCATACATTTATTAGTATTTATTATTTCCATTTACATAGCCACCCATCTCAAATATATGACATCATCAGGTTTACAATTTCAATCCAAATGTAATATAAGCATATATAAAACTATATAAATATTGTACTGTTACAAATATATAAAAACCTAATCACAGCTGAGGTATAAAAAACAATTGCACCAATCACCATAATCCCTATATAGGCTCTATCATCCTCCAGTTTTCCAAGCCTGGGTAAGAGGGGGTGGGGTGCGGGGAGCATAGCTTTAAGACCTTTTGAAAAGTCGAATGGAAGGTGACCTGACAGAAGAGGTTCTCTTCCTGGGCCCTATCAGGTGGCATCCTGTAAGAATTTTGGATTTGGAACTTTTCTGCTGGATGGATAGACATAATTGAGAGACGCAGTTTGGGGTAGTGGTCAAAGCACTAGGCTAGAATTGGGGAGACCATGAGTCATACTGAGTGACTTTGGGCCACTCTCTTAGCCCAAGGAAGAAGGAAGCAAAGACAGATTACTTCCGAAAAATGTTGCTGGAAAAACTGCAGAACAGTGCAGGAAGTCACAGGAGTTAAAATTAATTTGAAGAAACAAAACAAAAGAAGTAAAAGGTGAAGAAAAGATGTAATCGGGGAAAGGCAATTCCTCAAATAACTTGGTGTCTTTGGAGGCAGACTTTTTTTCCCCATTTAAGTTTTGCTGTAGCAAACTCTACTACAAAATATTCTCATTCTTGGATGTCTGATTTCTTCATCTGAAAACAATGCAAACTTTTCTCTTTAGACATATCGGGACCACAACTCTGATTGTTATAGAGAGTAGCAGCTATTGTAGGGATCCATCTTCCCTCCCCTGCCCCACACCCTCCAACCATATTGTGGTTGAAAAAGAGGTACTTCTGCATATTAATTTGACGTAGCTTTGCCCAGCTTGGCATCTCCAGATGCTTGAGGATTCCAGTTCCCAGAAACCCTATCCATCTAGGCTGAAGGAATTATGGTTGTTGGGAATTCCAGCCCTTGGTATCCCAAAGCATCTGAAACATACAGCAATAGCTGCTCTAAGGAATAAACAGAAAGTTCTGCTCCAGCCTAGAGAGATAGGAAGGGCAAAGTTCCAAGAACAATATTTTTAAAACCAAAATGGCCATTTCAGGAAGAAGAAGAAGAAGAAAAAGAATGACTCCTCTGCTTCCCTGGAGCAACAGAAGACTACTTAAAGACGTCATATATGTGAGCATACACACACTTACTGTAGACACAATTTTAAAAAGTTGACAAAGTATCACAAGATAGAGATGATATGTCACTCAGCATTAGCAATGGCCTTGGGCCTGCTCCAGTTGGTACTTTTGATGCTTGCACAACCACATTCCGCGCAATCGTTTGAATGGCAGTTATTTAGTGCATAAATAAAATCTCAGTCTTTGCAACAGGAGGAGAAGTATTGGAACTCTCCATAATCTTTTGTGCATTCAACTGGGGAGGCGTGTCCCTCAAATAACCCGGTCCCTTTTGAGGCAGACTTCATTGTTGCATGTAATGGTAGGTAAAAAAAGTTCTATTACAAAATATTCCTATTTAGTCCAAAGGGGGGAAAAAGAATGAGAGGTTGAATGGCTTTGCTGGCTATGGATCAACTGCTTTCCCCCTTGAGGTAGCCACTTCTTGCCTTGTTCTGGGTCAGTATAAGATAAGCTGCCGGGTCCTCCAACTAGCATCCACCTTGCATGCTACAATAGATTTGATAGAATCGCTTAATGCACGGGTCTGCAAAGTTGGCTCTTTTAAGACTGGTGGACTTCAACTCCCAGAGTTCCCCAGCCAGTAGAGCTGGCTGGGGAATTCTGGGAGTTGAAGTCCACCAGTCTTAAAAGAGCCAACTTTGCAGACCCCTGGCTTAATATATGCAAAGAGCATAGCAACACCAATACTTTTTAAAATTATGGGCAAAAGTTCTGGGACACCTAAAGAGCTACTTGTAGGTGCCACAATATGACAACAAGTTAGGTCCTTGAAAGATCTCTGGAGCCTATCACATTTAGCAAGATTAGAAAGTATTTGGAAAAGGGCTGTTCCAATGGAGTCATTTAACTTACTCATTAGATTTAGCAACATAATAGGAATCCCTTCCCAGTCTTCCCCTATAACAATTCTGTAGGATCAGTTGCAGAGACAAGTTGTGACCGGCCCAAAGTCACATGGTATGCTCCCATCATTGAAGGTGAACTTAAGCCCAAGTCTCCTCCTGCTTCTCTGAGCCTGCAAAGGTAAGTAGAACAGCCGGGGTGGGGGGGAGGAGCTGTGCTGTGTGATTTAGATTCACTAGAAAGCAAGAATTCTTGCTTTCCAGTGAATATACCATACTTTTGGACTAAAAGATGCACCGGAGTATAAGACACGCCAAGGTTTTGAAGAGGTAAATTTAAAAAAAAAGGTTTTTACACTCTGCAGGCCTCCCAAACCCTCTGCATGCCCCATGTTTGCGTGCAGAAGCTTTGAGAGACTTTTAGAGTGCTTCTGAGGGGCTGGGGGCAGCAAAAACAAGCAAAAAAACAGCCTATTGCAAAAAAAAAAAAAACAGGGCATGCATAGGCTTCGAGAGGCTTGTAGAGTGCTCCTGGGGGCTGGGGGGGGAACAAAAACAAGCAAAAAACATACCCCATTTTTTGCTCGTTTTTGCCCTCCCCAGGAGCACTTTGCAGGCCTCCCAAACCCTCTGTGCATCCATTTTTGAGAAAAATAGGATACGCAGGGGCGGGGTTTTTGGAGGCCAAAAATGCTGTATTCAGTCTATAAGACGCACCCAGATGTTCAACCTCTTTTTTGGGGGGCAAATGTACATCTTATACTCCGAAAAATCATGCGGCACAGCTGATTGCCGCACAGCTGATTTTTGGAGCTCTTTTTTTTTTAACTTTTTAAAGCATTTTTTTATTAATGTTTCGGGCGAACCAGCCCGAACCAGTAGCATTTCACCCCTCGAATGACACCCGGTGAAGTCTGCACCTATCAGATGAATGACGGGAACAAGTGCAATTGGATTTTTTGAGAGTTTGGCAATGGAGAAGGATTCTCACGGCTTCATCCTCTCCATCCCATAAAGAAAAAATGGTCTGCTTTGCCATTTAACCCTTCATTTCCTTTCTTAGGAAGTACATTCTGTTGATTTGAGCTTTGAGGTTGGCAATTGGTTGCAAGCATTTCATCACCATTCAAGGCGACATCGTCAGTGTGTTTTGAGTTGTCTCTGCACTGACGTTGTCTCCTCGAATGGTAGTTAAACATTTGCAACTAAATTGCCCAGCTCGGAGCTAGGTAGGTTCTTCTATGCAAATCCGAGCATAGACTGCAGAGCTCCTATTAGCAAGCCAAGAGGGTACTCAGTCATCTTCCAATTTCTTTATTAGATCATATTCTTCAAGTCCATGCATGCACACATATCCATGCCCAAGATCACAATAGCCAGACCTCAACGGAAGGAAAATAGAGAGAAAAACAATCATACAAATAGAACTGAGTTTTCTTGTTCAACCACCACAAGAAAACAACCAAACTCAGAGACCATCAAAAACCTCCCCCAAAAGACAGTGTCCTTCTTTTTTACTGGCCAAGTCAAGTGAATGTATCCCTTTCTATGATACCTAGAACCTGTGTGATTTCTCACGACAAGGTTTCACCCTTTGTTCTTCCTTGCTTTAAATGCCAGCTTTGTTCTCGTGGAAGTAGTGCTTTGTTTATTGATACCAGCCATACAATTATGACAGAAGGACATTTCTTTTCATTTATTTCTGTTAAGTATTTCTGAATGGAACCAGCAAATGGTTAAGTCTGTATTCTTTAACTCTCTACATACAGATATGGAGAGAATATAACAGCAAGATACATGTAGCATAGAATAGGGGTTCCCAGTCCCCGGGCTGCGGCTTATTCGGAACTGGGCCGTGTGTGCAGCTCAACTTGAGTGAGGGGCAGGCAGGCAGGTATGTGCACACGCACATGTGCACCCAGCTCAACTCACGCAAATTGAGCTGCATGTGCACATGTGTGTGCTGGCTCGCCGCTCACATGGCACAATTTCCCTCTCCTCTGCCAGCTGGGCTGCCAAGCCGCAATGATTAGGGACCGCTGGCATAGAATGAGGAATGGAATTTTATATATCATTGTCTTTTAATGACCCCATCCAGGGTGGAGTCTGAATGGAGCTGAGTGTTGCCAATGCAGAGCTATATTCAGCAGATATAATCTCAACAAAGTCATTTTATATATGTAAAGAGTAAATACATTATGTAGAAAATACAAATGTGCATTTGGGAATAGGGTACTGTCAGGATGCCTGAGGGTCATATGATTCCTGAAAAGGGCAAGTGGATCCTTAAATATGTGCAAGCTTATGTCAAGATGGAAAATATTAAATATATCAAGATCAACCATATTTAAGTGTTATTTACTTCAGCGTCAAAGTCCTTCCGGATAGAGCAAATCTAATTACATCTTGATTTCACCCATTTCTCAGATCTTCTTTTTTGAATTGCAGCCCTGAGAGGTCCACGAATTAGAAGACTGATCATGGAAGAAGGCTGTTTGCTCATATCTGTGAAGGTTTCCCCCCCCCCCCCCCCCCCGACAATATCACTGTTATTTTATTGATTCTGAATTTCTTGTGTATTTCATTGTTAATCATTTGATTTTCTTGCAATTAAGTCAATTTAGTTAATTAAATTAAGTAAATGGTATTGTAAAAACACATGGGGACAATTAAAACACGAGAGGGGAAAAATGCCTTAAAGTATCCTTCTCCATTCCTGATCCCTTTAGTTAGACTGAGCCACCATGACTGTTGTCCTCAGTCGCATCACTAAAAATAAAGCAAACTCCCTATTCCTAATCCCTAGACCTATTTTAACTTGTTATTGATAGAATGGTGAAGATGCATTTTCCCCGATAAAGTTATTAGTCATTTCAGAGAGGATGATATAGATCAGGAAAATGTCAGGGAAGAAGAAGTACTCTTTCTCCAGCCATCTCTGTCCTTAACGTGTTCAGCAGTTCTGAACTGCAAGATGTTTTTGAGTGAAAATAACATTCAAGCTAGACTCCTGATATTTTCTTGGGCAATACATGCTAAATTAGTGTCAAGAATACATTGACCCATAGTAAACTATTCCTGTTGACATCCTCCATCTATTGTAAACCTTAACCATATTTTAAGCATTTTTCGTGCAACGAAGCTAGATTTGAATGTGAGGAAGGAAGGAAAGAAAGCTCTCAGATTTATGTTCTATATACATTCTTCACACAGATTTTGTGCTTAAGTGAATCTTCTCAAAAGTCTGAATACCTGGAAGAGAAGAATCTTACTTTTAACCATGGAAATATAAATAGCTGGCCTCCAATTTCTGAACTTTTTGCTTTAAAAAAAATAATATAAGATTGGGATTGATAGTATAAAGAAACAAAACAGAATGGAAAAAAATGGACTTGAGTAAAATAATGTCATTGCTTCTAAAAATGGCACCAATTTGGTACCTCTTGTTTCTAATATTTCTTTAACTTCGTTTCAAAGGCTATTACATCACTCTTTAAAAACCCCACTATGAGTCACAAGAAGTAGGGTATATAGCAATACTGCAGCCAGTCAAACAATCAATCCATCAATCCATCAATCCATCAATCCATCAGTGACTAATTCCTTCTCTTCATTACTACTAAGGAGGAGGAAAATAAAAAGAACAAATCAACCTCTGAAGTCAAGAACAATGAACTTTTCTATGTGTTGTACATCACTGCTTCAACTTGCTTTCCCTTCTGAGATGATTAGTGTGTCAGTGACAACAAATGCCAGACTTGATTAACATAGTTATAAAACTTCATCACACACTGCTAACTTTCCCACCCAGGTTTTGGCAGCCTATGTGGTAGGGCTAAAGTAATGTCAAGGTTTTTGCTCTGCAACCATATCTGTAATTGGTAACAGACAAGGAAGGTCAAAGAGATAACCATTGGAAATATTAGTTATTTATTCACTTTCAAAAGTTAATAAATTAATCAAGTTACAGTGATCAGTGTTTGTGTGGTTTTTTTCCCCCCAGGGTAAGTTTCAGCATAGGGTTCTCTGACTACTTAAATGAAAGAGGAGGTGGAAGTTGTATTGGATATGTTTGCTGCCTTGAGTTAGTTGTAAAAATATTACAGGATGGGATATAAATAAATATGTGCATCTCTGATTGTAGGTAGAGCATGTAGAGTATAAAAACACAAGAACATCATTTCTTTTGCTTTCTGATTAGATGGTTGCATACTAGTGCCTGAATGTACATAATGGTTATCTTTTGAGAGCTGCATGTAATGAAACTTCATTTTAATGTACGCTGCTTAGTGTAGATTTAAAGTGACAATAAAGTTTCTATTCTATTCTATTCTTCTATTTCTTATTCTCTTCTCTTCTCTCTTAGACATTGTATACATTATGAATGCTGAAATTCTATGAAACCTCTAGGTAGACATACGCATCTGAGATCTAATAGAAACCATCCTTTTCTTCCCATAAATAATTTGGGGGAGAAAGGATCGCGATTGAATTAGGATGTAATGGTTAGCATGTCTCCAGTGTTTTAGATCTGTCCTGTTGCAAGGTAGAGAAGAAAGATTTCCTAATCAATGTACAGCAAGGCAAGAAGCAAATTAGACAGTTCTTTTTAACAGCAAACCTTAGGCTGGTGAGAGTTAGTTTGGTGCAGGGATTACAAGATCTAGGCTAGAAACTGCAAGATCCTGAGTTAAGTTCCCATTTAGCCACGAAACTAGTGAATTTGAGCCAGTGTCTTTCAGCCATTGGAGTGACAAACCATTTCTGAAAAATGTAGCCAGTAGCCAAGATAGATTCATAGGACAAAGCAAACACAACATCAACGAGGGTGCATCAGTTCAACGGATATAAGTGGCTATATTTATTATTTTTTCTTCAAAGCTAATGTATATGGTTTCCTCACTGCCTAGATTATTTTGTGCAACTGGCCTCTGGGATAATTTATGGTGAATTGCAGCTATGGCCTTGTTCATGTAAATGAGAGCAATAAACCAACGGAGAGGATTTCTAACAATTCAGCAACTTGAAATGTCAGCCGTAGCACACAAGAGACATATGGAGGTCTTGAAACCGTTCATAAGCACACTGCCTATCCTGCTCAATCTAGAGGTAGGTACAGTGCTACAGTGAAATCCTTGGGTGGGGTCATCTTGTATTTAGGAATTTACAGTGTTGCAAATGACTTGGCAGGTGCTGACACATAGCAGGTAAGTCTGTAGAACAAATCCTGATCTCCAAGTAGAAGATGCCACTGACGATCAAGAAGTCTGCAAACATGCTGTGGTTCCATTCTTTGCTGTTTAACACCTGCATTCATGCAGGAAGAAAAAGGATCCTTTGGTTAGATCACAGTGCAAGATCTACAGCTTACTCCAGTTAGCTTCCTGCCTTGCTTCCAGAACTGGCCAAAGAAGAATATTTCAAAGAAAACCCAAGTCATTCCTTACTGATGATCGTACAAATGCAAAGCATCTTTTGGTTCTCATTAGTTAGTAGTTAGTTTTTGCCCCAAAGCACAAAGGTTTACATTTCCCCTTTAAAAAATATTTTCCCGAGTTGCAATCTCATTGCCCATATACTGTAAATTACCACAATCCTTTCTTATCCTTTTTCTAAAAAACATTAAAAAAAATAAACTCAACCCTCTGATTTAGCAAAATTAAATGACATTACAATTGTATAGAGAAGCAAACAACTTCCTATAAATAACATTTCCAAGCAATTATTAATTGAACATCTAATAAATAATGAACAAAATTTTCACAGAGGCATAATAATTTTCAGTAACTGTCTATGTAGGATTATTAATGGCAAAATATTAACAATTTAATTCTTGTAGCACCCCAATAAGTTACTTTTAAGCCATCGAATAATTCCTATCATCTAAATCATGGGCCTCGAACCCTTGATCCATGGACTGGCTCTGGTCTGCGGCATGCCAGAAACCTGGCCACATAAACAAGCAAAACCTAATCTGCAGGATGCAGGCAGATCACAAAACCATGCCCCCTCCAGCCCAAAGAAAAGCCCCTCTCCAGAACCGGTCCCAGGTGCCCAAAGGTTGGGAGCTACTGTCTAAATGAGGAAGGTGAAGGGCATAGGTACAGAGAAGGCAGGTTTCCAGAAAAGTAAATACTGTACGTCAGGGGTGGGTTCTGGATTCCATTCCAACTGGTATGGTTGGAACAGCCCTGGTGTCAGCCACATGGACGCACATGGTGTGCACATGCATTGTACTTACCTGCGATGCTTCCGCAAGACTCCATGATGCTCAGAGCTGCTTGCCGGAGTGTCACACAGGCGCTGTATACACTGCGCGCATGCACGGAAGTGCTGAAGATTTAAAAGTATGGCAAGGAACGAGGGCGGGCGGGCCCTCGGGAGCACCTTACTAGAATGGTATCCAGTGCTCCAGGCTGGCTCCGATACGCCTGTACCGGGGCGTACCACCTGAAACCCACCCCTGCTGTATGTGGAGCAAATATCCAGCTCCTATTAGGAAAGTTTCTGATCAGAAAAGCTTTAAACCAACATGCTGACGGATCATATTAGGATGTGATCATATTAGGAGAGAAACCCAGTGGTGTTTCCCATCTGGATCTTGTCACAAAGTCATGTAAGTAAGAATTTCCTAGATAACATTTGATACTTATTTTGTTCCATTATATATTATGTCTGCATCACCTTGCTGTTGCTCTCATTTCATAAAAATCTCCAGACATCTCTTTCTGCCTCCAAATATTTTATAAGGGGTTTGTTAGAAAAAGAGAAGAGATTATGGAACGAAGGTGATCTTCCTTGCCAAGCAAAAAATAGGTTGCCAGGCAGTATTAAAACTTATAGGACCTATTCTCCTACTTTGTCGTCTGGGTAGAATGTCTTCTGAGAAGCCGAGAATACATGCTCTTATGTGTCTGTACGTGAAGGTCCCTACATGTTATCCGGAAAAAGATCCCAAATTCAAATGAAACTGTGTTTTAGCTTACAATAGGTTTTATAATTGTTGGAATATCACATTCTTCAAGAAAGCCATGAGCTTTAAAATGGTTGCCTGCTCACATCTTAAACACTAATTTACTTATTTTTCAACAATGTTGCTGTTATAATTAGAATCAGTATCAACAACTAAAACAGAAATTATTGTAAGCGAGAAGGAACATCGGATAATCTAATATGCACTTGATACTATTATCCTTTTCCTAATCAAATATCAAGAGTACATAATTACATTAGCTCCAGCTTAAGCAAATACCTGATTTTAAAGTGAATTATTACAAAACAAGTGTCGACTATTTTTGTATCTTGGTCTATTTAAATTAAATTACAAGGTACTTTTTCTGAATTCAGTTTATAAGTATGTTTTTCATGAAGAATGGGAAGATAATTTGATATACCTGCATCCAGATGATTTTGAGGTAAAATTTCTTTCATCCTCTTTTTTTGTGTGTGTGCCAGATTCAAGATGTATTCTTTACCTCATGTTCATTAAATATACCTAGGCTAATCACGTCTAAGATAAGTTGATCCATAGTATGCTGTAGAATAGGACATATGGTAATTAATTTGAATATCCTGCAGAAGACTCATAATGACTAAAGAGGTCGACACAGGATCAAACTGATTTGGGACAATTTAGATTTTTATTCACTCGGAATTATACAGTAACTGGGAATTATATAATAAAGTTTTCTATCACTACAGTAACAGGTCAATCAACGGTCACTCTGCTCCAAACATGATTGCTATATTACTGGTCCTCATCTTGCCACAAATGCCATGTAGAAGATGCTCCCACCATAAAGGCTGGGAGCTGTCCAACAGGTTGAAAAGCAAGGTTTCCCCAAGAGCAAAGGAGCTGTCCAGCAGGTAATAGGGAACGGATACAAATGAATCTGTAGTAACCATGAAACTTCAGACATGTTTCTGCTGCCTCGTTCTTTCCCAGAGCCCATTCAGAGCAAATGATTGGCCTGCTTTTCTCCTCACAGGTAACATTTGGCTGCTAAAATTGCCACATGGCCATTGAACCTTCCTATGTGAGTCAGTAGAATGAGAAGAAATACACAAGGATTGAAACCCCCAGAATTATAGACTGTTATCAGCTTCTGCCTAATTACATATTTTAAATTTGGTGGACAATTAAAGGCATCGCCAATGGGATCAACACTTTCCGGACTCATAGCAGAGGGTGTAATGCAACATCTGGAATTGATAGCAACCTCACGCATACAACCTAAAATGTGGATCAGATATGTAGATGACACCTTTACCATAAAAAAGGAGCAATTAGAGAACAGCCACAGAACCATTAGCAGCATTTTCAAAATAATCCAATTCACAAGGAAAGAAGAGTACAATGGCAGACTCCCTTTCTCATTATCCTGATCAGCTGTAACTACAATTGCAAATTAGAAACATAAGTGTACTAAAAAACCATTCACATCATTCAAGTGCTCCACTACCAAAATAATAACCCAATCTCCCATAAGAAAAGCTGTGTAATACTGAATAGTAGAAAAAAGAAACAGATCACCAAATTTCCAACAAAATGGATATCCTCGCAACTTCATCAAAAAGTGTCTCATCACTCAACCCAATATACCACAACCAATCAAAGGATTACACTGCCATATATCAAAAACATCTCAGAAACCATTAACAGACTATTACAACCACATGGCATCAGTGTAGCACACAAACCAACTAAAGCCATTCAAAACCAAAAGACCCAATACTAAAAACAGGATGGATAAATTTACAACAATTTAAAAACTGCAACAGCCACTACTTAGGACCAAAAGATAGAAGACTAGCAGAACACATCCATAAATACCAACTAGCAGTTTGAAGACATGATTCTTTAATTTCACAACATATAGGCAGACTTAACTATAGTTTCAACTGGGAAACCATGACCATCCGAGATCACGCCAAGTCCAAAAATGCTAGAGAATTCCTGGAAGCCTGGCACTTAGACAAACTGACCATCAATAGACACATAAATATAAACTGTGCAAGAGACAATCAGCAAGCAAAAAAGCGAGCAAAAAGACCCAAACCCCTCCTCACCAGCAATCAACATCCAGATAAACAGAGATTAACACCAAGATTAAAATCAGATCAACAATCAAAAAGTAAACAATACCCCAATCAAAAAATTACCAAACCAACCAACATAAACAGCCCCCCACCAAAAAATCCACCAAGACCACTCCCATCAACACTAAAATACAAATCTAAAGCAACCCCCACTCCTTAGTAGCACTGATGATGTTACCTAATTTGGGTAATGAAATGTCTTCAAGAAAACAACCAAGTTCAGAAATTGCCAAGGGCCCCTCATAATGAGAAGGGATATGAAGAGCAATGGTGACCACAAGTGATTCAATTGATTCAATTCTACTGACTGTCCTTGACTCTCAGGTTAGGTGTGATAGAATGTAGTAAAGTGGTAGATTCCCAGAAAGAGGAGGTGCAATCTAGAGTAGTAAAAGGTAACTCAGTACAAGTATCATGGGTGAAAGAAAGAGGGTGGCTTCCTAATAGTTTATAGAATATACTGTAGAATATACTGTATACTGTAGATGCAAATAGTAGAGTTCTTAGTCTGGCAATATTTTATCTATAGGTGTGAAAATAATAAAGAACGTAGCTTGGTAGAATCATCATGATTCTTGGCTATGAGCCATGGTGGTGCAGTGGTTAGAGTGCAGTACTACAGGCTACTTTTGCTGACAGCCAGCTGACTGCAATTTGGCAATTCAAATCTCACCAGGCTCAAGGTTGCCTCAGTCTTCCATCCTTCTGAGGTGGGTAAAATGAGGACTCAAATAGATTGTTGGGGGCAATATGCTGACTCTGTAAACCACTTAGAGAGGGCTGTAAAGTACTGTAAAGCGGTATATAAGTCTAAGTGCTATTGCTATCATGTGTCATTCTTGGTTTTTGACTTGACAGTAGGCAACAATAATTGCATAGAATTGATCTACCTGTCTACCTAAATATATACCTACCACCGTCTTTCTATTTCAGTTTTCTAACAACTCTGTGTTAATATGTGAACTAGCAGCTTATCCAAGATCATTTAGTGAGATTCATTGTCAAGTGGAGATTTGGACCTGGTCTAGCCTCATAATTTAAACATTGAATTATCTTGTCTGGTGGATATATCAGTATCTTCCCCAACTCACACACACACACACACACACACTCCTCTGCGGGAGAAGGAGGCTCTTGAACAATTTTGCTTTATTCACAATTTACATACATTGTGGGACTGGGAAAGTCGCTCATACCTTAGTTATCTTCTGATTTATCTGTTGCAAAACATTCTATTTATTTATTTTTATTTATTATTCGATTTACATACCGCTCCTATCTCCATCAAGATGGACTCAGGGCGGTTACATGAGGTTACCCTGGGTTTGCCCTGAAAAAGCTCTTGGAATCTCAAAACAATTCAGAACATTTTTGGATACCCTTGGTTTGGCCCGATTACACTTAGTTGCACTAGCTGTATTGGTTCCCAGTTCAAGATTCTGGTTAACACCTTTACTACCTTGAGATAAATAGGATCAGGACCACCTATCTCTAAAAACCTCTGTCCATTCCCGGAGATCTAACAAAGTAGGTGAGCTCCAGGAACCTTTTAGTAGATGATGCCATCTCAGACTCCCTTTCTCTCAGCCCAATAGCATAGCAACAGCAATAGCATTTATATTTATATACTACTTCACCCCTACAGCCCTCTCTAAGCGGTTTACAGAGTCAGCCTATTGCCCCCAACAATCTGGGTCCTCCTTTTTTCCACCTTGGAAGGATGGAAGGCTGAGTGAACGTTGAGCCTGGTGAGATTTGAACTGTCAAACTGCAGGCAGCCAGCAGGCAGCAGAAGTAACCTGCAGTACTGCATTCTAACCACTGTGCCACCGTAGCTCACAGATGTGTCATTGTTGGGAAAATACCTCACAGATGTGTCATTGTTGGGAAAATAGGAGGTGGGAATATTAGATATGTGTGCCACTTTGTGTTCAGCAAAAGAGAAGGTGAAAAAATATAATAAGTAAATAAATCTTGTCTGCCCTTTGGAACAACCACCATCCATGAGATCTGAAGGGCCCTAATCCTGTTGGCTTTCTGGAAGGCTGTGAAAATCTGGCTATGAAGACCTCTAGCACTAGGTTAGAATGCATGATGAGCCTATTAAATTTATTGGTGTGTATTTGTGAGACTGAGTTTTACTGTGCCTGGATTGTTGTATACTCTGGGGTTATTATTATTATTTTTTGGTCTTTTGGTTGACTACTAGAGGTTTTTATGTTCATAAGAAATAAGATTGGGCACATATATTTTCTAAACAAATAAATACCAATCAGATTTTTATTAAAATCATTGACTAGCATGTGAAAATGTGAAATACCAACAAGTAATAATTTTAAAAGGTAAAGAATATAAAGTGGAGAAAGCTAACAAACATGCTAAAAATATATAAAAACAAAAAAGAAAACCTATATAAAGAGGCAAAATGTTAAGTAAATACAATCTATGGTTTCTATAGATTAATTGGTCTATTTTTTGTAATTTATGCCAACTTCTCTGTCCATCCTAACTTTTATAGGTGACACGGATAAACATGAAACTAACCACTTTGGATAATCTCTGCCAAGGTTCTCCAAGCTACCTAGAATGTCTGCCACTCTTTGTTCTGTCCCAGAGTTTGGGACAGAACAAAAAGCTGATGCAAAATTATTCCCTGGTAAGTAAGCCTTCCATTCTAGCTTCTACAGCTGCTTCTGCATCTGTGTGGAGACTGCCGTCCTCAGCTGGTTACCAGGTTGAAAAAGCTTGCTAGAAAACTGTCCTTTGTTTTCTGCTGGAAAGGGATTTTTGAGTCTTCGAGATGACAGATCACATGTAATTCCTTCCCCTTCTCTCAGTGATCTTTGGCTTTATGAGCCATAGATTGTCAGCAATATCTAGCATAAGACTGATTAAAGGGAAATATAAATGTTTTCCAATTAACACAGCTGACTTGGCCAACAGTTTTTTTTATTATTAACCTACACATACATGCACACACACACACTCTCCTCTTCTATCAAACTATAGGGGATTTATGTATGCGGTTCCCATTAATGTTAATAAGAAAAAAAATCACATAAATCCTCTTCACCTCATTAGAAGGATAAACCATTAAATCATTAGGGTTTTTCTTAATGAATTCAAATTCCTCTTAGATCTTCAATTTTGCATGGCTGGCAGGATGAGGAATTTTATTTTCCCTGATCTTGTTGTAACCCAGAAGAATAACTTGCCCCCTGCAATAATCCAGTCCTTTCAATAATTGATAAATAGAGTCACATTTGAACATGTATGTTTGAATCTATTATGTCTGTCCGTCCGTCCGTCCATCCATCCATCCATCCATCCATCCATCCATCCATCCATCCAATCTTGCCTCCCCCGACGGAGGACCTGGTGGCTGCATGGAATATTGCGGCCACTGGGGCCTTGGACCGGGTAGCGTCTTTGCGGCCTCTCTTGCGGCAGCGAACCACCCAGGCTCCTTGGTTTTCCGAGGAGTTGAGGGTGATGAAGCGCCGCACGAGACGCCTAGAGAGGAGATGGAGATCCACACACGTCTTATGGTGGTTCTCCTCCTACCTCTCCGGTCGATCGCAATTTGTATTGGCAGGAGGGCAGAGGTCGACCTCGAGGCCACTCACTTGTGGGGTATCTCAGGGGTCGGTCCTCTCGCCACTCCTGTTCAATGCATATATGAAGCCGCTGGGTGAGATCATCTGTGGTTTTGGGGTAGAGTACCACCTGTATGCGGATGACACCCAGCTGTACATTTCTACCCCAAACCACCCCAACAATGCTGTCGAAGTAATGGCCCGGTGTCTGGAAGCCGTACGGATCTGGATGGGAAGGAACAGACTCCAACTCAACCCGTCCAAGACTGAGTGGCTGTGGTTACCGGTGCCCTGGTACAACCAGTTGACTCCATCACTGGCCATAGGGGGCGAACATCTAGCCCCCGTGGATCGGGCACGCAACTTAGGCGTCCTCCTGGATACCAGGCTGTTGATGGAGGATCATGTGACAGCCGTGGCCAGGGGGGCATTCTACCAGGTTTGCCTGGTGTGCCAGTTGCATTCCCCTCTTGGACCGGAACGCCCTTCGCACAGTCACTCATGCGCTTGTGATGTCCCGCCTAGACTACTGCAATGCTCTCTACATGGGGCTCCCCTTGAGGTGCACACAAAGACTACAGCTGGTCCAGAATGCGGCTGCGCGGGTAATTTTGGGAGCTTCCAGATACTCCCATGTAACACCGCTCCTGTGCGAGCTGCACCGGCTGCCTGTGGCCTTTCGGGTGAGTTTCAAGGTGTTGATCACCATCTTTAAAACGCTCCATGGCACAGGACCTAGTTATTTGCGGGATCGTATCCTGCCCCATACATCCCTTCGGCCGATTCGCTCCCACAGAGAGGGATTTCTCCGGGTGCCGTCCGCTAGGCAATGCCAGTGGGCGATGCCCAGGGGAAGGGCCTTCTCTGTGGTGGGCCCGACCCTTTGGAATGACCTACCCCCCGATATTAGAACCACCACGGACCTCCGCTCCTTCCGCCAAAAAGTAAAGACATATCTGTTCCATCCGGACGGCCTGGCCTAATCTCTGTTCCTCATCCCAGTCTGTAAAATTGTTTTAATTAGGTTTTAATTGGGATACAGTTTTAATGTTCTATACATTTTTAGTACAGGGTTATTCGTTTAATTCGGTTTTAATTATGTATTTGTTGTAATGTTTTTATATGTTCTTAGGTTTCCTGTACACCGCCCCCAAGTCCCTTCGGGGAGAGGGGGCGGTTTAGAAATTTGAATAAATAATAATGATAATGATAATGATAATGATAATGATAATGATAATGATAATGATAATGATAAGAATAAGAATAAGAATAATAATAATAATAATAATAATAATAATAATAATAATAATTTGCACCTGTGCTTATAATTTTAAGAACAACAAAATGTGACTTCCAAACTACATTGATTGAGCAATGTCTACGGAAGAGATTGTGTTTATTTACTTTGCTTCTTATGGAGATGTCGCTTTTTTCTTTTTATTGTATAAATTTTTATAAATCCTACTCCTGCAAGTTGTCCCATTGGATTTTGCATTCCAAGACAACCAGTGGATTCTTGGGACTTCTCAAAATAAGCCACATTATCAAATATAAAATGATAACACAACACTAGATAAAAACAAATTAAAAAAACCCTTTCCTCCTGGAAAAGTTACTATATAAATGCTTGATCAGAATAAAACCAACCAACCAACCAAGAATGTTCATGCTTCCAAATCAATATCACAAAATTGGAAGTGCCATTGGATACTTTTGTGAGGAATATTAAATGGGTAGATGGTATATAATTTACATTGTAGCAGATCATGTTTGAAACTAAATTTGAAGGAAGGGGAGAAAATGTGCCAAAAATACAGTAGTTTAATGTGGAAAGAGGGCATGTCAGTAGGGGGAGGGGGCAGAGGAGGGGAGGGGAGAGGAGAGTTGAGGAGAGAAGAAGAACAGAGTGATAGATAGATTGGTAAGCTAAGAAATAGGAGAGACCAACCTACTGGGGTTCTGCAGGGTTTGTCCCTCTTGTCTCTGTCATTTAACCTCTATATGAAACTGTTTTGAGAACAGTTTGGGTTGAAATATCCTTAGCAGGATGATAATAACTAGTTATAGGTCAGGCCAGAAATACTATGGAAGTCTTAAGCCAAATGTCTGATGTCCTTCAGATTCTGGGTAAGATGAAATGGGTAGAAACTAAGTCCTAACAAGCCCGACTTTCTGATTTACGGTCAATTCTAGTTTTAGTTGTGGATGAAGTGTCAATTCCTGTGAAGAAGCAGCTCCATGACTTTGAAATCCTACTGGACTCATAGCTACGACTGGATGCTCAGATTACACAGTATTTTGCCCAGCTTCAGGTGGTGTACCAGCCATACCTTATTAGCAGCAGGTGCCCTTGGAAACAGTGAGGTATGCTTCTGCTCTTATATCCATTCACCATGACAATACGTTTTATATGAAACTGCCTTCAAAAAATCACTCAGAAACTGCAAATGATACAAAATGCAGGTGCCTGCACATTGGGAAATGAAAGCCCATTGAGCCACGCAACACTTATATGGTAGGCATTGATAGGTTCTAGTAAATTTTCAGGTACAATTCAAAGGTTTTGTTTTAATTTATAACTCTACATGGTCTCATTCCTGTGTATCTCCAGAATTACATCCCCAATGTGAAATCAGCCTTTCCCCCCTGGGCTATTTCACTGCCTTTAACTCTTTAACTGCCACATGTAACTTTACTTTTCAACACATGTCTTAATGTCTTGTGAATGAAGCAATGAAATGGCCAAAGGGCACCATTGTTGGTCAGTTCTTAGGGCATCAGTTGGCCTTCATCCAAACCTGCCTTTTTTGTTTCATGCCATGCCCCATGGAACAACTTTTCCTTGTGGGTCATTGTACCCCTATCCCGGCGGAGTACTATTAGGCTGCCAAACCAAAACTCTTTCCCAGAACATCTGAAAGTTAGGGTGGTTTTGATTAGAGGAGTTGGCATTAGTCATTCCTTTTGTGAATTTTATTGAGTGTTAAGTTTTCAGACTGTTTTTACTGGAATGTTGGTGTCTTGTTTTGAATTGTAATTTTATATTCTGGAGCTATCACATTGCAAAATGCCATGAGTCATTTAGATTTGGTAGTATGTAAGTGTAAACAAATAAACAAATGCATAAATGATAGGGAGTTCTTAGTATCTGACACACTAATTCTTCTAGATACTTGCTAGCATATGAACTGAAGGAATTCATGATGATGAACACAGGGCATGCTAAACTATGCCTTGGAGAAAGGATTAATGTACATTCTTGAATCCTCTCAGATCTTTTGCCAGAAAGGCGCTGGATGGCAGGGAGATTTTTTTTAAAGCATCTTTCAGTTAAATTAGCGATATGAAGGCAACATTTAGCATGAAAGACAGATCACATGGTTCTTGGACCCTCCCATGCTGGCTTGAAAAATAGTCCTTAGGCTTAACTTCAACTGTACTATCTTATCTCAGTTGGCAGAACCACTCCTTACACTGCTTTCAGTCAACATCAAGTTGATAGGAAAATGATTTTTATAGCATGTTAGGAGGACACGAAATCATTTCATTGCATGGCCTCTCCGTCAGGCAGATGACTTGGCATGGATTTCCAGCTGTGGAGGGTTTTTCCCAAGCCAACATTACTGTGCATCTCATACATATGAACAAGTCTTGACTTTGACAATCATGTAAAGGCAATTTCTTCCAGAAGTCAAGCTCAACCAAGAAGCCAACATGCACATTTCCCTTCAATGGAATTCTTAGTGGATTTTGATTGATTTTATTTGAGGAAGATAAACTGTAATGCTTTTATAGAAATCCAGTTTACCGCTAGCAAATCAAGGATTTTGGAAAAGGATTTAACACTACTATCACTCAAAATGCTGTCAAAGCTACACTACTAATCCTGTTGTCATAATAACCCATAATTGCAACATCTACAATTTTGATGACCCGGAGATTGTAAATAAGCAGAAACTTTCTTAATAAACATAATGTGGCAATGGGCCAGTCTTCAGATCAGGACAGAAATCACTGGACTTGGAAACAGAACTAAAGTGCATGAATGGAAATTACTTAATGCCTATCCTCTTCTAGGAAAATGGATCTAGATCATTATCCCATCATCACCACTGGGTATTTTATTTTTATTTTATTTATTTCCTCAAGCATGAGTTAGATAACAGATATAAGTACAAGTAAATGAATACATGAAATGAATACAAATACGAGGGAATATTAGGACAGGGATGGTAGGCAGTTATGCCCTTAGAAAACTCTTAGGAATGAGACGAGGTTGACAGTAGACAGACTAAGGTTAAAGTTTTGGGGGTTTGGGGAAGAAGTCATAGTGTCAGATGGTGCATTCAACGCATTGACAACTCTGTTACTGAAGTCATACTTTCTGGAATCAAGTTTGGTTTACCTTAGGTTTGTATCTATTGTGTGCTCGTGTATTGTTGTGGTTGAAGCTGAAGTATTCATTGACAGGTAGGACATTGTAGCAGATAATTTTATGTCCTACACTTAGGTCAGATCGAAGACGGAAAAGTTCTAAGTTGTCTAAACCCAAAATTTCAAGTCTGGTAGCATAAGGTATTCTGTTGTGAGCAGAGGAGTGGAGGACTCTTCTTGCTCAATTGTATTAATCTCTGATATACAGTGTGAGTTCCAGGCAGATGAGTTGTATTCAAGAATTACAACTCTGCTTGTAAACAAGCAATAATCCACCAGTAGTCAAAGAAAACAATTCTCTGTTTGTAAACAAGCAATAATCCACCAATAGTCAAAGAAAACAATTCTCATTTTACATGCATTAAGTAACAAAATAATGCTATTATATTGAAACAACAACCCTAAGTGGTGCCCAAAAGAGTAAAAATAGAACCCCCTCCCCCAAAGCATAAAGTAAGAATCAATATATGCCTCCCTCCCAAACTCAAACTTAGAAATGAGCAGAGCCCATAAACTGTGATTTACATCTTTCACTTTGGGTTGCTTTTTTGTTGTACATTGATTGATGTGCATTGATTGATAAAAACAAACTGTGATCAGTTAAAATGGTAAATGGTAACAATAAAAATAATACAAGGAAAGCTTACAGGTCTTGCTTTTGGGATCCTTTCCAGCCAATGGCTTAGGGAGTCTGTATGTGTACGTATATGTGAGCAATGGGAATTATGGGTGGGCAGCATGTGTTCTATTCCACTTATTGATAGAAGAAGATATATTTGGATTGTCCCCCATCCAAGCATTACCAGACCCAACTTTACTTTATGAGAACAACAAAACTCAGCTACCTATTCTTTCTCCAATGACAATGAACAATGAACTTCAAATGATTTTGAAGTGAGTGAGGTTCTGACCTTCTCTCAGCTGTGCAATTTGTGTTGTTGAACAAGTCATCTAATTCCACATTTCTCATTTTAACAATGGTGAGCAAACATGAATTTCTGGGAAGGTGCTTTTTTTTTAACCAGCAAATCATATGCTTATTATGTCAAACAAACGACGTTTTCTAGTACTTGATCATGATAAATTATTCCCGTTCTCATGACTCATGCACACTATTTTCTGTAGTGGAGTAACTAGGAATTATTTCTCAATTGCTGGAATCTGAAGCTTAGAAAAATATTGTTTTCATCATATCTATGCATCAGAATTTCACTAACTCTAATATATCTAGTAAGATGACACCCAGAATTTTATGATGAATGAAAGTTTTAAATAAATAAGCAATGATTGAGTGAAACAGTTTGGAAATGATACATTAAAAGTGATAGGAAGAGGAAAGGAGGATAAGTAAGTTGGTGTGTACGTGTGCATGCATGTGTAAGAGTAAGAGGATATGAGCTTTTCTAAAAGAATACAGGGAGTCCCTGACTTACAACAGTTCATTTAGTGACCGTTCAAAGTTGCAATGGCATTGAAAAAAGTCACTTATGACCGTTTTTTACAATTATTACTTTTGCAGCCATCCCCATAATCATGTGATCAAAATTCAGATGCTTGGCAACTGGTTCAAATTTATGACCGTTTCTGTGTCCCTTCTGTGTTTCTGTGTCCCTTCTGTGTTTCTGTGTACCTTTGGACAAACGATGTCAATGAGAAAGCCAGATTCGCTTAAAACCATTTTACTAACTTATCAACTGCAGTGATTCACTTACCAACCATGGCAAGACTAGTCATAAAATGGGGCAAATCTCACTTAAGAGAAATTTTGAGCTCCATTGGAGTCATAAGTCAAGGACTACCTGTATAAAACTTTTGTGATGTCATTTGCTCTTTTGTGAGCTAGGTTTAAAATGTCTTTTTTAAAGTTTCTTAAAATTTCCTTTTTAACTTTGGAGTTTCATTCAGTATTGTTACATTTGTGCCTTCAAGTCAGTACTGATTCAAGGTGACTACCTGGACAAGTCCCTACCATTTTTTTGCAAGATTTTAGAAGGGCTTTCCCATTGCCTTCTTATTTATAAATTCAATAATTATATAAACTCAATAAAGCCCTTCTTCTCAAAGGAGAGGGGGGAGGGAGAGAGAGAGAGAGAGAATGAGACAGAGAGAATGAGAGAATGAGAAAGAGAGAGGGAGAGAGAGAGAATGAGAGAGAGAGGGAGAGAGAGAGAATGAGAGAGAGGGGGGAGGGAGAGAGAGAATGAGAGAGGGAGAGAGAGAATGAGAGAGAAGGGGGAGGGAGAGAATGAGAGAGAGAGGGAGAGAGAGAGAATGAGAGAGGGGGGGAGGGAGAGAGAGAATGAGAGAGAGAGGGAGAGAGAGAGAATGAGAGAGAGGGGGGAGGGAGAGAGAGAATGAGAGAGAGAGGGAGAGAGAGAGAGAATGAGAGAGGGGGGAGGGAGAGAGAGAATGAGAGAGAGAGGGAGAGAGAGAGAATGAGAGAGGGGGGAGGGAGAGAGAGAATGAGAGAGAGAGGGAGAGAGAGAGAATGAGAGAGAGGGGGGAGGGAGAGAGAGAATGAGAGAGAGAGGGGGAGAGAGAGAATGAGAGGGAGGGGGGAGGGAGAGAGAGAATGAGAGAGAGAGGGAGAGAGAGAGAGAATGAGAGAGGGGGGAGGGAGAGAGAGAATGAGAGAGAGAGGGAGAGAGAGAGAATGAGAGAGGGGGGAGGGAGAGAGAGAATGAGAGAGAGAGGGAGAGAGAGAGAATGAGAGAGAGGGGGGAGGGAGAGAGAGAATGAGAGAGAGAGGGGGAGAGAGAGAATGAGAGGGAGGGAGAGAGAATGAGAGAGAGAGGGAGAGAGAGAATGAGAGAGAGGGAGAGAGAGAATGAGAGAGGGAGGGAGGGAGAGAAAGAGAGAGAGAGGGAGAGAGAGAATGAGAGAAAGAGAAAGGGAGGGAGAGAGAGAGACAGAGACAGAGAGAGAGACTGGTAAAAAAATTTCAACTTTCAATTTCCAAACATCAGAGATGCTCAAATCTTAGGGATTGTAAAGATATTTTGGTTGCTTTAATATCAGTTAGATGTGCTCTGTATGTAACTACATAAATATAATTTTTTAACATTTTTTTTGTTTCATTTGGTCCCCTAGGTCAGTGGTCTGCAAAGTTGGCTCTTTTAAGACTGGTGGACTTCAACTCCCAGAATTCCCCAGCCAGTTGGCTGGGGAATTCTGGGAGTTGAAGTCCACCAGTCTTAAAAGAGCCAACTTTGCAGACCACTGACCTAGGTGGTTTTGTGCCTGAGGCAGAACTAGAATTCATAATTCTCCTGGTTTCCAACCTAGGGTCTTAAGCCATTACACTGAACTGGCTTTTGTTCAATATTGAGGGACAATTAATTAATGTATCTATCTGAGGTCTATGTTGGGAGTCAGCTTTCAACAAAAAAATTCTTTGTCTGAAGTTCATAATGTAACGAGACCTTTTTGTGGATGACGACGACGACGTGAATGTTACAGTCAAAGGAGATTATAAAGCAACTGACACAGAGGACAGGATTAATTGATCAGAAGCTACTTTAGTGCTCCTGAGCACTGTACAATATTTTAATTGAAAGGTACAGCAGCTAATGCATCACTTGAGTGCCACACAGTTTCCTATCAGATGTAACAATGTTTGACATTTTGATTTTCCTCTTCCCAATTTACATAATGGAGAAGATTGTATCATAAAAACATTGCTGCTGTAAGTACACTGCTTTGGGGGGGTTGGGGGTTGGCCTGCACCTCTTCATTTGGAAAACAGCCGGGCCATGTTGAGAATATGCACAATTCTTATCACATGAAAGAGATATTGCGAATAAATTAATGGCTTCTTTCATCTGCAGCAAGAGGATAGGATGTCTTCTGGAAAACAGATCTGTGGCCCTGAATATTTGAACTTGGATGTCTGCTAACAAGTTGGCAGAGTATCCCTTTTATGCAAGGGCAATGTGACTTTTGATGTTAAATCGTTGCATAGGTTTGCATGTGACCTAATCATTTGTACAATAAATCTTACATCCATCCATATATAGACTAATGCTAAGGAACTGATGATGATAATGAACTTGAACTTTGAATGAAGGGTTATCTCAAAAACAACATCTTTGCAATTTATCATTGCTAAGAGACCAAGATGTATAATACTGTTTCAGGTTTCCCAGAAACAGCATTTTAAAAATATTCAAAACATAGCATTGTTTCAAGAAGAGGGGGGAAGTTGACTCTTTGTGTTAACCTGATAAGCCATAGGTGGTTTTTGTCAATATTTGTTGGCTGGATTCATTTATCATTGTATTAAAAACGAATAGTGCTGGCTACCACTACCAACTGTGAAAGCTTCACAATTAAAAACCAAGAACTACATAAAAACCATCAACAATTGATTTGTTTTAAAAGACATGTTAGAGTGGGATTGTAGGGAGACTCAACTTGAGAGACTCAACTTGAAGTTCACCCTAAGTCATGGAACCTCACTTGGTGATTTTTGGTCAGTCCCTCTCTCTCATGAACCAGCCTACCCGAGAAATGTATTTTGAAAAAAAGTGAAGGAGGCAGTGATATGCATGTTGCTTTGAATCTTAGTGGAAAGGTAGGACACAGAAGTAACAATCCACTAGAACTAAGTTTAAAAGCCCTTTTGAATGCCCCGCCTCCACGAAATTACTTCTATCAAATCAACAGGGAGTGCACCCAAGTGACCAAGGAATGGCAAGAATAGAGAGCATTATAGAGAACATTTGACCACAAGTCGCTATCAGAAAAACACACACAGCATCTATAGGCAAAAGCAGTTTTGAGTACTGTATTTTTCGGAGTATAAGACGCACCAGAGTATAAGATGCACCAAGGTTTTAAAGAGGCAAAGTAAACAAAAAGTTTTTGCACTCTACAAACCTCCCAAAAAGGGCCTGTTTTTTTGCAAAAATGGCCCAGTTTTTATTAAGGGCATGAATAGCCCTTAGGAGGCTTATACAGTGCTCCTGGGGCTGGGGGGGTGGGGCAAAATTGAGCAAAAAACCCATTTTTTGCTTGTTTCTGCCCTCCCCAGCCCCCAGGAGCTCTCTGAAAACCTCCTACAAGCTATGCATGGCCATTTTGGTAAAGGGGCGGGGTTTCAGGAGGCAGAAAAATGCTGTATTCAGTGTATAAGACACACCCAGATTTTCAGCCTCTTTTATGAGGGAAAAAGTTGCGTCTTATACTCCGAAAAATACGATAGTCATATCATAAACAATAGTTTTTACTATAAATCACAATGCTTGGTGTACACATTCTGCTGACTCAAAGCTAAGAAAGCTGTGTTGTGGCTCAGTGTAGTAAATGAATCCATGTATTAAGATTTATTTATTTTTAAAAATAGTTTTTCTGCCTAGAGAGTTGTCAAAAGAATGTCCAGCAATGTCATTCATGTCATCTGAGTCATATATTTGTCTGGGTGGAAGTTAATTTTCCTCTCTCCTATAATTGAAACCTTTCCCCAAATTTAGAATTACTTTATTAGAAAAAAGCAAGGGAGACAGTGAAGCTGTTCACTAGACAAAGGTATTAGAGTACTTATATTTTCCATAGATAAAGACGACCTCTCTTGCATTCTTCTTTTATTTTTGGGAGTCCTTAGTGAGGGGTACAATGCAAAGATATAGTTTCTCCAAGGACAGCTGCTCCAGTCCAGGCTGCTAATAAATCATAGTGACTGTTCAGATAATATCCATCTCATATCTCCATCACTATTTTGTTGAAATGGAAGGGAAGGGAAGGAGCCACTTCTTTCTTCTTAGCTTCACCTTGCAAGTGGATCTCCTATGGTGAAAAAAATGACTATGCAGGATTGGATACTCCAGTGAAATATGCCTTTCAATATTCTGCCCAGTTCCTTTCCCTATGGATGGTCTTTCAGTTTGTCTCTCTTCGTCTTACTTTGCTTTTTTTTTTTTACATTGTGGGAGTGGGTGGGGAAATTAAATGTTGGTAGAGAGGACAGGAGTTGTTGGCTCTTATTACTCACCTCTCCATGATTTTGCAGCTTACATGATTGTTTTCACATCTGATTCCCAAAAAACCATTAATTCATCTATGCTTATGAAAAATTGTTTTCTATCCTCCTGACGCCAATACACTATTTGGAGCAAAGTCGTTCCTGGGGATTTAACAAAAGCAAAGGAAGGTAGGCTTGAAATACACTTATATACACCTTCCTTAGTGACTTTATCCCCAAGATAAACTCAAGAACCCTTGCATTCTCTTAAGAAGATTTTCACTGAAATGTTATTTGAAACAAATAATAAAAAAGAACTCCAAAACAGTTTCTTGTTTATTAAACTGAAGAGGAATGGGGTGGGGGGAGGAATTGGGGGAGGGAATCAGAAGAAATGATCAGCATACTATTACCTGAAATATTTTTCCAGCATACTCTAGCATGCAGGAGAGGGTTCTTTTGTAAGAAGGAGGACTTGCAATTCTCCCTTACGAATTGCAAGTCCTCCTTCTTTAGAGTAGAGTAGAGTAGAGTAGAGTAGAGTAGAGTAGAGTAGAGTAGAGCAGAGCAGAGCAGAGCAGAACAGAACAGATCAGAACAGAACAGAACAGAATTCTTTATTGGCCAAGTGTGTTTAGACACACAAGGAATTTGTCTTTGGTGCAGATGCTCTCGGTGTACATAAAGAAAAACAAAATAGAATACATTCATCCAGAATCATAAGATAAAATTAGGGGCATTTCAAAGTTATGACAATCTTTTTAAAAAAAAGCTTTGCAACCAGTCCTCACATTTACAATTGTCACAGCATCCCATGGTCAGGTGACCCCCATTTATGAGTTTTGCAACTGGCCTGCAACAAGCAGAGTTAATACACAGTGTGGAAGTATCATTGCTCATCACGGTCATGTGACATTTCACTTCATGGCTGTGGGAAGTAAGATCATAAGCTTGTTACCTTCGTGTGATTTTCTGCTTAGTGATCATGGCATGATGTAGTGATCATAATGCAAGTTCCAACTGTGGTCACTAAGTGAGGACTACCTGTTAATAACAATGCAAAACATAAAATGGGAAACAACAAGAAGTAGCATATCCTTAGTATCTAGCTTGGGGACTGATTTTTTTTTTTTTACGCAGACAAGCAACACCACTAAAGAATTGTATATGAACAGTTTCTTTTACCTTTAAAAGAATATCAACAGCAGCAACAACAACAATAATAATGGCAATAGATGCCACTCCTGTTGCACATTTGAAATTCATATGTCTTTTATTACGCTGTCATTTATGGATAATAATTTTTCAGGTATTTGAAAAATAAAACTATTTTAAAAACCTTGCCTATATACAGTAAATGTGAAACGCCACTGGCTCATTATCAATATCTGGAAATAAGTAGCAGATGGAAGGATTCTTAGTATGCTAAAGCAGGGGTCTCCAACCTTTGCAACTTTAAGTCTGAAGGACTTCAGCTTCCAGAATTCTCCAGCCAACAAAGCTGGCTGGAGAAACCTGGAAGCTGAAGTCCTTCAGACTTAAAGTTGCAAAGGTTGTAGACCCCTATGCTAAAGAGCAGATGAGTGCCTCCTTATTTGGGAAGAGAATTACCTAAATACAATAAAGCTTAGTGTCAAGTAAAAATACAACAGTAATAAGTTCTATGCAGAGATATCTATGGGCACTAGTTTAAAAATGGCCAGTACAAGTAGGTTATCAAAGTTCCACCTCTGTTGATGTTATTTGCACAGATGTAAGAAGAGATGGAGTTCCCCCTTTGAAGCCTGTCATCATCATTGCAGATGTTGCTGGTTCTTCGGATACGAAATGTGATTGTTAATCATTATCTATTTACAACAATGTTTTACTTTACTATCCTTTGTTTCTTCTTCTTACAGCAATTCTTCCAGAGATTAACAGTAATTACATTTTGCGCTTGATACACAGGAAATAAAAACAACATCTCCAATGGTCAAGTGAAGTATTTACATTCTAACAGTGAATGGATTTAAATAAAGCTGTTAATTCAGTCCCCCACCCCTTTCCTGGATTTTTGTGAGCCATGTTGTTTTTTAAAAGAACTAATCCAACAAAAACAATTATTTATGCATTACTACCCAGCCTATTTGGATGTGAAAATGCTTCTATACCTGTGTCAAAGAGAAAAGCAAAAGTAGAAATCACACTGTTTGGTTAATGAGCCAAAAAAAGGAAGCGTGAAGGTGAAAAGATAGATTCTGGGTTAGAGTGACAAGGTGAGACTGTGTCTTTATCACACTTATTGTGGTGGTGGAAACTTGAAGCATCACTGTAAAATCAGCAAAGAATAGAGCTGGGCTTTCCAGGTCAAAGAGTGCATAGACACCAAATCTTACGGCCTCCTGATGTGGGAGGTGCAACTTGCTACAGAAGCATGAAACTATTTTATGAGTGTCAGAAAAATTAAGTTGTTTATTCTACAAACATCTGCTTCTCATTTGCTCCCCCTTCGCCCCCTCCCCAGTATCTTGATGTTGCAAACTCTTTCCAAATCAAATTTCTTGGGATCGCCTCAAGTAAAGTTCATAGAATTAGTCTTAATAAAGCTAGAGTAAAGCAGGAAAAAACTGAAACAAAGATTAAAACAAACATCTCCAGGGTGAAAGTATCTGCAGATTCTTTTTCTCCCCTGCCCTTGTTGTTTCTCCTTCGAATCAGTCTCTCATGACTTCATGGGCACATCTATACACATTTCTTGGCAACGATATGAAAATGGGTTGCCAAGGCTTTCTTTTGGAATGTTTTTCTATTTCTTAATCTAACCTATAGCCCTGGTGTTTTCCCAGTCAAGAGCTAATCAGATTCAACTCTGCTTAGATGTTGGCAATTGGCCATGCTAATTTAGGGTTTACCATCTACTTGGGAATTGCTTAGGACAATCATACCAGTTATACCAGTTGGAAAGCCCCGTTTTCCCAATTTATTTTTGATTTCCTGCTTGTTCTGTAACTGATCTAATAGCCTTTATTTAGGCCAACTGCTTCTCAACCAGCTTCCTCCCTGTCATGGTGCAGAGTGAAATAAGTGGGGAGATAACATGGGGCTCCCCTTGAAGAGCACCCAAAGGCTCCAACTGGTCCAGAATGTGGCTGCGCGGGTAATTATGGGGGCCACGCGATGCTCCCATGTAACACCCCTTCTGCGCGAGCTATACTGGCTTCCAGTGGTCTTTCAAGTGTGATTCAAGGTGTTGATTACTATCTTTAAAGCACTCCATGGCTTAGGACCTGGGTACCTATGAGATCACCTTCTGCCACCGAGAGCCTCCCACCAGCCAGTACACTCCCATAGAGAGGGTCTCCTCATGGTGCTGTCGGCGAAACAATGTCGACTGGCGACACCCAGGTGGAGAGCCTTATCTGTGGGAGCACCTGTCCTCTGGAAGGAATTGTCCCCGTAGTTAAGAATTATCCCTGACCTACGCACGTTCTGCCGTGCTCTTAAAACTTTTCTTTTTCAACAAACCGGGCTGGCGTAAATACAAATTTTATTACTCTTAATTGGGTTTGTTGGTTTTTAACTTTTATTATGGGCCAAATTATTTAATGTTTTTAAATTGTTTTAACTTTTTTATATCTGTGTTTTATTTTGGCTGTACACCGCCCTGAGTCCTTCGGGAGTAGGGCGGTATAAAAATATGAATAAATAAATAAACAAACAAACAAATAAATAAATAATAATAACAGTGTCAGCCACCTTTATATAAGGTTATTTTTAGAGGGCAGCATACAAAGTATTCTATACTTCTAAAGTTCCCTGCTATCTTGTGGACAATATAGGTTATTGCTGTACTGCCAACAGCAATGCAAGGTTCATGCTTATTTCAATAAACTTTGGGTCATGAAGGAAAGATACGACCATGGTGCCAAAAAGTCTATATTATTTCTTAGCTTACCTATCTATCCAGCATTCTGTTCTTCTTCCCTTCCCTTCCCCCTCCCCTCCCCACCCCTCCCTTCTCCTCCAGCTTTTGCTGGAATTTTCAGCCTTTTGTTTTATCATCTTCTTCATCTTTCTCCAAGCCTCTGTCACATCACAATAAAAATACAGTTATCTATCTACAGAGGTGTCCATTGAAAATGGCATAAGGAACATCTTTAGCACACAAATGCTACCATTCTTTCCATAACTGCATTTCCCCCCTGAAATAGTCAATCCCTATTTTTGTAAGTAGAATCCAAATGGTAGCTGTACTTTCATATATGTAGAACCTACAGTTTATAATTTGAATATGCATACTTTCCAAAGATGTTGTAATATATGATCTGCAAGCAGGTAGTGATAGTAAGCACGTTTATAGATTAAAAACAAAAAGAACCCTGATTTATTTTTAATTAAAACACACATTCCATAACTATTTCTTAGCTGAATAATCCTAGTTATTCAAAGCCATTGTGTTTTAACCACATGATTCCATTTCTGTATTATGTGATCTATCTCCTGCCAAAATATTTTCATTGCTGTGCAGCTGACTAGATCAACCTAGATCAACATTTTTCATAGACTGCAAAGTCATAATAATATGCTTGGGACTTGATTTACACATTCCTTCTTTAGCCTTGACATTGATAGACTGAAGCTCTGGTCACTTCAATCATAGTGCTGTGTTTTCTCAAGGTCATGTGTGAACAGTTCTTCATTCTGGAAGTTCTGCGACTTATGACGATAAATGGGGCTGAATCACACTTATCCTTCTTTGGTGTAAACCTTTTCTTAAGGCATGTCTGATTTAGACAAAGCTGATTAGCTAGTTGAGGTGGAAATGTGACCTGATAATCCAGATGTGTATAAATCCAGTTCTGTGGCAAATCATCTGCTTCTCTTAAACCACATAAACTGTACAGTCAGAAGAATCTAAAAATATAATCTCCAATGCAAATTCACTCCAATTTTAGTAAAATGTATAGAAATTAAACTTTATTGTGACATCTGCAGTGAGTAAATAAAACCTGCTGTTCCCTATATGTGCAGGAAGTGGAAATCTAACAGTTCTGGAGGTTATCAGACTGAAGAATGCTACAAGAGGCTGATAGTCTGCTTGGGTCCCATCTTCTTGGGTTTTGAGAATTCCTAACTCATGACAATCAACAATGCTAGGATATAAATTTAAAATGGTTGTAGCATGTATATATTTGCCTTTTGGACTGGTCTTAAAAGCACAGTTAGAATTCTTGAGCAAAGTTGATAATAATTGAGGAACTAGGAGCCAAAGAACAGAGGAACAGAAATCGCAGCTTGTATTTACCTCATTCATAGAAATGCGTGATATTTCTATTTAATTCTGGCCATCTACTGAACATTCTTGTAGATTAGAAGTAAATGCCTTTAAGGAGATGGAAGAAAGAGAGAACTCCAAGATATATTTTGTCAAAAGAAATCCAAAGAGAAGATGAGATGAGTTTGAAAAGAAATAGCCTAAACAGCTCATTTGTAAGCCAACCAAAATTAAACAGTAGGAGGAAAATCCTCTGCAGATTTGTACAGCACAGCAATAGCCTTTATGCTTGGAAATTTATGGGCCATGGATAGTTTATAAGAAATGATGTAGTTCATCAGCGCGCCAAACTGATGGAACACATGGGAGCATTCTGCACAGGAAGTTGAGTTTTGGAATAATACTTACTTTGATAGAGTTGTTTTGTTAGCTACGTAAAAACAGTAGGGAAGCCAATGACCACTTACGCTTCAAGCATAAATATATATTTATAAGTCACCCAGCTGCTTAATAGAGATCCCTAATGTTTTCACAAAGTATATCTTATCCAAAGAACAATAACATCAGAAGACAGCAGCAATGGCCAAGGCCTGCTTTAGGCAGCAGTTCGATTAATCAGGCCTCGTATTTTGGAAATAATGAAAAACTACTTAGGCTGCAGTCCTGGACATGCTTACAAGAGAGTAAACTCTGTGGAACAGAGTGGCACTTAATTTTGATAGACATGAGTTGGCTTGTGCTTCTAAGCACCAGATTTAAACCATCGCATGGAGCACAGTAGGCCATTTAATCTTAGACGTTATGGAGAAGGAAACCACATTTGGCTAAAATGGTTATTAAACACAAATTGTTATGGTATATGTAATTACAACTTGATGCTATACAGATGACAGCCTTCTCCTATCTCCTGTCTTGCTTTGTTTGAGTTAGACTTGCAGTGAATAATTTTAAAAAATAGCTAAATCTGGAATCCAAGGACGTTTTTAAAAAAAAAATCAATATATTTATTTATTTTATTAAATTTATACCCCGCCCTTCTCCTTGGTAGGACCCAGGGCGGCGCACAGGCATCATTTAAAAACACAAAATACAATAAATATCAATTAAAATGTATTAAATTAGTAAACCCGTGCTAAAACCAATGTTATGCTTTGAAAATTTTGGAAATTTTACGTTGTCTGGAAATTGTTCCATGCTTTTAACTGCAGCTCATTTTTCAGATGAAATGGGAAATATAACCAAGTTAATTCTGGCTGAATTTTTCAAATCTGTATTTTTTTTTTTTTTAATGAAATTCCTGTTGTAGTAGATATAATTGTGATGGATCATTGGAATATAACAATGATGTAGGTTTGGAACCAAAATAATACCAATGTACAATACCAAAATACTATATTTGGGCTGATGTCTTAGGTTTACATTTTTAGATGTTGTTAACCTGTATCATGAAATGATTAAAAAACAAAAAAAAAACATGAAATGATTAAAACAAAAACAGCCAGTAAAAGTAAAGCAAAAGCAGACAAAGCCTAATGGCCAAAATCTTACAATAATGAGTTTTATAATGCTGCCAATTAAAATGCTATTGTTTCAGTAAAACAACCAAACCTGATTCATAATTTCTATGTTTGCCATATCTACCAGTTGTAGTTTCTATCAGTGTAGCCACTGTAGGAATGAACAGAGTGGTTTTTTTTTTTCATTTTAATGTTTGAGATAAGGTTTTATGTAGGAAGTATGCATATGAAATAGGGGCGTGGTGGCTCAGTGGCTAAGACACTGAGTTTGTCGATTGAAAGATCAGCAGTTCGATGGTTCGAATCCCTAGGGCCATGTAATGGGGTGAGCTCCCATTACTTGTCCCAGCTTCTACCAACCTAGCAGTTCGAAAGCATGTAAAAATGCAAGTAGAAAAATAAGAACCAACTTTGGTGGGAAGGTAACAGCGTTCCGTGCGCCTTCAGTGTTTAGTCATGCCGGCCACATGACCACAGAGACGGCTTCAGACAGTGCTGGCTCTTCAGCTTTGAAATGGAGAGGAGCACCCCCCCCCCTCGAATTGGGAATAAATAGCACATATGTGCGAGGGGGAACCTTTACCTTCTTTACCTATGCATATGAAATGTATTTGTGTATAGGGGGAAAAACGTATAAAGCATCTCTCTTAGCTTGTTTTCATATTAGATTGTTTTGGCTTCTCACCCCCATTCTCTTGTTTCAATTCTATACATTTTGAGTATCACTAGAAAAGAACTTTAATGTAATTCTTCCTCTAAATAAAATTATACTGTAAGAACCATTTTAACCATAGAAGCCATCTTTACAAATAGATGACATATACTTTGGTGTCTATCCAAATCTCCAATTTGTTTACCAAGGGGGAAAAATAGAGTTTCCCTTGATGCTTCCAAACCTTCTCACCTTGGAGGTTAAACAGGAGGCGGCTCATTAAATTTGACCAGAGAACTGGAAAATGAGATTTCACACTCCTGGGATAGGAAAGCTGGCATGTTTGGGGTTTGACTAAACCTTTTAAAGTTATTTGGTAAGTTGTGTACTTAGGTCATGAAATATTGCGAAGGTTAGATGAAAATATGATTCCTAGTATTCTAGAAAGGAAGTTAATTTGGTCTTTCCACTCAATCAAAAGATAGATAAGCGCAGTACATATGATGGTCCAAATGTGGTTGTTGAATTATTATGCTTTTTGTGCTATGTTTTTGTTTTGCTTCCAGTAAAAAAAAATACAGTGAATATTTCTGCAGACCTACTGATCAAACCTTTTAATATAATTTAAATTAAATTAAATACTCCCATGCTGCATTCTGAGGCAAAAGATCATAAAAATCTTGCAAGCTGCAAATCCAAGGATAATAACTGATGAATTTTTGAGTGTCCATTTAAGAGTTTTGTCATCTCTAGAAAGAGTGCAGAGAAGAGCAACAAAGATTAGGGGACTGGAGGCTAAAACATATGAAGAATGGTTGCAGGAACTGGGTATGTCTAGTTTAATGAAAAGAAGGACCAGGGGAGACATGATAGCAGTGTTCCGATATCTCAGAGGTTGCCACAAGGAAGAGGGAGTAAAGCTATTCTCCAAGGCACCTGAGGTTAGGACAAGAAACAATGGGTAAAGCGTAAGTATTGCATGTACCTGGGCCTGAACTGCATTGTACTTGTCAATATGTTTGTGTCATTTCCCCAGTTCATGAACTTGTAGGGAAATAAAAACATTCTGAATTTCCACGTGATGGCATTAAAAAAACCTGATTAAAGCTTCTTGGGTCAAGAAATGGTCATTTCTGTAATTGCCTTAGAAAGGAAGTAACAGAGCAAATCAGTTTGATCAGAGCATTTCTATTTGTTATGTATAATAAAATCTACATTAAAGCTTTTCACCAGTACATACAACCCTGAGTTAAAGCTTTGGTTTGCCTAGGTGATGGATTACAATTGAGAATGTTAATGTTATTGAGGGGAACACTTTTAATGTATGTTGCTGTAACATAAATAAGGTCATCGACATTAAAAAGGATGTCAATGACCTACAAAGATCATAAAGTAAATAAAAGTTCTTAAAATAAGCATGTAACATTAATACCTCTGGGATTGTCATGTATGAAAGACATTTGTTTATATGAAGGAAAGAGAGAATGACTTTCAGATAATATTGTTTGTCATAAGACTACATCTAGGCCCATCAGGCCAGTGAAGTTTATCATGATAAACAATGGAACGCCTATTTCTTAGAGGAGCAGAGGCAGAATCTGATTCATTAAATACAAAAACATATTACGTAATATTACAAGTCGTTGGGCTAGTGACTTCAGGAGCAAATCCAAACAACTGCCATTCAGAATCAGTAATCTCACTGAATTCTGTCCAAGAACACACTCAGTCCAAAGAAGCTTCAATTGGTACAGGCATGATACTGAACTCATTGGCTAGTCTGACAAGCACAGGAGTGTCAAACTCAAGGCCCAGGGGCCTGATCTGGCCCATGGGATGCTTAGATCTGGACCATGGGGCCACCCTATAAACAGTGAAGGACCGGCCCACAGGATGCTTAGATCTGGCCCACAGGGCCTTCCTGTAAACATTGAAGGACTGGCCTGCAGTACCTCTGCCAGCAAAACTGGAGCTCGGGAGGGCTGCACATGGCCCTCCTGAGCTCCATTTTTGTCTGCAATGGCCTCCTGCAACCCTCTGCCAGCAAAAACGGAGCTCGGGAGGGTCACAGGTGACCCTCCCGAGCTCTGTTTTTGCTGGCAGAGCACTCAGGCCACCACAAGCACCCCTAACATGAGTGATGTCAAGCTGGCCATGCAACAAAATTGGAAAGCAGGCAAAATCCCATCAGAAGGGGAGGTAATAAAGAAGATATTAGATTGTGCAGAAATGAACAGGTTGACATTGAGAATAAAGGAGGAATCAGCGTACTACAGGACATGGGGGCGATTTTATGATTGGCTTGAAAAAAGATACAAATAGAAAGAGAAAGGAACAAAGCATAAAGCAAATAACTCAGATGACACATTAAATCAGGGAGAGGGGATATAAGAAAGTATGAAAATGTAAATATACAGGCAGAAAAATGATATGAATTGACAATTATTAAATAGCAATGATAAGAATGTATATTTAAGAATGACATTGAAAGGAAAAATAAACTTTTTTTACAAAAAAAAAAAAAGCTGGCCATGCTCACCTTGGCAACTCCCACCCTGGCAACTCCCACCTGAGATCAAACACAACCCTGAAGTGGCCCTCAATGAAATCAAGTTTGACACCCCTGGACAAGCACTTTGCCGTCTTATATATTCTTATTCTGTTAAGCAGGTCCACAGGTAGAAAATGTTTAAAATGTACATTTATGTAATGAGAGCAGGGCTGGTTCACACCAGAAATCCCACATGGTCAGAATTCTAACCACAGGTGCACAATTTATTTACTGAAAGCATTTATAGACCCCTTCTCTTTTAAGAAATCCTTTAGTAGTTTACAGCTTTGGATTTAGAAGACGAAAGGCTGAAGGTTTAGCTTAAAATTGAGCAATGTGATAAGTCTATGGAAGAATAGGGGCTTACTTTTAGAAAAATAAATGCAACATGGCTGTAACTTTTGGGTTTAACTTTTACAGCAATTTAAGAGGGATGAGGTTATAAAATATCTCAGTGACTTCAGATTTCAAGATGCTATCAGTTGACACTTTTATTTCATACTTCAAACTGAAATTTGCTACACACCAAATGACTGAAAACTAGTGCACTGTCTAGAATCGGCCTCCAGAAATATCAACTTCACATCGTATCATGTTAAGGCTTAGAGCTGTCTGCCAAAAAATTAAGGAATAGCTATTTCATACCCCAAACATTAAGACTAGATCTCTTAAGTCATATTTTCAAGAATAATTTAATTGTTTGATTTAAAAAAAAAAGAAAATAAAAAACATAGGCCCATATCCTAATTTCATTGAAATACATTTCACTGAAATTATACAAATGATTGAATCAAATTATTCAATAAATCTTTGAATAAACCATAACCGACACTAAGTAAAAAGCTGAGACATAAGAGGAAAATGAGAGTGAAAATGCTTCAAAGTTCAGTGGCTCTATCTTTTTACAATTCCTAATTAAATTAACCTTAACTTAATAGACATGCTTTATTTTCTGGAGCTCTCTAGTCCTGTGTTTCAATTCAATATAGAATCATGAAAATCCATTCACCGGAGTCAGATTTTGTTGTGAGTGCACTGCTTTTTAATATATTGTTTTACACATACACACACACACACACGTATGTATGTATGTATGTGCAATATGGGATGAGGAAGCCATGGGGAGGTCAACCGTGGCAGTGATGAAGCTGACCCATGGGAAGGAGGAGTATTTAATCTCCTATTGCTGATAGGTTAAGTGTATCTTAAAACAGAAGAAGGAGCCAGCCACGAAGGGAGGTTTTCGGTTAAAGATAAATGAGTTCCCTTCCTTTGCAAGGCCATTCCCTTGGTTACCTGATTTCTTTCTGACATCCTGGCAGCCACTTCAGTGTCTCTCTCACAGTGAGACAGTCAGCACCACACTCTTTGCACTGCAGGAAAAACAAACCCATCCCAACCGAGTAAAACACTTGGAAAAACATTGTCATGAATTGTGGCTCACTTGAAAGTTATGTATAAAGACCTTTTAAAAAAGGAAGGGTGGAAGGAAGGAAGGAAGGAGACCCATGGGGAAATAGGCACTCTTTATTCAAGTGCCTTTGAGCTTCTTCTGGGATGCTGGTATAGAAAATGCACATTAAATATTGGGAAAAAGTGGGGCACAATGAGTTGAGTGCAAGCTATGTTAATTTTATTGTGGATTGTTTGGCCTTGTCCAGAGATATGTGAAAAGGTAACTGTCCCTAATTGGGTAATCAAGCCAGTTTCCTCTTCTCCAAAGAAAGAAGGTTGACCCAATAGCAGTGATGCTTCTAAGCAACCTGACAGATGCAAAGGCTCTTCAAGGGAATGACATTCTTGAGATTTGGCTCTTTAGCAATCTCGCTCTTTAGTTCTAGTAGGTGAGCGGCAGCTTAGATAAGAAACTAAAGTGGTTCATGCTGGTTGTAGTGGTTTTAGCATGACAACGATGACGACGACGATGATGATGATGACAGTCCTTCATAGCACGATACATTATAACTTCATAGATGAGGATGATGTGTTGTGTTTGTGATTCACAGCAAAAACACCAAAGAGATCTGGGAGAACATTAGGGTTAAGAAATGTTTTACTGCATCATTTAGAATTATAGGGAGATGTTTCCAATTGAATCAAAATCATTGGTCCATCTAATTTAGGACTCCCCATTTTGGATGGCAGTAGCTCTCTAATGATTTTTTGATGTCTATCTAGGGATGCTAGGATTGAGTTCAAGACTGGCTGTACCACTGAACTATTATTCTCTTCCCAACAATCCACTATATCTGATGAAGTGCAAAATCCACAAATATTTAGCAACATTGTGCATATTAGATTTTAGATTTTAGCCACAGGACTAAATGATATTTTTATAATATTTCAAAGGGGCATCCCATATGATGATTTGTGGGAGGGAGGAAAAATTATCACCAGAAATTTGCTGTATAATCTCTTCCCCTTGTGTATGTGGATGCGATGTTGTGTACAAGTATGTTGAATGGGTGGAGCTTGTTTTGTACTATTGTGATATTTGCCAAATAATGGAACCACTGCATTGTGTAGACACCTTTAACATCCAGGATCATATGATATGACCCAGATCACGGAAAATTAAAAGGGTTTAAACTTTAAAACACTTCATATATTTAAGGACTGAAATGCACTGTTCATACTTCTAGCCAATTGCTGACATTTAATCCTACAGTATATAGCAGTGATGGCGAACCTATGGCACAGGTGCCACAGGTGGCACGCGGAACCATTTCTTAGGGCACACGAGGCATTGCTCTGTCAGCTCCAGCACGCATGTGTGCGCTGGCCAGCTGATTTAGGCCTTCTTTTGAGGCCATTTTTTGCCCTCTGGAGGCTTCAGGGAAGCTCCTGAAGCTTCTGGAAGTGGGGAGGGGAGGCTGTTTTCACCCTCCCCAGGCTCCTAGAAAGCCTCTGAAGCCTGAGGAGGATGAAAAAAGCACGCCAAAAGCAGGGAGTCACGCACATAGCATCCTGGATGTGGCATACCCATGCACAACCCCCCTGCACTCCCTCCGCTTTTAGCACGCGAGCCAAAAAAGGTTAGCCATCACTGGTATATAGACTCCTGTCATTGGATCCCAATAAGCTCCAGAAGGGAGTACCAGTATATGAACCAGAAGATTATGAGTTCTAGTCAGGCCTTACCCATGAAACCACCTAGGTGACCTTGGGCCAGTCACTCTCTCCCAGTCCTAGGAAGAAGAAGGCAATGGCCAATCACTTCTGAAAAACCTTGCCAAGAAAAATGTGTTCTGACCTAGGCTTCACAAAATCACGAATCAGACTCCTTGTGCCAACAAAACTCCTTTTTAATTAAACTAATGTGAATTCCTCTCATTTACATCCAGCAAAGTCCTGGCAAACCGTCTTTCAAGAGTGAATTTACAACCACAGACCTTATCAGGCTTGGAGAGCTGCCAGGCCAGTATCTTCCAAATGCAATGCTGTTCAAGAAAATGCTTGGCAAGGAGTCTCTGAGAGTCACAAACAAATCTTCACACTAATTAAAAAAACTAAGTGTCTCCTGCAAACTCCACTCCCCTTTTGCTCCTCTTTATTCCCTATAGGAGGGGCCATTCACCGTTCACCTGTGCTTTTACTCCCAAGTCGGCCCTTGTTCCTTAACTGTTCCCTTCTCCTGGCAGCTCTGAACATGCACGCATCGGGAACAGATTCTAGCTGTTCTTCTGCCCCACTGATCTCTGATGGCAGCTGATAACTGTCAGACAGCCCTGGCCCCATCTCTGCCTCTGATGCAGAGCACTCATCAGAGCCTTCTACGGACTCCAGGACTGGCCCATGTTCCTCCCCAATCTCCTCACTGCCTGAGTCTGTCACCAGCTCAGCTGGCTGCTGCTGGCCACAACAAAATGAAAGGACCAGTTCAGGCAGTTGTGGTGGGGATTTTTATTATATGGAAAATGTGATTCCAAATATGTTAGGAAGTATTAAAGCACAAGTTTCTGTTCAGGTCTGTTTTGAGAAAAAGAAAACTCCAAGCAAATTTGAACCCACCTTTAAACTCTAGATTTTCTGGACTAATCTAATGAAAAAATATGGAACAAAAAATATGGAACAAGCAGGCTCTTCTTACTTACCAGGTGAAACTATTATGCTTGTATTTGGTCTTCCTGCACACTGTGATGAGATTGACTTCTGTTGCCATCCTATCGTCAAATAAAATGTTCCCATCCTAACAACATTTTTGTGAATTTCCTTGTAACACAGAGGGATCTATTTAAATTTAATAAAAGTTAAAGTTAAAAGCTATGAGGCATGGTGGGGCAATGGTCAAAATGCAATATTGCACTCTAACTCTGCCCACAGCTAGGAGTTTGATTTTGACCGGCTCAAGGTTGTCTCAACCTTCTATCCTTTCAAGGTTGGCAAAGTGAGGACACAAATTGTTGGGGCCAATACGCTGCCTCTGTAAACTGCTTAGAGTGTGTCAGGGGTGGGCTTCAAAAATTTCAACAATGGGTTCTGTGCCTGGTTGCTGGGTGGGCATGGCCATGGCCATGGTGGGCATGGTTTAGTCATCCTCCTGCACCACAGTGTGGGGGGGGGGTTCACCATCCCCAGGCTCTGGAGGCTTTCCTTGAACCTCTGGGAGGTCAAAAACTGGCTCCCTCAGGCTCTGGAGGCCTTCCAGGAGGCCTGTTTTTTCCCCTCCTTGAGCCTGCATGCGGGCTCTGCACTTACCTTGCATCTAAAATGGGCCATGTGAAGACTCCTGGGAGCGGAGGAGTGGGCAGGGCCAGTCAGGATTTGGAGGTTCTCCAAACTGGCCATAACATTAGCTACGGGTTCTCCCGAACCCAGGGGAACCCATAGCAGCCCACCCCTGGAGAATGCTGTAAAAGCCCTATGAAGCAGTATATAAGTCTAAGTGCTATTGCTATATAGGGCAAAACATGTACACAAGATACATGTACAAAACATGGTGAGACTTGCATTTTACTTAGGAAACCACAGGTACTTATCTGATAGCAGCTTGAACAATTGTGTATATTCCAGTTTCTGTAGAAGTTGAAGCCTTGTAGAAAATGCATGAATAATGATGAAATGATAGAACATTGAGAAATAATTTGTGATTATTATTTTTTCTTGTTATTTTTGCAATTGTTGACAATGACTGTCTCCTTCTGTCTCCCATTTTGCCGGAGGAAGAGAGAGAGGTTATGTTTCAGTAGCAAAAAAGTGATATTGTGCTAATTAGCATTAGGAAGCGCAAAGTATTAAGAAGTCCTAGAATTTGTGTTTCATTAACTGTTGAATTCTGAAATAGTACATGATTCTGCAGACAATCAAGAATTTGGCTTTATAACTGCTCTCTAAAAAAAATTCCAGTAAAATTATATAATAGCTTTTAAAAAAAAGCAAAGTGAAGACATTTATATTATCTACTTTCCATATCCCTCAACTCTTTTTTTTTTTTTTTTTTATTGAAAAAGTTTTATTGGTTTTACATTTTTTAACAGGATAGGGTAATGGTTAGAAAGAAATTTTGAGAGCATTCACGTCAGAGTCGTCGGACCTTCCGAGACCTCAAAATACACATTAAAAAAAAGTTAACATAGAAAACATTTTCCATACCACTACAAGATGAAAGCAAGTACATTTACCTAAATTCTCCCTTCCATGCTGTCAGACATTTACAAAAAGTCCGGATAGAAATATTATATATATCCCTCAACTCTTAAATAGTATTTAATATATTATTAAATGGTATATATTCTTCAGGATCAAAGATGCCTTCTTTCACACAATGTAATATTTATTTCCAAAGAAGTATTTGTAGGAAAATATGACATCAAACATAGTTTAGTATTGCTGTCCAAAGTTTAGTATTGCTGCCCAAATTTAGGTAGAGCTGGTTCTGCTTTACCTTGTACCTGACCTCCTTCTCTTCCTTGTTGATTTTATACAGTAAATATCATGGCAGTGATGCTTTACTGTATAGCCATGCCCCATGGGTCCTGCTGTTTGGGGTTCCTTGGAGGGGGAGACATTTGTCATGAAGGAAATGAAGGTGGAGAGAGAGACTGTTTTACTCTCCTGATGAACATCTCCTAATATTTCTACAAGGTTGAAATAACTGCTCTACAGTTACAGAACTACACTTAGATGTTTAGATGTTCCATACGAAAAGTGCACATAGTCAGGGCTATGGTTTTCCCAGTTGCAAGGTATGGCTATGAAGGTTGGACCATAAGAAAGGCTGAGTGCCAAAGAATGGAGGCCTTTGAACTATGGTGCTGGAGAAGACTCCTGCGAGTCCCTTGGACTGCAAGGTGATCAAACTGACCAGTCCTAGAGGAGATCAACCCTGACTGCTCTTTAGAAGGCCAGATCCTGAAGATGAAAGTCAAATACTTTGGCCACCTAATGAGAAGGAAGGACTCACTGGAGAAGAGCCTCATGCTGCGAAAGATTGAAGGTAAAAGAAGAAGGGGACAACAGAGAATGAGGTGGATAGATAGGAGTCACTGAAGCTGTAGGCATGACCTTAAATGGACTCCAGAGAATGGTAGAGGACAGGAAGGCCTGGAGGAACATTGTCCATGGAGTCGCGATGGGTCAGACATAACTTCGCAACTAACAACAACACGAAAGTGCAACTTGTTTTAGCCAAGCAATGATTTGAAAGGATCTGCTCGCTTCAGATCATCCTAACATAAGATAGCATTAGTGCATACATATCTATGGAACAAGTGAGAGGTTCTGCTGAGATCACATGCGTGGAAGTTAATAGGACTTGGCTTACTGTAATGCTCACATTCATTTTGTAGGATCTCTGCTCTGGCAGAAAGGGTCAGGATCTCAGTGGACCACAGGCATTAGCAAAGAAACTCAGCAAAGAAACTCTTGTTGTTTATTTCATTCTAAACTTTAAGCCTCCCTTCTTTCTCTTTCTCCCTCTCTCCCTCCCTTTCTCTCTTTCATTCTTCTGCCAGGTTCTTTCTTTCTGCATTTTGCCCTTTCCCCCTGTCAGGATGATGTTGACCAGACACAACCCAGATGGCAGACAGCAGAGGAAAAACCTTCTCCATCACTTGAATTCATACACCCATTTAAAGATAAAACACAGGAACAACCCAGCTAAAAATAATCATTCCTTGTTATTTTTTTACCCCTGCAGGAAAAAGAAAAGAAAAGAAAAGAAAGATAAGCTTGCAGTCCTCAACGTATTTCCTCATTAGTTAGGAGAAACTCCCAATTAAGGTTAACATTCTGTAGACTTGCTCAGAGGTATGCTCTAATTAAATCAATGGGACTTATTTCCAAGTTAATAAGTTTAGAATTTGGCTGCAAAAGAGTGGTAACTAATACTTTTCAAGAAGAGGTGAAATAAAAACAATGGAGAAGCTTTTTTTTTTATTCCCAGTGTTCCTGCTAGAAATCTTAGACTTCTAAAAAATCAGGGTAATTCAGATGATTACAGCTAAAGTACTCGTGTTTTATATGAAAAGAATATTTGTATGTGTGTGTGTGTGTGTGTGTGTGTGCATGTGCTCACACACATGCACGTCTCTGTGTGTGTGTGTATATGTCGGCATACCAACACGTTAGGAAAGCACACCGAATATCTTATAGCGCTAAATAGGAAGTGCAATTTATTCTGGGCTTGTGTTCTTCTCCGAGTCCCCATACAAAGCCCTACACATAATTATGTGTACATGGATATGACATGTGAAGTTACACGGCTTCTATATCTATGCTGGAAAATGTTATGCAAATTAAAGGTTAATGGGTTAAACTTTATTTATTGGTTCTGAAGGAAGAGATTGGAGAAGTTAGAATTCAGGCAGTTTTTAAATATGATCTTGCATTAATGCTTATTAACAAAAGCTATAAAACGAGATATCTACAGTACTAAAACGAGATATACAGTACTGCATTTTCTATTGTGTTGTTTCTGTTCCCCAAAATTAAGTGCATTCAGCATTCTTATTCTGATATCATAACATTCACAGTGGAGCACTGCCAATTGTCTATCCATTCTCTGACCATTTAAATAGAACTTCAGGAATATATTACATAATATTAACATTTTATTAAACATTTGTTACCTATGTAATAAAGATTTAAATCTGATCTGTAAATCTGAACGGATTATTTTTTTAATTCTAGTTATATAAAATTCAACAGCTGCTCACAATTAATAGTTGCCAGAATGCAGCAAAAGTTTCTTATCTGTCCATGTTGATGTGGGATGAATTTATTTGCTATTTGAATTGTTATTAAAGTTGTGTTTATTTGACCAACTACCTCAAATCTACTTCACAAAGTTCCCATTTTAGTCACAGACCAGCAAATAAAAGCATTCAAACAACAACAACAATAATAGTGAAATAAAAATAAGATAGAATAATGCTTACGATTGATGGTGGATTAACAGTGGGCAGTTAATATTTGCCTAATTTCACATACAGCACAGCAGAATTTGGCCATATTCAGAGAAACTTCTCCATACTGATCTGGCAACACTAGTTGCACGTAAAAAAGATCAGTATTTCCTGGATATTTTATTAGGTAAGGTGTTGTAAATTGAATCCATGAGTCCTTAGATATGCAGCATAGCAGGAAGTGAACTATAGTTTCAACGGCCCCTTGTTCAGGGGTGGGGACGACAGTCTCAGCTCATATACTGTAGTATTTTTCTGTTGGCCCTCCAAAACTGCAGTGGGAAGCGTGTTGCAGCACACTAAGGTTAATGCCCTTTGGATTTTGGGGATGGTTATTTGATATCAATATCTCCCTGCTTTAAAAGGGGGAATTTGACTACTCAAATAAACATTCTTCAGAAGAACAATCCGATCTTGCTGGATTTCCAGATCTTTGTTTAAATGCACTAAGTGCACACTCATACGCCATCATTAGAAGCAAAGTTCCCACTTATTGATGATTTTTGATTATTGATCTTATCCAATCCGCAAGCCTACATCAGTTGAGAATGAAAGTGGCCACAATTCAGACTCTGAAGCTGTGAAGTTCTGCTTTAAACATTTCATTTACAAAGAAATATCTTTATCTAAGGACTATATCAAACATATGTAAAGCACTTATTTATTTTTGGTAGGTTCCATTTCACTTCCAAATGAATAGGAAGGCTACTATCCAAATTTATTGTTAGATTGATTTTTACTAAGGCTTTTAATAGGGGTATTCTTTTTATTTAGTAGATTGTTGGTATGCTTTTTTGCCTAAATGTAAAGACTGGCAATTTGAAAGTCAACAATTATTAAAGTCATTCCTGACTCTAGGGGTGTGTATGCTCATCTCATTTCAAAGCCAAAGAGCCAGTGCTGTCCGAAGACATCTCCATGGTCATGTGGCCGGCATGACTAAACACCAAAGGCGCATGGAACATTGTTACCTTCCCACCAAAGGTGGTTCCTATTTTTCTACTTGCATTTTTACATACTTTTGAACTGCTAGGTTGGCAGAAGCTGGGACAAGTAACGGGAGCTTTCTGATCAACAAGCTCAACGTCTTAGCTACTAAGCCATCACGTCCCTCAGCAATTATTAAACATTACTAATTTTCTTTTCCTGGCTGAGTCAGGTAGTTTTCTTTCTGTGTGTGTTTTTTAAAATATGTCTCATCATTTATCAGTTCCTATACCGTACCTAATAGAGTAAAACCTTAGATTTATTTCAAGAAAAGCCCAGGGGGACAACAGGCTAGCCCAGCAAAAGAAAAGCACTGTATCCTTTTAAAATTCTTCCATGTCTTAATCTAGCAATATAGCTTTTCTGTCCTTTAGACAACAGCTTTAGCCACTGTGTTATTTCAGCTGTACTAATTAAAGAACAGTATAAAAGCTATTATTGTGCAATAGGGTGGAAAGAAATGAAATATTATTTTAAAGATGCTTCTTGTGGCTACATATACAAGCATTTTGATTCTTTAAACTTGTATATAATGTTAACTTAAGTTTGCATATACTATGTGTGTATTCTCTCTCCCTCCCTCCCCCCTTTCTCTCACAGAGAGAGAGAGAGGGAGTGGGAGAGAGAGTCAGACAGTCAGTCAGTCAGTATGACCTGCCCTTCGGAAGGAAAGGAACTGGCATATAGTTTTCTGGAAGAGAACATAGGAAGGCACAGTAGCAGAACAGTATAACAAAAAGTATAGTAGCTTTGAATCTAGACTTAATATCTTGCCAAACAGGTTTTTTTTAAAAAACTGGCTTAAAGCCAAGCCAACATAATCATATGAGTGTGCCCACAATGTCTTTAAAAGGGACAGGACATGATGGACAAAAACCTGGATATAAACTGAAGTTCATGCATGTAAATCAATTTTAATGAGATCAATGATGAGATCATTCAGATCAAATAATTAAAGGAGAACCTGTTTTGACTTTTTGAATTTACATTGCTGCAAATCCAAATGCTTCAGATCCACTTGATTAAGAATTCATCTACCTAACCCATGATACATTTTCTGTGTTCTACAAACATTAAATTTCCCTGTCAATTGTCATTCTACTGGGGAATGCCAAATCCAAGACTGTTGCTATTCAAATCATGATTGTTTTTGACATCAAGATTATAAGTCTTCAGGGAGAAGGGAAGCCCCCCCCCCCCCATCTGTCATCTTGATAACTAAGGGAAAAAAACACCCAAAGCCCACATTTTTGGGTTCCCTGTGGGGTGAAAACCAAAGATGCCTCTTTCTATGCACTTAGTGATATATTTCAAGGTGTGATTTATGTGGCCTGACATTAACTTTGATTTAACTCATGTTACAAGTCAAGTAATTCAGTCGTTAATGATGTGTGTTTCACATAACATACTGGATATGAATTCTGACAATTGCTGCTTTTAAACAGACCCACCTCACATTTTCTTTTTCTCATTGAAAGCGGTCTGCCACTTCATAAACTTTATATAAGGCCCACTGACCTGGCTTCTCCCCAAAGCATGTTGCCAAATTCTGCTGAGATATTCAGTTGTTGTAACCGGATGGAAAGCAGTGCATAGAAGTCCTGTCATTGGATCTCAGTAAGCTCCAGCTGAGAGACCCAGTTTGGTGTGGTGGTTTAAAGCATCAGGTTTGAAACCAAGAGTCTGTGAGTTCTAATCCTGCCTTAGAAATAAAGGCAGCTGGGTGACCTTGGTCAGTCACATTCTCTCAGCCCTAAGAAAAAGAAAGCAATGGTAAAGTACTCCCAAAAAGTCTGGCCAAGAAAACCACAGAGATTGCTCCAGGCAGTCACCAGAGTAAAAAAACTGACTCAAAGATGCATGCATCGCCACTCACGCACCTATTCACTCAGATGGATAATGAACCAGGGGCAGTGGAGCGTTGCCTGTGGGCCCCACTGTGTTTATTCATTGTCTGTATAGTTTAGAGGTGTCAAACTGGTGGCCCAGGGGCCGGATGCACCCCACACAGGCCATGCCCACCCCAGCTCCATGAGGGGAAAAAAACATCGCAATACATCACACAATGGCGACATGATGCGGCGAGATTGACACCCGTGGGTTAGTTTTCATCATCCAATAGACACAGATTTGGGACCTACCATGTCATGAGTGAACACATAATATCCATGTGATATCCAACTATTCCAAAGGTGAAGCATGGGGGAATCAACCAGAGCAAGAGGAGGCCTTTAGCTAGTGGTGGGTTGGAGGCGGTATGCCCTAGTACGGGAGTATCGAAGCCTGTCCGGAGCACTGGGTACCATTCTGGTACGGTGCTCCGGAGGGTCCACCCATCAGCCCAAGCTTCTTACCTGTCCTTTAAGCCTTTGGTGCTTCCATGCACATGCACAACACGTACAGTGTCTGTGCGATGCTCCGCCAAGCAGCTGGAGCATCACAGAGGCTTGCGGAAGCATCTCAGGCAGGTACGATACATGTGTGCACCACGCGCATGTGTGAATGCCACACACGTCCATGTGGGCGACACCAGGTCTGTTCCAATTGTACCGGTTGGAATGGGATCCGGAACCCACCACTGCCTTTAGCCCATGAACTTGGGTAACAGCACAGCACAGCACACAAGTTCTACCCAGTGAATTATAAGCTTTCAGTTAGACTTAGCAGATTCTTAAGCAGCTGAATCCATATCAAAGTCATGATCAGTGAGGTTGCCCAGAAGAAATTGGGAACCTGGGTGTTTAACCATCTGTCAAAATTCTACACCAGGAGAAGCTAGAGTGCCCAGAATACAGAGTGAAAACAAAGAAAGCAATTCTTGTTAAAGTTTGAATTGAAATTACTTTTAGAATTATAACTACCCTTGTTGAATAAATACATAAAATACAAATGTTTATTTTATCATTCATTTTAATTCTGCATTATGTATAATTGTTTAATACATATTTTATTTTAACCATTTTAAACCTATACTATCTGTTTTTTTAAAAAAAATTGAACAAATATCCGGCTTGACTTTTACCTGCATATCCCTATATCCCCAGATTCATTTATTTATACATATAATTTATTATATTTACATAGCTATATCTCTCTTACACTTTCTCATACACACAGCTAGTATATAGATATAGACATAACGTGTGTGTGTGTGTGTGTGTGTGTGTGTCTATTTCCTCCCTCTTCTGATTAGTGAAACTTTGGCAAAGATAAGATTGAACAGAATAGTAGCCTAAAAATGTAGTTCTACATATTTATCATAAATGCAGAAAAGTTCAGAAAATTAACAGCAAGAAGATTACCATATTTTTCAGAGTATAAGACGCACCCAGGTTTTGAAGAGGCAAATTTTTTTAAAAAGTAGGTAGGTAGATAGAGGAATATCTATAAGAGGGAAAGAAAGAGAGAGAAATACAGTAGGTAGGTAGGTAGCTAGGGAGACAGAGTGTGTAGTTAGATAGGTAGGGAGAGAGAGAGAGAGAGAGGGGGGGAAATACAGTAGGTAGGTAAGTAGGGAGAGAGAGTGTGTGTCGATAGATAAGTAGGTAGAGGGATAGAGAGAGAGAAATAGAGAGAGAGAAAGAAAAATACAGTAGATAGGTAGGGGGGAGAGAGAGTAGGTAGGTAGGTAGATAGAGGGGAGAGAGAGAAATACAGTAGGTAGGTAGGGAGAGAGAGTGTAGATAGGTAGGTAGGTAGAGGGATAGAGAGAGAAAAATAGAGAGAGAAATAGAGAGAGAGAGAGAGAAATACAGTAGATAGGTAGGGGGAGAGAGAGTGTAGATAGGTAGGTAGGTAGAGGGATCGAGAGAGAGAAATACAGTAGATAGGTAGGGAGAGAGAGAGAGAGAGAGTAGATAGGTAGGTAGGTAGATGTTTCCAGGTGTATTTGCCCATGTACTGGAGAGGGAAATCACTGACCACCTTTGGAACAAAGCTTTGTTTCTGCAGGCACAGTACTTGACCAATGTAATTCTCATCAACCACTCTAACAAAAAAGCTTTCCAAAAGGGAAAAAAAATCTTTTTGCACTGTGCAAACCTCCCCCAAACGGCCCATTTTTCGCCAAAATGGGCCCGGTTTTTTTTTCAAATAAAAGCCTGGGGGGGGGGCTTGCAGAGTGCTCCTGGGGGGGTAGGATGGGCTAAAATGAGGAAAAACGGCCCATTTTGTGGTCCTTATGGAGGCTTATAGAGTGCTGCTGGGAGCTGGGGGGGGGGGCAAAAATGCCCTGTTTTTTGCTCATTTCTGCCCTCCCCAGCCTCCAGGAGCTCTCTGGAAGCCTCCATAAGGGTATGCGCACAACCATTTTGGTGAAGGGGCAGGGTTTCAGGAGGCAAAAAATGCTGTATTCGGAGACTTTCAACCTCTTTTTAGAGGAAAAAAGGTGCATCTTATACTCCGAAAAATACGGTAACCTACCATATGCATTCCTCAGAAAACATCTCAGCCAATTGCCTGTGTTATTACTATGGGGAAATGCAGCCTCATGTTTTCTGCAGAGCTTAATTCCTACATTTATTTCCTAAGAAACAGGTTTTACATTGGAACTCTGTAATTTATATATATGCACAGGGAGAGGAGGAACACAGTGATCAGCTAGTGATGAAGTACAACAGCCTGACAACCAGATTCTATGCATTGAGTTACTTGCTTTGGGTAGGTAGAAACACAAGCACAACACTTCTTTAAAGCCAGAGTGTCTTTTTTTCAAACCTTAGTGAGTTGCACTAAATACTGTATATGGCTGTTTGAATAAGGCAACAAATCTTTTTTGAGATTGTAAAATGATGTAGCATTTGTAAAGGGACGTTCAAAAGCATTTCTTCCAAATAATTTTTGAAGATACACAGACCAATCAGATTCATCATCCTAGCCTTTTGAGATCCAATTCAGAGTTAGAATGGTCTGAAATGTGTCAGTTTTGGGAAACTCAGTGGGTCTGACCTGGGAAAAGCTTACATCAGGGGTCCTCAACCTTTTTTGCACCAGGGACGGGTTTCATTTTAAAGAAAATTCTGCGGACTGGCTGGCATAGAGGAGCGGGTGGGAGGGGGAACAGGTGGCGCATGCGCACGCGGGGGGGGGAGTCGGCTCACTCGGCGCTCTCTAGGGCCTCCAATGGTGCAAACGGCTGCGCCTGCGCTCTCCCGCATTCGGTGCGCGCTCTGCCCAGGGGGCTGCCCCTCCCTTCCTCCTCCTCCTCTCCGGCCCTGCGGCCCGGTTCCTATCAAGCCACGGACCGGCACCGGTCCGCAGCCTGGGGGTTGGGGACCGCTGGCTTACATTATTAAACAATTTCCTATTGTGAACAAAGATAACATGAGCCAAATTAAACCGGATTAAAAGCATTTCAAGGAAATATTGGAAGAAAATTCATGCTTTCCAAATCATTCTGCCTTTTTTCCTATTTACCTCAAAGCTGCAGTCAATGCTCCCGTTTACAGAGGATGTAAAAAAGTACATAGGCACAACAAAATGTTTCCTATGTATATGTCAGCCTTCACTCATTTTACTAGTGATTGTATCTTCATGATGAGAATTCATTAAAATAAAAGAAAGAGAAAAAGGGAGATAATGCTATTTCAAATGTATTTGTCCAAACAGTAGTTTTTAGCGGGGTTTGGTTTATTAATATTATATAGCAAATGCTAAACAAACTGTAAAGAAATAGTGTTTTGCTTACACAGGAAGGCATTTGAGCACTTGTCAAATTCAAAATGAAGTTTAAACAGACATCTGTATAACCCAATTCTTTTCTAGGATCTTTTCAGTCTGGTTGCTTTATTAATATTTGAAGTCATGTGATCTTTCTATGGGCAAAAACTAGCCAAATATATTGTTAAACTTTATCTATTTCATGTATTTATCAACTGATATTGACACTCTAGTGGTATTATTTTCCATTTAGAAAAAGTTTCATGCGCTCTTGTCCTAAATTATATGATTAATTCCAGAGTTTCTCATTATAATGGATATATATTACTCATCCCTGATAACATATTACTTCACACTGAAATGAATTTAGGACGATATGCATAGTTATGCACATAATCTTATTTCATACATTGTTGCTTAGTCTATAATTTCTGGTATTCAGCATCCCGTGTGTCTTCCAACTGGCAATTGACTAAAGCAATAATATTGCCCAAGGGAAAAAAAGTTACTTGCTTTCCTGCCAGAAGCCCCTCTAGACCCAGCATTACATTTATAGACTGTGGTGGTCTTCAAGAATACGATCAATCTTTTTAGCATACATCATAAAAATGCATTTAAGAAATAGCAAAACATAAATGTAGCAATAGCACTTAGATTTATACCACTTCATAGTGCTTTACAGACCTCTCTAAGCAGTTTGCAGAGTCAACATGTTGCCCCCAACAATCTGGCTCCTCATTTTACTGACCTCAGAAGGAGGGAAGGCTGAGTCAACCTTGAGCCAGTGAGACTTGAACTGTCGAACTTCTGGCAGTCGGCAGTCAGCAGAAGTCATCTGCAGTATTGCATTCTAATCGCTGTGCCACCATAGCTCTTAATGTAATTGCTGTTCAGTGTTTAAAAGAGTTTAGTGCAGTGGTGGGTTTCTGCAGGCTCGCACCTACTCGCGAGAGCCGGTTGGTGAAATTTAGAGAACCGGTGAGAGGGGGTTCCACCAGCATACCTGGAAGTAAATCTGGCCCGCCGCTGCCAGTGACCCAACGGGAAGGAAAGGAAAGGAAGGAAGAAAGGAAAGAAAGAAAGAAAGAAAGAAAGAAAGAAAGAAAGAAAGAAAGAAAGAATTTATCATCACAATTGAGTCAAAAATTTTGGTTGCTAAGCAAGAGCGTTGTTAAATGAGTTTCACCACATTTTAAAAGGTGGCCACTCCCACCCTGTCACATGACTGCCAAGCCACGCCCACAAAATAGGCCACACCTACAGAGTAGGTTCTAAAAAATTTGAAACCCACCACTGGTTTAGTGCTTTGTGAATTGTGGGCATTCTCAGTGGCAGGACAGTTGATGATGGCAGAATGCGAGGCAGAGTATCAAGAAGTGATGAGGGCAGAATTCCTATGGTTTTTAATAGTGATATGAACAGGGCAGTTGGATCTAACACCTTCCAGATCCTGGGCGACACCAAAACAGCACCATTTGCTCAGCCCTGCTTAGTAATAACAAGAGTTCTTTTGTGGGATTGTAGCTGTGGTTTAAACTCATCTTTCCTGAACATGATTTCAGCGTTAAAATAGTGGCTGGGTGCCATGTATTTTGGAAGGGAGGCCTCAGAGCAGTCTTTGCAAGCTCCTCGTGTCCAAGGGATTGCAATCAAACTTGGGTATAGAAGACACTTTCACTGCTTAGCAATTGCTCTTTCTTCCAAAATGAAGGTAACTGTTTCTAAACTAGACATCAGCATAAGCTTGATTTCTATCTTTGAGAAAGATGCATTTCCTCCTGGACTGGAGATGCATGAATGACCATTCTGTAGAGGAAAGGGTTTTAGATTTTTTTTAAAAAAGGCATTCTGAGTTGCTGCCAGCTAGAATAGAAATTACAGTCTAGATGAGCTCATACTAGAGCTTGTTTATGGGTGGGTGGGGGGAGATAATCATCATGTCCATATATACACATATATGGTTGCTTGACCACTTTTATCCAATTTCTTTTACCAGCACATAAAAGGAAATCAGTCATAAATTTCTCTTTCAAAACAATTGGCTTAGTGATTGCTGACCTTCTGTTCTGTCGTTCAAAGGATTGATTGGATATTGTTGGATTGTTTCATTCTACAGTAATTAAACATAAAATTAATTATGCTGGTAACCCATTAGTTCTCTGAACCAAGGACTGAGACATTTATTTTTGCTTGGTTACTGGCTCTGAGAATCTGACATCAGGCAAAACGAAAAAGAGGAGGGGAAAAAAATCCCCTTAGCTGCAGACCAACCATATAATACAGAGGAACAATTTATGAATCAAAATACAACGTAAAGGCTTCTAATTTCTGTATCCCTGGAATATTGTATTAGTGTAATATAATTTGGTCTATCAATCTTTAAAACCATATATTTGGTAATTTAAGTATTTCCTGGATGACTAATCGTGTGTGTGTGGGGGGGGGGGAAAGCATCAATAGAAAATATACTTCAGAAAGGATGGAGGGAGGGGGAAACTCAGGAGAAAAAGATATGGCATAACAATTGTGTAATGCTCAGTGATCCCAGCCCATTTGTGAATGGGGGGCCTCTAATAAGCCTGTCTGAGTTCAACTTTCACGCACCGCTAATATGTTCAGGCAGATAAAGGTTTATTACTTTCATATGCATTGGCAGACATAGGAGATGAAAGGACCATTATGAAAGACATTTGCTATGGGCAGATATGCAGGCAGGTAGGTCTTCCTGGCAGGTTGGATTCTAATTCCCACCTGTGCAAATCATTGGGAACCCAGGGCACAAAGCCGCACAGAGCTGAGCAGAGGAGCTAACTAAGTTTGCTGTAGCATAGGCAAGCAGCTGCATTGAGCGTTTGAGAGAATGTGGATTACTCAAAGTAGTATGAATATTACAGGATCCAACTAAAAGCCTTTTGGAAAAAGATTTCTTGCCCTCAGTCTTTTTAGTGTAATCGAAATGATTACGTTTCAGTAGAGGTGCACATGGAACTCATCAAAATGTTCATTTGCCCAAGTAGTCCTCCCTCTCACCCACATCCTGCCTTTTCCTTTCTAATGTTGTTGTTTGTCTGTCTTAGGTCTTATTAGAACGTAGCAACATAGGCACAATTATTGCCATATTCCCTCTTAGCCCCACTTTGGTTGTTCCTATGAGGTTATTTGTTGCTTGGATGTAAGTGTGCATTTCTCTCTTCAGTTCTTTAATTGGCTTACAGACAAAATCATGTAGGGTCCTTAACACTTACTTTCCTTTTGGTGCTGTGTGTCTCTGATTTAGACAATCAGATGCACTGTTATTGGTTTAAACCAGAGTGGTTTAATGTGTATCAGTATTCTGTGAATAAAGTCTAGTCTCCTTGCTGGCATCTCTTCTCCATCATGAATTTATTTCACTTTTTGAAGCCTACTGCGCTGGGATTTAGGAAGCAAGGTCTGCACTGGCCATATTTCACACTAACTTTGAACCCTGGATACACCCACTTTGAAGTGGAGTAATTTGTTGAGGTGAGAAAAGCAGCTTCATGTAACACCAGATGGCTGGGAATCCTTCTACCAACAGATATAGCAACCCAAAAAGTTTTGAATTTTCTCCATTCTTCACAAATTACATTATTCCACAATCATTTTATATATGTCCTGCTAATCAAAGCAGCATTGGGGATAAGCAAAATAAATAATCTGTTTCTATCCACTCTTCCTTTGTAATTTTATGGATTTTGTAGAATTGAATATACATTCTGAAATACGTTGTTCTCAGTTATTATCAAACTAGCATCAAACTCACATAATTATTTTATTAAGTTTGGCAAATCTCATCAATTCAGAAAAGGCCCACAGTGAAGGAACATTTTTATTTAGTTTGGACAAAAAATTATAGCTTTTAAGGTTTCTCATGATAGCTAATGGATATATAAATCAACAAATCTCACATTGGATTTGGCTTGGAGTCAAATTAGAGAATCTCTGAAATGATCCAAGTCAGACTTGATTATTGTCTGAATTGTTGAGCTGAAACCAGAACAGAAATGCAGATTTAGTGTCTCTCTATTGTTTAGCCATTGTATGCCAAGCTTTTATTTCTTCTTTATTCATGGCCCATAAAAGAATATTGCTAACCAAGAAATTAGGCTACTATTTATTGACAGTGAGACTTCAAGATGGCAATAGCTAAAGAATGGAAAAGATTGTTCTACTTGTGTCTCTGAAAATACAATTTCTTACTCAATACAGTTGGGTTTAGATAGTTACTACTTTATTTTCATTATCCTTGCCAACACATATTCATTAATTAATTAATTTATTTATTTATTTTATTTGATTTGATTTGTATACCGCCCTTTCTCCCATAGGGAATCAAGGCGGTGCACAGGGAAAATAAAAGGTACATTTAAATACAGTCAATAGATAAATTTAAAGTTAAATTAAATAAATTTAACCTGAGTTAGAATAAATTTAAGAAACCCTATTAAAATGATAGTAAAAACAAACTATGCCAACTATGTTTGATTGACTGATCAAACAGTCTCTTGTCCTTAGATTTTTGTCTGGACTGGAAAAGTTGTATTCTTACTTAGACATAACTATACTAGCTGAAAGAGGCATGTCAGAAGTAAAGAAATAACCTTAAGCAGATGACGTTTTGCAGATACTACCATTGATCATAAAACATAGCTAGTTCTTAATTCAATCCTGCACTTGATGTCTGTTTTGGTCCATCTCCAATGAGCTCATTAGCAAATCTCTCTTAGTTCTCTTTAACAGTCTCCTTGGGATTTTTGTTTTATTATATATAATTAAGTCTAGGATCCTAAATAGACTTGCTAGAGACAGACTCAGAGGAAGTTACTTTTCATCTAGGATATATATACACATACTGTACATACACAGAACCCTGTTACCTTCCCACCAAAGTTGTCCCTATTTTGCTACTTGCATTTTTACATGCTTTCGAACTGCTAGGTTGACAAGTAATGGGAGCTTACTCCGTTATGCTGCACTAGGGACTTGAACCGCCAAACTGCCAACCTTTCTGATCAACAAGCTTAGTGTCTTAGCCACTGAACCACCGCCTATACTTGTGTTACAACACCCTGTTAAGCCCCAATTAAGGGAGGAAGCATACTGCTTTCCTTTTCTGCTTTTCGGCTCATCACCAGAGACCATATAGACAGAAAGCCATGAGTTCAGCTCAAAAACCTAACACACACACACACACATGTTATGTTTTTGTGCTGATAAATAAATAAATAAGGGAGACTAGTATAGATCTATTTCAAGCTATTTAGCTCTTATCAGCTAGCCATACCCTTACTGGGATTTGAATTGGGGTTGTATTACATGTTAGGCAGATGTTTTAGCCACTAAGCCACCAGGTTCTCCTCCTGATCAGCTGAGCCAGGGGAATAAGTATATATTTGTGTCACAACACCCTGGTAAGCCCCAATTAAGGGAGGGGGCAAATCCGCTTCCTTTTCTGTCTTTCGGCTCACCACAGGAGACCAACCAGGCAGAAAGCTATTTTTTTTCGTTGCCTTTGTTATATTTGTGATATGTTTTTGTGCCGATAAATAAATCCCAGCAAGGGTATGGCTAGCTGATGAGAGCTAAATAGCTTGAAATAGATTTATACTAGTCTCCCTTATTTATTCTGCTCCCTCCCTTAATTGGGGCTTACCAGGGTGTTGTGACACACACTACACACACACACACACACACACACACACACAATGAAAGACCTTTGGTAATGATTTCCAGGATATGATATCATATGATATTTTTTTAAATTTATATAATTTTTATCTTGGCTTCTTATTTTTTAATAATCACTACCCAGGGAAACAATTCAATTACATTATAACAATGCTGTATTGGAAATGGCTGCTATTTTAGAAAAGAAAATAATCCAATTAATGTCTGTGAATATGTGCATTTAAAACCAGAAGCTCCTTGAAACTATGAACAAGGACAAGCATATCATTGAGACAGAAGTGCTTGGCAGTACAAATTAATGAAAGCCACTTGGGAACAGGTCCACTCTTAAGCTTGCATCAGAACTTCACAGAGTTTAGCACCAACCTAAGAGAACAAGGAAAGACTTACATTCATGGAGCTATTCTATCAAGAATTCCCCTCTGGGATTACCATGTCTGCCACATCACCAGCCTTTCCATTTGCTAATCACTATGAGTCCACCATAAAACTGATTTTATAATGTTGATCAGATGTTTACAGCATGATAAGATACTTATGGTGGTGACTCTCTCCCTCAAAGACAGCACCTTCAGCCAAGCATTGTTCAATTCATCTTCGCCAATTGTACATGCACACAATGCAAGCTATTCAGATTCCATACTGGTTCAAATTGGTCAATCACACAGAGGCCTGCCCTTAAAACTTCCAGTGCCCCATGAATGAACAGGCAGAACCTTCTTCACACAAAAATAGCAAAGCAAATAAGCATCTTGGGAATTTCCCACCCAGAAGGTCTAGGCATTTGTACATGTATATTTTGTGCATACTTGTCTGCTGAACTGCAAAACATTCCTCCTGATAGGTTGGTCTGACAGCAGTGTTAAGGGAATATCAATTTTTGAAACAATTCACAAATGCACTGAGACACTTCAAAACCTTTCTCTTCATTAAACCATAAGATCAACATTGCAGAGTGATGAAAAGGGCAATATGGGCAGCTTTGTGAAATAATTGTATTTGGCCCGATCCAGGCCGAACTGGCAGAAACCCACCTCTGACATTAAGCTATCCTAAATTAATGTTTTACAAAAATATTCAGGGGTGAAATTCAGCAGGTTCTGGAGAACCAGCAGCAGAAATTTTGAGAAGTTTGGAGAACCTGCAGATACCACCTCTGATTGGCCCCAGAGGGCGGTGGGAATGGAGATTTTGCAGTATCCTCCCCCCCCAGGAGTGGGGAGGGAATAGAAAGTTTGCAGTATCCTCCCTCTGCCATGCCCACCCACCCATGTCCACAGAACCAGTAGTAAAAAAAAAATTGAATTTCACCACTGGAAATATTAGATTAAAATATTCCATCATTCTCAGCAAGCATGGGCCCTTAGGATGATGAGCACTGTAGCTTAGCACAACTGAAAATGCAACAGATTAGGGAATACTATAATACACTAAATTAGTTCTCATTGGCCTTTCTAAAGCAACCTTTACACTTTAAGGACTGTGGGAAATAGTTCTGAATGAATGTTTCTACCTGATTAATTATGCAGTTATGTTTAAGTCCTGATTTAAACATAATGTAGAGCAAATTTGTTATTTATGACTGGCATGTTTAATAACGATTCTTATGCACATCATAGCATAGCTTTAGACAATAGCATATAGCTACTGGGCTAGCAATATAACTTAATGTACATTTCCATTTGGAAGCATTTATGGACAATATAAAACCACTCAGGCTGTCTTCAGTTTTAAACACATGAAAACGAGAGGAAACTTCAAACATGAGATTAAAATCCAAAGCAGAAACACCTTTTTCCCCTAGGATAACGGTACCTGTTTCCTCAAGGACAGCTAAGGCACTTCTTCTTTATCCTTTATCCCTTGAAGAAAATGTAAGAGAAAAAATTGTTCCAGCTGCCTTTGGAGAAGAAGTCAATCTTCATCTTCTTTCTTTCAACAGAAAAAAGAAAAGGAGCAAACAAACAAACAAACAAAGGGGAGAATCATTTAAACTGGAGTAGAAGAGATAAGAAAGAAAAATGATTGGGCAATTCTAATCTAAGAATGTATTGCCCTGGTAGACAATAGGTTGCTGACAAATGAGTTAGCCAAGAAAAGTGGGGGAAAAGACACACAAAAAAGCACCATTATAGGAAGGAGAGAAAAAAAAGAAAAGAAAGAAACCAGTTTCCATGTATTGCTGCTGCTGCTGGAAATGTTTTCAGATTAAGATGGAGGATTAAGGAATTTTACTCAGCAATTTGAGATGCTTTGTTAAGAATAGAGGAGATTTGAACTGCTTTGTTCTGAAACCACATGTTAGCGAAAAAGCAAACAGGCACTTAATCCTGAAAGACAGCCAAATTTGACATCAATTTGTCCTTTGGGAGGTGACCAAGAGTTCTTTGGGACAGGCTGAAAATGCTGGGACCTAAAAGGGCTTTGTACACTTAATGCCAGTCCTTGTAACCAGCCCAGTCAGCCCTGAGATGCCATAACTCACAATAGCTGAGGACTGGTCAACAGTTTTATAGACCCAAACAAGGCTGAGTGTTTAAAAAACACATACAAGGTGCCAGAGTGTTTACCAAAGAGAGTTAAAATATGATCTGACTTAAGGTCATGCCTTCCGTCTTAAAACAGACCAAGGCAACAGGGAAGAAAAAGGGGATAATTATCCTGTTTGTGATGTTGGATGGTTTCCTGTAACAATAAAAATATAGCAGCTGACAACTAGACAGCTGAATATATACACACAGGGCTGCATTGTGGCCTCTGATACAGGCACTAATGTCTTATGCAGATCTAGGAGGGGGTTGTTTTGTTTTCTTTCTAAACACAGAACACGGAAGGGTATTTTCAGCCAAGCGCACCTTTACTAGGCTACTTGGGGAAGAGGCAAGACAAGACAAGAAGGAGCTGCTTTTCTATTCTTTTTTGTGTAATTTCAATGGATTAGAAAGCCAGACTAAAGATGGATGCAACAGCTGACTCATACTGCTGTGTTTCAACTGGAAACACAGTGTTTGGTTTTTAAAAAGGGTGGGGGAAATCATTAAGAGAGACTCATCATTCTAAGTTACTTAGAATTGCTAGTTTGCACAACACCCTTCTAAACCAATCTTCTTCTATGTGAAAAAAAAAAGGGGGGGGGGAGGAGAGGCATTTAAAGTTGATGTGCAGCCACACAATAAATTGTATTTTACAATACCAAGTAAACACCTTCAACCCTCCTAATTCTAAAATAGAATTATCCCTAGAGGAAACCTGAATCAAGGAGAAGTACAGACCCCATTACTTAAATAAACAACACCAACCCAATCAAGTAAGAGTCTATTGGGTCATTTTTCTTGCCTCTGCAGTTTATTAGCCCTGGATTTCCTTTTTTTTTTAGAGAGCAGCTATCTAGCTCTTAGGGAGACATTCTTAAGGTAATTTGATATACTTTTTAATTTGCTTATATTCTGTTTACAACATCTATAGCTTCTCCTGATCGTGACCTGGTACCCTTTTAATAGCACAGTCCTCTACTGAGTGGAAAGCAAAAAACTGACGTGCTTTAAATGTGCCATTTCCTTTCTCCATTTCGCCTTTTTTGTTTTCCTGTTGGGGGAAAACCCTTTCAACCTAAGGCAGTTCTGTAAGCAAATTACCAATATATGATCAGGACACAGGAGTGGATATTTTAACATAAAGCAAAGGACAAAAAGAAAGTCTCTACTTTCTGGTTTTTAATGATCACATTAGGGAACATATAGGGGGAAAAACCCTATTAAATAATACCTTGATCCTTTGTCCTTTTGAAAATGATCGGATGCTTGTTAAAATCCCATCACATGTTGCATGATTTTCATTACTGCTTTGAACATGAAATAGTAAATGTTGACAGAGTTAGCTGCAGCATCCTTTATAGGAAAATGCCAATTTGCTAAAATCCACTTTCGGAGAAGAGCAGACAATTCAACTGCTTCCTATGGATTTGTGTCTGCCTCTGTGTGTGTGTGTGTGTGTGTGTGTGTGTGTGTGTGCAACATTTGTCGCAACAAGAGTGAAAGGATAGAAGGATCAAAGAAGGGGTAAATTGAAATAAAAAACACAGTATTCATTTGTGAAGCTCTGCTACAGCAGAGCAAATCTAGGGTGACTCAAGGGACACAGTGCCTTGTAAAACATATGTACTTAATATAAGGGTCATAAAACTTATTAAATTAAAAGCTGGGTTAAAAATAGGAAGAAAATTTATGTGGCTGTCTGAAATAGCAATAATTTCCCTTTGGCTTTTGCTGAAAACCTATGTCCCTCTGTTGCTTCCTCCCTTCTTTCCTTCCTTCATTATTTGCAAGTCAGTTGAAATTTCTCCTTCTATGGAGGACAATTGATTACATGCACATTAAGGTAAATGTAATTAGGTGTTAACAAGGAAACATGGCCCTTCAGTTGTTCCTTCCATTAAGACAGAAAAAGAGATGGCTATAATCCAGACCTAGAATATGCAAAGGCTTCCTATTTTCTTACATAAAAGGAGAACAACTCATCTGCTTAACATTTCTCATTGCATATACCAAGTAATCTAGGCTTGTAAAAAGAATCTGGCATGCCCTAGCATGCATAGCCATTGAATCCCTGTCGATAGTTCATATTCAATATTATTTATTTTGTTTCAATGCACATCTGCCCAAATGGTGACAATGGTTTTCCTTTATTTTCAACTGCAAAGCATCAAGCATACAGTAGAAAAGAGAGACTTCAGATATGATATTTAACATCTGTGTAAGGTGTCTAGATGTGCTTATAGATTTTGAAATTGGAGACAAATTGTGAAATATACATATAACATCCAATAACCAGTGTTTTTCAACCTTTTTTGTGCAAAGGCACACTTTTTTCATGAAAAAAATCACGAGGCACACCACCACCATTAGAAAATGTTTTAAAAAATTAACTCTGTGCCTATATTGACTATATATAAAGTAATTATCTTGAATAGGAATCAAATAAACACAAAGAAATTATTTTATAATTACTTTATTATGAAATAATAAAGTATTTTATAATTGTTCATATTTCTGTTTACTTACTCAGTGCGAAACCTGGGCCTGTTTGGCTGAACACAAAGCTGATATTCTGGCAGGAATTTTTCCCACGGCACACCAGACAATATCTCACGGCACACTAGTGTGCCACGGCACAGTGGTTGAAAAACGCTGCAATAGACATGCTGTTTATAGTATAGAATGTTTAGAAATTACTGAAAGTAATGGAGTACAGTATACATGTGTATAGTTTGTAGTATGTTTAGAAATTAGTGAATGTAATGATATATACATGTGTACCAGTAACATCCCAACATAGTTTTGCCTTCTGGATGTGAAGTAGTGATTTTTTTTCTGTGCGCTTCGAAAAAATTGCTGACTGGAATGAACTGCATGAGAACATGGGCGGGGAAGACGCAGTATGGTAGACAATCCAGTATTGTAATTCTGCTATTCCTGGTCTGCTGTCAATGTTTCTGGATGAATAAAAAGTAGACATTTAGTAGTAAATTACATATAAAAAATAATTTCTTTCTTATAAATAATTCTAAATTGTACAGTCATCCTCAATGATCTAAATAGTTTTATTACTTTAATATTATACCAGTTGTGTTTATTTTTCTATGTACTGATGTTTGAGTTCTTAAAAGTACTATATTGTTGTCCCAAAGGTGCTTTTTTCAAGAGGCAACTGGATTTCTTGTTTTTTTTTCTTTTGAATACGTTTTGCTTCTCATCCAAGAAGCGTCTTCAGCTCTGACTGGAGGGTGAGAAATCAGTCAGAGCTGAAGAAGCTTCTTGGATGAGAAGCAAAATGTCTTCAAAGAAAACCAGACAATCCAACTGCCTCTTGAAAAAAAAACACCTTTGGGACAACCATGACCTGGTTGACTGAGAATCTCAATAGACATTTAATAGATTGTTGCATATTTGCATGCAGTTGATTGCAAATCACTTACAGTCAGATGGCTGGAGTGGCATAAAAACACTCATAATCAATAAATAATAATTGCACCACATATATTTAATAATGTTCCATTTCTGCTACATTAAGCATTACAGTACAACAGCACCTTAGTTCTTAGAGTTTCTAAAGGTTGCTTACAACTTTGTAGCGATAATCAGCTCAATGCAAGGGTCTTAGGATGTTCTATGCAATCAGCCCTAAGGCAAGGGTCTTAGGATGTTCTCTTTTTCACCTTCGTTGGGATTGTATTTCTCCAAAGTGATACACAAAGTTGGATTCACGACTCCTGTGTGTTGACCAGGTAGCAGCTTTGGCCAGTGGACCTTCACACAGCTTCATTTTATGTATCAATTGTATCTCTGGAATAAGAAATCTGGTCTCAATATTGTCAAAGTTGAACTACTGAAATGGGATCTACTTTATATAAGGCTGCCCTACAGATCAGGCAGCTTGGGTAGACCTTAATACACCCATGATTCAGGGGTGGGTTCCTCCCAGTTCTAACCTCTTCTATAGAAGAGGTTCCACAAATCTACAGTACTCTTTCAGCTCCCTCCCCCGCCCCTCCGCACATCATCAAGATGAAGAGCGAGATGAGGAATTCTGGGACTTGAAGTCCACAAGTCTTAAAGCTGCCAAATTTGAACACCCCTGGGGAGGGGTTTCTAAAGGGTTAGGGGTGCAAGGGTCTTGTAACTTGACAGCTTTAAGATTTGCGCGCTTCAATGCCAGAGTTCCTGAGCCAACATTTTGGTTGCTAAGCAAGAGTGTTGTTAAGTGAGTTTCACCACATTTTACAAGTTGGCAATGCCCACCCAGTCACATGACTGCCAAGCCACTCCCACAAAGCAGGCCACACCTACAGAAGAGATACTAAAAAAATTTGAAGCCCACCATGATTTGAAACCTCACTGGTTTCCATAGACTTTTAGGTAGAGTTTCAAGTTCCGGAGTTTTAAGCCCTACATGGCACAGAGCCAGGTTATTTGCAGACATAATGTAAAGTTATTTGCAGGGCTATTTATCCCCAATTCCATCTTCCCAGCCGACCAGATCCAACAGCAGCTACTAGCAAGAGGATAGGGCCTACCCTGCCATCGTGAATGTTGTAGTTCGGAGAACATTGTCTTGTAAGCATCTATAATAGAATAAATATTAGGGACATTGAAATTGATTTCCCTCCCCTTACAGTTTCATTATTGACATAATATTAATTCAGCTTACTTCATTACCATAACTATTACCCAGCTTTCTATCAATCTTTCTCCCCAGCAAAGAAGGTCTGACTCTGACTTTTCAACCTTTGCCTTAAATGATCTATTGATCCTTTCAGAGCTATCCCAGGCTGTTGGATTCACTGGCATCCATGGCTTGCTTGTACCAGAAGCAAAAATTGTAATGCCATATTCCTGAGTCTTACATTAGCCACACAAAGGAATGCCTCTATTTCTGTTTCAGGCCCATTTAGAAGTGCTTTTTCTTCTTTTTCCCCTTTGTGCCCGCCAGTCAAATTTTTCACTTACCACTTCTGATTTAAAATTGGAATTTATAATTAACAAATACTTTTAAAAATATAATGTGCATAATTTTATTTTATTAATACGCTGGCTGGTTATGATTTGAAATTGCATTCAACTTGTTACAATTATATCAATAACCACATTCCTTGTTTGTGTGTGTGATTCAGCTGAATTGGGTTTGTTCAAAAACCATGATGTGGCCCTTTTAGATAATTATACAATTGATTTGTAATGGTAAAAAAAATGATGCACTGTACAGATATGTCGGATGCATTTTTTTGCCTTTATTGTGTATCTATTTATTCCAGTCTCATCATTGAAAATACCAACCATCTCCCATGCTCGCTACATTTCATAGACTTATGCAATGAAGCCATTTGCTCCAGGATCAAACTATATTCTCTTTTTGAAATACTTTGTCTGCTTGCTTAAATGGGAATTTCTGCAGTAGAATAAATTATCAAGTTGCACTGTGATTGTCCACCAACTGCTTTAAATATCAAACCAGGTGTGATGGAGCATTCCTAGTCTGCATCATCTGAAACTGAAAAATCAGCGGATTTCAACTGCCAAAGCTACACTGATGGGATTTGCTCATTGTGCTAATCCATGGCATGCTTCACCAAGGTTCACTTAATTATCAACAGTTGGTTGTTGATTCATTGAATTATTTAAAATTGAATGTGTTGTAAAACAGCTAAGCCATGACTAAACAAATTACCTCATGTCTTAATATAATGTACAGGGTAAAACCAACCTTTTCCAGCGCACAGGAACAAAGAAGAGACAGTGTGTAAATCTGAATGTTTCGTTTGCAGAGGGAGAGAGAGGGAGAGGGAGGGAGGGAGGGAGGGAGAGAGAGACAGAGAGACAGGAGGAGTCTGTTGATTTCAATGGAGTTTACTTTTAAAGTAGAATAGGTCTATAACCTTCAGATTAACATTACCTCCATATTCCTGGGCCCATGCCCTATAGAATAATATGGTACATTTGATACGATTGCACTGTTTTTGGGTGACTGCATGTGGGCGAAGACAATCAGACCAGGCCATATGACTATAACAAGAGTTTGATCCTAACATTATTTTAGAAAGACATTGCCAATTTCATATCTACATTTCTGGTATGTAAATTGTATACTTGCAAATGAAAAGAATTTTTTCTCCCTGAATGTGTGTGTGTGTGTGTAGAGGGGAGGACAACTCCTCTAAAAACTGGCAGCTTTATGAAATTTAAGCACACTGCTAATCATGTAATTATAGATGAAATATTAAAGAAGTGGACTAATTACATGCAATACTCTTGAGCCCAATTAAAGTAGCATCTGTAATGTAACGTAAAGATATCCTCTTCCACTAATAAGAGATACTTTCTTAACAACAGAGAATAAAACAGCTAAATTGGATAGGCAGTTGAGATTATAAATATCCTATTAGCATATAAAATGAGGATTAACCTTATTTAATCATTGCATGCTTGATCATCAAAAGTCATGCTTCACCTTTATAATATAGTTGTATTTAGCCTGAAAGATTATTAATAATGTTAGTTAACTACATGATTTCTATCCATTGAAAATGATTTGATAAAACATCTGATGGCCTCCCGCCTCTCCAACTTTTTTTTACAGATAAGAGAAAGCCTTCATCTTTTAGTTGCTTAGTTGGATGACCTCCAGTGAAAATCAGGACTATGGTGGTCTCCTTACATGATGCACTTGGGATTCAAATAATTAAACAACTGGTTCTCTTCCCTAATGACCAGCTGGGTAGGTGTAGTTCGGTAGTCATGTGATTGAGTGGGCGTGGCCTTAGCTGTGACAATGTAATGAGGGTTAAGCAGAGAGGCAGTTTCTGTAATTTGGGCAATAAAGATTAGGCTAGAAACAACACCAGAATGTTTCCTTCCTGCCTTCCTTACAGCATTAGCTGTAAAAGTAATGATAAAAGTTCTATTCATATGTAGTGAATAGTAAGAAGAGATTTAAGAGCGAGAGGAACAATCTCCATTGCATGCTAACCCCAACTTCTATGTTCTCATTCTTCTTGTCTTGAGAAAAGAAAGATCTATAGCCAATTTCTATATCAGAGATAGGTACCATCCAGACATTAGGACTCATTTCCCACTGGACTCACGGACATAACCAAATGCAAGTGATTGTGGGAATTGCAAGCCAAATCAAGTGAGAAGCAACAGGTCACCTAATCTTGGCCAATCTGCATTAGCTTTTAAGTGAATAGAAACTTGCATCAATTCCTCAGTGTTCTGGATCATGCAAAGAGGTCTACGTCATCCTCAAAAGAATGTCAGCAGACGTTTTTCAAGTCTAAAAAGTCAAGTCTAAAAATTGGGCATAGGTCCCCGAACTGGTAGTGGTGCCTGGCTGGCCATGCTTGGACGCTTGTCCTGCCTTGACTTAACCACATGGATCCACAGAAGTTCCTCCTCCTGCCTACACACAGGTAAGCAGCATTTGCACTAGCTTAGCCCCTCCTCCCCACTGGGCCCCATCTGTTCAACTGGGCAGCTGGCCAGGAAAGCGGTGAGTGAGCAGGACTGGACTGGCCTCCAACACTCCATCCAGCAGGGGTGGCAGCAGCGAGCAAAAAGGGAAGCAAGCCCTGGGCCAGCATCCCTGCCTCTTTCTTCCAAGAGCTGGCTTGGGGGAGAAGCCAGCCTCCCCCACCACTACACCCTTCAACCCCTGCTGCTGCCAGATGGAGAGTTGGAGGCCAGGCTGGTCCTGCCTGCCTGCCTGCCTGCCTGCTCGCCACTTTCCAGGCTGGCTGCCAAGCCAACCAGTTGGGGCCTGGGTTGGAGCTGGTGGGGAGAGGGCACACGTGGGGCAAAATGGGACACGCTCTGCCGGCAGAGGCTCCACATGGATAGAGAGGGAAGGGCACAGCAGCGGGGGAGGCTGGCCATCCCCCAAGCTGGCTCTCAGAGGAAGGAGGCAGGGATGCCGGCCCTGGGCTCCGCAGCCGCACAAAGCAGCTAGATGGGGAGGGGTTGCATATGTGGGGGTGCTCATTAGCCCCTGGAATTTGGTTCTGATGCAGCCCTGGCATAATGGGCATTTCCCTTCCAGTTGCCAAAATCGACGGTGTCTTTTTGTATGTGCGGGCGTGTTTCTTTGTCTGTGTAATTATGCCTTCGCTGGAAGAGGGAAGGGAAGCCTTTTGGTTCATTGTGGCTCCTGCAGTTGCTAAGTGAGGAGAGGCCTGAAAGCACCAGCCAGGTTGCTTACATTCTCCAGCTCTTCTCCTTCCCTCACTTGGCTGTTACTGCCAGGGTATCCCCAGGGCAAGCACGGTGTGTGTGTGTGTGTGTGTGTGTGTGTAGGGGGGGGCATGGACAGTTTGACACTGAGGTAGAAGCGGAAAGCGAGGCCAGCCTCCTAGCTGGCAAGACAGATATTTTTGCCATTTCTATGGTTGTGACTAGGTGGGGGGCATGTGACTGAGTGTGTGTGTGTGCATGTGAATGATTGACATCACGTCGGCCATGCCCACTCAGTCAAATGGCCCCACCTAGCCACAACCACAGAACCAGCAGTAAAAAAATTTGAAACCCACCCCTGGGCAGTAGGTACACAAAATCATGCCTTGCAGTTCACAGCAAACTCTTTCCTGAACCACAAGCCCTGAGAGATAGAGTTGGTGGTTGCACAGACAATGAAAAGGTGCTTTTTATTATTTTTAAATCAGAGTTTCATTCAATCACTTTCATTCAATGTGAAGATGGACAGCACTTCCACATTAATTTCCAAATCTCAGTTCAAATGGCAAATATATCTGTGTTGTATATATTCTAGACACCAGTGAATTAATAGCACAACTAGGAATTTGCTTTATATTATTGTCTGGCACTCCAATAAACAGTTTCAGGATTGTCAAATGCATACTTCTAATAAAAAAAAAGGTTTGCAAGACAGCAGGTGACGTAAAAAACAGTTCTGTATAATCCAGTTTGGGCTCTGAACATTTGTTATCCTATGAATTTAGCACAAAGCAACAATTCAGCTTTATCAATTGCAGAAACATTGGGGAGAAAGGTATACGTATATTAAATTTGCATGAGTACAATGAAAGCACATATTCAATAACCATGATCAAACGTTGTGAGTGGGATTGACAGGCTTAATTATATGCATATTTTCACAGATATAATTTTTACTGAGGCCAATGGAATTTATATCCAAATATATGCGTCTTGGTTTTCAGCAGACATCTCTGGAGTCTGCTCAAGACTGATGTTTGGCTATATACTGAGTTAAAAACTACTGCAAAAGTACAGGATGCCCTTCTTCTAATTTCCTGTGGTGGCTGAACTAATAAAGATTCATGAATAGTTATTGTGAGGCCATTGATGCTTTTCCTTGCAAGGATATCCATGTCTCATGCTTACAGGATAAAAGAATGCAATTATGGTATTTTTTTTGGAGGTGGGGTCAGGGAGTACCTATATTAGGGTCAGCACTGGATTTCCCTAATCTTGTCTTTGTGTTTATGAATTTTATGAAAGTTTAACAGAGTGATCTGTGAACTGCAGCCACAGTTTTTCTCAGTTCAATTCAGCCCTATGTATCCAAAGTAAGGCAGATAATGTGTCCATCTCCTCGTAAAACTGGGAATATAAAGCAATACAGGACAGTTGCTTTAAGGATCACAGGATAGATCAGGGGGTAGTCAACCTTTTCATACCTACCACCCACTTTTGTATCTGTTAGTAGTAAAATTCCCCCACCGCCCACCGGTTCCACAGTGATGGTGATTTATAAAGTAGGGAAGTCAATTAAATCAAAAAAAGGAAAGTGCTTCAGTATCGGACAAAACCTATACTGCCCACCATGATAGCTGGAACGCCCACTGGTGGACAGTAGGGACCAGGTTGACTACCACTGGGATAGATGGCCATAGCTGTAATTGTGACTGTGTGTGTGATTTTAACTCGGGGCCAACTCACTCTCCTCTCCAAAAATAAACCATGCTTTGAAATTATAATGGAATTGAATGATTATGTTTGGTCGCACAGTCAGCCAGATGTTTAGACTGGATGTGGGTGTTTTTATCTATAGTACCTATTGAGTCCTTCCCAAGGAACTGGGAGGAGATGTTGCTGCTTGATAGTGTTAAAGATATTGTCACAGGATGTAAGCTGCATCAAGCTAAGCTGTCTTTTGCAATTGACTGATGGGGATTTTGTCAATGCTGATGGTGTTCAAGTTAACCAATCTTCAATTTCAACCCTTTGCAGTATGTTGTTAAACTGTTTGGCACTGAGTGTGTGTAGATGAGTAAGATGTTTCAACCCAAAACCTGGCAATTGATCAATTTTTGATCTTCTACAGTCAGGTCTCTACCATTTCTGCTTTTATTTAAGTTATTTAATGTCATCTTCTTTTTTTCTTACCCACCTCCTTTATCCCAAGTTGCATTCTTGTTGTATTTCTTTTAAGTTGAACCATAGCTGCACCCAGACCTGTTGTTTTTTCTGTGTCAAGTGTTGATAGATTTGTGGCAGCCTCTCCATTGATTGACTGGTAGAAACATTTCTGATTTGATTGAAATTGGAGATTTTAGGATAAGAAATTAACTATAGTGTGCATTTTGAGCTTTGTGTCTGCTGAGTTTCCTGACTATAGCTGTTATTTGTTCCTTTATTATTTCCTGTCCTTTCTTGATCTTCCTTATTTCTAAGTGATATGACTCGATCAAGTATTCTTTGATCTTCTTTTAAACATTTTTTCATCTGTTCTAGCTTGCTTACATCTGATCTTAGCATGCTGATCTTATTTTATAACCTGATCTTCCATTTTGGTGGTGAACAAAGCTTTTTATTTAGCTTTTTATTGATTCTGCATCCCAGATATTCAACTATAACTGCAGCAAAGCTGTACATTAGTTGATTTGTTTCTTGCAGTGAGTTGGTGCTTATATTTGATATTACAGTATTTGCATCTTTTATTGTTGGTGCCAGCTGTTTCTTGGGAACAAATTTCATTTCAAGCAAACTTATTCCATTATTTTTATGCTATTCTAGATGCTCTAGATGCAGTTATTCTTTATTTGAATTTCTTTTGTTTCATTTTCTTTTTTAATTAGAGGCTTTGTTCTTTTTGAGAAGGCAGCAGAGGAGGTGGTGCCTGCTTTGAGAATGAAAATGATACAATAGTTATGGTGCCTTCCTCTTCTGTCGAATCACCCTGGTTTGCCTCTCTAATCTGGGCTACTTCTGGCAAGGGCTGTGATTTCTTTGCCTTGGGTAGACTTCTGCAGGTCTTACAATTCTGCTTCTGTAAATACTTTATTTTGTATTATAAATCGACATTGATCTGTTAGTCTTTGTTCTGCTGTTTCTGGTTCTGAATGTTCTTCTTTCCAAAACTGACAAATTCTTTACATATTTTTTATCACCCAGATGTCCAGAATTCCAATGCCTAGCATGGTCCTTGTTGACCCAGGTGACAACAGATTTGGTATGGGTTTCTGTAAATTATGTCTCACCATGTTGTTTATGGGAAAGACAGTCTTCATCTGGCTTCTCTGATGAGACCTGTCCAGTATTGTTGGACCTCTGGCATATCTCTCATCTCCTCCAGAGTATACAAATTCCACAACCACATCAGGGTATTGTTAAAATATATTATGGGCTCCATTCCAAAAGGTGGGTTTACATATGGCACTCAGACAAAAACTATGTGTGAATCCAGTATGTCTATGCAAAATATATGAGAAATAATGAGGAAACGGCTTTGTAGAAATATCATATTCTATTGTATTCTGAGCTTTCTCATACTGTTCAATTATTTGAGTTTTGCAGCTACACTTTCAACACTGTAATTTACTTTGGAAAGCAATATACAGTACACATCTTGGCCATGAGTATCTGAAAAAAATAAAGCAATTACTTAGGGAGATTAAAATGAGAAATAACCATCCATCAGCAGAAGTGGCTATACACTACTAACCCTCAACCTCTAGCAGTCAAAGGCTCTCACCCAGAGTGGTGCATGTTTTTTTCTCAGGCTGAGGGTCATACTTGTGTTTTAAGTAGCTGGGCTGCAAAAAATAGAAATGAAACCAAAGGACTGGGGTAGTCAGGAAACAATGTTAATTTAATTTAATTTGCAATTAATATGATGATTACGTTAGATTTAATAATGCAATAAATTATCCCTTATATCATGGCCATTGCATGAAACTTTGAACAGGACCATGGGGATTAATGGACCAAGCTTTTGGGTTGACCTACAGACACAGGAGGTCTCAGTCTGTTTCCATTTTGTGACTGTAATTCCACGGGTTATGATACCCTTGCATGAGTGGTAGATGAACAGATAACTAGCTATTTGCTATAGCGGGGTGCCAATATGTTTCCAATTAAAAGCTAGAATGACAATGCCTTCTTAAGTATGATACTGATTTCTTTTTCTTTTAGTGCTAAAAGTGGTGCTGCATTTTTTGTGATTTGTGTCAAGCCCAAAGAACTAAGAAGTGCAATTACTCCAGAGTAGTTGTTTATTGTTGTTCACCTACAGACAGAATCTTACCAGACTGAAGCAACTATCTCCATAACTATTAGATATACTCTGCAAATTTCTTAGGGAGGATTCGCCTTCACCCTCTTCCTGCCTACCAGTCATTCCACATTTTGCTGTCTCTTTGCACTCTGAGATAGAGCTCTTTCCTCCTGTGATTCCAGATCACAATCCACCATATTAGAGACCTTCAAACAAGTTGGTTCAGTCTAGAGCTTGGGTCTATACTTATAACCATACTTGCCTTGATTTTTGATATGACAAATAATTCTTGATAGCCTCTCAAGTCAGATGATATCTTTTAATGAGTTTGGATCTGGCTGCAAGTACTTGTCAAAAAAAATCACCATTCTTAAAGATCATTCTTACTACTTATATAATCTTTTGCACTTGTGGCCTGCTTCCTGCTACTTCTCTCATTTATTTTTGGTCAAAGAGATCCCATCTCCTGAAACATTCAGGAGATTGAGAGTGACTGGAAACCAGATAGATGTCCTGATGGATCTGAAGTATTTTACTGTCAGACGATTGTGGGTGTCATGATGAAATGCAGAAACCTTAAGAACAGCAAGGTTGGCTGCTGAGCCTGAGATCTAACAAATGATAGATAGTCAATTGCTGTATAGTTCAAGAACAAAAAAGTAAATATGAGAGACAATGTAAATAGCTTTCTAGTTTTCATTGAAAAAATAAGCCTCTGCTTTCCCCCTTTATTTACAAAAAGAGATACCGTATTTTTCGGAGTATAAGATGCACCAGAGTATAAGACGCACCCAGGTTTTGAAGAGGCAATTTTTTTAAAAAAGTAGGTAGGTAGATAGAGGGATAGAGAGGGAGAGAAAGATAGAAATACAGTAGGTAGGTAGGGAGAGAGAGAGAGAGTAGTTAGGTAGGTAGGTAGGTAGGTAGAGGGGGGGGAGAGAGACAGAGAGAGAAAGAGAGAAATACAGTAGGTAGGTAGGTAGACAGACAGTGTGTAGTTAGGTAGGTAGGTAGATAAAGGGATAGAGAGAGAGAGAGAAATACAGTAGGTAGGTAAGTAGGGAGAGAGAGTGTGTGTAGATAGATAAGTAGGTAGAGGGAGAGAGAGAGAGAGAGAAATACAGTAGATAGGTAGGGAGAGGGAGAGTAGATAGATAGGTAGATAGAGGGGAGAGAGAAATACAGTAGGTAGGTAGGGAGAGAGAGTGTGTAGATAGGTAGGTAGGTAGAGGGATAGAGAGAAAAATAGAGAGAGAAATAGAGAGAAATACAGTAGATAGGTAGGGAGAGAGAGAGAGAGTAGGTAGGTAGGTAGGTAGGTAGGTAGGTAGGTAGATGTTTCCACGTGTATTTACCCATCTGCTGGAGAAGGAAATCACTGACCACCTTTGGAACAAATCTTTGTTTCTGCAGGCACAGTACTTGACCAATGTAATTCTCATCAATCACTCTAACTAAACAGCTTTCCAAAAGGGAAAAACAAACCCTTTTTGCACTGTTCAAACCTCCCCCAATTGGCCCGCTTTTCACGAAAATGGGCCCTTTTTTTCAAATAAAAGGCATGAAGAGCCTTGGGGGGGGGGACTTGCAGATAGCTCCGGGGTGGGGCAAAATGAGGAAAAACGGCCCTTTTTTTGTGAAAACGGGCCATATTTGTTCAAAAAATAGCCTAGCCTTATGGAGACTTATAGAGTGCTGCTGGGGGCTGGGGGGGGGGGCAAAAGCGCACTTTTTTTGCTCATTTCTGCCCCCCCAGGCCCCAGGAGCTCTCTGGAAGCCTCCATAAGGGTATGCGCATGGCCATTTTGGTGAATGGGCAGGGTTTCAGGAGGCAAAAAAATGCTGTATTCGATATATAAGACGCATCCTTATACTCCGAAAAATACGGTATGCTTGGTTTAACCATCACTAAGAATAAATATATAAATCGTAATCTGAAAATGATAATAAGTGACTTACATCTTGTATCTTTTGGTGCCACAAGTTGCTAATAATGAATTATGATAGTTTAAAGAAAGAGGGCTAAAAAGTATTTACAGTCCTTTCACATCCTGAACATAAAGTGTTTCAGTTCTTCCCTTAGGATACAACTATAGGGCATTGCATACCTAAACAACTAGACACAAAGACAGTTTTTCCCTCATGCCCTCACTCTGCTGAACACCTAATTCTCACAATACTCTCTTATGCCTAAATATATTTACCCTTGTAGGATGGCTGTATTATTATTACCTTTCTCATCTCTTATACTACCTTCTCCTATTGGTGTCTTATGGTTATATTACCTAGCTGCTTGTAGGTACACTTGTTGATTTTATTTACATGTTGTTTGTATGTACACTGAGAGCTCATTCCTTCTGTCTCCAATCACAAAGAGCCAAGGGGGCGCAGTGGTTAGAGTGCAGTACTGCAAGCTACTTCAGCTGATTGCTAGCTGCAGTTTGGCAGTTCAAACCTCACCAGGCTCAAGGTTGACTCATCTGTCCATCCTTCCAAGGTGGGTAAAATGAGGACCCAGATTGTTGATAGGCAATAGGATAACTCTGTAAACCACTAGTTGTAGTTGTTGTTTCAATATATGACATATTTAGAACAACACTGTCTATTGTTCCCAAATAATACAATCTGATTTGTTCTATGGATGCAAGATATTGCTAGATGAATCTGCCACATGGATCAATAAACCAAAATATTAGCATAGCATTTACAAAGAATTTCAGTAGGGTACAATGAATTATACTGAAAGTGATCAATAGTCATATGCCCAGTATGAGAAATGTATTTCTATACATCTCTTGTTTATTCATCATTCATTAGCTCATCTTACTGAAAAATCCTGTCCTATGAAGGACCTAGCATAGGAGACCCCAATATTTATATTGGGGAATTCTCCCCCTAATCATTTGCTTTCTGTAGAGCTTGATAAATATCAGATCCAGTAAAATTCAAAGAGACCATCCTGATTTTGACTTTTTGGCCCAGCAAATTGAGTTCACAGAAAATGCCAGATAAGTAAAAAAAAAAAAAAAAAGTACCCTAAAGTTTACATATTATCGTCAAATGGCAAATATACATACTTAATACTTCTACTTCCGCCTATTTCCTCTAAAACAACCATGCTGTGTGTTGTCTGGCCAAAGTCACTCAGCCTATTTTCATGCCTAGAACTCACAGTCTTTTCGTTTCTACCCTGGTGCCTTAACCACTTGATTAATAGATAGTGCTTTTAAAAAAAATTGCCAGAGAGAAATAAAGGCCCAAATTCTATCTTGTGGGTGTATATCAGTACTATAGGCTCTCAAGTAGGACTTCTTGGGTTCCACCCTATCTGTGCAGTGAAAATTCTTATCTCTGCACTATAATAGCATAGCAAGTCATGTGGTGAGTCTGGCATTCCTAATGTCAGATGTGTTTCAAATATTCATGGCACCTGGCATTCTTTTCCCAACTTGTATTTGATTATCTTTTCAGATACTACAGATCCTTGGTTAAAACCAAGTTGAGTTCCTTTGAAAATTTTCTTCCAGCAACAGGTAATGAATGAGCTCTTTTGCAAAACTGACGGCTAATTTTTCAACATTAATTTGCCTGGTGATATGGCCTTGGATTCATTACATTACAGGTAAGAGACCTCGTTTTGCCTGAAAGTTATAAAGTTATAATTTCTTCAGGACAGGCTTGAGTGAGGAAATGATCGTTATTGGCAAGATCAAAGGAACCTGAACAGGAGGGGTGAGGCTTATTGTTACAAGAGAGATGGTCTCTTAGTCTCCTTATTGTAATTCATTGCTTGTTTTCAAGATCCATAATAAAACTCGGGCATAATAGGCAGAGGGCTTGGTTAAATTGTAAGTGCAAATTAGTCCAAGAGCTCCATAGAAACACACTGGTTTCTCTTATGCCATATACTATTCTTGCTGAGGCGCAGTTCCTTCACATTTCTAGGAACTACAACAGAGGAATTCATGCCCCCTTCAGTAGCATCACTTTTAAAATTGTGGACCTGGCTTTTTAATCAAGCTTTGTATCAGCTACAAATTTGCTGTATGACCTAATTTGAAAAATGTCTCAAAGTGCTGACTCAAAACGTTAGTGAATAAAGGCCAGTCATTACCATTGTGACACTAATGTGATGCAAAATAAAATTGAGTTGCATCAACTGAACATTAGTTTACAAAAATGTTAGTGATTGGAGCCATTTTCTCTTCATATTTTATTTATACTTCTGAGATTTATATTTTTGTTCTCCTTTCACTCATTATCAAAAACTTCCTGAGTGTGAGGACAAAGAAACATCTTGATCCGTGTGTGTGTGCATGCCCATGTGTGTGCGTTTGTGTGTGTGTGTGTGTGTATTTGTGTGAAAGAAAAAGGGGAGTGTGTGAGGAGAATGTGTGCAAATAATTAATCTGGAACATTCACCCATCAAATTCTAAATTGGTTCTCCATCAAAAAGAAATATTGTTTTGCAAATTTTTACTTAAATATTCACACAGGAATATAGTCCTCATTGTAAAAGGCCACTTTTCTTTGCTTTCTGAGGCAATATTTCACAACATATCTTTCCATTCTGTACCTTTATAATACAGTTAGGACCTATATAAACTACAGACAAATCTGAAATATTCAGAGGGGAATAGAATACATTGTAGATGCTTTCTCCTTCCTTTTAAAAGACAGGGAAGTAAAGTCAAGAATATTGTTCTTCAGTATTTTTCCAAGGGAAAAAGGAGTTACAAAATTTCCCATTACTTTTGTTAGCTTTGAAACATAAGTTATTACTTCTGAAGAAATGTCTTATCTGTCCCATTCCCTTTCATTCAGATTTTCAGAACTTCCTGTTGTAAAAGGTCCCTTCCATCTGGTGAATAATCAGGCCACCTTCTTTGTATAGCATTTGTATATATAGATTTGTATAGCAGTCTTTATGGGTCCCTTTATATATATATATATATAAAGAATAATTATCACAGCTCCTGTGAAGAGGTCCCTTTAAGGGGAGGAGACTCAACGTCATCCCTCTCTGCCCTTCGACTCAACCCAGAGTCATCCAGACAGAGAACCAAATTAGATTACTGCTGTGTGACATTTTTTAGATATGTGTTATATTTTTTAAGGGCTGAAAATAAAGAGACCAGGATGGATCCATTTCAGGCTTATTAGCCTTCTTCAGCTGGCCATACTCCTTCTACTGGGATTTGAACCAGGGCTTTCCAGCATTTGAGGCAAGCTCTCTATGCCTTGAGCTATCTGGTATCCCTGATATATCAGCCAATTTACAGGACTCTTAAATGAAGAATAATTATCACAGCTCCTGTGAAGAGGTCCCTTTAAGGGGAGGAGACTCAACGTCATCCCTCTCTGCCCTTCGACTCAACCCAGAGTCATCCAGACAGAGAACCAAATTAGATTACTGCTGTGTGACATTTTTTAGATATGTGTTATATTTTTTTAAGGGCTGAAAATAAAGAGACCAGGATGGATCCATTTCAGGCTTATTAGCCTTCTTCAGCTGGCCATACTCCTTCTACTGGGATTTGAACCAAATCCCAGTAGAAGGAAAGCCCTGGTTCAAATCCCAGTAGAAGGAGATGACAAGTGAGATCTTGTCGAAACGTTGCAACAACATTTCCATGCCTTATACACGGGAAAATACCCCCGTTGTGTAAATTTTTTTAGATATGTGTGTTAGTTTTATGAGCTGATCAATAAATTAAATTAGAGAGAGACCAGGATAGATCTATTTCGAGCTTATTAGCTCTCATCAGCTGGCCATACCCTTTACTGGGATTCAAACCGGGGCTGTATTGCATGCCAGGCAAGGAGCCTAGCACTTTAGCCAAGCCGGCTCCCCTATTGCATCAGCTGAGACAGGGTATATTAGTATAGGTAATTGTTTTACAACAATCGAATCCCAGTAAAGGGTATGGCCAGCTGATGAGAGCTAATAAGCTCGAAATAGATCTATCCTGGTCTCTCTCTAATTTAATTTATTGATCAGCTCATAAAACTAACACACATATCTAAAATATTATTGGCTTGCTGTCTAGATGGTCTCTGGTGATGAGCCCTTAATTGGGGCCTATTAACAGGTTGTTGTGAAACAATTACCTATACTACCTATAAAACTAACATATATATATATTTGTGTTTACATTTGTACAAGAGTGTGTGTGTGTGTATGTGTGTATGTGTGTATGTGTGTATGTGTGTGTGTGAAAATCTTATGCAGGTTTGGATGAATGTGTTACTATGCATTGTTGTTTTATTATTTTAATTACATTAATATAAACCATTGCATGAACCTTTGTTAAAACAACAATGCTACAGAAGCACTTAAGGCTTGTGATGGCCTAAGCTGATTCATAATACTGACTTTATTTATCTATCAAATTCATATAGCCACCCATCTCATAAGAAGTGACTCTGGGGGGCATACAACAATCGGGTAAAACAATAAATACATAAAAACCACTACAAATATAAAGCAATCATTATTAAAATTAAAGTATACAAACTGCAAAGTATAGGAGAGAGACTTGTATGAAAGGACAGACATTAACACTTCTTGTAACAGGATGTAAGAAAAAGAAAGGTGTCCTTGTATTAATGGTATGTTAATGGTATCCTACAGCTGGCTCACGTTATTCAGGCAACAGGTTTTTATTTGAAAACTTAAAAAATAGAACTGTTGGAAAGAGTTCGCAAGTAGATACTAAAAATAACTTTTTGTAGTAAAATAAGGTCCTTTGACCATATTGGCACCCTACTTCTTAGCACAATGTAGGAATAATGGACCATTATTTTATTTCTTATGAATAAATGCTAAGGCAATTCTACTGTCCAGAAGCTATTGCTTTGTAAAAGCAGTGAATGATTTGTTCTCTTTTAAAAAAAAAAACCCAAGTGTTGAACACATGAGGTATTTGGGCATTGTAAAACCAGAGTAACATCTGTTGTGTTTTTCAAAATGCAGATTGGATTCCTAATGATCTTTGCGATACAGCTTAACCAAGTCAACCTGAGGAAATCTTACCAGCTCTTTTGGTGGGTTATGAGCTACTTATAGGCACTCCAAATAAGTGTGTGAAAGAGACATCAGGGCTGTGCATAAAACTCCCCTCACAACCTTTCCATCATTGTAGGAAGAATATCACAAAACTTATAGAAAAATTGTGTAAGTTTTACACAAAAGGTTGAAAAAGATTTGAAGAGTTAGAAGGAGGTCCAGCTAAATGCACTTGGAAAACACCTATAACCCAAAACCCCTTATTCCTTGCTGACTATATTATATAGGTAGGGAAACGTTATAGTGGTCTTTGACTAGCATGTGTAGGATACATATAAAGTTCTACACACAGTATAAAAATAACAATTAAAAGATGTTAAAGTAGGAAAGGAAAAGAGAGATAACATTTTGAAGGGATGCTGAATGCAGGTAAAATTATCTTTCAGATGATCACATAGATCTAAAGATCCATAATGATGGGTATATTGAATTCAGTGTTAGCATGTTTTATTCTGCCATAGACTTTTTTGGGGGGAAATCTGCTTTATCAATACCTTCAAAGTAGATTTTAATTCACTGTTCCTCTTCTCTGCTAAAACTCATAAAGTTACAGGCAGGGATGTCTTCCCTTAAACCAAGAATTGTTTTTGTTAAGTGGCATTGCCATGAGGAAAGGGGTAAGTTTAGAGTGATGCTATTTCTCTACAAAGAAAATATATGTACTCCTATTGCACAAATGGTAACCTTGTTTAAAAAACAAACCCTGAAAAAGCTTATCTGAAACTGACAAGGCTTCCCTCCATCCTTATCAATTACATAGGAGAAGAGCTAGCGAAAGAAGCAGTAGTAGCAGGAGCTAAATGTTGGATACATCATCCCTGTCTACCAAATTGTTTCCTTAATGGTGCAGGATAGAGGAGGGATCACCAGGTGTTCTACTTTCTATCTTTATTCTGCTACTGTTAAGTATATAAAAGGGTTAAAGATGTAAGTTGTAATTGTCCATGATAAGTACCTACGGTATTATTTCCAGTGGTTCTGGAAAGTGTTGTGCTATTTGATAGAGGTAATGTAGATAGTTTTATATTACGTTTTTGTCCCATTACTTCTGGGTCATTGTTCATGCCTCTCTGTCCCTCTTTTTTGGTCCTATTTTGAAGTTTGCTGATGTTTAATAATTAAGCATCAAGCTATGTTTCTTGATAGCAGGATTCAGTGGCATGTGTGCTGGCTCTGATCTGGCTATAAGGATTGACTGGGATTGTGCTGAGTGCAAAATAAATCAGAAATTGCCTACAATAATTTTCCAACAGTAACAAACTACTTTCAGGATTTTGTCTAATAAATTACAAATAAAGGGTAGGCTCTCTTTTCATGATTACTTGGGAAATCAGCCAATATTCAGGTTAAGCATATAGCAGAATTTGACTATGCACTGTAGTTCAAAATAATGAAGCAATATTTAAATGGGTAGTAACATACCTCAAATGAAATGTATATGTGTGCATGTTTAAGTTATTGAGTAATACAGTAAATAGAGGGCCTTAAAATAGTGATCATACAAGAAAAAGAGGAAAAAAGCTGGACTTTATTTCCCCCCCCCTTTCCTAACTTTTTTTTTAACAATGTGAAATACATACATGAACATTATGCAAGAATTATAATGTTTAGATATAAAATATTTGTGAACACCCTTGCAAAAACAACAAAATATACTCTGATCGCAGCAAAAAAAGTAATCAAACTATTGTTTATGACAGTTCTAAAATTCACTATGATTTTAGATACCACCATTACTACTTAATTGCATCTCCTAGAGACAATTCGTAGGGCATGAATGCAATATTAGCTATGGCTATACATGGCCATATTAGGCATACCTAGGAATCAAGATCAATTTAAGTCCTGTAAAATGTTGCTTTAGCTCCTAATCTTCACAAGGTGTCTTGAACAATGGCTGATTATTTTGAAGCTTGTTGAAAAATTCGGAGACAAATAATAAATATGATCAATATATTTTAAAAAAATAAAAATAAAAGGGGAAAATGCAACGAAAATTTATGATCGTAACATTCCTTCAGGGTCAGGCTATTTATCACATTCTCTCACTCTGGTTTCAATTACACAGCTTTTGTGGAAGGAACTTATTTTAGCAGGTTCATTTGCCTCAGTAGGGAATATAGGACTTTGGCCTAATGCTTCACCTTTAGTGCAGGCCATTTGAGCTTTAGAACAAATACCAATCATCACTCTTTGGGAGAAAAAAAAATCTGCATCAGAGTGGCCTACTGGAATGGGATTTCTGTCAAGGTAAACGGTTGTCGGCAATGACTGTGGTAGAGTGGGTGATAAATCCCATTTTATTGCTGAAAAATTCCAGCCTCTCTCCATGCCTGACAGCTCCCCACCTTCTCATACACATTTGGGCAATTTCTGCACGATGTCCATCTGGTTCTTATTACCTCTCAACCTGCTTGTGTATGATCCAGGAAAAAAAAAAGTGTAGGTCACCAACAGGGAAAAGAAACCAAGGTGAGGGGCAAGAAAGAGAAAAATGAGCAGAGAAGCTCCTACCTGCATTAGGCTATCACAAAAAGGAAATGAAATACAGTGAACAAAAGTATATAGTCTAAATGCAGAATATTAAGAGCTTACTACTTATCAGACTCCTAAAAAATGCATTTTCTTTTTATTTATACATCCCTTAGACCGATACGCTCCTACAGAGAGGGCCTTCTCAGGGTGCCGTTGGCCGGACAATGCCGACTGCCGACACCCAGGGGAAGGGCCTTCTCTGTGGCGGGCCCTGCCCTGTGGAACGACCTACCCCCAGAACTTTGTACCATCACCGACCTCCGCCTCTTCCGCCAGTGTTTAAAAACACACCTCTTCCATCAAGCTGGCCTAACATAGCCTCCGCTGGGACTAGCCATAGATAGTTTTAATTCGGGGATTTTAATTGGTTTTAGCGCAGAATGGGGATCTAATAGGTTTTTAAATTTTGTATTGTGTTTTTGTATGTATTTTAATTTCCTGTGCTCCGCCCTGGGTCCTCTTGGAGAAGGGCGGGATATAAATTTAATTAAATAAACAAACAAACAAACAAACAAACAAACAAACAAATAAATAAATAAATAAATTGGAACAATATAAGGGAAACCAATTCACATATGCAAGCTTTTATTCACTACCTCGGCATTGTCCACAATATAAAATTGAGAGGATATGAGAGCGTGAGCTGAACCATTTAAGGAATCATGTCCATGAACTCTTGTGATCATGGGAACTTCAAAGTGGTCAATATTTGTGGCATTTACACCATTTTCTTTCATGGAGTAGCCGCAAAGGCATTCTTAAATGTATAAAAAGTCAATCTGCTTGCTTCTTATGTTCAGGAAACTATATATGCATAAGATTGCATTGTAGTGTAATACAGAGTGTAATTTTTCTATCCACTATATGGTACAGGTAGTCCTTGACTTATGACCACAACTAAGTCCCAAATATTTGATGTTAAGCAAGACAAGAAGTATGTTTTGTCCCATTTTACAACTTTTTGTGCCACAATTGTTAAGTGAATCACTGCAGTTATTAAGTACCTAACTTTGCTTGTGAGAAAGTTGCAAAAGGTAATCACATGACCTTGGGACACTCCAACCATCATAAATCTTTCTTTCTTTCCTTTCTTTCTTTCTTTCTTTCTCTTTTTTCTTAGATCAAGAAGCTACCATCCTTTAAATATAAGACACAAACTAACAGAAATCTCTTATTTGCTTCATTCTTCCATTTATTTCACTTCTAATAAGTAATCTTTTCTATATGTCACATCACTCAATACCCAGGTAAATGGAACCAGTGTATCATACTATAGCAAGATTAGGGATCTATACATCTAGAGTAGATATAATAAGAATCACACTTTGACTTATATATCATTTCACAGTGCTTTACAGCCCTTTCTAAGCAGTTTACAGAGTGAGCATATTGCCCCCAACAATCTGGGTCCTCATTTTATCGATCTCAGAAGGATGGAAGGATGAGTCAACCTTGAGCCAGTAAGAATCAAAGTGCTGAACTTTTGGGAGCCAACAGAAGTAGCCTGCAGTACTGCATTCTAACCATGGCACCACCACGGCTCTTTAGCTTGCAAAGAATATCTGAGTATTGTTCTGATGTTCAGCAAAATCTATATTGTTATGTCTATAAAGTTTATTATTTAAACACAGTACTATTTTACTTTGCCTATCTAAGGAGAAATCAAGATATGAAGTGTTCACAGAATCCAGCTAAATGACTTCTGACTATGGGCAGTATCCCACCATTATGACAAACCCGCATTAGATATACAGTAAGTAGGGATGACTTGTGGTCTTTGTAAGTAATTTGGGGTAATTTCATAACAATACAACCCTAAATACCTAGATTATAATTCATGCAGATGGTAAGGCATTGTCCAACCTACATTATTGCTGGGTAAATGGAACTGGAAGACATTCATATTACCAGTGGCATCAGACAATAGACATTGAGTGGAACTGCATTAGCTAATCTGCAATATGACCACTATGCAGTATAGATCCAAAACAATGTCAATGAATAGTTCTGACCTTGCCTGTCCTTTCAGCAACTCTGTCCTAGTCCTAGCTACTATAAACAGTACAAAATGTAACCCTACACCAAGGGTGGGTTCCTGCCAGTTCTAACCTCTTCTATAGAAGAGGTTCCATGAATCTACAGTGCTGTTTAGAACTGGTTCCAGCTCCCTCCCCCCGCTCATTCACACATCATCAATATGAAGAGCAAGAGATGAATTCTGGGAGTTGAAGTCCACAAGTCTTAAAGCTGTCAAGCTTGAACACCCCTGCATTTTTTTCCCTAAAGGGTTAGTGGTGCAAGGGTCTTGTAACTTGACAGCTTTAAGACTTGCATGCTTCAAATGCCAGAGTTTCTGAGCCAACATTTTGGTTGCTAAGCAAGAGTGTTGTTAAGTGAGTTTCACCACATTTTACAAGTTGGCCATGCCCACCCAGTCACATGGCCAGCAAGTCACTCCCACAAAGCAGGCCACACCTACAGAAGTAGTTCTAAAAATTTTTGAAACCCACCACTGCCCTACACTCTTCAATTCTTTATCAGTAATAAGAGTCCAACATCTTCTTACCTGCTACGTATTATTCATTTTCCAAGTTCATGATGGTTTCTTTAAATTATAGCATTGTTGGAGTTCCCCAAATGTTACCGAGAAATTAGAACCGGTGCTGCATTGCATATTAGGCAGGAGCCTAGCAATTCAGCCAAGCTGGCTCTCCCTTATTGCATTAGCTGAGACAGGGGTATTTAGTATAGGTAATTGTTTTCACAACATCCTGTTAGGGCCCCATTAAGGGAGGAGACATACTGTTTCCTTTTCTGCCTTTCAGCTCATCCCTTAATGGGGCCCTAACAGGATGTTGTGAAAACAATTACCTATACTAAATACCCCTGTCTCAGCTGATGCAATAAGGGAGAGCCGGCTTGGCTGAATTGCTAGGCTCCTGCCTAATATGCAATACATCCCCGGTTCGAGTCCCAGTAAAGGGTATGGCCAGCTGATGAGAGCTAATAAGCTCGAAATAGATCTATCCTGGTCTCTCTGATTTATTTATTGATCAGCTCATAAAACTAACACACATACTGTATCTAAAAACAATTTACACAACGGAACTCTTGGCTTTCTGTCTAGATGGTCTCTGGTGATGAGCCGAAAGGCAGAAAAGGAAACAGTATGTCTCCTCCCTTAATGGGGCTCTAACAGGATGTTGTGAAAACAATTACACACACACACACACACACACATATAATTTTCTATTACCTCAAGATAAAAAGCAAATAATGTACTTTTAAATGCTATTAAAAAGGTTTCCAAGTAGTCACTTTAATGGAAGAATCAAGTTGTATGACCCTACTTTAGATTTAAAAGTAATTTATGTGGAAACTAGGATTTAGGCAGTTATATCTAAAAAAAAAAGCTGACATCATTGTAGTGCTGAAGGTATACGTTTAAATTTTTAAAAAGGCTTAATATATGCAAGTAAGCCATTTATTAGCTAAATAAGCTGAATGTAAAATATGTAAATATCTTGTCAGTAATAAAAACATTTCAGCATCAGAAAAGCTCAGCATTAGAAAAACTGTGTAACGCTAAAGGATGCTCTACAATGGTTTAACTAAACAGATTAACTTAATCTTCTCAGATAGCCTTTAGGCCTGCTTAGTTAACAGCAACAGCACCAACAAAACCCACAGAATATCAGGCTGCCAAAAAGAAAGAAACTGTAATCAAAACACTTCAAAAACCTTCAAACCAAAGCGACACCAACCTTCCCTGCATAAGGTATTTGTGTAATGCCAGCCATTTGAAATTCTGCCTACCTGGGTCTTGTTTATCTCATTCCTTTAGGTGTCTTCTTTTACCTCTGCAGATTACATCCCAAATCCAACTGTTCCTTATAATCGCCTGTATGCAGCTTTACAGAAAAGCTCATTTATTTATGACTTTCTGTTCTTATTAAATGTGTGCCGATAGCACAGGGTGCTTTCTCGATTTTCTGCTTTGGAAAATATCACAACAATGCTTCCAAATTTAATAAATATATTTTATTGTGAAGATAAAATTGTATATATGCCTAGAGTACAAGCTGTCCAGGTAACCCACGTCATATATCATAATTAACAAAATACATTATTTTTGGGATTTTTAAACTACAAAACCGAAGTCTACTTTGATATTTTCTTTAACTAACTATTAAATTTACCATTTTAAAAATAAGTTTCCTTTGAAAAGGAACTAGTAAAAAAATACTAATTTTTTAAACAAGTTTCTTTCTTTGTAAAGTGATAAAATGTAAATACTTTTGCAAGGCAGAACTTAATGTCATAAGCAAAATGTAAATCAAGGATTTCATTAATTGCTGGTAGCCAGTTTAAATTGTAGTTTTGTCCATAATGTCAATCTATGCATGTCTAAGTTATATTTAAAACCTTTAAATTTCTAATGCCAGCTATTATTATAATTAATGAAAGCATTTTATAAATCAATATTTTTGATAAATTCATATCCATTTAATGATATAATCTAAAGAAAATGATGTAATAAAGATAACCAGTAAAATTTAAGAGGCAAATTTGCTTATTTAAAAACAATCATTTTTATCATTTTTTGGAGGAAATGTTCATAGAAATCCACTTGCCATTTATTTAAAAGCACACATGATATCTGCCTGCCTGCCTGCCTGTCTGCCTATCGGCTAATGTTATTACAATTTTGCAAACTGATGCTTTGGAAACCTGTAAAAGATATAGTTATAACAATTAAAAGTTAGAGTCAAAACATAAGTTAAGGAACTTTTTTATATTCATTTTTTATTGCAGATAGTGATAGCATTATATGCATGCTCCCAAATTCACTAAGTATGAAAGTGTATATTCAAAAGCTTAAATGCATTCATTGCAAAGGCTGCAGAAATCCTCAGGAATGTTTTCAAGCAAGAGAAATATGTTCCTTATCTGCTATTCTAAGTACAGTTAATCCAGTTTATTCAAAAAATAACATGGGAGTAACTTGGGATGGGGGAAGACCATCATCACCTACTCCCTTTTCCTCCAAGCTCCATGGTAATATTAAATTACATAAAGTTTTTTATGAGTTACTTTATAGTCTAACAAAAATCTCTCTTGAAGAGATACAAGATAAAAAACAAAAGGAAAACATACAGTACTGTGCCCTATCATCCAGACGAATCTACATTTAATAATAATTATTGCTTGTTTATACATTGAACATTAGTCAAGGCATAGCTAACCAAGTTATACCGAAAAATTAAGCATAGCCATTGCGGTGACACAACACAGAAATGTTATTTTAATCCGCTCAGATTTATTTCTGACATTTTCCTTTAACATTGCATTGCCTTATTTAGAACTGTAAAAGTGACTTATACAATCTCCCTTGACAAGAATGAATGATTTTGAAATCTTACATGGAAGGGAAAAAAAATAGATTTCCTGTCATTCATTTAAAGATACACATTGTGTGCATGTTTCTGTATGTGTGTAAAACTTTGCATTTAAATTGTCCTGTTCATTCAGAAATGGTTTACCACCTGATGGAATTGACATTTGAAGACGGTCTGGGAGAGGAGAGGAAGGAGAATAAAGTTTAGCTTAGAATGCTTTTGAAAACCGATTTTAATCATATAGTCATTTTAGCTACACATTAGAGAAAGGAGGAGAATCCCAAACTATTTGTATATCCACACAAAATCTAATCTAATAAGATATAAAATGGTACAATTAAGTAAAACACTGAATCATATCAAGTTTACATATGTGTGTGTGCGCGCACACATACAAACTTTTGTTGTTCCTTTTATTTTACCCCTTGGGATCATATAATTTTTTCCAAACCCTCATCATTATACTTCTGTTTGTAAAACTTTACCTGATCTCATCGGAGTGTCATCCTTTCCATTTACTAAAAAAGTAATCTGTCCATTGTACTGGTATCAGTGAAACAAAAATCTCCAATAATTTAGACCAGGCCAATTTTTTTTAAAGTTATTTAATCAAATAAGATATGTCTATAAAAAACAAAACTTGGAGATTTTAATCATTGTTTTCTCCCATACAAAACTATTTGCATTCCTGTAGTACATTTCATTTTCACTGTCAGAGTTAATAGTGCTTGATAAAAAATACTCTCTTGCTCACTGCATATTGTATTTGTCAGGTAGTCTGATTGCCAACCTGGTAATTATGGAATTTAGGAAGATTTAGTTCTAATAATTTCAACAGATCCTCTCACCAAAGTTCCATGAATAGTTAAATAGGCTTGCATAATTAACAGGGTTGCAAAATCAAGATTTCAATCTCATTTGAGCCAAATGGAAAGGAATGATACCACACCTGCCACTTTCTTTATTATGATGTAAGCCTGATTTCTGAACAGAAGGAAGCACAATTCGTGTAAACAAATATATGACTGAGAGCCATGCCCACAGTCTGCTCTCATCTGCAGATATTTACATCCACAAAAAGGCATTGTTCAGTTGGATAAAATTATACAACAGTGATTTGTTAAGAGTTTTTCCTCCTCAGGCAATGACAAGTTGAAGGACTGCAGAATGCTTGAGGCAAAACCAAAGGTACTGAGGGAGACCTGGATTCAGGTAATTATTGCAAAACAATGGGTTAAAACAAGTAATCAGATATTTCACTCCAATTTATTCTGCTGGCACAAAAGGGATTTTATAAGGATATCCTGTTTGGAACATCATAACTGTACGATAAGCTTTGACAGCTGTAAGCTGGAAACTGTGTTGGCAAAAATTGGATAGCCTTTCACAGTAACAACACAATTACATTGGCTAAGAATCTCTGACAGCAGGTAGGGCCATTCTCTCCAGCCCATGCCATTTAAACCTTACCGGTCAGGTTACAAGCTTCAAGGAGGTGTGTTAAGAATATCCAAAGTCTTAGCTGTGTAACAAAGCTCTTTTGCTTCCTTTTCAAGCACCAATTCCCCGAGACTGAAAACAGCCTCTGCTTATTAAGAGGCAGAAGTCTTTTCTCTAGAGGACATACTAATTTCTGTGCAGCCATCACATGGTCTTTCAAGAATCCTGGTTTCTAAAAGCAGACATGATTTAAAGAGGCTAAGCACTATGGAAATTCCAAGGCTAAAAGCTGTTAGCTGTTTTTTGAGGTTTGAGCAGAGGGGGGGGGGGAAAGCTAACAAAACTAAAAGGAGGTGTGGAGGGAGGTGGTGGAAATAACCCATCGAGATGGCTGCATACAAGAATAACAAATTAGCTGGTTCCACAATGCCACCCATTTGGCTTATAATGATTGAGTTTGGTGTAACTAACCACTGGGAGAGGAGGGAATCCATCTTCTGAGAATATTTCTCACTTAGCTTAGTTGCTGAAATCTCCTACTGTGGCTTCCCAGGGAATCAGGGAGTGTGATAAGAAATGTGTAGCAATTTTACAATTCTCACACAATGCCACTGACTCCTGGCCTGGTATGTTTGCATATGTGTGTGTGTGTGTGTGTGTGTGTGTGTGTGTGTGTAGGGATTGGACACGCAAGGGAGATATGGAGGATAGAATCCAAACAAAGGATGTGTAAGCAATTTCATTTATTTTGATAAACCTCCTTCCTGCTCTGGAGCATTTTGCTGCCTTTGTCAAAGTGAATGACAACAATTTGGCCAACTCTCCCTAAGCCACACTCTACAGTGACAGGCAAATTATCAGAGGCCCTGCACTCCTTATTATCAGAGGAGAAGTCATCAGGAGGATGCGTGGAAGATCCCTCTCTCCTGTCACTATTTGTCAGTGGGACAAGGGCCACTGCTATGGGGAGCTGACAGGTAATTTCAACAATAACAATTACTCCTATTACTGGTGTCATAAATAATTCGCCCAAGGCATGACAATAGCAAAGCTTTATAATTCAATGGCATATAAATAAATGCCAGCAGGTAACAAGTAATTTAGCTCCAATCAAGCCATGGCCCTGGCATTAATATTGTTATTGCAAGAAAATTGAAAATTGAAAAAAAATTCAATATGGTAATGAATTAAGAAAGGGTTCAAGGGCTGGAGAAAAGCATGAGCTTAAAGCATGGTTTATTTTAATTGAGGTGGCCTTCTTGATAACTTATTTTACTATTGCATACAATATGTAAAATCATGGCTTAGCAGACATTCTGTTTGGAATGTAGATCAACACGAATACTACTTTCATTTCATATAATTAAATCATTATAAAGAATACTTGAAAAAGCAGCAAGGATCTGTTCACTTTCTAGTGTGTGTCTCTGCTAGTGGTGGTGGTGTTTTATTTTAATTACTAATACTATCTAAATGTAAGTCACTGCTGGCTTCAGTGCCAATAATTCATCCTTACTGAGCGGTGGATGAGTGTAAAACATGTATTTTACATTCAGGATATGATATTTTTTCCCCCTGAGTTCTGATTTGATGAAAGTAACTGAAATTTATGTTTACTGTGAAGATACATAATAAAATGATGCTCTTTCTCTCAAGATCCCATCTTTTTCATAAGCAGGCCAATCCCCTCAGAGTGCCAATATTAAAACGGAGCAATATGACTTAGGCATGTTTACTCAGAACAACATCCACCTCCTGCATAAGAGAACCTGAGCTTGCGCTGAAGGGAAGCCCAACTTCATTACCGCATGTTGATCCAACCAATTTGCAATTTTACTCTTTGACCACTAAGACAATGTGGCATCAGTTTGACAGGAGTAAAAGAATTTGAAAATCTCTAATTAGAAGAGCTGTGGAGCAATTAACGCATGTCAAATTTCACTTCATCAAGTGCCACTCTAATTTTCTCACTAAAAATTAATGGACTTTTTTTTGTATCGCATGTCCCCTCAAGGCAATGTTGATTCAAATCTGCTCAAGATGCAGTGTTGCACAGCTAAGCATCTTCTTGATTACAATCCGACACACTTCTAACTGCTTTCATTCTCACTGCCAGACATACTTTGTCAACAGTCAAATTACGCCATGCTGATAACAATGCATAATGGTGTTCCTCAAAGGAGGCACTTGTCATGAAACTGTGTTTCATAAATTACATCATTTTCTTTTATAAGAAATAGCACTGCTTCAAAACAAACTTTTTTATGCTTCCTATAGCAATTGTTCCATATGTTTGCTGTTTGAATCATTGACTTAATATTTAATGATACAAAAAAGGTAGCTGTTCAAAGAACAGAATTTAAAAAAAAACCAAGAAGGATTTTATATTTTTCATTGCCTCTCCAGGATAGATTAGATGTAATACCCTGTAATTATACAATGTTTATTGAGGAAAAGATACAGCCTAGAACAAGCTTCCCTGTTTCCTTGTGATGTCAGTGGCAAAGCTTCTCTAAACAAATGGTGCAAATTTTGGTTAAAAACTATAAACATAGTAGAAATACTTCTTCCAATGGACACTGTAAATTCCAAAACAAATTTGTAAAACAGGAACATTTACCAGCTTTCACAAAAAGAAAAGAAAACCCCAGATGTAACTGACAGACTATTAGCATGAGTGTGTGTATGTGTACATATTACTATGGCAAGTGGAAAAAATAAATGGCTCAACTTTGTTTTTTTTTAAACAAGATATTTATGACTGAAATATAAGTGAAGAAAAGATTTAGGAGGGGTAATTCTATTCTTTGACCAAAACTGATTTGCAAAGTTATTTATAATATTTTCACAGTTATTTACCCCCTCTCCAAATTAAAACACTTCTGCGTTAAACCAATAATTAGCAATTAATGCTATAATATACAGCTATGTTGCAAACATCAAATATTTTTTGTTTCTTGTAATTTTAACTATTTTATATTTTTATTATAGATGCATCTGAGTCTAACTTCTATAGTGCTAGAACTTGATTAATCTGAATGAAAGTAAACCACTAGATAAGAATTCACATTTTCCTCCCCCTCAACCTTGCAAAATTAACAACATAGTGTGATTTTATTACATTGCTTTGCAATTCAATTCTGCTTGGGAAAATGTTCAGATATTTTCAGACTTCTGTGGAGTCATCTAGATTTTCTTTTGTCCCATTTCTAGCATAGTATATTCACAGAAAGCAGATCTCAACACAAACTGCTGAAGCATTTAAAACTTCCCGAGGGAAGGAGGGGTGGAATAGTATCATAAAAAGTTAAGCAATCAAGCTCATAAGAAACATTTCCTTTTGATTTGATTGGTCTACCATATGCTTTAAAAATTTCTAAACTCCAGGAATACAGAAGAAATGAAATCAAAACTGCACATCAAAAGATAATATCAATAGAATACCACATGCATTTAAATAATAAGCATGTTTGAGAACTGCAAATAAAAGGGGAGGAGAACGCAAGGGGGAAAAAAGGAAAGATCACTGTGATGCAAACCAATTTTATCTTCAATATTTTGCTTTTGTTTTCAAAATGCTCAATAAACAATCCATAATGCATCCCTCATCAACCCCAAACCATGAGGGCTCGGCACTCAAAGAACAGGAAACATATTCAATTTTCCTAACAGAAGACAGTTCATTAAGCTGTGCCACATCAAATAAAACTTTAATTTCTCCAGCATCTGAGCTGCAATGAAAGCAATTGATGAAGATGAGCCATATGGTACTTCTATCAGCAAACACATATTGCTCATTCCCCAAAAGTTTTCTAATTCTGCTCCCCAGGCCTGTGTAATATAGATAATGTGCTCTGAGAGCAGTAAGCATGAGCTATCTGGTGTACACTTCTAATACTGTATTTAATGGGAAATAATGAATCATAAAAGCCTGCGGAAGATGGCTTTTGCTAACCTAAATCTCAGCTGTAATTTCATTGTTCTGTGCTAAGATGCTGTTTGCCCTTTCCAAACAGCAACTGAACGTAATAATGCAGCGGCTTCAACCTGCAAAAGATCCTTCTTTGAACCAGGTTTTATTTAACTCTTGCAGCTCTCATGATAATAATGGAAGAGTGTGATTAAGGCAAGAGGATTGCATACTATGAAACTATTACACACACATATATTTATACAGGTACTTTTTCCTTTGTAGCTCTGTGATTAATATTTTTAAATGTTCCCACTCCTGGAAAAAGTAGATAATTAGAAGAAAAACCCTATAGCAACTGATATTGCAAAAGCTAACATTTTTCTAACATAAACATACACTTTTGAAAAATGCCTGGGTTTTTTTTTCCAATCCAGAAGATGAATTTAAGCCCCTGAACAAATTAATTAAGTTAAAATGAAACGATACACTGTTTATTCAATGATCAGCAAAATTAATTTAAAATTTTAACTTAAAACCTAAACCCAAGACTTAAATACCGAACTTGTCTCTCAGCTGGTCTGAAATTAAAATACGATACAGGTAAAGATTGAGAAGATAAGGATTCCTAAGCAAAATTCCACTTAAAATAATAAACTTGGCATGGCTCAATAACGCCTAGAGTTATACTGAGGCTTCCTGAGAATTTTCTTTCAGGGATTTCCTGCAACATCCTCCTGCCAGCATTTCGGTCCTCTTAAGTGAACCCAGGACCAGAGGCAAGGGCCGTTCACGTTTGGAAAGACACCTTCATGGTTGAGCTTGGTGTTATCTGAACCTCAAACGGTTCAATTAGAAGGAGAGACTTTTAAAAGTTAGGGAATTGCCTCTTAAAAGCTTATTAAAATCAGCATGTTCCATGTCTGTTTTTGAATTAGTTTTACTGCCGTGATTGCCTTCATTAACACAGGCTGTTTTGGGCGCTGCTCTGTGAATGCTCAAGTGTCTGTTTCAACCCCCAGCTCCCTCCTACCCTCCCTCCTCATTCTCAGGAGTTGTCAACTTAGAGAGCCTGCAAAGCCCAGCATCCTTAATCCTTCCACAACAACACTGACCCACAAATGAAATCTGCACACCAAAGCAGCAGTCGATTGCAATGGCTTCAGAAAAACCGGGTGGTAATAAACTTGACATTCTCCCAAAAAAGAAAAAGAAAAAGCATCTCAGCCCACCCCCATATATGTCCATGTCGCCCTCTCTCTAGCACATGGATGCTTTTTGTGAATCTTACAAACAAGGGTTGAAGCAGGACCGGATGGGTTGCAATGACAATGGTCTATAGCAGTGTAAAACAAGTTGGCGGATAAAAAGGTGCTTTTTTTTTTTTTTTTTTTTTTGTTACCCTTTTATCAAAGCTGTTCATCTTCTAGCTGCAGGCAGCATTTCGCTGGAATTGCAGATATTTCTCTTCTTGTCCAGGCGCCTTTGTTTGTGCATCTCATTTGCATCTATTTATCTCCAGCTGAGGGTGCTTTCTGCTCATTAAGGCCTCCCCTCCCATTATTTCCTAAGCCAGCTGCTGAGGAGGGATTTCACCTGTGGTGCTTGAGAAAGAGGGGTGGGAAAGAGGGGAGGGAGGGGGTTAAAAATAAAGAAAGAAATCCATGCACAAAACAACAACAACAAACTGCAAATTCTCCAGGAAGGGGAGAGAGAGGGGGGGGGGCAAAAACAAACAAACAAGGAAATCTTCGGATTCTCTTCCCCTCCGGAATGGGCACCATTTGTGTTAAACAGCCTCTTGCCGTGATAAATGTCTCCTTGGGTCGGGGGTGAAAGTTGATCCGAAGGTCAGGCAGTAAAACAACAGGCAAAGCAGACGCCAACGCCGGTTCCTTAGCTGTCGGTGGCGGTGCGAGCAGGTCTCGAACCCTTCTCTACCTCTAATAAAACAGGGTAAAAACCTGAAGTGGAGAAAGCAGCCCCCCCCCCCCCGAGGAAAGCTGCCCCGAAAAGCACCCGTCGTATCGATATCATACCGGCAACAGGAAACAATCGGGGCAGCTCTCAGCCCAAACAAGGCGAGCTTCTATTGTTTCAAAGAGCTGGAGAATTAATCCTACTTATTTATTTAAGGCGTGTCAACTCGCTGCCTAAACCTGTTTCGCTGTCAAAATGCATAAAACGTTTATGGCTCATAAAATAGAGTAATTCATTTCCATGTTCTTTGTGGTATCCCCCCCCCCCCCCATCCCTCCCTTTCCCCGGGCAGAATGAGATAGATAGACCTTGGCTTGAAATGGGTTGCAGCCAAATGGATGGTTGCAAGTAGCCACACCGTATGAGAGGGGGAGGGGGGCAAAATTATTGAATTGGCAAACTGAGCTCAAACAAACAATAAAAAAAGAGAAAAGAATAGGGTGACCGCTGAATCATCTCCACTTTAGATTCATTCATGGAAACAGAGCCTTATGCCACTGGGACTGGGTTTTTAGCCTGGTTTCCAATAAGGAGCTGCACAATTTCCAGTAAGAAGCTGCCAGGGCTATCAGAAACTGTAAAAAAAAAGAAAAACAACCCCATCTAGGTAGAATTCTTCTCCTACAATATTTTATTCAACCACTTTGACCTACCGTAGTTACCCATTTGATCTTCAACTGGATACTTCTCATTATTTTTGCAAGTTGTATTTCTAGCTACGTCAAAAAAAGTTTAATCTTAAATTATCATTTAGCTCGATTTTCAATGGAATCGATTTGATTTTCCATGGAATCATGCCAGTTTGAAATGAATAAGTACCTATTTAAGGTTTCTTGCTTTCACCTTAAAGTATATACAAATATGTTTCTGGGGCATTGGCATGAAATAAGTACATCCAGTTCAGCCTACTCTTTAGTTTGTTTAAAATAAAGAAACAATTTGGAATAAACAAACACCATTTTGTTTAGCACATCCTCCTAACTATTCATCATGATACTATAAGGCTTTCATTACATTATTTAGTTTTTTGTTTTGCATGTGATATGAAAGTTTGCAGGCAAAAAAGTTATACCTTTTTCCCTTATAAATTGTTTTAATAATTCTTTTGAGTATAATTTAAGACACTGAGTTCCAGTCCTGCTTTAGGCATGAAAGCCGGCTGGATGAATTTGGACCATTTCTTTTAGCCCAACTCACCTCACAGGTTTTTGTGGGGAAAGTAGGAGGAGGAAAGAGTATGAGGTGTAAAATAATAAAGGTGGGAGACAAATAATAAAGTTACAGTGATGGATGAGAAGCAGATTACAGCTTTGTTGTCTCAAACAGTAAAACCTAGAACTGATTATCTGAGTGTGTAAATAGAGGACAAAAGTGTAAACAACTGATTTTCAATGCAATTGCACCAATTTGAAATGAATAAGTAACAATTTATTTAAGTTTGCTTGCTTTCACCTTAAAGTATATACAAATATGTTTGGTGTCATTGACATAAAATTAGTATATCTAGTTATTCAACCTACTCATTAGTTTAAAATAAAAAAAAAATGGAATAAACAAACACCATTTATTCCTCACAATAGTGTAAGGCTTTCATTACATTATTTGCAGTTCTCCAAATTAAGAGTCCATTTCTGAATTCCAATTTTAGTCACTTTGCACTTTACAGGATTAGCTTATTTCAGCCCATATTATCTGAGTTCGATCTTAATTCACAAAACATCTCAAATGCTAAAAATAAAATGTGCTGTGTTAATCAAACCATACATCGTATAGAGTTTGCATTTGTACACTGCATTTCTCCCTTCTCTCTTATCAAGAGGATCTGTTTTTAAGAGAAAGCTATACATCTGAAATGCATTTGAAATTTATACGGTGATAAAGCTGCTTCTCTTTTTCTGAAGATGGCCTGAATAACTTCACTAAACTATTTTGGGTTTCATTTTCTGCTAACACAATGCACCCAAGATCCTGAGCAGATTTCTTCTCCCAATCTCTTTGTATTTCTCATTTTTCTTTGCCTCTAATCTAATCACTAATTCCTTTACTTGGTCAAGAAGTTAAAAATGTTAAGTGCTAGCAGTGCCTCCTTCCTCCCCCTCATATCTGTCTCTGTTTATGGAACAGGCCCCGGTTTCCTCCTTTCCTCGTTCAGCTCCAGGTCTTCAGGTCAGGAGACTGTAAATACACATAGCACTGCCCCAACCCATAAATCTGAGCAAAGGGCAGGCATATATATTCAGATAAGCAATGTGGAGGGGAAAGAAAGAAAAGACAGAACAAATAGTGTCTGTGGAACAGCAAGCACTATTCTAGAAACAAAATTAAAATGCCAACAATCCCCTTTGTACAACAGAGGAAAACAACTCTTGTTACTGAACATTGGCTTCTAAAAGATGCTCTTGGAATGATCACCTTTTTCCCTCCCATGATTTATATACAAATCAGTAAAAAAATGCATTTTATTACCCTGGAGACAGTGAAAATAAACAAAGGCATTTCACTTACATTCTAGCATGCTGTTATGTTCTAGCGTTTCCATCTGCAACTGGAAGGTTTTGGCTTTAAAGTTCCTCACCAATGCAAAGGGAAATAAAAGAGGCACATTCCCCCCCCCCTGCAAGATTTCTACATTTGCAAAGAATCAGGTTAAACAATTATGAAATTGGTTTTATCGATTTCCCCCCTCCCATTAATTATAACGGCATCAAATATATTTCACATGAATTTTAGCAACATTGTACCATGGATCCCTAGTATTACCTCTCAAAATGCATGGAATCTAATGATCCCGTGGCTATGAAAATCTGTAGAAGATGATGCCTTTGGCAGCAGCTTCTACAGATACTGCATCCTGTAGTAGGCTATCCCCATCCTTCACATCCATAGAAATATGCTTTCTCGTTAGGATTGAACTCAAATTATGGATAGTGAATTAGGTTTGAATAGAAGCTGCAAACATTTTACAAACAAGAAACCTAACTATTAAGTAAAACCTATCTCTGTTACTATATGCCGTTGACTACTCTTCCTTGAGCAAAGAAAGCATGCATACTTTCCTCCTGCACAAATGTACAGAACTTCACAAAAACCTTCCTTTTTTTTTCTTTTTAGTTTATGCTGACATTTTCTCATTCTGTGTTGAGGATCACTTCTCCGGTTCTCTGATGTGTGGTATAAATGGGACCTGATGTTAGGGGTCTTTCTTTTTTCACTTTTATTCAGGTGAGGTGTAACATACTGCAGATGTACCAGTAACAGAAGCCCTGACACAGAGAGCCATTCTCTTCTTGAGTTGGAAACTTCAAGTACTTGACAAGCCTCTGCAAAAACTATGGCAGAAAGAATAATTATTTTAAAATTATTCTAAGGCCAATTCCCTCTCTTTCTCTCGTGCTGTTGCATGAAATAAATGTAAATCAACTGTCTTTAATGATGGCTGGCACTGGCAGATAGTTGAATTAAGGTTTTTTTTTCCAGATTGATTCACTGATTAGATTTAGAAAAGCTTTTTCATCCCATCTCTCTCTCGCCATAATACTTCATGCAAAGTCAAATTCAACTACTGGTTTTCTTAAAAGTATTTCACTCTGTTTAATCGGGTTTGCTCCCAGGAAATTAAGAGTTTTAGCTTAAAACAAGCTTTTGTAAAGGGAATTAGTATGAGTCTGGATTAATACTTTAAATGAAATCCTGTTTTCTTTCTGTCATCAATTCAGATAGGGAATTTTTATTTCAGTAACTCAATAATCTGAGATAATTAGCTAATTTTAAAACTTCTGAAACTCTTGAACTCTTTAAAACGTTTGAAACTCATAGGCTTAGATTTGTCCCAACTGTAACATTAATTCCTCTGATTAAAAGCTTAAAAGTTTGCTTAAATGCTATGATAGCAAAATACCTAGAAGTGCAAACATAGGCAATGTAATAGCTTAGATGAGCATGTAAGATATATTTATAGGAAAGATCACACCAGGATCAACAGAGACACGGGACAATAAAGGGTCTTATGGCATCCTTCAGTCAAATAAAATGTATTACAGGTAGTCCTCGACTTGCAACACTTCATTTAGTGACCGTTTGAAGTTACAACATCACTCAAGCAAGTGACGTATGACCGTTTTTCACACTTACAACTGTTAACAGTATCACCATGGTCAAGTGATCAAAATTCAGATGCTTGGCAACTGACTCATATTTATGACCTGTCATCATGCCCTGAGGTCATGTGATCACCTTTTGTAATCTTCAAACAAGCAAAGTCAATGGGGAAGCCAGATTCACTTAACAACTGTGTTACTAACTTAACAAGTGTAGCAATTCTCTTAACAACTGTGGCAAGGAAGGTTGTAAAATGGAACAAGACTCGGTTAACAAATGTCTCACCTAACAACGAATATTTTGGGCTCAATTCATTGCTCTTTTGACTACTCTCCAGATTGCAAGACATTAACATTCTTCCTGTAACAACTTTCCAGATAAAGGGGATCTGATGGAAAAAGCCATGGCAAAGGCTATGATGAAGAGATAACAGCAAGAGATAGCAAGCAGTAGGACTGCCTTCTTGTAACCACTTTCTGCTTCTTCGTTCACTCTCTCAGTAATAGAAATTCATTTAATATGAATAGGCCAATGGGTCGAGACGTCAATGCTGTTACAGGGAAACCTTGACTTAGAACTCCTTGTTCAGTGATTGTTCAAAGTTACAATGCCACTGAAAAAAGTGTCTTATGACTGGTCCTTGCACTTACGACCATTGCAACATCCCCAGTAGTCACATGATCAAAAAATCCAAGGCATTGGCAATTATCGTGTGTTTACAATGATTGCATTATCTCCGGGTCATTTGATCACCATTTGTGACCTTCCCAACCATTTCTGATGAGCAAAGTCAATGGGGGTAGATGGGTTTGCTTAAAGCTTTATGACTCATTTAACAACTGCAGTGATTTGCTTAACAACCATGGCGAACAAAAAACTTGTAAAATTGCTCCCGACTCATTTTACGATCAGATACCAACTGTGGTACCGTTATAAATTCGGGACTACTTGTATTCAACAACACCTGAAAGGTTACCATTTGCTCCTCCCGTTATAAGATTTTGCCCCAGCAAGCAAATTATAGTCAGGCATATACAGGTCTTCGTGAGAACATCCCTTAGCCCTTTTGGATGTTGTATGTTGTGATAAAGATACAGTGTTTGAGCAGGAAGAAATCACCCAGAACAGCACATCATACAGATGAACCATTATTACATGAACTAAAATTGATTCAGTCCTTATAAATCATATACATGTAGCTAGGGGTGGGCTGCTCGAGGTTCGTCTGGGTTCAGACGAATCTTCTAGAGAAGATTCTGCATAGTCGGTGAACCCTCAAATCCCACTCTGGCTGGCCCTGCCCACCCCTCCCCTCCCTGGAGTCTCCACGCGGCCTATTTTGGATGCCAAGTAAGTGCAGGGTCTCAGCAGAGGCTCGTGGAGGGCAAAAAGTGGGCCTCCCACAGGCTTTGAAATGGGCCCATTTCTGAAAAAGAGAACCTTTGGAGGCTGGGGAGGGCAAAAATGCTCTCCCCCACCCTGTGGTGCAGGAGGCCGACTGGGCTATGGCCATTGTGGCCATGCTCACCCAGCAACCAGTCAGAGAACCCTATTGCTAAAATTGTTGAAGCTCACCCCTGCATATAGCTCTCTAGACCTATAGCAACCGTTACAAATAATCAGAGATACTATATGGCACAGAAAAATTGACTTATGATAGGCTCTCCCATTTATGACTGTCGCAGCATCCCCATGCTCGCATGATGAAAATTTGAGCATTTGGCAACCAGTATGTATTTATAATGACCTACCCCCTGACCTACGGACAACCACGGACCTGCGCCAGTTCCGTCGGGCCTTAAAGACCTATCTGTTTCATGCGGCCAGCCTGGCGTAGTTTTTTAAATTGTTTTAGTTTTTAAAATGTTTTAGTAAGGGTTTTTTTTAACAGGATTTAGTTCAGGCCAATCTATTTAATATATTTTAATTGTATTTTTAATTGTATTTTATGCCCTATATTATTGATCTTATTATTGCCTGTACACCGCCCTGAGTCTTGCAAGGGAAAAGGGCGGTCTAAAAATTTAATAAATCCTAAAATCCTAATCCTATGACAGTTGCCATGTCTTGGGGACATTGGATCACCTTTTGCCAACCTTCCGAGGGGGCTTCCAACAAGCAACATCAATGGGGAAAGACAGATTTGCTTAATTATATGATTCACTTATTGACCGTGGCAAAAAGAAAAAGTCATAAAATAAAACCAATTCACTTAACGTCTGCATAGCGTAGCAATGGAAGCTCCAATCTCCATCGTGGTGTGTGGACGTGGTTCTTGCATTGGCAGCTAATTTGTTGCCATTTTTAAAGGGAGTAACACAAATTGGTCTGCAGCTATCAGGTTCCTCTGAAACTGCCATAAGAGATTTCAGTGAAATGTAGAAGTTACAAAACTTGACTGGATGGCCATAAAAATGTTCAGGGCTTATCAAACGCTCACTAAAACCTATCAGTACGATTTAAAAAGCCTGCACCTGGAGGGAGATCTGACTTGTGGGATATCTTTCCTTGTAAGATTATCACTGCTCCTTGACTGAAACCAGGCTTGAGAAAATACATTGAGGAATCACTTTATTTTGTGACATTTCAGCTTTCAAAGCTGCTCAGACCTGAGAAGCAGAGAGGTTTTAAGCTGATTCTTAAAATCTCTTAGAAAGTATTTTCTCTAAGAAAGTAAGTTTCACAAAGGCCTGGTTTCCCAAATCTCCTGGCAAGATGGAAAATCCTGTTTACGCCCACGGATGTCTGTTACAAAGCATGCTTTCCACGGTTAAATCCGACTTTGTCCTCTGAACCTCAATGGCTGTTCCTCTGGAAAAAAAGTACTGTTCTCATTTTAGCCAGACCAGGGGACATAAAATCCCAAGTCATAAATCCGCATGTTATCCCAAACTGCTGGATTTTCCATCTGCAATTTTGGAAAACAAAGAGTAAAAAAGATTTACACTACTTCATATCTAGTCATAATCTCCCAGCTTCCCTTGATTCACTAGCTGAAGGACATCTTCACATCTTTGATTTGGAAACAGATATTTTGAAAGCATTCTGTTGCTAATCCTAAACTTCACACTTTCTCATGACATAAAGCCTTTTCGGAAGATTAATTGTATCAGGGCGTTTCTAGCAGACCATGTGCGTGTGATCTCATATGCTACTATTTTGCTGCTAGTATGACATAATGGTTAAGAATATGAGATGCTTAGGTTCAAATTCACGTCTCAAATCATAGAATTTTAACATGTTATCTCTTAATCCAGTCTAGTCCATGGAATTGTTTTGAAGGGAACAATTAGTGGAAGGAGCATTGCATGACCTACCTTGAGCTCCTGTAAGAAATCTCACCAATAAATAAGTAGTAAAACTAACACAAATTGTACTTACGTATAGCACAATCTGTGCAGCCATATTGCACACTTTTTTAATGCCTAACTGTATCTTCTCGGATGTATGAATGTGCACTGTCTGAAAAGAGCATGTAAACTGATGGATAATAAAGCTACGTAAATCCTCCAAAACAGATGTTTTGCAATGTGCACAAATATGAATAAACCATTTGTCTTCAATTCATTAAAACAGCCATGTCTATTTCCAGGGTTAGGCAACTGCTTAGGAAGCTGCTTCCAGGCTGTTTCTGTATGCATGTATATGCATGGCCTCTTTCTTTGTTTCTTCTCTGAGTCCTGAATGAAAATTTTCTAGTAGCTATAGACCAAGAAATGGGAAAAGCAAGCTTGCAATGTAATACCGACAAACTGGAATTAATTAGAAAAAGCTGAAGGTTTTTTTTTGCCAGGTATGTCTACCATCAATGGGCTGTATCGACTCTTTTCTAAGGTATCTGTGATATTCACATCAACTGTATAGAATATATAAATATATCCTTATAAAAATGAGATATCGTCTTTTGCTTTTACTAGTTTATATTAATGCAGAAAGGTCCACCTTGGTTTTACCTCCTCTTGGTATTAAAGGCAGGCATTCACTGGAGTGTTCACAACTTGCATTTGATAAGATGAATTATGATCTACAAAATATTGTGCTACAATAAATATTCAGTCTTTTAAGTGTCGTAAAATTGGATTACTGCTGTATCCTTGTAGAATTCAGAGTCAGTTACCCGCTTTTAGTCTTTTATGCTCCATACAAGGGCCAAATGGGATGACATTGAACAAAATTACCATTGATAAGAGCAGAACTCTCTTTACACAATCCTTTGGCATTTTATTCCAGGGTGGACAACTTCTGGGTTAACTGGAATAGGCAACATGGAGGAGAATGGCAAGGAAAGAAATAAGCCACTGGTGAAAGGAGAAGGAATATTTTACATTGCTTTGTTCTGATCAAGGTGCACCTATTGCTATGGGTCAGTACTCAAATGGAAGTGCCCCATCCTACATAGCTCAGTTCTCATAAAAAGAGAAATTTTCATTGGGTGCAATAGAGATTGTAAAAATGAAGAACTCTGCTTTCCAAGATGGTCAAGATTTTATTTGTATTAAATCGCAACAGGCAGATTGCCACTATTACAATCCTCTTCCATTAATGTTACTTTTAGGAAAGAGCTGAATATCTTCCTAAGTTGGATGGAATCCAGACAGGCCGAGTATGTCAGACTTACCATAAATGTAATAGTAGAAGAGGAAGGAATGATTCAATATGTGTATATATATATATGGGAGTATGTGGAACAGATGGGCATATTTCCAGACATTCCACGGAGAAGAAATGAAGAAAGGGAGGGTTTGAGGATCCAAACTGGGACCTTCTTTGCTTCATCTCTGTGGATAAATGGTTACTCTACCCGTGGTCTCAGAATCAGTCATTAGTTTTTATGACCAATATAGGGTTCACTGGTGCACACCCTTCCCCACTATCCAACCTAGGATTTTCTTTCTAAATCTCTGTATCGTTGAGATACACTTTGTTTATCTATAGATAAGTATTTTCTCTAAGAAGAATTAGTTTGCACAGTTGTAATTTTTGTTTCTCTTGGTGCATTGGCTCCACTCATTCATATGTACCAGCTGGTGTGTTTGTCTTTTCTCTGACAAAGCCCCCCCCCCTTTTTTTTAACCAATAGCACATGAGAGAGTTCTTCTCAGACTGAGAATGGACCTCTACTCCTGATGTTCTCTCAAATGAAATTCATAAGCTCCTTCTGTGTGTGATTTCTCTGTGCTTCACCAAACTTTGTAGATGCTATTATTTCAGGGAGCTTTAAATATGTAATAACAAATTTTACTACTGAATGCTGTTCATAAGTAACCTTATTTATTGTTTGCAGCTAATAATTTTGTGTTTTTCCTTTCTTCAACTATTGACTGTTTCTTGTTACTGTTGTTTGTTTTTCTTTCATTACCATTTTAATATACTTTTTAAACCTCTGGTTTATTATTTTTTAAAGAAGGAGCAACCCCATGGAGGCACAGTTAATTAAAAACACTGCAAAATGCAATTTAAAATAATGTAATTATATTAGATAATTCATTCATTGTACAATTAATGTTAATGCCATGTTTCCCCAAAAATAAGACAGGGTCTTATTTTCTTTTGACCGCCCTGTAATAAGCAATTGGCCTTATTTTCAGGGAGTTTTTTTTTTATTTTTGAGGTGCAGGAGGCAGTGAGTGTGGTCACTTCATCGCTGCTGCTGTGTTGCAATATTTTTAGGGAGGGCTTATTTTCAGGGGAGGGCAAATGCTCTCAAAAGCCCGATTGGACTTATTATTCAGGGAGGTCTTATTTCCAGGGAAACAGGATATTTTTTAATATTTAGAAGGTTAAAGATTCTGAAACGTTGATTGTAACTTAGTATTTTAAATTCAACATAATATGACACTAAACAATATTGATAATGCTACATAACAAAAAGCTTGAGTAAAGAGAGGTAATCTGGGCTAGCACCAAAAGCTGAAAAAAAATTGTACAATCCATCATCATTATTATCAGAATTGGAAGAGATCTTGGAGGTCTTCTACTCCAGCCCCCTGATCAAGTAGGAGACCCTATACTATTTCAGACAAATGGATGTCTGGTCTCTTCTTCAAGGTCTCCAGTGATGGAGCACCCACAACTTCTGGAGACAAGTCATTCCACTGATTGATTGTTCTCATTGTCAGAAAATTTCTCCTTAGTTCTAGGTTGCTTCTCTCCTTGGTTAGTTTTCATCCATTGCTTTTGGTTCTGCCTTCTGGTGCTCTGGAAAATAAGTGGACCCCCTGTTCTTTGTGGCAGCTCCTCAAATATTGAAACATTGCTATCACGTCACTCCTTTTTTTCACTAGATTAGACATAGTCTAGTTTTTACCTTCAGGCCTTTAATCATCTTTGTTGGTTTCCTCTCCACTCTTTCCAGAAACTCAACATCATTACTGAACCATTACTGAATAGGGAAGACATTCTACAGCAGGATGAGCTTCACTTATTACATTAGATATCTTGTTTGTTCAAGATATTCACAGCATTTTGAATACTTTTAATAAAATAATATCATATTAAAAGTAGATGATGACAGTAATGCTGATGGTTTTTGGTTTCAATGAAGGAATGGCTCTTGTCAAAAAAGAAGGGATTGCTAGAATTAGAAAAACACAACCTAGATTCAGGTGGAGTAGTTTTTTATGGTATGATAAATGTAGATCTCAAAAATCATTCTATTAGGAATGTTATATTATGAATATGAAACAGATATAAACCCACACTACGTCCCAAAATATTTTAATTAAACTTGATTCAAAAAGCATTTTATAGAATAGAAACAGTGGGTAATAAAAATAAATTTATAAAGACTTGTTAATACAGGAAAATCAAGAACTTAAATCAAGAGTGCAGAATTGAGTGCAGAAGGATTTGTTTTTCCCTGTTTTTTATATGTACAGTTCAAAGAGAGGGTTAATATGGATAGAAACTAGAACAACATAATATAATTTGAAAGGATATTATAGTCAAATGATAATTGTGTAATTGCTAAGATGTGTAAATTACTGAGATTTAAAATTATAACAATAACACAGTTGGAAGAGACCTTGGAGGTCATCTAGTCAAACCACCCACCCAAGCAGGAGACCTTATGGCTGCCCAATTTATTCTTGAAAACCTCCAGTGATGGAGTGCCCATAACTTGAAGAACAACAATTTAAAAAGTGCATAATAATAATTAATTAATTAATTAATAATTTATTATATTTATAAACCGCCCCCTCTCCCCGAAGGGACTCGGGGCGGTGTACAGGAAAATTAAAAACCAATTAAAAACATACAATACACACAAATTAAAAATGGATTAAACTACCCTGTACAAAATTTAAAAACCATTACAATTACCACCCATTAAAACCCAATAAACAATTTGAGAAAACAGACTGGGGCGAAAAGCGTAGATTAGGCCAAGCCGATAAAATGATAAAATGCACTCATGATAAAATGCACTCAGAATTTTGGTTAAGATGTAAAGTTGGATCAATGGGAACGAAGAACATGGTTAAAAGGACTAGAATTGACATAATCATACAATTTAAAAGATATTTTAGAAAATGATATACAAAATGGAAAATTATATAAATACAGTGAAGGAGTAAATTGTGAAGATAGCAAAACCTGCTGAAATAGCCAGACGGACGTGTTTGAAGCAACAATAAGTGCTTTTATAAAAGCTGGAAAACTTTTGTGTTGAAAAAAGGCTTGTTTATGGGAGAAAGAAAATCATGGTAATATATTTGTGAGGGTGGAAATGCTAATAATTGTGTTATTGATATAACTGCCAGATATCACTTCTTTAGATACTTTAGATCAGGGGTCCCCAACCTTTGCAACTTTAAGTCTGAAGGACTTCAGCTCCCAGAATTCTCCAGCCAGCTTTGCTGGAGATACCCCTGCTTTAGATACTTAGATACTTTAGATACTTTTTCTTTCTTCTTTTCTTTAGACTTTTACTGCTTTAGACTTTTTTATCTTTTCATTTTTTGTTTTTCCAATTCTTTATATGTCTATATTTTTAATCCTGTAAAAAAGTCTCAATAAAAGTTATACACATAAACATACACAGACCATTACTGATGTTTTGATCTATAATCTTAACAAAAATTCCATACTTAGATTGTAACCAGCAGTAGCTTAATGTTGTTAACTTTGATTAATAATACTTTCCCAAACTTCCCAGATAGATATTTATTTCTGTTTTATATTTGCTACCAGAGAATTTTTACATGAACATTATTCTTATCAAAAATGTCCATGTGCAAGTTTTCTGTAACAAAGAATTTTGCATTTCATGACATGGGGTACATCTCCCAGAGTAGCAACACACACACACACACACACACACACAAATTGCACTAAGATGAATAACTTACAATGCCAAGATTGCCTGCAATCTCAGGTCATAATATTGTGATCACCCTAAATCCCTACATTGCATCATTATTCAGTATAATGGATTAAAGAAAATTAGAGATATGATTTCCCTTTATTTTGAGGTAACCCCCCTTCAATATTCTTAATATACTAGGGTTAAAAATGAGGCTTCTACCCACCTAATCACCATTGGTGGGATTCAAAATTCAAATTCAAAATTTTTACTACCAGTTCTGTGGACGTGGCATGGCTTGGTAGGCATGTCAGGGGAAGGATACTGTAAAATCTCCATTCTCTCCCCATCCAGGGGAAGGTTACTGCAAAATTCCCAATCCCTCCCGATCAGCTGGGACGCGGGAGACAGAGAATAGATGGGAGCAGGGCCAGTCAGAAGTGGTATTTACCGGTTCTCCAAGCAACTCAAAATTTCTGCTACTGGTTCTCCAGAACTGGTCAGAACCTGCTGACTACCACCTCTGCTATCTACATAACTCTTTACTCAGGCTTAATAGGAAAAGGGATAAATTACTGCCAGTTATTATGATATAACCTACTCCATTCTGCAGTTGTTCATTCTCTCTAATAATCTTACATACTATCCCATTTAATCCCTAAAGATTCCCCATTTAAATAGCAGGTGTAATATAACCTTATTAGACTTTTCCAAAGAAGAACAAAAACCGTAGACAGTAGATTGTGATTTTGATTGCTGACCAAGTTGTGGAGCAATTGAGAGGAGGTTGGCTTGTTTTTAGGGATATCTGAGACTTTCTGTCACCCTTTAGATGCTGCTTCCTTCTTTTATAATGAGGAGAGAAGAGAAAATAAGTGAGAGCAAGAAGAGATCAAAAAGTAGTCAGGACAATAAGAAACACTGGGGACAATAGGACTTCAGAGAAGTAGTATCTCCATTGGTCAAATTGTGAAAATAGACAGTGCAGCTAAGTTGACCATAGGTGTTGAGTATAGTGGAACCCATTTTGAAGGTCACATCAGAGACTCAGATTTGTGCTTTCTTCAGACAAATGAAACATGGAATGCATAATTAGAAGTGGCAATTAGGGGCCTAGTACTTTACAAATAATCTCATCTTGGTGTTTAAGTATGGACAAAGTGGACTGTGTCCATGCATGCATTTTTAAACTTTAAAATGAAAACCTGATGTGAAATTTTAAACTCTTGAAGTAAGAAAAATCATTGAGGAAAATTGGTACACTTGAGAAAGTCTACAGATGCTTCTCGTACAGATAATGCATTGAAAACATCTTTACACATAAAATGGGATTAGGATTTCTTCCCTAAACCAGTTCAACCAAGGGTTACTTTTAAGAAAGTACTCTTTCTCTTATTAATAGCATCCACCATAAAGTTGTTTTGATCCTTTTATTACATAGTACTAATTAAAAATGCCCGGCAAAAGCTAATATTGAGCTAATGAAAGACTAATAAAATGAATTTCCAAATAGCATAGTTCTGTAATCAATTATCAATTTTTTTCCTTCCTTTTTCTTAAAAGGCACATTCATTCAAAAGAATAAAATGGAGTCATCTGGCTATAAGCAAACTGAATCTCTAAATGTTAATCAGACCCAGATTTATCACTTCTATAGTAAAGGGTTTAATGAGGTGCAAATCTAAATACAAAGCATCACTCTGGGCAGGTCTGTAGATTGAACGATTTGTTATTCTAAAACCAGCATCTGTAATATATAAAATTCCTGTGACTTCCCATATGCCAGTTTCTGAAGGATATTCCAGAAGATGGAAATGAAACTTGGGTGCATGGTTCTCCATGAATGGATTAATTTAACTAGTCCTGAAATTAAATTATAATTACTTTGTTGACTATATTCTTAAAGCAGTTGCTGATCAAAAGTTCAGTTCAATTCAAATAAGATTGTATGTATGTATGTATGTATGTATGTATGTATGTATGTATGTATGTATGTATGTATGTAAATTCTATAGCTGTTCAACTCAACGAATGATTCTAGGTGGCTTACAATTCTAAAAGTTTAAAAACAATTGAAAAGCCTTTTAAAAACAATACAAATATCCAAAATAAATAGGCACAGCAGCTAAGATATTAGTTAGCCAGTTAACAGTAAAGCCCAAAAATGAGATCCTTAACACATTCAGCATCCCAAGTTCTGGAACACACCCACAGGGTTCCACAAGGTCTGGAACACACCCAACAGGGTTGAGGCTATTCTAATCTGGGTGGGGAAGATACTCCACACAGCAGGGATACTGCAGAAAAAGTCCATTTTCTAGTCCCTGCCACTAACATTCCTTGGTTGACAGGTTCTGCAATATCCTTAATCTGCCAGATCAAATGCTTTTATGCTTTTAAGCTGATATTTATATGCTTCTAATCTATTTATTAAAAATACGGTCTTTTTAGCTTTTACCAGTTTTATGTATAGATTGACCCATGAATGTACCAAGACTTTGGTGTAGTAATTAAAAGTGCTGGATAAGCAGCTGGGAGATAGTGAATTGTAGTCCTATTGTAGGCATGAAAGACAGCTGGATGACTTTGAACCAGTCATTTTCTCTCAGATGTATACAGAAGACAGTGCAAGGCACTTCCAGAAATGTCCTTTAAAACACCCTGCATGAACTTGTTCCCAAAATTAGAAGTGACTCAATGGGCTATAACAGCAACTACAGTGAACCTTTTAATACTCTCCTTCATTAAATGTATTCATTTTTTAATATAATTTCCCTATGAAGAATGCCATCTTAAAGCAGTACAGTATATTTTAATACATATACAGTATATATTAAAATGAATAACATAATAAAAATAACTATGAAATTAAAAATATTTAACCTTTTTTCCATACTTAGACTCAAATAATAAGGTCTAGATGAAGCAATAAATCAAACTGGTGTTCCAATTAGCATCTCCAAGTCACAGGGACAAGGAGAGTCCAAGGGTTAAAAAAAAAAAAAGCTCATTTCAGGTAACTCCCAGATGACAATTTATCACTAGTGTAAAATCAGCAAAAAAACTACTGTGAAATGCAGAGTTCTTTGTGTTCTCTGAGCTTGTTTGTTTGCTTGCTGATGTTTCATGACCCAACTAGGTACTATCATCAGTGTCCTCTTTCATAGTTGGGCAATGAAATGTCTGTAAGCAAACAACCAAGTTCAGAGAACACCAGGGACTCCTCAATTCAACTGGGAGACACAGGTATTCCCTTTCATGGAACTACTCTGAAGAGATTAGTTGATCATCAGATCGATAATTCAGAAATGGTTGGTGTTATGTTCTCAACCTACGCACAGACAGTCAGTCTGGGGAACCAAGGTTGACCTGGAGGTTTGTGAAACTCTGTAACAGCCAGTCGCGTCTGATTGGCCGAGACGCGGCTGGCCGGGCCAGACTTTCTGTCTGGCTCAGGTTTTTCCTGCTTTAGGGAAACCTATAAAAAGCTATCAAAGTGGGGAAGTCTCAGTTGCACTGATCTCTCGTTGTTCCTGTATATAGTTCTTGCTACTTGCAATAAACCTGTTCAATGACTAGCCTGTCTCGGACTGAATTCCTGCAAACTTAACAGTTGGTTTAGTCAGTAAATATGAAAATGATTACAGGGGAAGTCTTCATGGATTGTATTCTAATTGAAATGCCTTTCAGTCTCTATTGAGAAATCTACTTATTCAATTTATTGTGAGTTTTAGTAGTGCTATCTTTTTTCAGGAAGGTTGAGTTACCGTGTTTTTCGGATTATAACATGCACTTTTTTTCCCTCCTAAAAGAGGCTGAAAATTTGGGTGTGTTTTATACTCTGAATATAGCCCCGTCCACCCGTCAGTCCACACCCTTCAGCCTCCGCACAGCCTCTTCCTGGCTGCAGAGATTGCCACAGACTATGGCTTGTTTTTTTGGCCTCTTCACATCACATTTTAGGCCTCCACACACCCTGTTTTTGGCCTCTACGCATCGTGTTTTCGGGTGGCACTCAGTGGCGATGTGCTTTGGCAGTCAGCACACTCCTTAAACGGGTCTCAAATAGAGTATTTGGGGGCTGAAAACACGAGGTGTGGAGCCCAAAACGGCAACCCAGAACAGTTGCTGCCTTGTCTTACTGCTTCCATACTAACTTTAATAACTGGAGCTCCCTGTGATGATCAGCTGTGCTTTAGAAGCTGCCTTTCAGCCCCAACAAGGCTCACTCACAACCAGCAAACTAATGTGCTGAAGCTGACCAGGCTAATGGCACTAGCCAGATGAATACCTGGTAGGCAGATTTTCTTTTCCTATTCTCCTCCCCAAAAACTAAGGTGCATCTTATACTCCGAAAAATATGGTACTTTAATGAGAAGAAAAAAAACTCTTTTGCTCACAGTATGTCTTAAACATTTCAATTTTCTTTTTGAAGCATTCATGGTTCAAATTGCATTTTTTTCCACGCACAGGTAACAATGAATTACAATATATAAGAAAGATCATCAAATAGAATGTGTTCCCAGATCCAGAGAATTTAAAGACTTGTATTACTTTTTTGAAATTCCAGACACAGAAACTCAGAAATAAGTCCTAATAATTTAGATTCTTTTTTTTTAAAATCAAGCTAACAAGTAAGCATTGGCATATCATGCCTCAAAGACTATGGCTTCCAAAATATAAAATTGAAAAGGGACGATCAGGACAATATCTGAAAGCAAGAGAATGTTTACAGATTAAGCTCAAACATTTCCCAATCTAATTTCCTCACAACAAGCTTTGATGTTTGACAATCTGAGGTCAGAAGAAGCATTTTGGTAATGTGGACATACAAAGTGTGGTAAAGTACGGAATACAGGTGGTCCTCAACTTGCAACAGTTCACTTAGTGACAATGGCACTGAAAAATGTGACTTATGACCATTTTTCATAATTGCAACCTTTCCATGATCATGTGATCAAAATTCATATGCTTGGCAACTAGTTCATATTTATGAACTTTGCTGTGTCCCAGCATCATGTGATTACCTTTTGCAACTTTCTGACAAGCAAAGTCAATTGTGAAGTCAGATTCAGTTGACAACCAGGTTGCTAACTTAACAACTGCTGTTTATTTATTTTATTTATTTTATTAAATTTATACCCCGCCCTTCTCCTTGTTAGGACCCAGGGCGGCGCACAGGCATTATTTAAGAACACAAAATACAATAAATATCTATTAGAATGTATTAAATTAATAAACCCGTGCTAAAACCCAATATTAAAACCCTTGCCAATTATAAATTATTTTCTTAAAAAGTCAGAAATGGGGGCTATCCTAGGCCGGCTTGTTGGAATAAATACGTCTTAAGACGTTGGCGGAAGAGGCGGAGGTCCGAGATAGTACGGAGGTCGGGGGGTAGGTCGTTCCAGAGGGCCGGGCCCGCCACAGAGAAGGCCCTTCCCCTGGGTGTCGCCAACCGGCATTGCCCCGTCGACGGCACCCGAAGAAGACCCTCTCTGTGGGAGCGGATCGGACGAAGGGATGTATGGGGCAGGAGGCGGTCTCGTATATAGCTAGGCCCCGAGCCATGGAGCGATTTAAAGATGGTCATCAGCACCTTGAAGCGCACTCGAAAGGCCACAGGCAGCCAGTGCAGCTCGCGCAGGAGAGGTGTTACGTGGGTTTGCCTTGTGGCACCCATAATCACCCGCGCGGCCGCATTCTGTACTAACTGTAGCCTTCGAGTGCACCTCAAGGGGAGCCCCATGTAGAGAGCGTTACAGTAATTGCTGTGATTCACTTAACAACTGTGGCAAGAAAAGTTGTAAAATGGGGCCAAACCAGGGATGGGTTCTTGCTAGTTCTAAGCTCTTCTATAGAAGAGGTTCCACAAATCTACAGTGCCTTTTAGAACCAGTTCCAGCTCCCTCCCCCCTCCCATCCACACATCATCAAGATGAAGAGCGAGAGGAGGAATTCTGGGAGTTGAAGTCCACAAGTTTTAAAGCTGTCAAGTTTGAACACTCCTGGGTTTTTTTTCTAAAGGGTTAGGGGTGTAACTTGACAGCTTTAAGGCTTGCGTGCTTCAAATGCCAGAGTTTCTGAGCCAAAATTTTGGTTGCTAAGCACGAGCGTTGTTAAGTGAGTTTCACCACATTTTACTAGTTGGCCACACCCACCCAGTTACATGACTGCCAAGCCACTTCCACTCGGTCACATGGCTGGCAAGCCACTCCCACAAAGCAGGCCACAACTACAGAAGAGGTTCTAAAAATTTTTGAAACCCACCACTGGGCCAATCTCATTTAACAAATGACAAAATTGCTTAACAAAATTGCTACTTAACAATAGCAATTTTGGGCTCAATTGTGGTTGTAAGTTGAGGTCTACCTGTATGATACTTCCAGTGAACAGGTTGTATTACCTGTTTTGATTTTAAATAAGCACCACGTTCTTCTTCAACATATAAGTCTTTTTTTAAAAATTACCTACCCCCTGAAATGAATTCATGATATTATTTTGTAAATGTGAAATCAGAGTGTAAGTAATTTTTCCTGTCCTCACTGTGCAATTTTTGCCCATTTTTAAAAAAAGGATTGTGGACATTGTATGGAATACACTAATATACAGCAGTTACTACTGTCAGAAACATTACTGCCCAGAATGTAGATTCATGAATCAGAGGCAGTGGGATTGGTGTATTGCCAAAAGTAATAAAAAGGACATTAGGTCCTGTGTGATACCTTGAAAAATTCAAATCGTTGTCTTGAATATAAGAAATGGAGTGGGGGGGCTGCTTAATTTCAAAAATGATAATTTAGGGAAGCCAAAGCTTGATTTAGTCACATCTGGAGCCCCTTTTAGTAATAGTTTTACAATTTTACACATTATCTGGGCTTCATTATTGAAGTTTCAACTGAAGGAAAAACATAGTAAGATTACATACTATTTGTCTCTTGAAATTTAGTGGATAATTGCAGAATTTTGGCAGCATGATCTTGGTGTGTTTTGGGAAGAATTATTACATATGGAAAGCTCTGGTTTGCATCCCTACTTTAAAACCTCTCTTAATCCCAGTATCATGAATAGCCTCCTACAGTTCTTCAGAAAATTGGCAGGTTGTTCTGTGATCCCAAAATCCTCACACATTGTTCCAGTCTGAGGCCACATGATGAACTTGTTGGTGAACATGTTCTAAGTCCTAAGGCTTTTTTTCTACAGTGCAATAAACTAACCTTGCTGTAAAATGTATTCTGTTGATACAGTATTTGGATTGGGTCCAGATTAAGCTGAATTTTCTCAGCATTGAATTAGTATCTTCAATTAAAAAAACCACTGATCTTTCTCACTAAAATATACAATGGGAACTACTGTAAATACAACTAAAAGTTTAAACCCAATCTTTCACTTGCATACTATTTGCATTTTGTTTTCAGAATTATATTCGTAAAGTATAATTTACTTTGAAACCCATATATGTATGCATTTAGAATATTCAGAATGAACAAATTATTGTTGCAGTTATTCCTCTTCAAAAAGCTTAGAGCATTGCACCAATTGAGGCAGTGACTTACCCAACAGTTCATAACTCAAAAAGAAACTTAACCTATGATGATTTGATAGACGAAATTGGCAATATTAGAACAAGGGCAGACTTAGAGCAAAGGGGGTGGAAAATAGACTGGTGGTCCTACACCCAAGCAATGTCTAAATTTAACAGGGATAAAAAACAATTTGGAATTTACCCATCAAAACAGGATACTGATAAGATTCTATGGGACTCACCGACTAAATTTATCTCCAAAGCATACAAATTACTTTTACAAGGTTACATCGGTGAGGAAATAGTCAAAGGTGCTATGATCGCTTGGGGAAGAAACATAGGAAGGAACATTACACTGGATGAATGGCAAACAATTTGGAGCAAATCTATCAAAATGACCCTGGCCTCCTCATTTAAGGAGAACCTATACAAAATGCTGTACAGGTGGTATTTACCACCAGCCAGAATAGCGCACATGTTCCCGAATACTTCTGATAGATGCTGGAAATGTAAAACGGCCAGGGGTACGTTCTTCCACCAATGGTGGACTTGTCCAAGAATCAATCAACTTTGGAAGAAGACACAGACCTGGTTGTTGGAAATAGTAGGCATCAACTTTCCCCTCAAACCGGAATATTACCTAATTGGCATTAAACCAAACCAAATTGAGAACAGAGACTGGTACCTTTTCATACATATAACAACTGCAACAAGGATGGCCATTGCCCAACAATGGAAAGACTGCAACATACCAACGGACCAACTAATCATATCCAAAAATTTTAACTGTGCTGAATCAGTGCTAACATATGTTTTAAGGGACAAAGCAGAATCAACCTATGCTCAATCATGGGAAAGGTGGTACATATGGTACGATAAAAGAACAAAAGGATACCAAAGCAAACAACCAACTAACATAAATGTGAAATAAATACAAGGAACAAGTGAGGCGATAGTGAACTTAAGACAACCGTAGAGATACATATACAGACAGTTATATTAAAATGTATATAACAATGGATACAACAGACTGGGACATACAAAAACTTTTGAATTGGGGGAATAGCTATATCCCCGGTATGTCCACCCCCTTTTTCTCACTTTCCTATCTTCCCACTCTTCTTTTCCCCCTTTCTGCCCTAAAAATGTATGTTGTATATTTGTTAAATGTTATATTTTATATTTATACCAATAAAGACTATTTAAAAAAAAAAAAAGCTTAGAGCATTTTGTTACACAATAACATACAGTATAGCATGAATTGTTTAACAATCAAAAATATTAAACCAACAAAATAAAACAAATGCATGTTTTAAAATATACAGATTAAGAGGAAATCTTTTCTCATTTCTAAACCAAAGGAAGAAAGAAAACTAAGAACAATTACTTGCATCTCATTCTATTACAGAACTAGGGGTACTGTATCCTAAATGAACATATTGAACCCCACGTTTCTGGTCTTGGGCTTTCTGTAGATCACTGTTGCTTCAGTTACTTTAACCAGTAACAACTATAAAAAAGAAAAAGAAGAAATAACTTTTCCATGCCAGGTTAAGTGGTTGTCAATTAGTTCTTAGTTACTAATTGTTTATCCTCCGCATATAGTTTAAGCTTATTGTGTTTTTGTAGCACAGATTCAGCAGCATGTTCCTTTAGCATTATTTCATTTTTTACTGGAAAATTAGTATCCAGCCATGCGAATGTTAAGATTTGCCACTCCTAATCTGAAATTCTCCAGTTGACTTGGGTCTATAACAGTGGTGGGTTTCAAATTTTTTTCGAACCTCTTCTGTAGGTGTTTTGTGGGAGTGACTTGCCGGCCATGTGACCGGGTAGGAGTGGCTTGCCAGCCATGTGACTGAGTGGGAGTGGCTTGGCAATCATGTGATTGGGTGGGTGTGGCCAACTTGTAAAATGTGGTGACACTCACTTAACGTTTTTGCTTAGCAACCAAAATGTTGGCTCGGAAACTCTGGCATTTGAAGCACGCAAGTCTTAAAGCTGTCAAGTTACACCCCTAACCCTTTAGAAACAAAACCCCAGGGGTGTTCAAACTTGACAGCTTTAAGACTTGTGGACTTCAACTCCCAGAATTCCTCCTCTGGCTCTTCATCTTGGTGATGTGCTGATGCGTTGGGGGGGGAGGGAGCTGGAACCAGTTCTAAATGGCATTGAAGATTTGTGGAACCTCTTCTTGCAGGAACCCTCCCCTGGTCTATAAGTTCCAGAATTCCATGGCCACATTCTTTCAACATTCTAGAAGGTAGCAAATTCCAAAAGGAGTATAGAATTATTCCTCCAATGGAATGCAGCTAACAGTGTGACTCCACTAGCTCTATTTTTGTAGATCTTCCCCTGCTTCCACAACTGACCAACACTAAATGTTGTGTCATGAGCGAAAATGGCTCATTGGAAATGATTGATGGTAGATGTAGGGATAATGAGTTCTAAGTGTAATGATTACCTTCTTAACATTTGTCTTGTTATACTATCAAATAAATTCAAACCTGTATTTCTGGAAGATATAGAATTGAAAGAAGAAACAATCTCCCTGGCAATTCTTGTTTATTATCAATTTTTTTTTGTACAGTATGTCAAAATATTTATTTTTCATTCTTTTCCCTTTCCGAATAACATATGGCTTCATTTACTATCCTCAATTACTGAAGATAGGATATGGAAGACATTAGTTTTAACCATTGTTCTTGTTACAGAATAACCTAGTGATATGTACCACATGCTCTGCAATATGAAACTGCTTTCAAAGGCCCACGAGGACAGTGAGGAACAAAAGAGATGATAACTGGGGCCTTTTCTCTATTGTGGCCATTGGAATGATTGCCTTTATAGTAGCTTCAACACATGGAAGTACTAAGCTACCCTTATGAACATTTTATCAAGTTGGACTTTGGTTTTTTTAAAAATGTGTTTCTCTCTAACAAGTTAGTTGTTTTGCTGAATTTGTAAAAATTGTTGCTTCTTTGGAGAGGACCAAATTTACAAAAGTAGAGGCAGATAAAATGCAGGGTGAAGAATTCTTGTGCAATAAGGCATTTGCTCAGCTCTGGAGTGATAATTTCCCCCCTCTAACTCTCTCCTATTGTTTGATAGGGGAAAAAAAGCAATTATTGCTTATCTATTACAGATTGATAAACAAGGAACTTCTGTACTCCTTCGGCAGTATAGATTTTTAGCTGGGAGAAAATAGAGAATTTATATGATTTGATTCCTCACTGATATTTGGATAGATAACCTAACCTAGCCTAAAAAATTATGAATTAGCTGCAAAATGGAAAAGGAAAGAATGGCGGAAAGAAAAAGGAAATTGGAACTCTAATAGGAACAATTTATAATTTAGACAACAGTGAAAACTACTCCAAAATGGCTATGATATTCAACACCTAAGGCTTTGCAGCATGGAACTTGTGGCAACAAAACATGAATTAATCCAATTAATGAGGAATCCTATATGCACAGATTTAGTTCTTAGCGATTGTACTCTCTCCCATAGAGGAATCTAATAAGAAAGAAAGAGAGAAAGAGGGACTTGTCCAGGCGATCACCAAGAGTCAAGATTGACTTGAAGGCAAAGAAGGAGGAAAGGAAAGAAAGAAAGAAAAATCTAGTTAAAATAGGTAAAAAGAGCAGAATAATGTTTAAGTCCTATTGAATTACTTGAAACAGACTGATTATCTTTGTCAACTCATTCAAACCCAGCCCTAGTGCACATATTTATTTTTATTTATTTATTTTTTATTTTATTAAATTTATACCCCACCCTTCTCCTTGTTAGGACCCAGGGCGGCGCACAAGGCATTTTAAAAAACACAAAATACAATAAATATCAATTAAAATCTAATTAAATTCATCAACCCGTGCTAAAAACCCAATATTAAAAACTCTTACCAAATTATAAATTTTCTTTAAAAAGTCAGAAACGGGGGGCTATTCTAGGCCGGCTTGTTGGAATAGATACGTCTTAAGACGTTGGTGGAAGAGGCGGAGGTCCGAGATAGTGCGAAGGTCGGGGGGGTAGGTCGTTCCAGAGGGCCGGGCCCGCCACAGAGAAGGCCCTTCCTCTGGGTGTCGCCAACCGGCATTGCCCGGCCGACGGCACCTGAAGAAGACCCTCTCTGTGGGAGCGGATATAACTGTGGGAGCGCATATAACTAATTTATCTCCATTGTCAAGGAAGGCTAAGAGTAATGGGAGTTGTAGTCCAAAGGGTTCAGAGGATTTGGTGAAAGATGGTTATAGTATTGTGAGGCCCTTCTTTAATTAAGGGAAATTATAGTGAAAAGTAATCAGGTTTATGCTGAGTTAAGTGAATCCAATCAATGCATTCTATTAACTGCTGGCTTTGAAAGTGATTCTTTCTCTTTAATAATTGAACTCCATGGGAGAAGGCAAACAATTCAATGTTTGCTTTTTGCTCTACTCCATAGCATCCTTGTCACTATTATGGCTAAATTACTTTTCTTTAGGTGGTCTTTAGCTTCAGTTCCTCAGCTGCCAAACTGGAGATTCTTCTGTCATAAACTCCTAGCTTGAATCACCTTAGCGTCAAGGCAGCCAACCGTCTTGATGCTACAACTCTGATACAAAGGCAAGCGAAAGAAAGTTCATGGGGTATATCTAAATGAGGGTAGAATAAAAGAGGACTATACTAAAAAGCCATGGTTCTGGCCTCTTGCAGATCATGTTACTTTGTCATGATTCAGTTCTATTGCATGCGCATCTGCTATTTTCTTGCCCACTGTGTAGCAGTACATGATAAAACATTGATTTATGCCATTGCTTTGATGCATTTGAAGTTCAACTAGATCAGAACAACTTATGATTTCTGTGTGCATGTGTAATGTGCATATGCAGAGATATGCCATAAAGTATTTAGTTAGGAATATATTTCTCTTGTTTATATTTTCTCTCTATAAGCCTACCCTGCTCTAGAGTTCATATCCATAGTTTCCCATTGTACTTCAGGGTGAAGTAGGTTTTGCAATTAGCATTGCATAATTACAATATTTCACAAAGTCAGATGAAATCATATCATGAAACAATGCTCATGGTTGCATAAAATGCTTTAATTAGTCAAAACTTTGACTTCTGATATAAATAACTTTGAAGTAAACTTTGAACATCTGAAAGCTCAAACACAATCAGTATTATTACTGAGAGCAAAGTTGCATTTCCTATTCTCAGTGAAGATCAAAGCTATCCCATTAAACAAAACAAAAAAAACCCCAGATTATTCAGACCTTTCTGCCAGGATTGCATATCTGTTTTCTATGCAGGAGTCAAACAGTTCGAGCTGTCAACAATATAGTAGTATCACTACAGCAATAGCCACTCCCAGTTCAGAAAGCAACATGAATCTAAATGGAATGAAGGCAGAACAAGAGGAATCTGAATCAACTCCAGCCTTTCTTTCAAACACCACAGGAACCTTCCTTTTTGTGAGATTCCAATGAAAGACATGGAGAATCACTGTTATATGATCTTGGTGCTCTAACAATTAGAATCAAGCTTTAAGAAGAAACGTATCATAGAATCATAGAGTCGGAATGGACCTTGGAAATCCTCTAGTCTAACCACCTGCCAGTGGTTGGCTGCAACTGGTTTAACAGTGTGCATACCGCGTTAAAAAACTGCCCATTTTAAGCTCTAAAGTTGTTTTACTCTACTGCAGCGCCAGAGAGTAAAACAGCTAAGGCGTGGCAATCCACTCTGCAACGCGAATCAGCTGAGCTGAAAAACATGGAAATATAGGATAGAACAGGGGTGGGTGAGCAGGGCCAACTGCTCACCAGAACTACTAGTTTGCCTGAACTGGTCCAAACTGGCAGCAGCCCAACACTGCCCTCCTGCCCTCACCCCATCCTGGAGAAATGGCTATCCAATCTTTTCTTGAAAACTTCCACTGCTGGGCCACCCGTGATTCTTGGAGGCATTCCTTAAGGGTTCTCGCTGTTAGGAAATTTCTCCTTATTTCAACTACGGATCTCCCACTGGAGATCAGTATTAGCTGCATTCAAATTTTGATTTTGTTTAAAAATATCTCAAAAACAGTAATTGTTATTTTTTGTATATTCTTTTTTTTATTTTCTTTGCTTAAAGGGCAATTTCTCAAAATGAAAGTTTGCCCATGTGTACACTTTGTGAGCCTACATATTTGTTGTACTCAATTTAGGCTCACATTTTAATTGTTTTCCTATATATGGTTCCGTATAGATTTCAGAATGTCAAGTGAAATGGTCCAGAAGGTCAAGTGGAATGATTCAGGTATATATGAATTTTAGTCATTTGATATTTGTGAATGAAAGGGGAAAACTAAATGTTTTTTTGACATTCCTTCACAGCAAAGCTTTCACTGAAGTACAAAATTGTCATATGATTTTTCATGTACAATGACTCACATCATTAAAAAAGAAAATCTCTTTGGTTCCTTGTGGACTGCTTACCTTCTTAAATGTTTCTTCTTAAAGTGGAGTTTTTCTACAATAATAGCAAGGTTAAATTAATCAGCTAATGATGTCCCAACAGATCATTTGCTCCTTGTTCACATCTACACCTGCCTTTCTTATCTGTATTATTGCTTTATTCACTACATTGCTTTCTCAAGCTGTTACCTCCCTTGTTTCCCACATTACTTGCATAACACTACATTAAGTGCCAAATTTAAAGGAAGATTAGATGAGCTTCAGATAGTTTTTAAAATGATTATAATATGCCCCATTGCTACCATGGACACTATAGAGTTTTCTGTGCCTCTGTTACTTTTGAGATTTCTAATTTTACCTTGGGCATTAATGCCTCTCAGGTGCATACACAACCCCTGCCAAACCTCCTACCAGGAGCCACAGAACAAGATGAGCACTGCACTGTAGCTAAGTAATTGAATTCAATTCGTATTCTTCACAATTATCTCACTTTTTAGCTACCTTCAGTTCTCCATCTTTCCCTGTAATGGGACTGGCTCACTAGCAAAAATTCAGAATATTTGTTGTTAGTTGAGAAGTCGTGTCTGACCCATCATGACCCTATGGGCAACATTTCTCCAGGCCGTCATCCAGAGTCCCTTTAAGCTCATGCCTACTGCTTCAGTGACTCCATCCAGCCACCTCATTCTCTGTGGTTCCATTCTTACTTTGCCTTCAATCTTTCCCAGAATGAGGTTCTTCTCCAGTGAGTCCTTCTTCTCATAAGGTGGCCAAAGTACTTGAGTTTCATCTTCAGGATCTGGCCTTCTAAAGAACAGTCAGGGTTGATATCCTCTAGGACTGACCAGTTTGATTGTCTTGCAGTGCAGTAGACTTGCAGGAGTCTTCTTCAGCACCATAGTTCAAAGGCCTCAATGGCCTCATTAGCACTAGGGCTGGCTCACTAGCAAAAATTTAGAATATAATTAAATGAAAAGGCATCATAGTCAAATATTTCTTAAAGGACAAAAACAAAGACACTTTTGCAAGTAAATGGGAACTAAAACTCAGAACACATCCAGGTAACATGTTTAAGAAGTTGATTTATGTCTCCTGCTGAGTCTTACACCTGCAGTTCAAGCAAAACCTAAGTTTGGTGTCCCACAGTGTCTACTTTATTAGGTATGAAAGAGTCACAAGAAGCCATGTAATTAAAATTGTAATTAACTGGAAAGAGAAAGTGCCACCTGAGTTTTGAGAGGCTGTCAGTTTTATTTGCCTTACAGCTCTTCTGGTCTCTGATATATGTGAGATACTTTTGTTTTTAATTCTAATCCTCTTTGCCCCTATTTCTTTATTCCTTATTGCAAAATCTCTCATCAAAGTTTTTGCTATCTAAATTGGAATTATTCAAAACTCAGACATCATCAGGCCTTTCATACTATGATTTTTTTTTAAAAAAAAACACCTTTTAACATACTTACCTGTGTTTATTAGGGTGTATTTTATATACATTGATTTTTTTTAAAGTGTGTTGGCACTGTAATTTCCAGAATTCATGGTTATCATGGCCACAGTGGGAATTCTGGGAGCTACAAGTTGATTATTTGTATTTGTATTTATTAGTTTGTCAAACATATACAAGATAGCAGGTATTAATATAAACATGGACAGGAATGAAGGGAATTAATATAAATAAATGGGGACAGTATGACAGGGATGGTAGGCATGCTGGTGCGCTTATGCATGCCTTCTTTACGGACCTCTTAGAAATGGGGTGAGGTCCACGATAGTTTAAGGTTGAAGCTGTGAGGGTTAGAAGATGTAACAACTAAGTCAGGTAGAGCATTCCAGGTGTTGATGTTATGTTTTATGTTATGTTAGGAAGGCACTGGGTGGACTGTGTTTCAATGTATGGACCAGTCTACATACCAAGAAAATGGTATATATAATCATGCAATAAATGTCTTCCATATTCAAAATAGTCCCGAATACTGTCTATCAAGATTTGGATCTTGATCTATTTCTAAAATGTTGGGGTTCTTTTAATTATGATTTCTGCCAGTTTGGATATTTTTGAATATGTCAGATATAGTGTTGTATTGATTTCCAGGCAATGTCCTGTGAGACAATGAAATTATATTCATATTTTGCTAGCCATTTTTTTTTCAGTACAGTTATGAAACTGATCATAGACAATAGATTTCCTGCCTTGATATAATGTATTCAAGGAAGCAGGCAATAAAGTCCACAATGAATTACTAAATGCCATGTAGACAACAGTTTATTATCTTCCTCATTTTTATTTTATAAATATATTCCTATACTAATTTTGGGGGAATATCTGTTATGCCAGGTTACTGGTAGTATTCCTTATTTCACAAAGTATTGCCTGGAAATAATTCTGCTGATAAATAACTCTGGAAAGGTACAATCTAAGTATAATCTTTATTGTCATTGTACTTAAATATTTAAATACTTAAATACAACGATCTTCTATTATTTAAAGTCAGCATAGCCAAAATTCGACGAACCAAAATAGGAAAAGACTGTGCTGACTCAGTTTTTGGCAATCCATCCATCAGCAGCTTCTAAGGAGAATGGAAGAGGAAACTATTTCTAACACAAAAGCATATGATTGATAGTAATTGGGAGAGATCTGTAGTTTAGACTTGGTAGCTTAGTTCCTTCTATTGCTTCCCAGGATGAATGAGCATCATCAGTTCATTGGTATAACTGCTATGCTTTAAGTTCATTGACAAATTGCATGTAGAAGACACATTCCTTTAGCCAGAGAATTTGTCGGTCAGAAGTAGGAAAGCAGACAATGGACTAGTTGGTGTAAATCAACATAGCTCTGAGAAAATGGAATCTGACACACCCCAGCTGGTGATCTGTAGCAAGACTGTCAGGAACATCATCACCGGGTAAGGTAAAAGGCATTCCTGCTGCTTATGACTATGGCTGCCCATTTCCTCCAGCAAGTTTCGTTCACCAGCAATGTTTTGTTTTTTGTTGAAAAGTAGAGAAGGAATGTCTGCATCATCCTAAGATGATACAAACAGCCTCAAAGAAGCTCATGGTGGTGGTGTTTCTTAAAAAGCAAACAAGCCATTTTTGTTGAATAAATATATTATGCGAATATAAATGTGTTCTTAATGTGATTTATCTATATATTTCAGTTTTTCTGTCTTAATCTTCCCCCCACTATGAATCCACAGATAAATTTAGAATATCCCAAATATTTTTTTTAATCCTGCCTTTAATAATTTTTATAAACCATTTAAGGTGGCAAACATATCTAATACGACTTCTTCCTGCTATTTTCCCCCGGGCAATTTTTTGTGTGAAGAGAGTTGGGCTGAGTGATTGTGACTGGCCTACTCATCTAGCCAACATTCATGCCTAAGACAGAACTAAAAGTTTGGTTTCTTGATTTGTGGAGTGATGACCTAGGTGTAATTATATGTGCACTAGATGTATCCAACCTGCAACCTATGGGTGCACGTGGCCCTGAAAAGCTGGTAATGATTGTAAAATTTTAATGTTATTGTGTGATTTATATACTTTAGCTATACCATATATAGCCCAAGACAATTCCTCTTCACTCAATGCAGCCCAGGCAAACCAAAAAGGTTGGAAGGACAGGTAGTAGACTAAATGTTAGACCAGAAAGTTTGGTGGAAATTTGTCATTGCTATTAAGTTGCTTCTAATTCCTTGTACCCTGGTGGCCATCATTTTGCCAAGATTGTCTGACAACAGCTTCTTTGAGTTCTTGTAAGCTCCTGCTGCTATCAACAGTAATACTTTAAAGCCAATGTCTTATGTTTTGTAAAACATTTAAATCTGAGGTCATCCTTAATGAGCATTTTGAATTTATTTTATCTAGCACCTGATTATTTTCTTGTGGTTCAAGGTATTCTCAAAATGTTACTTCAGCACCTCAGTTCAATGGTATTTATTTCTCTTGGTTAATATCTTACTGATCAAATAAGATGGGGATACTATAATCCAAAACAACCCTTTTAATTATTTCATGTGCATCTTGTGAGATGGTATAAGTGGTTCTCCCTGTATTTTATCACTGAAACAACTCTGTGAGCTAAGTTAGGCTAAGTAAAAAATTTAGTTAAATGCTCCAGTCATTTATGGTACTTTGTGACTTTCATGAAACAAGCAAAGAGAAGCTAGGCAAGGACATTTCACTATTCAGTACTCAATATTTAAACATTCAATATTGAAGTATTCAATTCTTAGTATAGTAAACCAAAATTATGAAATTTCTGTTTCTTGGTAATTCTGTCCAATTTGTTTGTTAGGAAAAATAAAAATGCTAAACTGATCCAATCCCAGCCATAAGTGAAAAAGGAGCTTTTAGATGAGCAAACAATCAGAATAGAAGAACATTTTGTTTGAGATCATACATTTAGGCAGCTGTCCCACAATCCCCCATAATGTTATGGTAGAAAAGTAAATATATACTTGCCTCTTCACTGTTATAACACATGACAGTATGTGAGACAAAGTGGTTCTCTGGTTAGGCACCAGAATATCTGTAGATTTATCTGGTATAAATCCCTACAAAGTGGCACAAAGCTTGATTGGATTTATTTTGAGTAGCCGTATAGAAGTAGCCCTGTTTATGTTCCTGTGCTTTACTCTGTCCCTGAAATTAATTTAGCCTAGAAATGTTTGCCATCAGTTGAACCCCAGAAATAAAAGCACTAAGTTCAGTGGAAACCAAATGCTAGTTTTGGAAGAATAATAGAGTTCTCCTTTGCTTCTGACTGATTTACCAGATGACAGAACCCTAGAGAAAGGAAAGAAAGGAAGCTATAATTCCTAAAATTCATTTTTCTTTCATGAAGTTCATTTGTATCTGCCTTGATTTGCACTTGCCCTCTTTTTCCAAGTAAGCCCTTTAAACTGCAAAAACTGCTGGAATCTTTAACATTAGAAGAGATCTCTGTATCAGCATATAATGTTGTGAAATCAACCGGCAGCATCCCTAGCACATCACACTTGGGGCTTCATTTCTTATTGAGGTACAAGTCAGCAGAAGCAATCCCTGACCATCTGTGCTCTATAAATTACAGGAACACTGGCACATGCTGCTACTAAATCACCAATGAACAGGCTTTACCTTATGACACACGACATGAACTCTGCTGGATATTCCAATAAACTCCCATAAAGCATCTGATATAAACTCAGGATTATGTTACCTTCAGGGATTGGGAAACTTAGATTTTTTTCCATCCTTCTGGGAACTTCTGGTAGTTATGTCAAAATGTGCACATTATCGCTTTTCAACTATGAGGGTCACATGTTACTGTCAGACAGTTATCCACAAAGAGGGTGAAATTGGGGCAATTCTGTTTCAGCCTACTGGCATGGGGATGCCTTTCTAATGGAAGTTTGATAGAATTTGCTGCCAAAGTACAAATGTGTTTACAGAGGAGAGGCTTTTCCTCCCCACTGAAAAGTCTGAAATAATTAAATAGCCCCAACCCAGGGGATTTGTGTTCATTTACTGATTGACTGATTATCAAATGATCCAGGAAACCTTATATACCCAATTTATTTGGTCTCAGTTTAAACAACAACCAGGTTAATCCTGTAAGTACAGAATGATTTTTTAAAAATCTATATAAATTCATTTCAACTTGAAAAAGACGCATGTGTGATTCAAGTGAAGTGGTAAAACTATAGAACTGTTGAAACTATTGAAATGGGATGTCCATCTTTCTGTCCCCAAATATTGTCATGCTCCCCAATTTATTTTTATAATAATAAATATGATATATTTATATTGTTTTAATGGTAAGTGCAGAGATTGTGTCATATATCTGTATTCTGAGTGTTATAATGGTTCTGGAAGATAAGGCAATATTAATTTTATTTTGCAGATGCAGAGTAATAATATAGTGATGTTGAGGACTGGTTTAACAACTAAGGAAACATTCATAGATTAGACCAAAGATCTCCATCTAAACCAGGGCTGTCAAACCCATGGCCTGCGGGCCAGATGCGTCATGTGCTGGCCATGTCCACACCCATTTAGTGAAGGGGGAAAAGTCCCAATTTGTCATGTAATGCTGCCATGACAACGCAAGTTTGACATCTCTGTTCTAAACTATGATTGTGTTTCTCATGTAAGCTAAATAGCATTTGCATTTACCTCCTGTCTCTATTTCCGAAGGTAATATATAGCCATCATGATTAGAAACAGAGGTGGTATTCAGCTGGTTCAGACCGGTTTGGCTGAATCAATAGCTAACCCACCCCGGCGCTATGCTGTCCTATTTAGCCATGTTTTTGAGGCCGAACACATGTGCGGAAGGTGCGCACATGCACAAAGTGAGTGTGCACACGTGGGGGCAAACCGGTGGTGAAAATAAATGAAATCCACAACTGATTAGAAACCACTGATAACCTTATATTGCACAGATTTGCTACTCCCCTTTAAAATATTCTCATACTCTACTTATTGTACAGTGAAGTAGAAAACAGTGAATAAGATATTTAAAAGATAAGTTAAGATAAGTAAAATCATAAGACTTTGAAATAGTTGGGGAAATACCACTGGTGCACCACCACCACCACCTTCAGTCACAAGGTTTGCTCACAAAGGCACCAGGATCAAAAATATAAAAAAACAATTGGTCAAAAAGTAAATGAAGGGGATTGTAATTCATTCATCTCTTGCCTGACAGATAAGTTCCTGCCCTGAGCCGTGAGACCGCTTCTTAGTGCACTGTGGGGAATGTATACTCTGAGAAGGCTAAACAGACAGTGGTAAACAAGAACTATTTGTCACATCAATAAAGCGAGTATATAAAAAATAAATTGTCTAACAGGTGGACCGATAAAATGAGAAATACTTCATGGCTCAACATATTATAATAGTACCTTCATTTACAACAGCAGCTTGTGCTTCTTGGATATTAAAAATATTACTAGAAGCATATGATGACTTGATGTTATATTTTTCTTGAGAGGGGCAACTATTTGCTTCTTGCACGAGAAACAAAAATAATTTTTCTATTATATATGATGCTGTGTATTGTACCACTTACCTTGTGATGTAGGAGATTTGAAATGATTATTTCCTATACCAAGAGCTAGATAAACCTTCTCCAAACAGGTGAAAGGTTAACTTGGTTCCAAGGTTTTGTTTTTAGTATTTACAAGACAACCCGTGATTCCACTGGGTCCTGCTTTCAGAAATATTTCCTTACCAGATTCCGCAATGTTTTCAATCCTGACAGAACTTTTAACGTACTACTTTCACTGGAAAGTTGGGGTACATTCAGAGATGTATCTGCCTTGAACATAGCCTATGTTGAACTATATAGTACAGTCAAACATTAGCATAGGAAATATGTTATGACATTTTGTATTATGTCATAAACTGTTTTATGATCATGTGATGTCATGAAACATTTTTTAAAAATTGCCACATTTCAATTTCATGGGAGTTATGGTTCCCAAATTTACTGTAAATTAGCCCATTGTACCCTGGTTCAAAAATTGTTGCCCTGTGATGCAATGTTTCATCCAATTAAAGGTTACATGAACAAAAGTTTTATGTAAATGTTTTAATAGTTTAAATATTGTTTTATGTTGTTTTATTATTGATATTGTATTAAAATTCCTGATAGAAAAAAAAGCTAGATATTGTTGTAAGATGAGCAACTCTATAAATGTTTGAAATAAAATAAAGGTGCTGTATTTTCAGATTTCTGAAATTTCTAAGCAAGCTTTAGCTCTTTTTGAGAAACACCACTTCACGATGGACACAAATTGGAACTGGTGCTTTGGTGTTTATCAAGTGGTACTTTATAGTTGTAAAAGCCATCAAAGTATACCACCAAGTGGTAAGAAACCGAGTGCTATATAGATTCCAGAATTCTCAGTTATGCCCTTTGTGACAGGGAAAGTCTAGAGTTGAAATATATCCATGGGGATGATACTTAAGTTGATAAAACCTACCAGTTCAAATTCTCACTGCTCAGGATAAACCTATAAAAAGAAGGCAGAGTACCAGGTTTCTCCACACCACTTGGCAGCATGCACACAGCAAGCCCTAAAAGAATTAAATCAAGAGATGAGATGAGTGACTGACCAGCTGGAAAGGACTCAGATATGCTGTATTGCAACATTCACACTTGCAAATACTATCAAGAATAATGTTGCATCCAAATGTGAAGCAGCACACAACCCTACAGAAGGGACAACATTTTTTCTTCCCCAAGTAAAATGTTCTCTTCTTTTCTGTGAGCTACCAGAAAAATCAATGGGCACCATTTTTTGCAATTCTGATTGCCAGTCCTAATATCTGTCAGGGTTCCAAGTAACACCCCTAATGAAAGAAGATTCCGAGGCTTGAGTTTCCTCAAAGTTCCATTTTATTAGAGGTGTCATACTGGCACATCTGGGAAAACCTGACTCTGAAAGCTTCCAGGTTTTCCCCACACAAAAGAAAGTTCAAGTCCCTGCCCAGCACCCACATATCTATCACATGATCCAATCAGGCACTGTCCAAAACTGGAGATGCCTCCCAGTCACACCATTGCAGCTGCAGGGCAAGGTGTCCTTGATTCCCTGAGAAAGGAATGTTATTTTGACTATATATCACCCATACTCCATATAACCCCCCTCACATTTTCCCACAGTAGAAATTGTGGCAGGCCTGAAGGCCCAATGTAAAAGATGGCTTCCAGGTCTGACAATATCCTTTGTGAACAATAGCAATAGCTGTTCACAGGCATGGGTTTTGAAGGAGGGGGGAGAAATAACCTAGAGAAAGAAATCTCTTTCTTTCCCTCCTCACTAGATAATCCACTGCCATCATCATTAACCAATGATGATGGCAGTGGATTATCTAATGAGGAGGGAAAGAAAGAGATTGAACTGATCCAGTTTTCCAAGCTGGGGAACTTAGTGACTGAGAACCCAGATTTCCTTTGTGCTCTCTGAGCTAGATTGTTAGCTTGCAGTCCATAGATGCATTCTGTTAAGTCTTAGTCTCTGGTAGTCTAGTTCATTTTAATCCATGACTAGGAGAAGGGTAATGAAATGCATTAATGGTTTTGAGGAAAGAAATGCTGCCTAGGGAATAATCAGGGAAGAGCGGCAGAAGCCAGCAATTGTTTAATAGTCACAGAAAGAAAGGATCCACTCTAATGGATCAGGAACTTACAAACGATGGGTGGGGACTTTGTACTTTGAGACTTTCACGTTTCTGTTAATGTAGCCTTACAACAAAGTACAATAAGTTCATCTTTCCTGCCTGTTTACTTGGGAGAGCTGACAAGAAACTTGAAAAGCATGGACTAGAAGACCCCCAAGGTCCTTTCCAACTCTTTTATTTTGTATTCTATAAGAATGCATCCATGGATACCAACTAACATTCAGAAGACACAGTGAAAACGTCTTAATCTCACAACTCATGGATAGGTTCAAGCTAGTTTCAACTGGGAAACTTTGAGCATGCTAGAAAAGGGAATTTCAACAAGTTTGGCCTTCAAATAAATGAATCATCAATAGACAAACAGAGAGAGGGAAACCACATTTACATGACATTCAAGAGAGATGATAAAAATATAAAAATGAAACAAAAAGACCAATACCCATCTCTCCAGCAGCCAACACTCAAATAAACGGGGATTAACCCCAGACAAACAAGCAGAAACAGTACCCTAATTAAGGAACTTCCAAGGAAAAATCCACATTCCTACCAATACTGGTAGGGAAAACTACTGTATGTATATAAAGAGAGAAACCTCATACTCCATAGCACTGTTGATGTTACCTAGTTGGGTAATGAAATGTCTGCAAGCAAACAACCAAGCTCAGAGAGCATTAAGAACATCATATTTCAACTCTGAACTATGTATATTCTTTTTAATCAGGATCTTTCATGCACAGAGACTTTCTGATTTTTGTCTGCTATGGAAAAAAAGACATATTTATCAGCTTTATAATTGCAAAATAGTCATCATCATTGCCATCATTACCATCTACCCTAAAGCGTTGGTATAAATATTAGATCAATATCTGTGAAGTTGTCTGAGCTTTCTAAATTGGCTATATAAGTGCTAGGGCTTATGAAATGTGACAGCACTAATGTTTTTGCTAAAATCCTATATTTATTTATCTATTTAAATTTATTAGCTCAACTCTAGTGGCATTTATATTTGACCAAAAGTTATTACAATCCTTCACAGAAAACCTCTTTTGCTACCAAATTTTGCTTAGGTAGCAAAATAAAATCACTGGCATTTTCAAAATTGTATTAAAACATCATTCATAAAGCTTTCTAAAAGGTTGGGGAATAAGGCTCAGGTAAGTTCCTCCTTTTCTATAAGTGATTTACACACACACACACACACACACACACACACATCAGTGGTGGGATTCAAAAATTTTTTATTACTAGTTCTGTGGGCGTGACTTGGTGGGCGTGGCAGGGGAAGGTTACTGTAAAATCCCCATTCCCTCCCAATTAGCTGGGACCCAGGAGGCAGAGAATAGATGGGGGTGGGGCCAGTCAGAGGTGGGTTTACCAGTTCTCTGAACTACTCAAAATTTCTGCTAAGTTTTCCAGAACTGGTCAGAACCCACTGAATACCACTTCTGACACACATATATGTATGTGTATGTATATTTATATCATCATCATCATCATCATCATCATCATCATCATCATCATCATTATTTTAGCCATTGTCTAGCCATACGTAGACATAAACAGTCGCTTACAGACAGAATATATGGAAATATTAAACCCAATATCTTGTAAAGCAAAATTACAAGACAAATGTGACTTATCAAACATCTGAAAAGCTATTGCTACTAGTTTGGATGTTTGCTTGTTAAAATACCAAATATTTCATTTTGAACATACATTTCAGGCATAATTGATTGCAGATATAACTTTCAGCAATTTGAAAACACCTAATCCAGTTTTTTAATTAATACAGCCTATTCTGAAAGTTGAAAGATTTATTAGAGCTGGCAGAAACATTTGAAAATAACTTCAGGAAGTTCATGTCATACCATGTATCTCAAGGGGAATTCATTTTCCTACATATTTTTTCTTTGCCATCACCAATAAATTCATTCAGAGAATTTAATATACTAAGCTAGACAGTAGTTAAAAGGTTGTTAAACAATTTCAATAGAAGGAATTATGGAAACATAAATATGAGCAAAGAGACCTACTATAATTCTTATTTGCTTTATTTATACCTAAATACATCTAGGAATGTGAAGAACATTTAAGGTCTACTACAGAGAACAAAAACTGGAGACAGTAAATTCTAAAAAGTATATTTTACTATATTAATTTAGAAATGTGCAAAAGGGATTAATTGTAAGGTTCCAGGACTATATAATGCTGTGTGGGAATGACCTTCAGTGACAAGCTTAGACAACATCCGATAAACAAAATGTGAATCTGAAAGAGAAAGGTTGGCAACTTTGGGGAGAGTAAAAGTGTGGGACTGAAGAGACACTTTCAGACTTGCAAGATTCCCTTAATGTAACTTTACAATAAAGATAAAGCTATTACACCTGGTTGTGCTTCTAGCCCGGCTGCTATGCTATCTCTCTCTCTCTCTCTCTCTCTCTCTCTCTCTCTCTCTCTCTCTCTCTCCCTCTCCCTCTCCCTCTCCCTCTCCCTCTCCCTCTCCCTCTCTCTCTATCTCTATCTCTATCTCTATCTCTATCTCTATCTCTATCATCTCTATCATCTCTATCTCTATCTATCGATCTATTGATCTATCTATCTATAAAAGGCAAATACCACTCACTCATCACGAAATCTCCAGGTAAAAGGTAAAGCCTACAAACTTGAAATTTGGCATGTATGATAATGTGGCAGAGGGGCCAGGGACCCCAATTCCTGGACCCTGGGTCAACCCTGACCCCTTGGGAGATTTGCCCGCTTGCCCTTTGGACAGCTTGGCCAAGATGTGTGGGTGTACTTCTCTGTTCTTAAAAGTTGTGAAAATATTACAAATACTGCTGGAAGGAAAGAGGAAGTAACTGGGGGAGAAGGGGAGGTGTAAACCCTATATGGGAAATACAGCTGACATGTGTTAATTTTTTACTATTAACTTCTGTTTCTGTACTATTCCAAAGTTAACTTCTGCTTTTATCCATATGTGTTTCTGTATTAAGGACGAAGGTATAAAACTAACTCTCTGGGCGTTGCCCAGGCAGTTCAGTCTTCAGTGCGAGAGCACTCTGAACTCTTGACATGTCAATAAATCCTGTTTCTCTACTACCTTCGTGGTCTCTCGTTCCTTCATTAGAACCAGTCTGTGGTGAGCCTGGTTTTTGCCGCTACAATCTCCTTGGCTTCTAGGTGCTTGCTAAGAAAGGATTTTTTTGAAATGACCATCAGATCATTAGTATTTCTTATACAGTAATTAACACGTTCTGATGCTAAGGAGTTCTACTTCCCCTCCCCACTTGAAAAGAACTCTGATCCAACTGACAGTTGCCTCCCATTCCGTTACCTCAGTTCAAACTGGCAGACATTCCACTCCTTCACTCAGGAGCAGTCTGGAGTTCCTTACTGTACTAACTATTGGTACCTCACCAAAATGTCTACGCCTTCCATCTATGGAACTGCTTCTGGACTCAAGGCAGCACGAGCGAGATTCCCTTATGTGTTTCAATCATCGACCACCACTGAGCCAATTTCTCCTGCACAGCCCAATCACATTGTTTTGTTGCAAAGCACGGGTATCCAGTTAGTACTGCACAATACAACATTCTACAGAAAACCCTTGGCTTATAACCGTTCAATGTTACAATGCCCCTGGAAAAAAAGTGACTTATGACCATTGCAGCATCCCCATTCAAAGTTTTGAATGCTTGGCAATTGGTTCATATTTATGACAGTTGCAGTGTCTCTGAATCATGTGGACAACTTTTGAGACCTTCTGACAAGCAAAATCAATGCGGGAGCAAGATTCACTTCACAACTGGGTTATTAAAAACGGCAATGATTCACTTAGCAACTGTGGTAAGAGAAGTCATAAAAAAAAGGGGGGGGAAATCACTTTACAAATATCTCACTTAGCAACATCAATTTTGGGGTTAATTATGGTGGTAAGTTGTGGACTACTTGTATTAATAATATTATACTACCAAGGTGACATTGTGTGTATTTAGATTAAGTAAAAAGAGTAAACTGGAAAAAGGTTCATTATTTAAATTTTTTAATTACTAAAAGTATTTCTGTGTCATTTCTCATCCTATGCATGTCTCCTCAAAAATAAATTCTTCTGCATTCAGTGAAATTCATTTTCAGGTAAGTATATTATAAGCTGATAGCGGTATTGGACTGAGTCAGTCAGACCAAATCAAAGGAGAGATTGTTAAATGTACAGAACCTGTGATTAAGGTAACAGTACTGTCATCATTTCACTTGCTGACCTTTTTGGCACAGATGTAGTGTTCCCTTTGACTATAAGAAAGTCTTATGCACCATTGCGCACACACATGCACACACACACACACACACACACACACACTGTTTTGCACTCCTATGTTGTAGATAGAAGTTAAGTGCAAAGACCAATGACAGTTCTCTGAATCACTACAAGCCATTGTAAAGATAAGATGCACATTTAAAGCTGATGTAACTACTTGCTTTGTGGAACATTTGCTTTTTAAAAATTAATTGCCTAAGCCCCAGTTGCACTAGGAAAGCAACTGATTCGCAAACCTGATATTTTATGATACATACTAAGACTACATGATAGCGTTTTATGGACTCGGGTGAGAAGAAGCGTAAAAAGTAACAGTCCTTTTTGTTTTTTCATTTTATGTCTTGGTAGCTTAGCACAGTGGAAAAAGATGGAGAAGATAGCTTCACTTTTATGGAGAAGCAGAGTATCTTCAAAAGAAACACACTTTATAGAAAAATAATGTCACAGATATTAAGTGTTCTCTGTTGAACTCTGAGTCTTGTCCATGTCTGCTATTTGCATGAATAAGTGCAACAAGCACCAAAATAACTAATTCTCTAAAACTGAAGCATAAAATACTTTATAACATAGAATAGAATAGAATCCATCACCTGTCACCTATTCCAATCTATCATCTAGTTATGGAATAAATTTACATGCTTTATTCATCAATTTTGTAATAGAAAAATGCAGTATCTCTTTACGGGATGCTTTTAGCTCATATTCCTTCATAACTACTTTGCAAAAAAATATATCTTTCCTTCTCATATTGTTCTAAAAAACACTGAAAACTGTCACATTATTTTCTATGGCTTCTAAGATCTTTTCCACCATGTCCAGTAGTTAGAAAGACTTTTGTTTGTCTCCATTATACCAATCACTTCATCAAGGTGAAATTCCTTGTCCAGAACTCCTATTTATGTGGTCTGAATAAATGAGTGAACTTAGTTTTTTTAAATACTTGGAAGTTACCAGAATATGGGCTATTCAGTAAAGGCTATTCAGTAAATATTCAGTAAATTTTACATTTTAAAATCATTTTCCTCCATTTTATTGTTGTAAGCTGCCCAGAGTAGCCCCATAGTGAGATGGGCATCAAATAACTAACCAATTAACTAAATGGCAGAAAAAGAAGAAATCTCAGTGGTTAAACAGAAGGCTTTATGGACTTTCCCTGTGATGAGATTGACAATTTTTTTAGTGGTGTTGTCAGCAAGAAGCTAGTAGATGAATTTCTCCTGTGTACTTTAATCAACTTCAACCTGTTTTCTTTCATGATATGAGGTTGGCGGTAGATGAATTTAGATCACAAGTTCTCTAGAGCCTATTCCCTCTTGGCTGTTGATAATTGTTAATATTTTCCTCTGTAACGTGAAGAGGTCCTCCTTTCTTATGCAACTGTTGACTCTTCCTTTTTTTTTTTTTTTTGCCAAAGTGTTTGGTATGGTAGTGGTGAAAATCCTCCAAATTATCTCAGATGAAACAGAATATCTAGATACCATTGGCTGCCTTAATGGATTACCTGTTAAGAGATGCAATACAGAAATTTTGTCCCTGCTTTCCTCTTGCATATCTTAGTGGTTTTTGATAGTGTCAGCTATGGAGTGCTTCTATCTACTTTTGAGAATTTGTATTGGGGATATTGTTTTGTTGTGGTTACATGCCTACCTGGAAGTTTCAGATAGGAGTCTGAGGAATGTTTTCATTCTATAGTTCTTAGATTTTGAGACACCTCAAGGCTTGATTATGTTCCTATGCTATTTGGCATCTTTATGAGGCCACCAGGAGGAATCATCAGGGGTGGCTTTGCTGCTTGCCTTCCTTGTGACATTCTTCTCTTTTCCATCATCAAACTGTTCTAGCTTCCCAGAATTAATCATGGAAGTGAAATTGAAAAGGACAACAAGCATAATCTTGCATTAATAGCTGGACTAATCAGTTCTTGCTGGAATCCCGTCTTATCTGAACCCGACAAAAGTTGAATCTTTGTTCTAGAAATTGTAGAAGTGGTTGGCATAGGCAAATATTCCAGTTTTTATTTTGAGTTTATACTTGAATGGTCTTCACAAACTGTGAGTTCAAGATATAATAGCAAACCACATTTAATAAAAACCATTAGTGATGATGCTTATATATGGGTGCTTAATATGAATGATGACTTGCAAACTGGTTTTAAAATAAGTTTTAATAGTCAGGTTCATTGCTCTCTTCACAAACAGTAGCTAGAAATCTGGTAAAAACTCAAGCCTAATGCCAATTCATGTTTCAGTGTGATATCTGAATGCAACATTTGTCTTTTGGTGACTTTTAAGAAAATAAGCACAAAGAAAAGAAGACTCACACAATAAAAACATAACCAAAGAGGAACAGGGAATTGGCTGTTGGAACAACATAATGAAAAGAGCACCTGTCCTCCATAAAACCTTCAAATGCAGAGGGTTTAAAATTATATTTCTATTTCAGCTTTATGTTCAAGGAGATGTACTACTTTCAGAGTACCTTGGTTATTGATGCTTCCCAATGAAACAAAATTGGCCCTGAATGAACCTAAAATGCTATCAGAAATGAAGAAGAATCGTGAAAATGAAACAACTAAGTGGAGCAGCCTTACTCTGAAATTTTTACTGATAGAAAACATCAAATTCAAGCAGAAAATTGTATCTGGAAAAAAAATCAGCCTAGCTGTGCAACCATCCAGATTCAGCAACCAAAGGAATAATACTATGTGTTTCCAAAAGCTGGGTCTAATTTTTGAAGGTACTAAAAAAAAAAAAATTGGCTCACTTGCCATTTTTTCATCTCTGTCTTCTGCAATCCACAAATCTGCTGCGGTATTGATTTTTTTTTAAAGTTAATATACAGTTGCATATGTTTCATAACTTTTATGCTACAGAAACCTTGGAAAAAAGTGAATTATTCATTGTTCATAAGGAGTCATGTACTGCACAGCTCCTTATAGTACTTTGCATGTTCTCCATATAGCTTTTATTCCATTAGAATGACTTCTACACTAGTAGTCTGTATAGAAAAAAAATGCTATGAATTCTTATCTGACATCTCAGCCTCAAGTTCTGAATTTTGAATCTTTAAACCTGCAACCAAATGTGTTATGTATTAAATGTGCTAGAGAGCCATGGTGGTGCAGTAGTTATAATGCAGTATTGCAGACTAATTTTGCTGACTGACAGCAGTTCAATTCTCACTGGCTCAAGGTTGACTCAGCCTTCTATTTTTCCAAGTTTGATAAAATGAGGACCCAGATTGTTGGGGAAAATATGCTGACTCTATAAACCACTTAGAGAGGGCTGTAAAGCACTATGAAGCAGTATATAAGTCTAAGTGCTATTGCTATGTGAAGCCTTATTCGGTATGCTGTATATTACCTCATGCCTCTTCTCTCTGTTCTTGCCTAGGAGTGATATAATATCACATATTCTGTGCCTTTTCTTGTTTCTGCTTTTGAGGCTGTAGGTTGACTGGATTACTAGGATAAGCATTTTCCAAACTTTTAAAATGCTTACAAATGCTTTATTGATAGCTGATCTCTGCTGATTTTTACAGTTCTATGATAATGGATATGTCTATATTTTTATGTCACAAATTTATAGAGAGTATGAGCAAGGAATTGTGTCCTTCCTTCCTTCCTTCCTTCCTTCCTTCCTTCCTTCCTTCCTTCCTTCCTTCCTTCCTTCCTTCCTTCCTTCTTTCCCTCCCTCCCTATTAACCTTTCCAAACAAATCATCCATAATAAAAGTCCCTAAGAGAACTGAAGGGATTTTTGTTAGCTACCAACCTTGCACATTTGTGGTGGGTTCAAAAAACCCTTGACTATTGACTAAATTAAGATAGTATGTGAACTTTTTGATTGGTTGACATTATAGGAGTCTATTAACAAAACATTATGAAAAAATAACAGCACCTGCATTTTGATATCACAATATGCTTTTTGACATCTCATCATTGTGGTATGTAATAGATGCTTGTCACCTTGGAGTAACCCGGCATAAAGAAGCCAAAATAAGTGACTGCAAACAGGCCTAACAGCACTTTGATGTTCAATTCTAGGCAACATCTAGAGGGCAGCAAAGAGCTCTAAAATCAATTTCTTTGTTGCCATCTTGAGGTGTTCCTTTATTTTTGCAGACCAGAACTGCTAGCCTTTGTCACATTATATTAAACTTGCATTACAAAATAGCTTTTGAATAGACAGGAAGGTGTGAACAAAATATACATTAATAGGAAACTGGAAGCCTCAGGAATTAAAAAAAAACAACTATGGAGGAAGAATGTTATTTGCAGATTGTATAACAAATTACATTAAAAACACTAAGCTGGGTAGAGTTTGTAGGTTTAGTACAACTACCCGTTCTGGGCTGCAAATAACCTGATGGCCATTAGACAGCAACAAAGAGATACAGAAAACTTTTAACTTTTCACTGCCATCTAGTAGTCATCTGGATTTTTCCAGCTCTCATTTGGTACCTGACAGGACCAGAGATTCCTCCTACAGAAAAGTGAATGCTTCTCTGGGTTACAGAAGTATGGCAGAGATTTTCATTGAATAATTAGGATCGTAATGTATATTTCAAAGACAAAAAGAGATTTCCATAGCTTGGGAAAATGCCAAGGGAGGCATAACGATACATCAAGTTACATACGGGAAAGGTTTTATCATTGAAACCCCCAGTAGGTGGGATATATATAAGACATCTGCAACTTCTCTTCGTCTGCATCTCTTTTACAGTTCTTACATTGTGTCTCATGCAGGAAACTAAGCAGGTGGTGATTTTCATAACAAGGCGATGAGGAAAAGGACCATCTACTGAATTTGAACACACAAGGTTGAAATCCCAGGAAGAAGCCTTATGAAATGTGGTCACTCTACCTGTACAGAGAGAGGCACTATCTACGAATCATATCAAATCATAATCATGGAGTTAGAAATGGCTGGAATTATATTGATCTAGGTTTCTGTATTTGGGGTAAAATGTGTTCTTCAGAACCACAAAGGTATTTTTTCACTTTGTATTTTGCCTGAAGAGCTTAAGGCTAGATTTTCCAGAAAGAATATACATGACGTAGTTAAATTGAAATCGTTAGATTTAATTCCGCTCATATAATTCCACTGACTTCAGCAGAACCATAATTGATTTAAACCCAAATTTTACAATCTGAAAAAAGAACAGGATAAGATTGTACATATTTGTGTACACACACACACAGAGAGACAGACACACAGAGACCTGCCTCTTCTTTCTGTTATAACACATGCACCCCGATGATATACTCTTCATTCTCACTTAAGATCCTTTGACAATGGGGAGGGGGGGGGGTTAACAGTCTGAAAGTATATTACTGATCAATCTACAAAATTTTACAGCCATCAGATTTCTGCTGACTCCACATCACTCACTGTTTATATTTCTCTTTTTGGGAAAGATGGAACGAAGCCAGAAAAAAGAGCATACAGCCGAAGTGTACTGGGGTATTAGTAAATGGCATTGATTTCAGCCTTAATATATCAAGACAAAATAAATAGAGATTAGTACAAAAGTTGAAGTTTTTATTATGTGAGGCTGTCAATGGGCCACTAGGAAAGTTTTTGAGATAGAGTACCAAACAAACAAAAAAAGCTACTTGTTTTGTCAAGCTGTTTTAATCCCCTTCCCTTGTTTACTTTTAAGCCAGTGCTGTGATGAACGTTAATAAATTTGATCACCTATGGCCCTCTGGAGTGATGAAGGACATTTGCATGCTTTTTTGCAAAGGACACAAACTCTGCTTTACTAGCAGTGGAATTCAAAGCATTGATTTATTTGTAAGACCTTGGAGCATAGTGGCGCCCTTCAACATGGGCTACCCACATTCCAGACCCCTTGTTTGACACAATGCACAGCTGGCACAGAATGTTTCTGTGGCTGCAAGCAGTTGGCAACCTATGCAACAATATATCAGTTTAAATTATTTTATTTCAATTCCATTTTAAATCGTATTTTATTCCAATTTCATTTAAATTGTATTTTATCAAATTTTAGTAATAATTTGTTTCTGGAACTTTGATATGGCCCAAGGACTAATCAATAAAGACTCAATGTCAATGTCAGTTTAAATTGCAGAGCTGTAGAAAGAAACCTGGAGATTATCTAGCTCAACCACCTAGTCAATGTAGACTTCACAGTGTAAGCTGCTGTTTACGGTCCATAACTCAAGGTTCTCATGTCTCATCTTAACCACTGCATTTTTTGAATTATAAGGTGCATTTTACACCACCACCCCTGTAAAGTGGGTGGAAATGTCTCTGTGTCTTATAGAACAAATGTTGCCAAAGCCATGTCCACCCACCAGCCCCCAATCTTTGGCTTCTGCCTCCCAACAATTTGCCTCCTTGCAGCAAACAGCAAACAGCCTGGTCAGCTTCAGCATAGACTGATTTAGCACGAGCAGCTGATTGGCAGTTGGATCTGCCTCCTGGAATACCTCTGATCAGCTGTTCTAGGCTGTGGGTATTGCCACTGCCCATCGGCACCCAATGCCACCAACATCTATTGCCACCTCTATGCACCCATTTTCAGCCTCTGTGTGTCCTATTTTCGGCCTCTGTGTGCGCTTTTTTCAGCCTCCATGCATCCCATTTTTGGCCCGTTCCAGGCGGTGGTGATCCCCACAGTCTGGAACAGCTGATTGGAGGTATTCCAGGAGACCGATCTAACTGCCAATCAGTTGCTTGTGCTAAATCAGGCTGTGCTGAGGCTGACCAGGCTGTTTGCTGCAAGGAGGATGGCAAATTGCTGGGAGACAGGGGCAGATTTTTTTTCTTGTTTTCTGCCCCAAAGACTAGGTGCGTTTTATAGTCTGGAGTATTTTATAGTCTGAAAAATATGGTATACCTGATGAAGGAGAGCCAGCCATCTTTTGCGAGAACTGTTCCTTTCTCAGAAAATTCTAACCATTAGATACTTGACCCTAACATTTAGCTGGGCATTCAATTTCTACCTCTCAATTCTAGCTCTGCTCTTTGGCACAATAAAGAACAAGAAGTCTGCTGTCTTTTTTTGGGGGGGGGAGGGGGGGAAGCCTGTCAACTATTCCTTTCCGCGCATTTGTTATGGATTTGAGAACTGCGGATTGGACATTCTGCAGGCACTTATATTTAAGAGTAGGCACTTCATGGAGATTTTCCTGAACTACAACTCCCAGCATTTCCAAAAAGAATTACAGAAAGGTCACGGCTGCTGGGAAGTTGTAGCTTAGTAACTTTTCCAATGCTATAGATGGCCATCTTTGCTAATTTTAGTTGCTTAATAGTTTAAAGAACTGAGCAATTTATTTTTCAGCCTGGGAGCACAACTTTTCTTTCTGGCTTGCTTAGGGCCATGACCAATGAATTTTTTTAATATCACAGGAGTTGAGGAAGCTGCTGAAGTTTCACATTTGCTTTTCCTTGTTTGGGGCTTTGGGAGGTTTTAAGAGGCAAGCTGGGTGGCTTTTTTTCTTATGGGTTCTTATAATATTCAGGTTACTTCTTAAAGCTCTTCCAAAACAGGTAAAAAATCTGATTTGGAGGAGGATGAATCCAATAACAACCTGAAACCACTTTGAAGACATTATCCCCAACCCTCTATCCTTTTCCATGAATAAATCTAACAAGTTCAGTTCTAGCTACTGGAAAATTTTCTGTACAGAAGAGCTCTAGAGTTATAAATGGGCTAGATTTATTTATTTAGCGTATGGCACATGTTAGCCTGGGATCACCAAGGTGGCTGCCTGCCTCTGTGAAAAGGAATTTGGGGGGGCAATACTATCTTACCCACAGGATGCCTGAATGCCAGTAGACAATTGGGGGAGGCTCCTTTCCTGTCCCTATATGGTTTATTTGCTTATGGGAATCGAGCCACTGAGCTGCCAACCTTAGTGGCGTGCAAGCTCAGCGTCTTACATGTGAGCCACTGTGGCCCCCCTAATGGGCTAGAATTTGGATGCTTTTGCTCAAGAGGCTGAAGGTTGCTCACTCTGGCTTAAGGGGCTCCAACAGTCCAAAATCTAGAACCTCTCCGTATTGAAGAAAAGTTTTAAAAAAGTATCAGATTTTTTGGGGGAGTATTCCCCCCTCTTTTTTTTTGGCTTGGCAGAAGACTATAATGTCTCTATTCTCTGTCTCTGTAGATTCCTGACTTCCTTCCAAGGGTCTAATATGTTGTTCACATCTCACAGCTTTCGCCCAGCTAAGGACAACTTAAGCCTGTTTTACTGGGCATGAGATGAAGGCTATATAATGAAGTTAAGATTGAAGAAACAGTTGTTTGTACCATAGTTAATGCAATGGTGGAAAATCCCTTTGAGACTACTGTAACAAAAGAAGCAAGAGTATAATAGAATCATGGTGATCTTATCTTAAAGGAGAACATGAAAGTTTTCAGTGTTTCATAAACATATGAAAAGTAATAATGGCCTACTAATATTAACTCTGCTAATAGAGGCCCTTACCTCCCTTATCCTTTTTCAGGGGGAATCAAGTTGGAGGGAATGAATGAAATTGCATCCTGCTGATTTACTTCTAGTTAACTTTGGAATGGCCTCCATGATAATGGAATGCTGGACCAAGTGTTCAGGGCGGATTTGATCCAGTAGATTTTAACTCTGATCTTAAAGAAATCAATGAGATTTTTTTTCAGAATACAAGAAAAGAAAATACTTCTGTTCAGATCATGCTTATTTTATTTACAAACTCCTGTGTTGTTACAGGTGGCTTAGGCAGCTTTACAAGGTTGCTTAATTTATTTATTTGGAAAATATTATTATTGGCTTTTCCTTAAAGATAACCCATGAGTAGGAAAAAACCAACCACATATAATGTACAAAAGTGAAACCCATAGTGAAGGTCACTAGCAACACTCACTGTCACAATTAGGAAAGGGTCCAGCAAAATCATCATGAACTAATAACCCTTCAGTTTATGCATGGAAATTCCACAGTCTTTCTGGATATATGCAAAATGCCTTTGGTGCTATAATCTAGGGATGTTCAGGGAAGAGACTTTATATGGTAGGCCTCTCTAAAGCTTCCATTGGAGACAGTCAGGATGATTAGTGTTTTTCATTGAAGGTAGTAAAACAAATCAGTTGAAATATAATCCCATACCTTTTTTGGTTTGATATTTGGGGGTTTCCACTCATTCTTCTTTACTGAGTCATTAATTTCAGTGGAGAAAGAAATGATACTGATATAGAGAAATTAGTAAAAAAAAAAATGGGAAAAGAGTTCATTTTATTTCCAAATCTCTTAGAATCTTAAGAAGATTCCATACTAAGCCACCTTGGTTGACATAAGTATTGTATCAACTCAGTCAATATATTTGTTTCAGGTAACTGGAAATTTACAGCACGCAATTTACAGCAATTTTTAAAGAGATACAAACTTAGAGACAAGTTCTACTGATTTTTGTGTATATGATTTTTAGTTTGCCATTTAGCTTGTCCTCAGTCTCCCCTTTTAAAAGGAATAAACGGCTGTTGCTACTTTGAAACTAAATTCTTCATCTTCCCTTCTTCCTAATCATACTAGGATAAAAATGCTGACGTTTAATTTCAAATGTTTTCTTTCCAGAAAAGAAATGATATACCCTCACTCCTGCTAAAAATAAATGATACATTGCTAGTGATTGGAAGGCCGGCAAGATTGGATCATGTGGTTTGTATTATAGAGCTCTCCTCCCCCGGTGCCTATGGCTAATCCTTATCTGCAAAACTAAAATATTTCTGCTGTTAAGCATATTCCCACAGCAGCGGCAGCCTTCTCTTTTCCAGTGGCCAGCTGGATGCCAGTTTGGATTTTGCATCGCACCAAGATCACTTTAATCTAATTCTATTTCCATTCCAAGAACACCATTTGTACATTGTCCAGCTTGGAAATGTTAACTTGACACTACTGGCCATGATGTGTCATTTCTCTTCAAGTGGCACATTTCCAATAACCTGCCAGTGGAGCATTTACGCTGGAATGTTTCTGCACACACCAAAAATATACTATTTGTTCTTTTGTAAAAGGTCATGCCAAAATGTGAACATTTGCTAGGTAATGGCTGGGCTGAAGTTGGCTGGTTTCAGCCACTTTATACCGGGCTAGGCCCATTTCGCAAAGAGCCACATTACTTCAGAAACTGAGACTCTGCTGTCTCTGTAATACATTCTTTTCCCCCCTCTTTCTGACATTCTCATATCTTACTCCTGTCCTGAACATCATACAGAAGAAATGGGACAGCTAACTCTTAGAAGAAGTCTGAAGGAATCTCTTTTGAATTAAATCATGGGCTGTGTAATATTAAACTGAAGGCTGCAATGTATGCAGCCATATTTTATACAGCTATCACAGGTTCAGATAGGGAGACAGCCTAAATAATATAGTTTAGGCATATGTTCCAAGTTCAAAATGTTCCAAGCTATCAGAACAAACCCCATATTTCAGATGAAAATGTGCTGCTCCCAGTGGTGCTGTGTCAAGTATTTTAGCTATCTGAGCACTGCAGCTGAACTTCTATTTTATGGCTTGTGATTAGGTTGGGGATATATTTTTTCCCCCTAGCTTAGTATGTTGAGACACAGAAACTGTCCCTGTTGTTACAAGCCTAGCCTGGATGGGATGATGTGAGAAATGGAAAGCTGAGGGAAAGCAGCAGTTTATAACCACATGCCTCATGTCAAGAGTAACTCTGCTGTTTCCTATTTCTTCAGTAAGGACTCAAGACTCCTGGCAGCTGCCTGGAAGTAAGTTGCAGTACTGCTTATTCTTAAACAACTTGTTTCGTGGAAGGTAGAATTCATGTGGATGGATTGCGTATGGGATGTATTTTGTTTCTGGTGTATGGAGGTAACAGGCAAATGAAAGAAAGTCGATGAGCATGTCCAAGGCCTGTACTGTTTCAGACACAATTTTTTGCTAATATTGTTGAGGTTATATGTTTTTTGCTGTGCGTTATTAGTTTGTTGCACTAGTTTGTTGAGTTCTGGTTCAATCTTGTGCTATGCAGATTTTTGCATCACATGTTCAGCCACGTTGAGTTCATAGCTCAAATGATATATGCTTTTATTTGGGTTGATTTCTTGAGCCTTGGAGCATTTTTCAAAGTGAGTATATGCTGTGGGGTCTGTTGTAGTAGTTCTTTCTTTCTTTCTTTCTTTCTTTCTTTCTTTCTTTCTTTCTTTCTTTCTTTCTTTCTTTCTTTCTTTCTTTCTTTCTTTCTTTCTTTCTTTCTTTCTTTCTTTCTTTCTTTCCTTCCTTCCTTCCTTCCTTCCTTCCTTCCTTCTTTCCTCCTCCTCCTCTTAGAATATGCAACTTTTATTTTACCAAAGGAAAGCCAATTTGAGCATTCTAATGGAGCATTCCTGAAACAAAACATCTTCCCCATTTTGTTCACATCTCTAGTATAATTCCTTAATTCATTTGCATGTTTTAATTGCATATGTTGTTTATATTTGTATTTTTAAGCTGCTCAGAGTCTATAGGAGTGGGCAGCTATAATACATTTCAATAAATAATAAATAATTATAGTGCTGATGACACTAAACTTTACATCTTTGGATGACTTCATCCAGAAATTTTATGTAAAGGTGAAAGAGCATTGAACACTTCTACAAAGGAGGGACCTAGGGAATGCCCTCTGTCCCCAGCCAATACTGATTGCAACTGGCCCTTTCCTTGATTGCAACAATGAAAAACAGTGCCATCATTTACCAAGCTCTGGAGCCAATCTAGAAGGATACTACAGTCAAGAGTATTGAAAGTTGTATTAAAAGAGAGATCAAGAAGTCTATATCCAATGTCTACAATCTCTCTCTAACTGGTCTCAGTTAATAATCTTTTGCATTCTTTCAAAGCACATTCTAAACACATATGTTTCCTATTTTCACAATAGAGCAATGTATTTGCACAAAGAAATTAATTTAAATACAAATTCATTCCTACTATCAATAGATACACCTACTACTTCTGATAGCTTATCTATTTATTCTGCCACCTTCGTGACCAAGATCGAAAAGATGCATATGAGTGACATCCCAAAGAGGGGAAATTAAGGTAAAATAATAAACTTTTTACATCTTGAACTCAAGATAAATAAGTACACCCAGCTTGCCAAGTGTTCTCTAAAGACTGTATGCTGAACTGTAATTTTAGAAGTACTATTTGGAAGAGAAATTGAATTTGGGTCATGAAGAAAATGTAGGGAACTTTTACAGCCTAGATGTACAATATCATTTGCCATGGGATGCTAGAAGATAGAATCAACTGATAAATGGGAGACTTTGTTCCACTTTATGAACCTTCAGACTTTGCCACACATTAGTATGTTTACAACCTAGTTTGGTATGGAAGGTTCTTTCTGCCACAACAATTGATGCAGTTGTGAAGATCTTGGTCTAGAAACTAGAAGACTGAGTTCTAGTCCTACCTTAGGCATGAAGGCCAGCTGGATGACCTTGGGCGACTCACTCTCTCTCAACCCAACCCACCTCACAGGGTTGTTGTTAAGAGGAGGAGGAGGAGGAAGTATTATGTATGCTTGCTGCTTTGAATTACTTATAAAGTAATAAAGGTGGGATAAAAATCAAATAAATAAGTAAATAAATAAATAAAAGTTCATACGACCCAGCTACGGAGACTGCATGTTCATCTGGAAATCCTTAGAGTTCATCATCTGTATGGGTCTAATTCTAAGTGGATGTGTGTTAGGGGATGGGATATGAGATGTTTGATTCAGTTCCAAAGAAAAGAGTGAAGAAGCATTCCACAAAACATATGGAAACATTATTTTCAAGAATCAAAGTTAACGTGGTTGTTAAGGCCTAGTCTTCTCCTGCTGTTAATTGTCACATTGAATTTAACTTCCCAAACCCAAATTGGATGATTCCCACATTTTCCTACTTACAAGAATTACAGAAATATGAACGAGATGTTTAAATATTATTTGTTTAGACATATTATCCAATGGTCTAAACAGAGATGGGAAACTGGGAACTACAGTTTTCAAAACTCCTGCCAACATATCCAAAGATCTGGGATGCTAGGAGTGGTTTGTATAGACAAATATTGGGAAAGTTACAGGTATCACATCTTGGTCTAGAATACACATGATACACATGAATACACATTAAAAAAGAGGGGGGAAAACTATTGGTGGAATATGCTGTTCTTTGGAAAGATGTTAAGAAATATACTATTCTTTGTAAAGTTTTTCCCCCCTTTTGTTAAAATTAATATATGGGAAACATGACATTGCATTTACAGAAGCGACATATGCTTACAGTTATATACGCATGTAAGAAGAGAGCCCCAAATTCTAATAACAACTCACTTCCTCCAAAGTCAGAATTGCTGCCCATAGCATGAACAATCAAGTTGCTTTTTAAAATTTTGTCCACTCTCAATAGTCGGTGTTAAGATGCTGCAATAGAACAAAGCACAAATATTACAGCCTTATGAATGCAAATCCATGACCAAAGAGGCAAAGAAGTATCCTCAGGGATTTAAGATTGTTATTACTTCCAGCAATAAAATGTATGGTTCTGAAATAATATATTTTGGGCTGTCTTCCACAATTGAAATAAGAAGTTTTGCTCTGTGATTTGGCATCAGGGATGTTTTGAAACAGGAAATGACTTTTTTGTTTTTGTTTCATTCAAGCAATTTTAAATTTTCAGATTTTTGCTTGAGCTTCCTTTAGGAGCAAAAGAAAAGAATGAATCGAGGAAAAGAGTTTATGACATTCCATAAATATATAAAGAAGCTCTACCTGTTCCATATCCATTTTTGAATTAAATACAATTTGAAAGAATTTGGAGAAAATTCTGGGAAAAATGGAAAAAGCATGTTTATCTTCCTCATCAGATCTGATCTCCTTAAACCAAGTGTTTATAAATCTGGAAATTCTCAGGTTCCCATTTGAATTGCAGTGAATTTCATAGAATTTAGTTGTGCAAATGTTCAAGAATTGGGTTTCATGTTCCTACTGCTTTCCATTTTGATATGGAAATCCAAATGATTTCAATTTGGATTCAGTATACGTGTTTGTGTGTGTGTGAAAACCTTTTGTTACTACTTTATGAACAGAATAATACAATGCAATACAATAGCAGAGTTGGAAGGGACCTTGGAGGTCTTCTAGTCCAATCCCCTGCCTAGGCAGGAACACTTCATCTAAGATTAGAAATTGAAGAGGCGATATATCTCTGGAACAATTTTCTCCAATCTGGAGAATTTTTTTTTAAATTGCAGTATTATATTTTCTATTCTGTTTGATTTTATTGTATTCAACTCAAAATGAGTTTGGAGTTAGATGGTGCCTAAATTGAACACATTATATAAATTAAATTATAACTGATGGGGAATTCTGGGAATAGCATGATTTTGGGGGGGATGGCTTCAGATTGAGGAAGACCAATCTACTGATAGCTATCTGGATACTTCTCTGAGATTCATCTGGATAACTATTTATCCGAAAAGGTGTAGGGTCTCCTGCTTCAATGGAAAGTTGGATTAGAAAACTGCCCAGACTCTAGTATAGTGTCACTGTTATTGATTCTGTTTTAACAAGAACAAAGCCTGATTTGGCAAATTATTATGATTAAAACATCTCTATTATTTCTACTGTGGTAATGAGAGCCTGCAGAAGCTGCATTCCCAACTCATATCCAGTTCTCTCCAGCCAAACCTGATGGTCTACCAGGTGCTTGATGAACTTCTAACTTTGGGCTGTGAGCTCATGGCTACAAAAGAAAGGGCTGTTTCAATCAGTCAGCAGACAAGTGAAGAGCCCTGGGGTCCCCGGGCCATGTGCTCTGCAGTAGAGATACTGTCTCTGAGAGAACAGCAGCATGCGCCAGATTTCTTTCAAAAGCTCAAGTATTTGTTATTATAATTCACAGGAAAAATCCAGGGCAGTAAACTTGACATGGTGCATGTGGAAGAACAACAAAGGAGAATTCTTTCTTCTTTCTGGCCCAGCTATGCCCAGAATTGGTCCTTGAGGAAATGATATGGTGCAACCTGTCATACAGGCTTTGCTACAAAAGTAAAACAGCTTATTTAGTTCATTCACATCTAATTTATTTATTTTTGATGCTTATTATGCTTGGCAAGGCTAAGGGAAGGGGAAGGTAGATGGATGAGTTCAAAGAGACGAGTGGAATGTCCCTGGAAGAGCAATGAATTATCACTAAAGGAGGTCAAGATGGCAAGCATTTGTCTATGTAGTCACTTGGAAGCCAACTAGATTTGACGATAGCTAATTAATTACATCACACCCAATTCCATGAAAGGGAACTCAAGGCAACAAAGCCTACCGTGATTAAAGATCTTTGAAATCTGTACAAGAAATAAAACTCTTTTGAACAATCTTAAAACTCCAAGAATAATAGCATTTATCAAGATAATAAGAAAACATAAAAGCCAAGATACATTCAGAGGCTATGAATTTTTAAACAAGGGCCTTCTCGAAAATCCATGTTTTTATGGACAGCCTTAAGCAATACAAGGTTGCAGCCTAATAAATCTGTATCAACAGAGCATTCCTCAAGGGAATAGCCCCCAGGAAGAATTTAGATCTTATGTATGCATGCCTAGCTTCAGAAGGCTGGAGCTGATGATGGAGAAGACCACAGGACAGAACTGCGGGCACCCAAGTTGTGAGACATTGTGACACTAGCATTTTGCATTGAGCCTAGAAAAATCTACTAATCTACCAATCTACTATATTTAAAAGGTCATCTGGATTACCTAAATATAAAAGTCAACAGATACTGAACTGGTTCTACAGCATCTACAATAGGTTGTACATCACAAGTGAAACAGGAATAGTTGTGCTTTTGGCAAGAGGGACATTTAGATCCCAAGGATTTAGGAAAATAAAATCCTTGGGGGGGGGGTCCTTGGAGGAAACCATAAGGGACTGTGGGGAAGATAAAGGACCTTAAAAGGGTGATTGAGAAATAAAATCAGACTTTTTGCTGAGAGCCAAGAAAAATGTCTTTTGGTTGAACATCTTTAAACTGCAGGTCTGATGCTCATTTTTTGCTTGTTTCTCCAGCATTGCTTTGTTTAATTGCTATTCAGTCAAATGTTTGAACAATTGTAAGGTATAATGCAGGTATTCCCCAAGTGCGTGCATATGGATAACTCCAATTTAGTAGAGTGTTCATCTCATGACTGCAGAGTTAATTTGGTATTTAATTGAATGCATTCTGTCAAATTATATATATATATATATATATATATATATATATAATTTATAAATTTGTTATATACAGTGTGTGTGTGTGTGTGTGTGTGTGTGTGTGTACTGTTCTTAAGTCACTTTGTCAAAATACTGGCATATTTGACTTTTAGTGCTAAGTAGAGGGTCTTTGCATTTGTAGCATCCTGAATGAATACTCTTCTTGTATTCTTTCCTTGGCTAAAGTGAAAACTCTTAAAATAATGCTTCCAGACTTTTCAAAAGTTTGTAATGGCTTTTGAGGTTCTCTTTTGTTTGTTGAAATTTCAAGAGCTGCTTCTCTGTGTTTGTAATTGTTTATTTCTGTGGTGATACTATAATTGCATACTTACTGTTTTGTATTATATTCAAAATATTTTTACATATGTGACTCAAAGAACTTGGCTTGAGAGTTGGCACAGAGATATTGCTAGGTAAACAATCAAATAACTAATAGGCACAGTTGTCCATGTCCAAGACTCCCTCCCCAATAGATGAATATTTGCATTCAATTCCTATTAATCAACAAAACTTTATAGTCACACAATATAGGGGAAGCCAGGCTGATGGATAGCTTTTCAACCCACAGCTCCCAAAAGCCATAAACATTATCCAAGCTCTTTCGGGATGCAGCATTCCAATCCAATCAAGCCAGACCCTGTTCTAAATTATCTTAACACAGAGACATACACATTAATCAGATTGGAGTAATAAATAGATAGGATGAAAGCTTGAATTTGGAAGAATGGCTTTAATTAATAAAATGACCAGGACCATCACAGACTTCAATACAAGCCTTCGCCTCCACAAAAGGGAAATTTCTCTTGCAATCTCACTTCTGGGATTTAGAGTACTTTCATAGACTAGAGACAAGATTATTATTTCTTTAAAAAGAAGTAAAAAGATTTTCAGGGACCATCATGCCAAGTTAATTTAGGGAGTCAATTTCGAAAGGAAGGAGAGATGGTCATGGTTCAAAGAAGAATTTGTGCATCTTGAGATTTTATGGCCAAACCAAGCTTTGTATTGCTGATTTAACATTCAAGGTGTATTTGAATTAACAAAATCTCTGTGGGACCTAAGGACCTTAGGGAAGAAAGGTGGTATATTTTTAAAAATAAATTCAGTAAATAAATACTTTAATACCAGTGAAGCATTCTTGCCTAGATTCAATCTCAATCAATGATCAGTGTAAACTGCTCTGCTTTTCAATTCTGGTTTAAAACTTAATAAAATCTGTAGTTCAATTAAGAATTATATAAACATGCAAAAACATGTTGCCTTCCAGAGGAGTCCTAGAAATAAAATGCTTGATTACTGAATTGGTTTGAGGTGTGCTGAAGAAATGATAATTTATACTTACAACTAAACCCATCGCAGATGTTTCTTTTTTACCCTTTCAAATTATGCAGAATATTTACGATGCTGTCAATTCATTCTTGGGTTAGCAAAGACAACTGAATAGCCCTGCAATAATTCTATCAAAAGCCACCAAGCAGTATCAGACTGGGCTTTCTCCAAAGCAAAGGGGTGAAATGGTTGGGGTTAGTAATCTAGAATTAAGTTAAAAGCATTTCAATATCTGATTTTTACTGATGGACACTGACTACTACAGCATTTCAGGAGGTGGCAGCTGCTATCATATTAAAGCAGACATGTCTCTATGTCCCAGCATAGAATTCTTATTGGTGTTATTTAACATATTCATTACAGAACCATCCATAATATTTAATATAGTCATTGGTAGCACCCTCTAAGGAAGTCAAGCTCCCCCCCTTTAAGGCAGATAATCTCTATTACTGCTCAGAACTGTATGACCTGAAAAAATACAAAATATGGCAACTGAGATAGAGTCACAAGACAAATAGGATCTGTCAGTACAAATACAAAGATCTTCATGATGCAGGTGATGAGTTATGGAGAGGCCAATATTACAATGAAGAGTGGTTTGTGGGGAAGTAGATGCCACTGGTAATGGGTGTCCCCCCCCCAGGCATGTAGTTGTTCAAAATGGCAACCTGGAAGAACTGAGAATTCTACATTGATGCTTTAATTCTGCACTTTAATGTAATTGGTGGGTTTCAATGGTCCATCTTTATTCTGCTGGATTGCAATCATTATTATGTGTTTCCACACAGTCAGCCAAGTGTTTAGACTGGATTTGGCATTTTTGTCAACCTATTGAGTCCTTCCCTAGGGATATGTTGACGTCGTTGCTTGATGGTGTTAAAGGTTTTGTTGCAGAATATAAACTAAGTAAAGGTGTTTTTTACAACTGACTGACGGTGACTTTGTCAATGGTGATGGTGTTCAACTGGTGCACCAGATGTATTGGGATTGCACCTAAAATGCCTGCCATTAGCATCTTTCCCTGAAAATAAGACAGGGTCTAATTTTCTTAAACACCCCCCCCCCAAATACGCATTGGTCTTATTTTCGGGGAGGTCTTATTATTTTTAAGGTACAGGAGGCAGTGAGTGTGGTCACCTCATGGCTGCTGCTGCGTTGCAATATTTTTGGGGAGGGCTTATTTTCAGGTGAGGGCTTATATTAATGCCTGCGCTCAAAAGCCCAATTGGGCTTATTATCCAGGGAGGTCTTATTTTCAGGGAAACAGGGTATTGGTACTGATTTTTTTTTCTTTTGTCACAGTCTTTTTTCTTCTATTTGTAGGACTTTGTATGTCATGATTTTCTACAGTTTTTCTATTCTTTTTCTCTCCGGAGAACACAAAGTCTAACTGTTTTGTCTTTCTATCAACAATTGTTAAATCTCAGGTGTTGCATGGCGGAATGCTTGTTTGTTTGAATTCTAAAGACCCAAATCACTTTAGCTTCTTCTTTTTCAATTACTTTGTCTATTTTGTGGTCCCACCAGTTCTTACTTCAAATGGTAGCTCATGAGAAGGGAACAAAGGAAAAGAAAAGAAAAGGAGAAAAATGACACCAGTCATTCTCTACAAAGGCATGGGCAAAGAGTCATATCTTCAGTGCCCTTTGAAATACCTGTAGGGTAGACCATTTGAATTTGGGGGGGGGGCTTCATTCCAGAGGGCAGACTATGCTACATATAAGGTGTACTTCCAGGGTCCTAATAGGTGACATTGTTTGATTGACAAACCCAGAGTGTGTTAGCCCTGCCAGATGGAACCAACTGGGCAAAATGGGAGACAACTGGTCTCTCAAGTAACCAGACTCTATGCCATGGGTGTCAAACTTGCCATGTCATGTTGCCATCACATGATGTATCATGACTTTTTTCCCCTTCGCAGAGCTGGGGTGCGCATGATGCATCCGGCCCACGGGCCACCGGTTTACATCTCTGCTCTATGCCATGTAGGCTTTGTAATTTTGAACAGTCAGAATTGTGGCAATAGTTATGTGGTTCTACTTGTCTCTTCAGGGAATGGTGGGACTGTGTTGTGTCATCTATCCTGCATCTACCTGTTTTTCTTCCCCAGGTACCAGTGATAATGATCAATGTCGATACTAAATGCAAGAGAATAATATAAGCATAGTTAGTCAGGATCAAATAAAGGCACATAAGATCCCACAATGACCAATGAAATGTTTCTGAGATGACCACAGGTCAAGCAGTGGTACAGTAGGAGATCTTCCATTTACATGGTGATTATATTTTCTTGGGAAAAAAATAAAGGACAAACTGGAAAAGGTGACAAATTTGAAAGAGGTTCATAAGAATTCTGTATGTTCATAACTTTGCTTTACACAGGGAAATTTAAGATCAAAACCCAGAAAACGTTTAAAAACACATTCTAATAAAAAATATCTAAAATAAAATTGTATATGTAAATTTACTTTAAAAGGACAATTCAATTTCCATATTTTCCACTTGAATATGAAAGACTTTTCATTAAGTGGTACAATTGGCACAGTAAAACTTAAGTGATCAGAATAAAGGACAAAAGTGAGTTTTTGAAAAATGAATAAATCTAAAGGACAGCTTTCTGAAATAAAGAACTATCCTTTAAAGGACGCATAGTCACTGTATCCATTTGTATTCTCTAGCCACTGGTATTGAAAGTCCTAATGCCTTTGACATTGTGGTTAAAGTAACCAGTGTACTTAGCAAGCATGAACAGGTTTATCAATAGCATTATTTAAACCCCTCTTTTCAGCCATTCAAGCATCTTATGCTAGTTATCCCACAGATTAATTGTGGGTGGTGTGAGATATATATATATATATATATATATTCCCAGAGAAAAATCATCCAGATGCCCCAAGCTCTATGGTCTCCCCAAGATACACAAAGAAGGAACCCCACTCAGACCCATAGCCAGCTCCATAGGCTCACCTCTACAAAACCTAGCCAAATTTCTCACCAAACAACTACAGCCCTATGCAGAATCCATCACCTCACACGTAAAAAACTCATTCAAGTTCATAGAGATCATAAAGAAACAAAACTTACAGCCCAGCGATCTACTCGTGAGCTTCGATGTCATATCCCTCTTCACCCAAGTACCAATCAAAGAAGCCTTGACAGCTATCCAAAACAAATATAGCCCCCCCCAAACATATCCTAGATCTGACCAACCACTGCCTATCCAACACATACTTCATCTATAACGGACAAAAATACAAACAAATAGAAGGAGCACCCATGGGATCACCCCTCTCACCTGTCATTGCTAACCTCTACATGGAACACTTTGAAACCCAAACTCTAGAAAAATCAGATCACAAACCCAAACTCTGGCTCAGATACGTAGACGACACCTTCATAATCTGGCCACACGGGAAAGATAAACTGGACAACTTCCTCACACACCTCAACAGCCTACACCCCAAAATACAGTTCACCATGGAAACAGAAGCCAATAACCAACTCCCCTTCCTGGATGTCTTAGTCTATAAGAAATCCAATGGATCCCTAGGACATACCATCTACCAGAAGAAAACACACACAAACCGCTATTTGCACGCACTCTCACACCACCACCCAGCACAGATCAACTCTGTAGCCAAGACACTCATCTCCAGAACAAAACACTTAGCTGACGAACAACACCTAAAAACTGAACTACACACTCTCACCAATGTACTAACATCCAATGGATTCCAAAGAAACAAGATCACTAACCTAATTCAAAAAGAAAACCCCACTAAAATCCAAGACAGTGAACAAGAAAGCGGCAAAGCCCTCCTCCCATACATAAAAGGCACCACAGACAGAATCAGCAAGATCCTCCACAAACACAACATCCAGCATTCTACACAAACCGAAAAATATCCACCATCCTAAGAAACCCCAAAGACAAAACAGAGTTAGAAAATCAAGGAGTATATGAAATCCCATGCACCACCTGCCCCAACACATACATCGGACAAACCAACAGAAGAATAAAGGCACGCATTGAAGAACACAAAAACTCAGTCAGAAAGGAGGAACCAACTTCTTCCCTGGTCCAACACCTCAAAGCCACAGGACATGATATAGACTTTAAAAAGACCAGAACTATTGCCAAAATTGAACACTTTAACAACAGAATAATCAGAGAAGCTATTGAGATAGAAAAATGGCCACACAGCATGAATAAACGCCTACCAGCCATTTGGAAACCCGCCCTCACTGACAAACGAGTCCCTAACACCAGACCCACACTCACAAAAACCACACAGGATGTCACTATCACACATCCACGCAAAAAGCAAGCCCAAACCCACACAGATGATGACCACAAACCAGAAGCCCGACCACAAACCAGAAGCCAGACCACAGCTGCATTATTAGCCACTTTAAACCCCTCCAATCCATACATGAAGCAAACTGATGCCCACCACGGAGATGTGGCATGACCACAAACGCGAAGCCAAACAACAGTAACGCAGCTCACCAGGTCAAATCCCTCTGCAACTCGGACTAACACAAGCACAGCCAGGCCCCCACCCAAACAGAATACGCCCCATCCAATCAGAGCACAGCCAAACTCCCATCCAATCAGAGCACAGCCAAACCCCCTACCAATCAGAACACACCTCCACCCAATCAGAATGCAGCCAAGCTCCCACCCAATCAGGTCACACCCCCACTGGCATTTAAAAAGAGGAACCGGCTGAGATCTCACATTGCTCCTGGAAGCACCAAGCCGGAAGCACCAACCTGAAGATGATGAATGAGACTTCATCGAAACGTCGTGAAGATATATATATATGTCAGATTTTTAAGATGTTTAAGGTTTTTAAGATGCGCAAAAAATTTGCACAACGTAATTTCATGATTCTCTGTCTAGATGATCTCTAGGTTGAGTCGAAGGGCAGAGAAGGATGACAGTTTGTCTCCTCCCTTAAACGGGCCTCAAAAACAGGAGCTGTGAAAATATTCTCTCATATATACAGTATATATATATATATAATTGTTTTCACAACTTCCTGTTAGGGCCCCATTAAGGGAGGAAACATACTGTTTCCCTCTCTGCCTTTCGGCTCATCACCAGAGACCATCTAGACAGAGAACCATGAAATTACGTTGTGCAAATTTTTTTTTTTTAGATATGTGTGTTAGTTTTATGAGCTGATCAATAAATTTAAATTTGAGAGACCAAGATAGATCTATTTCGAGCTTATTAGCTCTCATCAGTTGGCCACACCCCACTGGGATTCGAACCGGGGCTGCAATGCATCCAAGGCAGAAGCCTAGCATTACAGCCTAACCAGGCTCTACCCATTGCATCAGCTAAGACAGGAGTATTTACTATAGATAATTGTTTTCACAACTTCCTGTTAGGGCCCCATTAAGGGAGGAGACATACTGTTTCCCTCTCTGCCTTTCAGCTCATCACCAGAGACCATCTAGACAGAGAAACACACACACACACACATATATGTTAGCATTTCTAAAACCCTCTTGCTCAGCTTGATTTTGGCTCTTTGTTGTTTCTCAGTGCCTTATTATGGATTTACATTCTTCTTTAACTTTTTTAATACTATCCTTGATCTTGTTGTTACCCACCCACAATTCATGAAAAATATTATTGAGATGGGATATGAATATTCAAAATGAATGAATGAATAAATCAATAATATTTATTTTTGTCTATGTTGAATTGCTTTACTTGGTCAAGTCTGTCATCTAATATTGTAAGATAGAGTTCCTCCATTTGTTGTATAATTTTATGTACTTCTATACTATCTCTACTTCTTTGAGTTTTCCCTCAAAGCTCAACCATCCCAAAGTATGTTTTTCCAAGCATGTACTGATTATTCCCCAGCATTTCCATCTATGCTTCATTTTCAGATGCCGAGAAGCAGCACTTGTGGGTTACTGGAATGAAGAGAGGACCAGAAGGCCTTTTTTGAATTCCTCAGTTACTATGAGAAGCATTTCTCAGCACAATATCAAAACACAAACTATTTCCAGTCACATCTGCATCTGTTCCACAGCTCCTTACTTGCTCAAACCCAAAACTATTAGAGCAATTTGTGGTTCTACTGTTAGTGCCTCAAAGGATTTAGTTTAAAGAGCCTGTTTAAGAATGCAATACGTGTTGTATCAAACAAAATTCTTGTATGTTTTCCCTGTAAAAGGTACTACGTTTCTACAGCAGTTCTAGTAATGGTAACAACCATTTCATCAGAGTAAAATTGAAAGCATGCACATACCACACACAGGCTGTGAAGCTTCATCCCCTAACTTGAAAGCAAATTCCAAGGAAACAGTTTCAGGGAAATTCATTCTAGGTAAGAACAATCATATGTGTCAGTGAAGAGTTTCTATCCCTATTTCTATTCATGGGATCAAAGCCTAACTTTATAGTTATTTGTGAACATTGTCTAATAAAGTGAAAACAGCCTACACACACACACACACACACACATGAATTCGCAAAAAAGCAAAGGCCCAGGCCTGATGATGATGGGGGGGGGATCCCATCGAAACGTTGCAAAAACACCTTTAATTTTACACGGGAAAAGACCCGAATAAAGCATTTTTTTTCCTATTGGAAAACTCTTTTCAATTGGGCAATTTGTGATTGTGCATATTGTCATGGTGGGCTCAGATTCGGAATCAGAAAAAGGGACGGACAAGGGGTAGCCAGTGCCAGCTTCAGAAGTACTGACAGACAATGAACAGTCAACTCCACCAGACGGACTACTGTCTGAACAGATGGAAGAGTTGAGGCAAACCAGCACCCAGCAAACACAGCTGCTGTCACTGTCTGAAGATGAGGGCATGGATTTCTCACCCTCCCTTCCAATGCAAGAGCTCAGAAGGCTGCAAAGAGAATAGAGCAAAGGCACTCTGCGAGACTATTCGCATGGAAAGAATCTTGTCCTGCTAAATGAACTACACCGGGGTTGCTTCTGTTAAAGTGGAGCAGCAAGTACAACCTATCCATTGATGACAACTGTCCCACTCTGTGTGCCTTGCCTTGTGAACCTCACAACCTTGACTTTAAACCTGGACCAGCTGATGAATCTGCTACAAACTCTGACCCGCAGACTCTGCATGACTTCTCTCTTGCATGCGGTTTTGACTAGGAACTCTTGTAAGCAAACTTCCTGAACTATGGGGGGAAATTTTCTCTATACTTCAAGTGTGAGTGTTTGCAAGCCTCGTTTAGTGAAGAAAAATAAGGCACTCTTATTTTTGCATTTGTGTGTGCTTGACTTGAGACAGGACAGATAAAAAGATAATATTGATACATACACAATAGAATGACAGTGTTTATTTGAATGAATGAATGGAATGACCTACATCTCTTCCGTCGGGCCCTGAAGACGCATTTATTCTGCGCTGCCGGCCTGTCGTAGTTTTTAAAGGTAGTTTTTAAAGGGATTTTATAGTGATTTTAGTATGGCGTTTTAAAATGTAGGCCATTTATTTAATATCTTTTTAACATATTGTTTTAGATTTTGTACCGTTTATTTTATTGTGGCTGTACACCGCCCTGAATCCCAAAAGGGAGAAGGGTGGTAAACAAGATTTCTGGGGAAGAAATGAAAGATCGAGAGCAGAACTGATGGCTGTAGTAAACTGAAGAGTTGGCAAATGGACTCGCTTTTCAGGATTCCTCCACGGACAAGGAGAGAACTTGGGATCACCCACAAGTCCTCCATACAGTTGCTCCTCACAAGAAAGTGCAAGAAAGTGTTCTGCAGTAGTTTTAGAACTTTAAGAGATAAAGGAATGCCATCTTAGCCCAAACTGTGTTTGGCATATACTGTTGGTTTGGATTGTTAATGATAACATGGGACGGATGGACACTAGATGAAACTAGAAGGAAGTAAAGGTTACAATTAAAAGAACACATACATTTGACTTACTAATATAGAATGGAGCAAAATAGGTTTATCATTAAAATATCAATGTATTTTGATTTATTGAGGGATATTTATGAACAATGGACCTAGACATTTATTTTAAGAGTGCCTGCCATTATAGACAGACTACCCTTTAAAATGTTATGGAAGAGGAACATGTTTTACTGGATAATAGTGAGACAGAATTTAAATATGACAGATTACAAGAATGGCATGGAAAATAGAAGCTACACTAAATATACATATGAAACCTGCTGATATTTCACGAATTAAAAGGCTATTCTTACTGAAAGAGTGACCTATATAACTTTCCAATCTTACATTTACAAAATAGATTTGTTAACATTTAGAAGAATCTTATGAGAAAAGGCAAAAAAAGAAAAAGAAAAAAGAAATCAAGTTTAAAACATTACTTAAAATGTTTAAGAGCAAGACTGTTAACAGCAAAAGGAAGGAATTTAAAATTCATTTACTTGATCAAGATTCATCAAATACATATATTGTCTCTGGTAAGTGGTAACCCTTACTTAGCTGATCAGAACTGAATGAGGAGGCTTTAGGATGTTTTTTCTAGATACGAAATGGGATATGGAAGAAAAATATCATTTGTTGTATTGTAAGAAAATATGATAACATTAAAATATTTAATATTTTTTGAGTTAAGGGGGAAGTCAGGCTTTTATTCTTTTTCTTTACTATATCATTTTTATTTTCTATTTTTTATTTTCTGCACTTCTTTTTATCTTTTTATTCTTTTATTTTTTTAGTTCATAATAATTCTATTTTTAAAAACTGTAATGCTTAATGATATTAAACTGTTAGTTAGCAACGACTACCAAAGGAAATAGTACTTTCCTAGTATGTTTTCTCTCCCCTCCCCCACTTTCTGTTCAATTGTGTCCAATTCAAATCCGTGCACACCTTGGCAAGTTTTTCATATGTGATTTGCCACTTTCTCTTTCTTTGGGCTGAAAGAAAGTGATTGGCCCAAACTCACCCATCTGGCTTTGTGCCCAAGGAAAAAGAAAAAACTAAAACTCATAGTCTTCTTCTTTTTGCCTAATGTCTTAACCACTGCACCAAAGTATAAAGTATAGCGACAGGTAAACGTTGAGGTATGTTTTGTCTATCTTAGCAAAAGTCATTCAGTTTAAGAATCTTTAAAAAGCTCTCTATACTTGAAGTTAAATCAGTGGCCCTAGTAAGATCAAACTCCAGAACTCCATCATATAGGTCAGTCTGTAAATGATCCCCATCTCCCATTGCAGTGATGGTGGTGCCCAGTATTAAAGAAAGGGGTGCTGTGTTAATCAACTGGTTAAGGCTGCTGAGGAACTTTGGAATTTACTAGCCTAGAAGCAAGCTAAATCCAACTAAACACTGCATTTGAGGGCATACAATCAATGGAAGTATGAGAGGATCTATTGCAATTAGGTCATCGACCATCTCTTTTGAAAAATATAGTCCCAAAGGACTATTATTCATTAATATTCCTTCCCAGCTTTGTCTTCCATAGAAAAAGGCAGGGCTGTAAGGCTGTATTGTATGGCTTATAGCAAGGCTAAATTTTAAATTTTCCTTCTCCCCCCTCTCTTTATAATAAATGAAATGCCTATGAGCACAACGAATAAACAGTCTGTACTGCATGCAGACAGGATTTTTAGGGTGGGTTGTGAAGATCTGACGCAGCCCAGTCAAGGCCAAAGAAGCATTTTCATTATGACATTGGCTAATCTGGACTTGAATTTCCAACAGGGTTTCGTGAAGCCTTGATATATAATCTGCTGGCCATCAGATAAGTTACAAACAAGGTTTTTGAAAGGTTATACTTGAACAGACAACAAGAAAGGGTGCCCTGTTCCGTCTGCATGCCCTACTAATCATGCCCAGTTACAAAAGGAGTTTTCATCCAGGTAGAGCCTCAAAGAGCCTGGGACAGGAGCCTAACTCTGTTGGCCATATCTGCCTGTCACTCACAACCTTAATGTAGACAGTCTGATGACTCTGAAGACATGACTAAGGGGAACAAGGAACATTGGCCAAGAACTTCCAAAACTTCAAGGTAAGAGACTTTTCATCTATCAGGCAAAATCACACAAATAAGAGGTCCCCTCTTATCTTTCTACTCATATTTCCTGATAGACTTTCATCGTGGATTGTGCAGCCTCACAAGTGCTTCCTGGGGTACCTTCTTCACTCTCAACCCATTCAGGGCTAGAGGTTTTTTAGGTTCCAATCCCTAGCATTTTGCGGGGCAGCAACTGATTTTATCGATTTAAGAAGGATATTAAAACAGAAAGGTCCGGGTGATACGACCTATTTAAATTGCCGCTCTTTCTTTTTCAAAATAAACATTTTCATGTAAATATAATGTTGCATTTCCTTCTTTATTATCAGATCTTTGTCATCCTTAGGCTTGAACTGTCATATGTAGACAGTACTTGAAAGAGAAATATGGGATCTGAGGGAAGGCATGAATCTCAATAAAATTTAAAAAATAACTTTTTTTTTATACGGGGGAGAAAAACATTACATTATAAAAGCACTGACCAAACTTAAACTGCTCTCTCCCCTCCCCCCCTCCCCCCTCCCTCCCTCTGCCTTGTTAGGAAAAAAAAACCATTCCAAATAAACATTGCATTGAAAAAAAATTAAACTAAAAGAATAATCATCAAAATATGAGCAACCATTACTTGAAAATACATTTCTTCTGAAGTAATTATTCAGGCTTTTCATAATATTAAAAGCACAATTCCTTGCCCTGAATTTGCATTTGATATGTGACAATCATTGATTAATTAATCAAAATTAAATTAAATTAATTAAAATGCCAGTATCCCTTACACAAAGTTTCATATAATTTCAGTTTAAGAAAGTGTGGCTAACTCAGTAATATACACTGAAAATGTAATTTTAGTTCCTTCTTTTTCTTCTCGCTGTGTGAGCAATCCCGTTGTTATAAGAGTCAGCGAAACAATGCAAGACCTGGAGCACTCAATGAAATATTAATATGAATAATTAAAAATAGGTCCAATCAACATTCCCATCCTATTAATATCGCCAGCATAAGCATTTTGTTTAAGTTAATGGTGAAAGGGTGTCCACTAGTCTTCCAAGGGATTTCTTTGAGGCTGATTTATTACCTTGCTGGAGCACATTAGCCTTTTATTTTTAAACAACACGGTATGGTTGAGGGGATTCAGAACATTCCAGACGAGTGTCTGCACAAACATCTCTGGATCAGTGACTGTGATCACGGGCTGGGTAATTGCTTTGATTAGAGCATCCGTCTAAGACAAAGAAAGTGGACTGGAGCAAGGCAGGCTCTGGTCTCATTTACAGGTCTGGAGATGCATGTAGAAGCTATTACGAGCGGCCTCTGACCCTGGCCACCCTCAGGTGAAACTGCTTTGCTCAGTCACCTCCTGTTAGCTTCAGTCAAATGACATACTTTGGGGAGCTGTAGCCGCAATGGCGACTCGGTGGCTGTTAATCAACCAGACAATATCAGAACCACAGGCCCAGCCTGGAGCTACGCAGATGCAAAAGCAGACGAATTGGAACAATAATGGATTTTCAAACTTATTACAATGATAGTGTTACTTACAACAAATCTGTCTGCAGATCTATGGCTATGGAGATAAAAGCCTTTGGGATGGAAATGTCAGAGCCTAGAGTTTATTTATGTATAAGGTAACCATAAATAACAGTGGCACATCACTAATTATAGGGCATATTTATTCTGCATAAGTGGCTTCCCACATAGTAGAGTTGTTAAAATGCAGAGGTTTGCTTCTGAAACCTTCTGCTTTTATTCGCTGCAACCAGATCAAGTGAATGGGACTGGTTCTATGAATTGGAAGAAAAAAGGAAAAGAAAATAGAAACAGACACTTTTTGTTTTGTTTCCAAATTATCTGGAATCGTATTGATTTGAAGGATGGACATAGCTACAGCTCCGGAAAAATTCTGAGTTCAGATGCAAAAAAGCCTACTTTTCAGCAATTTGAAATGTACATATCTCAATTCCTTTACAATGTTTAGTTTTTCTTCTTGGCATTGTAGAATAAATGCACATACTATTTTGTGCATATTTGTGTAATTGGGCATGTGTAAGACAAAGAAACTTTGGTAAATTGATGTAAAATTTAGAACAAAACACTAGAATTTGACAAGAAACAAAAAAGTCAGAATTTCCAGTGAGATAGTTTGCTGTAGCACGATAGCCAGGTGCCTTCTGATACATTAAAAGCAAAGAGATTTATTATGAACTGAACCATATTTTATCTGACATTTGAATGATTATTTTCAGTATATAAGTGTAAAAAGGATGATTATAAAATACTAAAATACTTTATCTTTAAATAAGGAAAGTATTCTCAGAAAGCATTGTGAAAACCTAGGTTTATTTTGAACAATGAATATGTGAGATTTAAATTTTGCAGACAAAAACATTATCAGATTACATTGATTTTTTTAATCCATAAAAATTGGATTGCATAGAAACAGCAAATATTCTAATGTTGGCCCTAAGAAAATATGCAGTAAAATAAATGAGGATAAAAAAATTGCTGACAAATGGAAGATTTTGCATTCAGGGATAGTTATTATAAGACAAAGTCGGAGCGAGCGGTGTAATCGCAACAAATGTTTTTGTAAGGGTTTGACCTCATATTTTTGATAGAACAAAAAGGAAATCCAGTTCCCAAAGAAGTTCAAAAGTTCTGCTAAATTCTCTTTTTATAATGCTGAAAAGAATCAACTATAATCAAGTTGAGGGTTAAGGAAAATGGGCCGTCACATACATGATCTAACAGCAAACCAAGCCATCCTGATTTGGATTGCATAGGAGAAGCAGAGGCTGGAATAATTTTGAAGGAGACCCACAGCATAGTGCTGTTTGTTTGTTTGTTTATATAATAATAATAATCTTTATTGTCATTGTACTAAAATTACAATGACATTGGTTATATCACACCTTTATTATTTTTGTAAACAACTCAAGTGATTAACTTACCAAAAACTCCTCCCTCCTCCTATTTTCCCCATAACAACCCTGTAAGGTGAGTTTGGCTGAGGGAGAGTGACCGGGCCAAAGTCATCTAGCTGTCTTTCATGGCTAAGACACGATTAGAACTCACAGTCTTCCATTTTCTAGCTTGAACCACTAGACCAAAATGGCTCCCATGAGGCTCTATGACTGTGACATACTTCACTGGGGAGGGGGAAAGTGTTTGTGCATGGACTTTCTTCTGATTACTCTTTAGGGCAGGGGTCCCCAACCCCCGGTCCGCAGCTTCATAGGAACCGGGCCGCAGGGCCGGCAAGGAGGAGGGAGCAGCCCCCTGGCAGAGGATGGCCGAGTGCGCCTCCACCAGCTCGTTCCGATGGCCACCGCGGCGCACTGCACTTTCCGGGGCTTTCTGGAGAGGCTGGCATGTCGGCTGGGAAGGTTATCTCGCAGCGGGCGGCTGAAGGACCCAAGCTGCGGCTATCTTAAGCGCCCGGATGGCTTCAGCGGCGCACACGGAGCTGGAAGGGAGCTGGGCGTGCAGCGCCCGGATGGCTTTGGCGGCACTTAAGAATAGCCGCAGCTCGGGTCCTTCACCCGTCCGCTGCGGGATAACCTCTGCAACCGACATGCCGACCCCTCTGCTGCTTCCCCGGGGGGAGGGAGGGAGAGAATGGCAGACACACAGAGAGGCAGACTTAGAGAGACAGAAATAGAGAGAGAGGGAAACAGACACACATACACACACACAGTGACAGAGATGGGTGGAGGGAGGAGAGACAGAGAGAGAGAGAGAGAGAAAAAACTGAGAAAGAGAAAGAAAGAAAAATAGAAAAAGAAAGATAAATGGAGGGTGGGAGGGAGTGAAGGAAAGAAGGGGGAGGGAGGAGGAAGGGAGAGGTGAAAGAAGGAAGGAAGGAAAGGAAGGAAAGGAAGGAAAGAAAAAGAAAAAGAAAGATAAATGGAGGGTGGGAGGGAGTGAAGGAAAGAAGGGGGAGGGAGGAGGAAGGGAGAGGTGAAAGAAGGAAGGAAGGAAAGGAAGGAAAGAAAAAGAAAAAGAAAGAGGGATGGAGGGAAGGAGGGAGGGAAGGAAAGAAGGGAGGCAATGGAAGGAAGGAAAGGAAAGGAAAGGAAGAAATCTATTTTCCTATTTCCTTTATAAATTTAATAAATTGAAATTGAAATTCCACCTCAAGCTACCTGTTTGGTTAACCAGGTTAAAGATCTATTTTTCTCCCAGTGGTCATTTCAAAGGAATCACATCCTCTGAGTCATTTCCTGGATTCAAACCAGCATCCCAAAGAGTCATGGGCTGCCTTTATATATAACGAGTGCCCATAAATCCATTTTTACCATCTTCAGAAGACCAAAGACCAGCCAGAAATGGAAGGAAGAAAGAAAGAAAGAAAGAAAGAAAGAAAGAAAGAAAGAAAGAAAGAAAGAAAGAAAGAACTTATGACCACAATTGAGCCCAAAATTTTGGTTCACCACATTTTCCAAGTTGGCTACACCCACTGGTGTCACATGACAACTGAGCCACTCCCACAAAACAGGCCACACCTTTTGGCTCTCAAAAGAAATTTCAGTTGTGGTGCTGTTGATATTTGGCTCTATTGACTAATAAGTTTGCTTACCACTGCCCTAGACAGCCAAGTGAGCCGACTCCCCCCCCCACATGCGCATGCGCTGCCTGTTCTCCCTGCCCCCCCTCCTCCTCTAGGCCAGCCGGTCCGCAGAATTTTCTTTAAAATGAAACCGGTCCCTGGTGCAAAAAAGGTTGGGGACCCCTGCTTTAGGGGATGGTTTATGGCAGAAAGAATTGCACCATTAATGTAAATCAGTTATTCAGCTCTTATGCCTTCTCCAGTTTGGATTTCCATAATATCCCAATCCCCAGACAGTTTATTTCATTCAGTTCTATAAATGCATTTTAAAATGTTTGCAGGGATTCAAGAATTCAAATAACCTCTGCATTAAATTAAAAAACCCCAGCCAAAGTAGCAAAACAAAACAAAACAAAACAACATAAACAAAACAAGCAAAGAAACAAAGATTTTTGCAGGTTATTTATTTGTTTGGATAAATACACATATTTTAAAAACTTCAGAACTGGCTTTTAATTTCTCTGCTGTTTTGTGGACCATATTTGCTTCTTATTTAACCAAAGGTGTTTGTTTTTACATAATAAAGAACATCCTCAAGAACTCCAGAAATGGTCTAATTATATGACACACCAAAAGAGAGCTGGGTAGTTCTGTTAGAATCCACTTCCAGATTTCGATAGTAATATTTAAACAAATTATTTGTTAAACAGAATGGTCCAACATTTCATTTCATTTCAAATTCATAGGAAAGCATATGTGATGATAATGAAACATTCCAGTTAATAAAATGCTTCCTTGTCTCATTGATTCTTAACCCTGAAAGCATATAAGTTCCTACAAGTCTAGATGAAACAGCCATTAATTTGTTAGCATTCACACTGCCATTTTTTAAAAAAATTATTCTGAAATCTATCTCAATTACAGAACAAAATAAAATTATAATAAAGTCTGTTTTTCACTCCATTGCTGGAGACTGAACATTTACTTTTAATACATATTCATACAGAGAGACATTACAAACAAAACAATTGATTGCCATCAGTTTCCAGCAAAAAGATGCAAAGGAAAGAAAGTCTCTAAAATGTCAGCCGTAGATTTATGTAAAGTATAAATGTATACTAAAACTAAAATAGTTCAACATTTATCAAAAACAAACTTTCCTGACTCTGAGTTTATCCAAAACTAGTAAATTTATAGTAGGGATCATTGAATCTGTCAAATTTAATTTAGGATTCATATGCTGCCCAACCCTCAGTTTTAAATTTTGTAAGTTTGTGAATATCTTTTTCTTTTCTTTTTTTAAAAAAGTATGATATTATTTGGAGAATATGCGTGAACATTTTTTCTAACCTGCGTGCTCTTTTTCTGAGATGCTTTTTTGCAAGCAGTTTCCTTTAATGTTATTTTTGATGATAATTTTCACCTCCTAATCATATCAGACAGTCAAAATCCCAGAATTGGGAAACCCAGGTAACGATGAACACTAAAGGACATTGTGTTGCAAGTTTCGCCTTTGCTTCTAGTTTATAATAGTGTAATCTAAAGATAATGACAGATTATTTTGAGGAATTATTTAGTGTTGTGATTTATTAATTATACAGGGGTGTAGACCACAGAATCTCTGCCTGCCCCACATTTTCTGTGACCTGAGAGCATGAGCATGTTGGCTTAATTTGCAGTTGTCACCTGATGCATAATTCTTTGCAGATGCTTAATTTGTCAATAGAGGTAATAGCACACTTGTTAGTCTTTCCTCAGAAATAGTAAGGGAACAGTGATTTAAAAAAAAAACCCAAAACAACACAACTAACACTACAGTTGGTTCATGCATCAGAACTCCCGCTTCTCAAACGCAGTGTGATGATGAATCACACTTCTGGGTGCTGAGAATGCATTCTATTAACAGGTTTGCTTTTCCATCACATTAAGCAGTCTACGATTAAAATAGCTTCTTTCCTGCTAGTATCATGGAGGTAGAATTGCTACTACAGGAGGGGCAATGCTCCAAATTGCTATCTAGTTTTTTAAAAAAACACAAAAAAACAACAACAACGCTAGAAAGGCTTTGGGGTTTTCTGCTTATTGCAGCTCTAAAAATATGTTAATTTACGTTGCAGCACATAAAATCAAATCATTTTAAAGCTTATGTTTACCTATCCTATTTGTTGCAGTGTTTTTTATTTGTTTTTTGCTGGTAAAGCAGATCTTTGCTGCAGTGATGCTGTAGTTTCCTGATTCATGTTTAATTCTGGTGTCTATTAGCAATTTACTGATTTTGCTTCTTGTGTAAAAATTAGTTCTGTTTTAAGCAACAAGATTCATAGTAAGCAAACCTCATTTTCAAATTGTGCACATTTTTTATGTTTTCGATTAATTTGTGTCACATTTACAGTGTTTCAATGATATGAAAAATCTGATTTGATTAGAAATCTGTTTGATTACCATGTTTCCCTGAAACTAAGACAGGGTTCCTTTGACCCCGGAAATAAGCACTTGGCCTTATTTTTGGGAGGTCTTATTTTTTTTGAGGTGCAGGAGACAGTGAACGTGGTCACCTCATGGCTGCTGCTGTGTTGCAATATTTTAGGGGAGGTCTTATTTTTGGGGGGGAAAGCTCGATTGGGCTTATTATCCGTGGAGGTCTTATTTTAAGGGAAACAGGGTAGAACTATTATCAGGGAAAAAACACATAAGAAAAAGCTGATTAATTATAAGTACATTAAACTTGGACCACCACATTGTTCCTTACAATTCTGGATATGTGAGTCACAGCATTTATAGTATCGCTCCCACACTCCACCTCCCACCCAAATAAATGATGCTTATTTATTTAAAGATTCCAAGTCTGACAAAATTCCCAATTTCATATAAAGAAAGCAATAAAAAAAGCCCTATATTAAATGTAAATGGGTATTCTTTACAAACATTTCCCAAAATGTATCCTGATTATTAATATAGCTATTATTTCCATGTACATGTTCCATGTTCCATAACTGAATGTACACAGGGTGGATCAGGCTCATGATGGGTCCAGGGGTTGTAAAATACCCATCAGTCTATCCCCAACTGTGAAGTTACATATACATACATTATTAAAAACATTTTGGGTATAAATAATAGAGGAAAAAATCTTCCATGTGTTCTTGGAGCAAAAACTTAAATAAGTCATTCATACTAGAAAAGTTAAATAAATCACTAAAATCCCATTGTTCTCCTTTTTTTAGCATCTTTGGCCAGAATTGCTCTGTAAGTGAGATAGGTGGTTTCTAAAATTGATATACTGGTAGTCCTTGACTAACGATGACAACTGAACTCAAAATTTCTGTTACTAAGCAAGATATTTGTTAAGTGAGTTTTGCCCCATTTTACGAACTTTCTTGCCACAGTGGTTAAGCCAATAACTGCAATTGTTAAACGAGTAACATGGTTGTTAAGTGAATCTGGCTTCCTCCTTGACTTTGCTTGTCAGCCTCCGCTTTACTGCTTGCTTCGGCTGCCATTGAAATGGGGAGGGAGGGGCTTTGGTATTTGGGAATGGGACTGTATGGTACAGGAGGGAGATTTGGAGAAGGGAGTATGTTCTCGCCATCTCCTTTGCATACCCCTGGCTGGGGCCATGCGGTGCTCAAGGTCAACAGTCTTGCATGCCATCCTGATGATGCTCCTGGAGATTCAACCCACATGACACAAAAGGGGTTCACACATTGGACAATGGGGTGGGGGTTATTGGGAAAAGGGGGTTGGACATATATTGATATGTATGCTTTCGCGCGCAAAAGACTCAGACCTTGCTTTACATCTATGCTGTTCTTTTCTTAGCCAGTAAAAGTACGCTTAATTCTTTTCAAATGGAGTTGAGTGGATTCTTTCTTGGTTATTGTTAGAAGCAGACCTGATATTGCTTGTCAGAAGATCGCAAAAGGTGATCATATCCTGGGACACTGCAACTGTCGTAAATATGAGTCAGTTGCCAACCATCCAAATTTTGATCATGTGACTGTGGGGGATGCCGCAACAGTCATGTGTGTGAAAAACAGTCATAAGTCAGTTTTTCAGAGACTTTGCAACTTTGAATGGCCATTAAGCGAACTGTTGTAAGTCAAAGACTCCGTGTATAAATAAAATAAACAAAATCTACTTATACAAGAAATATAGTCATCCCTTACATTTTATATAAAGTCACATATTGTCAATCAAGTATATTTATATACATTACTAGCTGTACCCGCCACGCGTTGCTGTGTCCAAGTTTGGTTAAATGAAAATCTTTTCCCCTCATAGACCCTCTCAGCAACTCCCTTCCTTCTCTGCCTCAGTTTCCTCTACCTCTCACCTACCTACCTACCTACCTACCTACCTACCTACCTACCTACCTACTGTATTTCTCCTTCTCTCCCTCTACCTACCTACCTACCTACCACCGCCCTTTCGAGTGGTGAGGTGGGGTGGGAGGCAGAAGGAGGCGGAGGGCGGGGGAGCATTGCGACTGCCAGCGTTTTGAGTGATGAGGTGGGGGTGGCAGAAGGAGGCAGAGGGCGTGGGGGTGTTTCAAGCGCCGGCATTTCGAGTGGCCAGGTGGGAGGGGTGAAAGGAGGGGGGGCAAGTGAGCGGGTGAGGAAAACACAGAAGAGCTGCAGTTGTACATTTGTGTGGCGTTTACCTGGCACTGGTATGCCATATCCACACAATCTGTAGGTATCATTGGTGCTGCACTTGTAAGGAACGTTGTGTGAAAATTTGGTGGCAATTGGTGCAGTAGTTTTGGAGATTAGCGGTTTGGAACAAACTCATAGTTATCTTTTTATTTATATAGATTTGTTTTTGACTGTCACTATTATTTCTTCATTTTAAACAAAGTATTCTAAATATGAGTTCATTTATATTATAATAGTTTCTCTAATATGATATGTCAGCTAACGCATTTCAGCACATTCCATTGCTCATATCATCAATCTAATATATATGTATACAATTATTATGATTATTAAACATTCATTGAATATAGCTATTATTACCTACTAAATTTAAAGTAAGTTTATACTATGGCATTTCATTACATATCTTCCTGGACTCATCCAATGGTATTACATCTTTATATTCTATTCTATATAGAGTTGTTTATCTTTTATAAAAAAGGCTTTTCCACATCATCTCCATGGTCTTCACTTACAGCTTATATAAAATTCCATATTGTCAATCTAGCATATTCAATACTCAGTTTCATTGAGGGCCATTATCAGGGTTGTGTGTGACTTTGGGGGCCAGCATGGGTGTGATCAGAAGGGGCCTGGCCAGCTTGACATCACCCATGTCAGGGCCACCTGTGGAGGCCTAAGAGCTCTTCCAGAGAAAATGGGTTCCCGAGCTCCATTTTTGGCTGCAACGGCTTCCTGCAACTCTCTGCCAGTGAGCAGTATGCAGCCCTCCTGAGCTCCATTTTTGCTAGCAGAGGCATTACAGACAACCCCACGGATATAGGCCAGATTCAGCCCTCTGGCCTTGAGTTTGATACCCCTGCTTTAGAGCATAACTTCTGAAATTCTTTCCAACTTCTCAATACAGCAATACCAGCATACCTACACCCATGTACACACACACACACACACACACACATATATATGTGTGTTAGTTTTATGAGCTGATCAATAATAATTCAATATATATAATTGAAATATATAATTATTTCACAACACCCTGTTAGGGCCCCAATTAAGGGAGGAGACATACTGTTTCCTTTTCTGCCTTTCGGCTCATCACCAGAGACCATCTAGACAGAAAGCCATGAGTTCCATTGTGTAAATTGTTTTATATGTGTGTTACGTTTTTGAGCTGATCAATAAAATGTAACACACATATAAAAAAATTACACAACGGAACTCATGGCTTTCTGTCTAGATGGTCTCTGGTGATGAGCTGAAAGGCAGAAAAGGAAACAGTATGTCTCCACCCTTAATTGGGGCCTAACAGGGTATTGTGGAACAAAGTATATACTTCTCCTCCTGTCTCAGCTGAGCAGGAAGAGAACCTGGTGGCTTAAAGTGGTAAGGCATTTGCCTAGCATGTAATACAGCCCCGGTTCAAATCCCAGTAAGGGTATGGCTAGCTGATGAGAGCTAAAAAGCTTGAAATAGATCTATACTAGTCTCCCTGACTTATTTATTGATCAGCTCAAAAACGTAACACACAGACACACACACACATATGCATAGCAAAGTAATGGGATGAATCTGCACATTTGGAGAGGAGAGTAGTTGTGTTTGTGCCTCTGTGTGCAATGGGAAGCCCAGGGCGCGGTGCATACCATGCCCTGCTATGGGCCAAGTGATGAAAAGGGAGGAGGGTGGGGTTAGAATGGAGGAGTCTGCAACATTCTGAATCTTTAGCCAGATCTGCTCCATCTTTGAATTTTATCTATTGTTTGTCAGCTTCTTCTATCACAGCAAATTTAGTTCAGTTTGGGGAGAATTATGTTGCTAATGGACAGCTGGAGACCAAAACTCTGTTTGTAATCTCATTCCGAAATTCCTTTGGGTTGGAAAGAAAGAAAGAAAAAGAAAAAGAGGGGAGGCATTTAAGAAGGGAAGGCAGAACTTTAAAGTTTTTTTTTAAAGCTTAGTTTGCATGTAGGGGGATTATCTTAAATTTTGTCTGTATCTATGTCACAAATTTGCAGATGCAATGTTATACTATTGTTTTGTATGTATATATGACAAGAAAACAGCCTTCCTCCCTCCCTCCCTCCCTCCCTCTCTCCCTTCCTCCCTCCCTTTCTTCTTTCTTTATTCCTTCCTTCCTTCTTTCCTTCTTTTCTTTCAAAAATGATAGTTATGTACTTGATTCAAACAGGTTACATTTTTTTTTAAAAACTAACCAAGAAGCAGTTTTGAAAGCTGTGCATCTTGTCACTTACTCATTATATTAAGTAGAGGTCCAGCTAAATCTCTTCAATCACACACTATTCTCCCTAGGTCTTTAAATTTTTTCTTAATTATTACAGACAGCAAATATAATTACACGAGAACAGATTATATTAATCCCCCCCTTTTTAAAGAAAAAAGAACAGAAAAAATAAAAAAAATCTGCTATATACCTTGGAGGCATATTAGCATTTCTTATGGATTTAAGGGGTGAGGGATTAATTAGAGAGTTTCAAAATGTGCCTAATTACATATTTACTGGAGAAATAAATAATTCACATTTCACAAGTTTCTTATGAAATGATGGTTTCCTTTTGAAGATCTAGAAGTCTGGGTTTAAGTAATGTGAAAGTTCAAACAATAAAAAGACTCCTAATCCTTTATTGATCACCATTTTGCTCCATCCAGAAGCGCAAGAGAATGGCCCCTTTCCCCTCATGACTGGGAAGCCCAGTGCAACTTCACAGCCTGGCAATTTATCAAGCAAAATGAGCAAACATTAAAAAGGTACTTTGTTAATTTATGTTGACATTTGAAGCGAGAAATTCAAAGACACTGGAAACCTACATTTTATTAAGAATCCCTTGGTGTTAAGCATTCCAATTTCATTCTTGTCTTTGAAATCATATTCCCTTGACAACAATCACTCTCTTGTAAAAATATGAAGAGTTTATGAGAATCTACCTCAGGAAGCAGTTGCTCCAAATGCTGTAAGCAGGCAAATAGTTTTGTGTTAGAAAGATTGAAACATTAAAATGTGGAAAACTGAGGTGCAGTTCACTGGGTAGGTCAAGGGTGGGCAACATATGGACTTTCCAATATTGTTAAATTATACCTTTCATTATTTCTGTAATCTTTTGTAATATTGTCTTACTCAATTCAGAAAAAAAGTTGAAGTTCCATTATACCCAAAGGGCCATAAGTTGCCAATTCACAGAGACCATACAGTCAAAAGGCAGTCCTGGGTTTAGATGTTCATTTCCATCATTGGTGAAATCTACTATTTCATCTCATAAGTTCTCATAAGTTTATTTTCATGCATGTTCTTCATTCAAGTTATTAGTCTTCTCATGGGTAAATGCAGACCCAATTTCAGGGCTGTATTGCCTTGTAATCTGAATTTCGGGGGTGGGGGGATGGGGAAAAAGTACCATGTCCAAGTCAAAAGATGAAACATATCAAGGCAACAACTTATGCATTAAGTTAGGTCCAGTTCCACTGAAAGGCTGTTTTATGTACCCATGTTCCTCACTGACTGCAACATCTAGGCCTGACTCTCATCTATAATAGGCAATGTCAACCAACATCACCTCAGATAAAGAGCTTTTCAATGAAACCAGGTTTTATATTAATCCTCTATACATCGAGCCTAAACATTTGAGGGGGGGATTACATATGGTATCAATGAAGGCTAATTACTTCTAGAATTTAGGTATTCCTGCTTCCATTAAGTGAAGAATGGAATGGCCCTTAGGATCCAGGCATATTGGTAGGCAATTGTCTGGGAGATTTATAAATAAACTGAAAGTAATTTATAATTCTTCTTGTTCCATCACCAACACAATTACAATTACATTCATGGCATTGTTCCCATTTATTTTCCTTCAATCTCATTAAAAGAAAGGAGAGTTCTAGGCAAACAGTCTGATACAGTGTAAAGGAGCAGCACTGTAGGTTAAAACATCTCAGAGTTATACTTCTGAGAGATTCAAACACTGAGTCACGTTCATAAATTTTAAGCTGAATACTCTTCATCCCATAGCTCCAGTGCAGGGAGCCTGGCCATTAATTTACAATACAGACAAGCAGTTGCTTAAAATGTGGTAGCGAAGTTGCAGCTAGACAGTTTTCATTGTGTACTGATAAATATTAAGAGGAATATTCTTTGTTTTCTGTTCACTGTTGTGAGGCCATTTTGAAATCATTTCATTACTATTTGGAAAAAACATGCAATATTGTTTTAGTTTGCTTGCTGAAAATGTAGACACACAAAAAGGATAAATAGGAAATAGGTAACCTTTTTACAAAGAAGAAAGAAAATTGCAATCATCAGCAAAAAGCAGGTCCTTGTAAGTTTCCAGAAACTTGAGTAAGTAAGTACCGTATTTTTTGGAGGATAAGACACAACAGAATATAAAACGCACCAAGATTTTGAAGAGGCAAATTTTAAAAAAAGGTTTTCGCACTCTGCAGACCTCCCCAAAACGGCCTGTTTTTCACGAAAACGGGCCTGTTTTTCACGAAAACGGGCCTGTTTTTCACGAAAACGGGCCTGTTTTTTCTTTAAAAAAAGGGCATGAATAGCCTTTAGGAGGTTTGTAGAGTGCTCCTGGGGGGTGAAAGGGCAAAAATGAGCAAAAAACTGCCTGCCCTCCCCAGCCCCCAGGAGCACTCTGCAAGCCTTCTAAAGGCTCTGCATGGCCATTTTGGTGAAGGGGATGGGATTTTGGGAGGCAAAAAGTGCTGTATTCAGTGTATAAGATGCACCCAGATTTTCAGCCTGTTTTTTGAGGGAAAAAGGTGCATCTTATACTCCGAAAAATACGGGTAAGTAAGTAAGTAAGTAGGTAAGTAAGTAAATAAGTAAATTTGACCTCTGAAGACCGATGCCATTGTATGTGGAATAATCTTGGGAGATAAAGGGAAGAGATACTAACTGGGGAATGATCAGATTAAACAAAGGCTGGGAAAAGAGTCCACAGCTGGCAGAATAAGAAATTTAGAATCTACAGTAAAAGAGATGGTAGAAGATTTGTACTTTCAGACTTGCAAGATTCTACTAATATAGCCTTAAAATAAAATACAATTAGTTCATCTTGGATTTCCTATATGGTCTATCTGAAAGGGTGACATCAATCTGGCATGTCTGAAAGTACTAATTAATCTCTTATCATCTCCTTTTACCCTTAATAAATTAGGGTGGCTCCTTTCTAAGTTTCTTTCTCTGCCCATTCAGTTATGGGCTGCCCCCTCCCCACTGACTTTTATTGGACTGTTTCCTAGGCAGGAACTTTCCCCCTCCTCCTCCAGGGACATCCCAACATACTACTACTGTTGAAGAGGTGGTGGCAATGCTGGTGCTGCATTGCCAAAGTGGGAAGGGGCATTTTATTGTGGCTTTTAAGGACCTAGATTTCTTTTTAAGATGCAATTCAGTAAGCTTATCAAAGGCTTCACACAGTGATTCTCAACCTATGGTCTGTGGATCCCTGGGGATCCATGATGTCTTCAGGGATATCATGAAAGCTGGAAAAAAATGTTATTATTTAAATCTTGAGTTAAAACATACTTTTTTCAGCAAGCTGGTCTTGCTTAATCGTTTAGACTTTTTTGTTATATAGCTTCTGCCAAATACGCAAATGGACGTTGGGTTTTTACGTTGGGTTTTTAGGGCGAATTTTAGCACAGGCTCCGATTTAATTGTTTTTACCTATTTATCGTATTTATATCATTGTTGGTTTTAATTTCCTGTGCACTGCCCTGGGTCCATTTCGATGGAGAAGGCGCGGTATATAAATTGAAATAAAGTGAAAATGAAAGTGAAAAGTCTTGGTGGTTTGTGGCTACGGTCAATAGCCACAAAAGCTATTTAAAGAGAGACGAAAAGGTTAAGAACCACTAGTTTAACCTATTTACCTGGGCTTACATACAGTATTTGGCTGAGGTTAGGATACTGTCAAATTGCATTGACAAAATGCTAACATTTGCCACCATCCTTTGTGTTTGTCCTGAATTTCTGGCCCACCATTTTGCAAAAAAATGTTAGTGAACTTGCACATTTAGTATTTAATTAAACTAGATGAAAAATATTTCACACCTTTCTGGTCCTGTGATCGAACCATACATTGAAACTTTGTTAATGTCTCTGACTAGCAGAATTGCCTATAATTATTCAGTTCGAGGGGTTTGCATTTGGAATATGCAACTCCTTCAAAAGATATACTTTGGGCGAGTGCACAAAACATCTTTCTTTGACTCATTAAAGCTACCCAATCTCTTATAAGCTCCCAGTTTAGCTGCTCCCAGTTTCATACCGTAAGCGGAAACAAAGAGGTTATCATGAAGACACGGCAACCATATAAGCTTATAAAAAGATATGGTTGGCTTTAATTTTTTGGGAAATAATTTTGTTTGAAAACCTTTCACCTGTAGGGAGGGAGAAATATCAAAACATCCCCGAAAATATGCAATGGCTAGAATTATTTTGAGCCTTGCTCTCAACTGAAATGATTAAAGAATGAAAATAAGTCAATGCTAAAAGAGATATTAAGTAAGCCACATCAAGTAGCTTGCAAATGCCGAGCTACAGCATTCAAATGCACTGCAGGTCCATTATAGCTAATCATTTTCAGATTAAAAAATATATCTTTACAACCATAAGTATCTGCACCATTGGAACCTTTCCCACGTAAAATGTCAACTTGTACCTGGCTAATTAACCTTTAAAGTGTATAGTACAGGCAGTTTCATTGCTGACTAGGGAACCTGGGGAATCAATTCATAGATATTCATTTTACTTAAGATTTTAGCTAAAACTTCAGTTGCAGGAGAGGGAGAAAAAGAGGACAAATAGCCAGGCCAGAAGAAGGGGAGGAAAAGCTATTAAATCAATCTTGCCTCTTCAGCATTTTATATGTTTAATAAAGATTGAATTTAGAGAGTGTGAAAACCCCAACTTAGTAATAATTCCCTTCCTGAGCTCTCCTTTAATTAAAAAATAAAAGAGTGAAGGATATGATGACTCTTATTGAAAACAAAAGATGGACCTTTAATTACAACAAGGGCATTTTAAACCTCAGGTTAAGGGTCTCTTAATTCTTTATCAGCATTTCAACTAGTGTCAGTCTGTTTCAAGGAGTTATGGCTCAAACATAAATATTTTTTGCAGGACAAAGTTGAATTTCCAAGGGTCAGGCAAATGCAATAAATGTTGCTGAAATTTTTCTTCCTTCCTTCCTTCCTTCCTTCCTTCCTTCCTTCCTTCCTTCCTTCCTTCCTTCCTTCCTTCCTTCCTTCCTTCCATTTACAAACACCCACACACTCACACACACTTTTCAGGTCCAAAACAGGGATCAAGATTTCAGGAGAAAAAATACAGGAACAGCCCTGAGATATTTTGCAATATGTTATGTAAGGGTGTAGGCCATACTAATTCTGGGGTAGTAATGTAGTTGCATTACAGTATGGTGTGCTGGTTTAACAGCTGCAAACAGGAAGACACTACAGAGAGTGATCAATTCGGCACAAGAAACCATGGGTTGCCCTTTAACACCACTGGATGACATCGCCAGATCTTGTTGCTTTAGCAGAGTAAGGAAGATACTCAGAGATGATTCACATCCTGGTCAGTGTCTCTTTGCACTTCTACCATCAGGCAGAAGACATCAAAGTATAGCCAGCTGAACAAATAGGTTTAAAGATAGTTTCTATCCTTGGGCTGTGAGACTTTTAAATACAACCACAATCACTCCATGCACAGGCTAGGTTTTTTTTCCCCCCATTTCTGCTATAATTTTGCACCAGTGAGGTTAAAACCAATTTTATTGCATTTAAGTACAATGGCAATAAATATTATACTTATACTATGAAAGTACTTGTAATAAATGGGCATAGCTCTATCATAGCATCCTTAACAGTAAAAAAAAATGGGCCTGAGCTAAGTAACTCCTCCCCCTCAATGTTAACATATTATGTATCTTCTCTCCCCTAAATCCATTAAGAATGTGTTTCTACAGACAGCCTGAATACATGAAAGCCTTATTTCTACAGATTTTTGGTTTGTAAGAATGGAGGGGGAAGAGTTGATAATATCTACTCATCAAGAGAAGGGCCATATGACCCTTTCTACTTGACTCTTGGGGTAATGACTTTGAGGAACATTTAAACGGTCAAAGTGTAGAGTATTTGTTTATTCCATTGAAGGATTCCTCACATTGGTTGAGGTTGTTCTTCCTCAAATAGTAAGACCGTGTCTGAGCTGCAGCCCTTTGAATGGACTTTGAAGGTTCACTTGATCAAATAGGTAATACATAATTTCCTGATTCAGGAAACTGTGCTAGATACTGAGGAGAACATCTCATGTCCATCATTCTGCATAAGAAATTTCTATTCCTAATGGAGACAACATGTGTGGGATTCTCCATTTTGTAATCTGAAGTGATACTGTTGAGACAAGGACTTATTGCCCCATTGAAAACTGAATATTAGATTTACTCAAGATTGTCATGTATGTTATACCCTTATTTATTTCCCACTTTTATCACTTTTATAAATAACTGAAGGTGGCAAATATATTCTTCTTCCTATTGTTCCCCACAATAGGTGAGGTGAGTTGGGCTGAGAGAAAGTGACTGGTCCAAGGTCATTCACCCAGCTTTCATGCCTAAAGGGTACTAGAACTCACACTCTATCGGTTTCTAGCCTGGTACCTGAATCATTAGACCAAACTGTCTCTCCAGTTTGTCTGTTACAGAAAAGACAATGTTAAGTTAGCAAGAAGATGGAATGATAACTACTGACATCTATTAAGACATCTAATAAGAAAAAAGTTAAGGAAACAATTGGTCCACTGCTGGGAGAAAATGGCAAGAAGATGATAAGCAACAGGGAGAAAGCAGAACTATTTAACTCTTTTTTTGCATCTGTCTTTACACAAAGGGATAAAACAGTCCAATCAATCAAAAACAGCACCACAAATATCAGATTAGGAACACAAGTTGAAATAGGGAAGAAAATGGTAAGTGAGCACCTGTCTGCCCTGGACGAGTTCAAATCACCAGGACCGGATGGATTACACCCCAGGGTTCTGAAGGAACTGGCAGACGAGATCTCAGAACCACTGAACTATATCTTTCAGAGATCCTGGAGCACCGGGGAACTGCCAGAAGACTGGAAAAGAGCAGATGTGGTTCCCATCTTCAAAAAAGGAAAAAAAACAGATCCAGGAAACTATAGACCCATCAGCCTGACCTCAATACCAGGAAAGATTCTGGAAAAGATAATTAAACAACAAATAAGTGAACACCTAGAAGCAAACAAAGTAATAGCCAAAAGCCAACATGGGTTTGTCAAAAACAGATCATGCCAGACGAATCTAATTGCATTCTTTGACAAAGTAACAAAATCAGTGGACCAGAGGAATGCTGTTGATATAATTTACCTGGACTTCAGTAAGGCATTTGATAAAGTAGACCATAACCTACTATTAGATAAAGTAGAAAATTGTGGGTTAGACAGCAGCACCACCAAATGGATTCGCAACTGGCTGACCAACCGCACTCAACGTGTAGTCCTCAATGGAACTGCATCTACATGGAAGGAAGTATGCAGTGGAGTCCCCCAAGGCTCTGTTTTAGGCCCAGTACTCTTTAACATCTTCATCAATGATTTGGATGAGGGGATAAATGGGGAACTCATCAAATTCGCAGACGACACCAAGCTGGCAGGAATAGCCAACACTCCAGAAGATAGGCTTAAGATACAGAAGGATCTAGACAAACTTGAACATTGGGCACTGTCTAATAAAATGAAATTCAATTGTGAAAAAAGTAAGGTCCTACATATAGGCAAGAAAAACCAAATGCACAAGTACAGTATAGGTGGTACCTTGCTCGATAGTAGCAACTGTGAGAGGGATCTCGGAATCCTAGTGGACAACCATCTAAATATGAGCCAGCAGTGTGCAGCAGCTGCCAAAAAAGCCAACACAGTTCTAGGCTGCATCAACAGAGGGATAGAATCTAGATCGCGTTAAGTGTTAATGCCACTGTATAGTGCCTTGGTAAGGCCACACTTGGAATACTGCATACAGTTTTGGTCGCCACGATGTAGAAAAGACGTGGAGACTCTGGAAAGAGTGCAAAGAAGAGCAACCAAGATGATTAGAGGACTGGAGACTAAGACATATGAAGAACGGCTGCAGGAGCTGGGTATGTCTAGTTTGATGAAGAGAAGGACCAGGGGAGACATGATAGCAGTGTTCCGATATCTCAGAGGGTGCCACAAAGAAGAGGGAGTCAAACTTTTCTCCAAGGCACCTGGGGACAGGACAAGGAGCAATGGGTGGAAACTAACCAAGGAGAGAAGCAACTTAGGACTAAGGAGAAATTTCCTAACAGTAAGAACAATTAACCTCTGGAACAGCTTGCCTCCAGCAGTTGTGAATGCCCCAACCCTGGAAGTCTTTAAAAAGATGTTAGACAGCCATTTGTCTGAAATGGTATAAGGTTCCTGCCCATGCAGGGGGTTGGACTAGAAGACCTACAAGGTCCCTTCCAACTCTGCTATTGTATTGTATTATTTAGGATCTGTGTGTCAGTAGCAAAATAGGCAAATTCTCAGAGATCTCCATAATCAGAAGCAAGTATATTACCTTGTTAAAAACCTAAAAGGCTTATTTCAATAGGAAATATTTTGAGGCAGCTTTAATACTTCAAAGAAATCTTTTTTAAAAAAATCATTTTATTTCAGTGGAACCATTGCTGAATCATGCTGTAATTGTCAGTAATATATTCTAATCTGTTCGATGCCTAGAATTCTCCCTAATGCTTTATTTTCTAGATTAATTTTATATCTGATTTGTTTTCTTCTTGGATGAACTGGTCCTATTGTTGTAGGAAAATAAAATTGCTATTTGAAAATATATGCAGATATTTATATACAACAAATACCTTTAGCACCAAATTTTAGCACAGATAATGTTAAAAGGAGATGTATATATAAAGGACTTTGCGTATGATTGCTATCTGCTTAGCCTGCAGACATTTTGGGACTACCCGACCAGAAATCTTATGAAATTAGGGATTTAAATTACCTCTTTATGCACAGCAAAATCCTATATCATGTTCAATAACAAGTTCTCTGTCGAAGTGAGATCTTAGTTATTTGATTCAGGACTTGCTTTACATGAGAATAACCCTGAAATTTAAGCCATGAAAGAATGAGATAAGAAAGTATGAAAAGTAAAAGCTATGCAACAAAAGGCAAAGTGAAATGCCCTGAGCTGAGATTAAAAAATAAATAAAGAAGGCAAGATAAAAGCCGAATAGCCTTTGCAATCAATCTGAAGGCTGTCCCAGAGTCAAAAATGCCAAAATGGTAAGACTTGACCCTAAAAATGGGAACAGGGTTTCATCTTGATGGTTTTTAATTCCCTCTCCCACCACCACACCTTAGAAAATGCCCTTTCCTTTGTTCCCACAAAGTAAACCAACTATGGTAGCATAAGCAGAGTTCCTTCTGTAGCTCACTGCAAACTATGGGCAAGTAAAAATGGCCCCTAAGGCATCTTCTCTTGGGGTTTTTTCTTCTATATCAGAATTGTACTTTTTCTTGTATGTGATCCCTGTAGGCCTTTTCTTTTTCTTTTCTCTAGGAAAAATTATATGGAAGAACCGTAATTTATTTATTTTTAAAAATATATCTGCAGATAAACACACACCCGAAGATATTTCCAAATAAATATTTATGCGTTAAGTTTGCCATGATAAAATAAGCAAGAAACTGTTGTTCTGAGTTTTCTTTGAGAGTTATTTACGAAGGACTAAGCATCTCATTTTTCTTCTGTGCAAAAAGTAATTATGCAGTCAAAAGAATTATAGCCCACATACTTCAAAACATATGAAAAATGTAAAACTTTATTGCGCACATTAATTTCTAACAAAGGACGGCCACAGCATCAGCTTAACTGGTGTAAGCTAGATAACTGATGTATGGTAGATATACTGATGTTCCTCCCAAATGGGCTTTATAAAAGCAAACAAACAAATAAACAATTTCTTCCATTACATCTCCCTTCTTATAAATTTTCTATGCCTCCTGCAGAACGAGTAGGGTTCTTTATTTCTTTATTAGTGCTGTTTTTTTTAAAATAGAGTGATCCCGAGGATGAATCACTGAGCCTGAGTTTAAATGTCCATATGAAGGAAGACCCCTATAAAATATATACCGTATATTAATAATCTGCTTTGCAGCATCTTTGTGAATATAAATAAGCAGTGCAAAGCACTTTGTGCAAGTTTAATATTGGTGTAAATCAATAAATATACTTTTACTTTTTACTCCCCCCCCCCCCGCCTTCGAGGACATTTGTTAAATACTGATAGTAGACCAGGGATCAAACTTGTGGCGTTCCATTATCATTATGTGATGTATTGTGATTCCTTTCCCCTTTGCTAAACTGAGTATGGGTGTGGCCAGCACATAACGCATCTAGGCTGCAGGCTGCGAGTCTGTCACCCCTGCCCTGGATCATTGTAGTTCAGTCTTCCCTACCCTGAAAGCTCTCCAAATGTATGGATTAGTTCCCAATTAAAAATTCTAGGACTTAAAGTCCAGATATTTGGAAGGCCTCCAGGAAAATTGTAATGTGGACCTTTTCCCTTTCCTGAAGTACAAACAGAATTATAGGACAAGATTTTAATTTAATTTATTTAATGTTCAAATTTATACCCCGCACCTTCTCCTAAAAAGGACCCAGGGCGGCGCACAGGAAATTTAAAAACAATACAAATATACAAAAATACAAATTTTTAAAAAACTATTAAACCCATGCCCTGTGCTAAAATAGTGTAAAATCCCCCTAATTAAAATCTATCTAAAAACAGTCAAGAATGGGAGGTTATGCTAGGCCGGCTTGTTGGAAAAGGTGCATTTTAAGATGCTGGCGGAAGAGGCGGAGGTCTGAGATGGTGTGCAGTTCGGGGGGCAGGTCATTCCAGAGGGTAGGGCCCGCCACAGAGAAGGCCCTTCCCCTGGGTATCGCCAACCGGCATTGCCCGGCCGATGGCACCCTGAGAAGGCCCTCTCTGTGGGAGCGGATTGGTCGAAGGGATGTATGGGGCAGAAGACAGTCTCGCATATAACTAGGCCCCGAGCCATGGAGCGCTTTGAAGATGGTCGTCAACACCTTGAAGCGCACTCGAAAGGCCACAGGTAGCCAGTGTAGCTCGCGCAGGAGAGGTGTTATGTGGGAATGCCTAGAGGCTCCCATGATCACCCGCGCGGCCGCATTCTGGACTAACTGTAACCTTCGAGTGCACCTCAAGGGGAGCCCCATGTAGAGAGCATTACAGTAGTCAAGCCGGGACGTCACGAGTGCTTGAGTGACTGTGCGGAGGGCAGCCGGGTCCAGTAAGGGGCGCAATTGGCGTATCAAGCGTACCTGATAGAACGCCCCCCTGGCCACGGCCGTCACATGGTCCTAGCCTGTTGTTTTGACAACAGGCTAGTCAAAAACCAGTTTGTTCTCTCACTTCAGCTGCAATGTGAACTCGAGCATATTAGCAAAGTCAAACAGGAATATTTTTCAGTTTCTGTTTTGTTAATAAACAGTAAAAATAATAAGCACACCTAGGGCACGAATCTCCTTATCAGAGTTGAGTAATGCATGCATTGATAGATTAAGGCCAAATAGTTTTGTGACTTTATCAGAATTTACTTCTGATCTGTCACTGCTTATGCTCTAATAAAAATGTTAATTTTTGTCATAATGTTCTTTCCTTTATTGTGTATGTGAGCCACTGCCTGACCTAGCCAACCTACCATTTGGAAGTGTATAAACTTGGGGAAACTAGGTTAATGCACAAAACGGTATAGCTGGGGGAAAAAAATCTAAAGGTTATTTTAACTGAAAGAGTGAGTACAAAATGCAATTCTTTTTAAATGACCCTTATACCAATCAAGGAGGGCATGGTACATTATGCCAAGAAAACTTTCTGGGCATACAGTGGCCTCAGTCTTTCATCTGCACACATAAATCCTAGTAACATTAAACATTTTTAAAATGAGATTTTCTGGTTTCTTCAAAACACCTGGCTAACTCAGAATGTTTTCCAAAACTGAAATCTGCAACCAGAGCCTGAACGTGCACAATGAGTTGCATGAGACTGGGCTGTTTTGTGAGAATACTCTACATTAGCAACAAACCAAGCATCAGAGTGAAAGGCTTCGGTTTATTTAATCCAAAGGGCAGGCATAGATAGATTCCAGAGTTGCCAATGTTTACACAATGAATACATTATAAAACACAGATGTTTATTTATTTCCTCTCTTTAAATTTTCAGAAGTATATACAAATGTTGAATGTATGCAGCTAAGGAAGGAATGGCATTCCACATGACATAGCAAACCGTCCCCCCCCCCCCTCCAAAGTAAAGCATGAAATGCTGGGTAAGAATAGTTCAAACATTTCCTTGGGTTTCAATTATAATTTTGCCTGGGAGTATGAAGGGGCATTCAGAGGAGCAAGGCTATAATTAGTAGACCTATGCAAATCACCTCTCAACCAGTCCAAAATGGAAATTTGAGGCTGGAGCTGAACATGATTCAATATGATTTTGTACTTCAGGATTTTGGAGGCAATCTGATCTGATCCAATTTGGGTTGCTTCAAGATTTGAGATTTGATTTTAAAAAAAGAAAGAAAGGAAAAGGAAGCAACATTTTTTAAAAAAATATAAAAGTCCTGACCATATGCTATAATGAGGAAACATCAAGATCCTGCAGCTGCTTTGATTTGTGGCAGATTAGAATAGAAATCGCAGGCACAGGAAACCTTTTAGGACACGAGCTTGTCAAGTTTTCCCCAGATAGCTTCTTTACTGCGGTAATTTTTTGAACTATCCTCCTATACCTCTTTTAAGGCAGAGATTGCATGGATGAGAAATGGAAGGTGCTGTAGTCTCACAAGGCAATTGTCTCATCCCAGCTTAAAAAAAAAAAAAACTTTCAGAGTGTTTCAAAAGTTTTGTTTTTTTTTAACATTCCCACCTGCTTTCTTGGGTTAGCATATTTGGCATAACACACTGGCAAACTTGGTTTCTCTTGGGAACAACACTGAAGAATGTCAATTGATTTGCCTTGCCAGGTCCTTGAGTTTTGCAGGGTATCATGAGGGTCAGATAATTGGTTGATAAGGTTATCTTCCCTAAGGAAAGATCTGTTGCTTAGTTCCTGGGAGCTCTTAAAGTCATTGATTCTACTCCAACATTTGACTTGTTTTCTAAACCACTTAGAGCATTGTTTGATTGTGTGGGCATATAAAGCATAATATAGAAAATATGAACGTCTGAGGGTTATAGTTTTTAAGCATTTAAACAAGCTGGCTCACTGTGAGGACTTTGCCCCTCTCCTTAGTAATCATGTTGCAAACTAGATGCTAGAGTTGCTGAGACTGACTGGCAGCCTTGTGTTCGTGGAAAAATTCTCACAGTTGAGAGACTGCACCAAGTGGACACAGAAAGACAGAGAAGCTGGGGGAAGGAGGCAGGTAGCTAGACTGGCACATTGAGCAGAATTCCATTGCTTGTTGAGATACCCACATCAAGCTACAGAGCCAGCAGAGATGGGCAGTCAGGCAAAGGAGAGCAAAAAGTAATTTTCAGTTCCATTCATTGCGCTTCAGAAGGTCATCAGGATAGCTGAACCACTTTAGCATATCAGGTTCATAGAAAAGACCTGGCAATTGCAGCACAAAAAACGAAATACTGGCAAAATTCTGCCTAGTATGAGCCATGGTGGCACGGTGGTTAGAGTGCAGTACTGCAGGCTACTTCTCCTGACTGCTGGTTGCTGCAATTTGCTGCCTTCCATCCTTCCAAGAAGGTGGGTAAAATGAGAACCCAAATTGTTGGGGGAAATATGCTGACTCTGTAAACTGCTTAGAGAGGGCTGTAAAGCACCGTGAAGCGGTATATAAGTCTAAGTGCTATCGCTATTGCTAATTAAGTAAAGTTAAGAAAGTTGAGGTTTGAGAAAATGAGTGAGGACTGTCGCCATCCATTGTTGTCATCCTCCCCCATCTTGGTTGCAGCCTGGCTTTTTAAAAGCAATACACATTTAGGCAGACACTTTCCTGGTTCCTAATCTTAAATATCAAAGCAATTGTCATTTGGAGAGGAGGCTTCTTTTCAGCTTGCTCTCTCTTCATTCTTGAAACAAAACAATACTCTAAATCTTGGTAGATAAGAGCCATTGATAGCCTTATGCCAAGAATTATCAGGATTGAGATTTAAAGCTATCCTAGAAAAGCAGAAGGCCCCCCAAAAATGCAAACCAACAATGCATAATGGCAGGAAGTGGTCAAAAGATATTTCATATCTTTTTTTTTTCTTTTAAATTAAAAGTACTTTGGAAAAAGATCCTGGTTGCCAAGCTGCCATCATAGCAATTTCCAATTGGAAAGTATATAAAGGGAAAGCAACATCTTGATGAAATCAGCTTTCCCCTCACACCCACAGCTCCAAGTTTTTAATAAAATGTTTGTACACTTTAGAACATAGGGAAATGAGAGAATAGGCAACCATTTATTTTTTTTCCTGTGTGGCATGGATTTGTTAATTCAGGAGCTGTTCATAAGTCCAGCTCATATAAGTGCTGACCAAATGACTGTGAGAGAGATGTAAGGGTCCTAGTGGACCAACACTTAAATATGAGCCAGCAGTGTGCTGCAACTACCAAAAAAGACAATGCAGTTCTGGGATGCATCAACAGAAGGATACTGTCAGCATCACATGAAGTGACAGTGCCACTTTATACTGTACTGGTGAGACGACACTTGGAATATTGTGTCCAGTTCTGGTCATCACAATATATAAAAGCTGTTGAGACTATAGAAAATATGCCAAGAAGAGCAACATTGAAGATTAGGGGACTGGAGACTAAACTATGCAATGAAAGGTTACAGGAATTAAGTATGTCTACACCGAGAAAGGGGAGGACTAGAGAGGATGTAATAGCAGTCTTTCAATATTTGAGGAGCTGTCCCAGAGAAGAGAGGGCGAACCTATTTTTCACAGCACCTGTGGACAGAACATGAAATAGTGGGTGGACGATTGTTAAAGAGAGATACAACATAGAGTTAAAGAAAAATGTCCTTACAGCGAAAACAATTAATCAGTGGAATGGCTTCCTTTAGAAATTGTGAGTGCACCATCATTGGAGATTTTTGAGAAGAGATTGGATAGCAATTTATTAAAAAATAGTATAAGGTCTCCTGCTTGAGCAGGTGAAGGAATTTGGCAATAAAAATAGAACAATGTGGATGAGCCCTAACAAAATAAGCAAGCAAACAAGCAAGCAAAATATATATGGGTGAAAAATAATCGCTGTTGGGTTTTCTAAATTTTTGCATATCTTTGCAATTTAAAGCTTCAAGAGGGTTCTACATAAAGGGAACCCGAGTGAGCAAACAACATCAACATTTGGTGCTTGTTTCATTTATTCCATAAACAAAGTCATCTACCATACTTTGTGCCAATGTGGAAGAGTAATAACTCTCATTAGATTAAGCAATTGATTTAACACTTTTAGTTGCAATCACTGCAAACAGATGCTGCCTGCAATAAGTAATCAATGTCTCTCATCCTTTCCTAACCATTTTGCCCCATTCCTCCAGGGCAAACTGCTCCAACTCCATAATAGTTCAAAGGTTTCTAGTAAGAAATGTTCATTTCAGATCCGACCACAATATGTTTATGGGATTTATTTCTGGAATTTGGCTTGGCAATTCCAAAACAGATTTATTCCTCTTCATCCATTCTCTTGTAAACCTCCTTGTGCATTTGGGATCAAGGTCTTGCTTCATGACCCCCTTGTGCTACAGCTGTTAGACAGATGGTTTGATATTCTCCTGATACAAAGCACAACTCATGCTATCATCAATGATGGCAAGTTATCAAGGCCCTCAGACAGCAGTTGATATGACCTTTTTATGATTGGTGTGTTTGGTTTACACTCCTCATACTTTGGCTTGTGAGAGGGATGGCATATACATTTAATAAATAGGCAAATAAAATAAGATGCTTATTTTATTGCTGAGTATTGTCAAGAAGAAATGTACAAAGACAGTTCTTCCAAACCTAAGATTATGATGCTTGCTAAACACCTCAAGCAACATGTCATTAACGGAATAAGTCAAACTATTCAAGTACTTCAATATTGTTTTTCACACCACTACTAATTGTAAATTCCATGCTGAGTTATTATTATTATTATCAACCAAATCCGTTGTTCCAATTGGGCTGTTTAACTCTTTAGACTTTTAAGTTATAATCACTCTTTTATATACTTTTTTATTCTATACCACACCATTGTAATCCCTATAAGCACAATATTAATATTAATGGTTTATGCATAGATTTTGGTGACATGATTTTAAATTTCAACTTAACTTATTTATTATTCTGACTCATCACTCCATAGGTTTACAAATTTTAAATCTTAAACTTAACATTTTAATAGCATTGCTATGATTTTATATTTTGAGCTACCGGTAATTATTTTTTTAATATGCTATTATTTCAACAGGATGAATACAATTAGTTGTCAAGGCTTCATTTTGCTGGTGGGTGTCTGAAGTAGAGAGACTTAGCTTGATTGGTTTCTGCCAGATGTAACCATACCATGCAGACTTAATTCCACTTTTGATTCCTCTGTAAGTAGACTATTCCTCCAGAGGTCTGGAGGGTCATCTAGGTACTTTTTGGTAGACTTGAGGTGAGTGCCATGTTTTCTTAAGGGACCAAAGGCTTCAGCCTTGTTACTCTTCCAAGAATTCCATTTTTTACCAAGTGCTTTTCTGAAGGTGGCATTGTGAACATTGACCTTGGCTAAAGTGAAAGAGGCCTGCATATCCCTTGACATTGTTCTGGGATTCTTTGTGTCTTCCTCAATTGTTTTCTTCTGTTTCCCTGGAATGATTTTGACAGGAAAGCCTCTCTTGGGAAAATTCACAATTGTCTTAAGTCTTATTCTGAAACTCTCTGACTGTGTATAGGTGGAGACTGAAAGCTTTAAAGCTTGTAATCTTTATTAGACTTTTAGCATCTGGAGGTTATTTTACAGATGTCTTCGACATTTTTACTCTGAGTAAGACATGATGTTCATCTAGCATCTATGTGGTGAGAACTTCATTGTGCTAAGGGTGGGGGAAAGCTAATTTAAATAGGGCAGTGATGATCCAACCCTGATGTTGATTGTAGTATTCATACAAGTGGCTCCAGTTATCCCTTGAACTGAGATGATTGAACTGTGTAGGGTAGAGGGAAGTATAACTTTTCCCATTGACACATCACATATTGTGGGACTATATTTTATGTAATAAATGAAACAATCACCAAACTTTGATGTTAATTTATTCACTCAGACTCGCTTTTAGATCAGTAGGATCAACACAAAGATGTGGTATAGACAGGGGTGGCAGTCTGCAGAGTATGGTTTAAAAAGTCAAAATTGTGACTCTAAATATGTTTTTATGTACTGGTATGTCTGAAGGCTCAGGGATGAAACAGGTAGTAAGACCACAAAGACAATTATGCATTATTAGATTGGCTATATATGAAAAGTGGGGCACAGGTTTGTGCCTCCAAGCTGGCAGAAGTAGTCCTTGACTTATAGCAGTTCATTTAGTGACTACTCAAAGTTACAATGGTACTGTAAAAAGTGACATGACTATTTTTCAGAGTTGCAACCTTTGCAGCATCCCCATGATCATGTGATCAAAATTCAGATGCTTGGCAACTGGTTCATATTTATGACCATTGCAGTGTCCCAGGTCATGTGATCACTTTTTGCAACCTTCTAACAAGCAAAGACAATAGGGGAAGCCAGATTCATTTAGCAATCGACTTAGTAAGTTATCACTTGCAGTGATTCATTTAACGGCTGTGGCAAGAATGATCATAAAATGGGGCAAAAGCTTACTCAACAAACGACTCACTTAGCAACAGAAATGTTGTGCTCTATTGTGGTTGTACAATCAAGGACTACTTATACTTCCCAGACACCTCTTTTGAAATCAGATTATTTTTCTTTATTATTTATTTATTAAACAAATTTGTGCAGCCATGCAACTCACACACAATGACTATGGGCTATGATTACATCACAGATAGACAACATCTAAAGTGCCATCCAGCTCAAAAGGTCTTTAAGCCAGGTTTGCTTCTCTACATTTTCCTTTTTCAATGGAGAGCTGCCTGTGCCAATCCATCTTGTTTCACTTAATAGGTTCCATCTGCAATACTGGAGAACATCAGTATGGCTTCTTTGGTTCAGGGTGAGAAATTAATCATTTAAAGTCTTGAAAACATATATTAATTCCAGCATTTATTGAACAAAGAGTAGTGTGGTTTATGATGTTTCCCCCCCCCCCCCTATCGGGCTGAGTAGAATTGATATTGAGGATGATTCTAATCAACACAATGTCAGAAGAGATTTGAAACGACCCAAATTGTGAATGCAGCATGACCTCTTTCAGTTAAAGTGCTCCCTAGCTCTTAAAGACATTGTAAAAGATGGAAAAATTAACATAGAATTAAGCCCTTTCCATTGGAAGTTTATTTCAATGGTTAATCACATTCACTGTGCAGATGGTACATTTGATTTCTAGCTTGTATTTTTACTCCCCAAATTCAATTTTAGTAATTTTAGCCTTTGATATAGAGATTTCTCCCATGTACAGTAGATAGTTATGTTCCATAAACAAGTTGCTTATTAACTTTTTAATAAGATAAGCAGATTAGAATTGTCATAGGGGAAAGTTTTCCTGTTTTACTAGTTGCCCCTCAAATCATGCAGCAGTGTGTCAACCTGTTTCTTATACTGGTATCCATCATAAGGACTAATGATGATACATTCTGGAAATATTTATACAGAATATTGACTCACCCAGATCTGAGGTCCTTTTCCAGTGAAGTTGTACTCCCGGCCTGGAATTAAATTGCTTCTTTTGTTATCATGACCTGAATAAATATTAAAATTATAACCTTGTATTTCTTATATTAACTTACACACATGTGATTTGTGATTCCTTTAAAATGTTTTTCTTGTGTGTGTGTGTGTGTGTGTTGGTATGTGAGGTAGAACATGTTCCTTTGAATTCTCATAATAAGAGAAACTTGCTTTCTCTGATTTATGACAAAGTTGTATACCCTTTTTGGGTGTTGCTGGTGGCTAAGTAATTAAATTTATTTATTTAAATTTAAATCATCAATCCTACCAAGTATATTGGCCTTTGATCTTATTATACAGTCAAAATACTTTTAAGAATAGGTGCAAAGAAAGGGCTTTGTACACCATCATGGCCATTCTTGAGTGAGGGGAAGGAGGACAAACGCCAAAATGCATGTGTTGATACAAACTCTGCCCTTTTTGTATTGGAGTTGTGACATCACAAATACATAATGGGCATCCCTTACATGCAATGTTGTGATGCATGTTTCTTCGTTTGATGGAAACCTCTCCTTGCTTTGGGCATTCATGTACATCAGACTTATGAAAAAATGGGCCACAGTCAAGGTGTCTATGGAGCTTCTCAGTCACGGTTCTCCCAAAGGTGCTTTTTCAAAAGGCAACTGGACTGTCTTTGTTTTTTTCCTTGAAAAATGTCAGAACTGAAGGATCTTCTTGGATGAGAAGTGAAACATTTCCAAAACTAGGAAAGTTCAGTTGCCTCTTGAAAAAGCACCTTGGTGGCAATGGTCAAAATCAATCTCCTGGGCTCAGTAGCCCAGCTTTGATTAGAACAATCAGCAGATAATTAGGTTCCAGGTCAGACATCACTACTAAGTGTAGGAACCATCATTTTAGTTTTTCTTACTATCTCATGGCATGATAGGAAACAAAAATGCCAATCCCCATTTTCTTTATTCAGATGAATTTCTGCCAAAAAGCCTCTTCTGTAAAAAGTGAGGGATCGCCCATAAACCACTTTGCTTGTACCACAATAATGTAATATCTCCCATCTCTGCTCCAAAACACTATCATCTGTCTGTCTGTCTGTCTGTCTACCAACCAACCAACCAACCAACCAACCAACCAACCTACCATCTACCATCTACCTACCTACATATCTACCTGTCTCCATCCATCCATCCATCCGTACATCAATCCGTACATACATACATACATACATACATACATACATACATACATACATACATACATACATACATAATACGTCACTATGTTTATCCTTGGAAAAAAATATGAATATATGCATTTTTAGCATCAGAATTAAAATAAAGGCATTGAAATTACCTTTCTGTCTCTTATAGAGCATTCCAAGGGAAAGAGCCAAAATGCGTCATTCCAACTCTAGTAGCGCTTTGACTCATTTCCCCAAGAGTTTACATGCTTAGCTATGAAAGCAGCTCCAGGAAGATCGGATATGACTTGGGGATTTTTCCAATGCTTGGTGTCTTTGAGTAATTAAAAAGAAGTTTGTAAGATGTTTATCTCCTTTACAGCCTATAGGCAATGAACGTTTCTCAGAAGTCAAGGAGAACCACTGCTACAAACATCAATAAAGAGTGTAATGCACGTGATAAAAGGGAAACATTCACTGATAAGAATCCCTCCCTTGAGCTGTGCAATAACATAAGCCTACTTTGAAATTTTGTTCCATTAAATTACAGCCTCCAGAGTTGGGCTTCAAAAATTCAGTTGATCACTTGATGACAGCAAACAAAGACAGAAAAATATCTCTTTGCTGCCATCTAATGATGGTCCTGGGTTTTGTAGTCCAGATCTGTTATTCCCCAAAATGGCTGTCAATTGGCATATCTTGTGTGCACTGAGAAGGTGTGTAATACATTTAAAATAAAAAAGAAACTTAATTCTATGTGTAATTTATTCAGCAATACCATAACTCATTTGGTTCATCTTCATAAACACGAGTAGGATTTTGACTGGAATTTTCATTTTAAACTTAAAGTTACACCATAATGTTTATGATTAATACTTACAATTAAGCATATTAATTGGAATATACTTACACTCACCATGCCCCTATTGTCTTCACAAGTGAAAAAGAATAGGGACGTGGTGAGTATAAGTGTATTATGCTTTTTAAAGTCGATACTAGATTGCGTCACATGGAATTAATATTGTTACATTGTACCACAACCACCAAAGAAAGGTATCAGTTCATTAGCGCATGAATTTCAAAGCTCAAAAGAGTAGAAAATGAGATGGTGCTGTTGTAAGAACTTTGGAAATGTGTTATTGTACACAGAGAAGGGGCCCACTTGCCTGAATGAATTACTGGGGCTAATACGTCTTCAGACACATAATTTGACTAATTATGTAACACATTAGAGTGTTACACTCTACACGAACGAGAACAGTGCATTCTTGTAACACTACTAAACTTAATGGTTGCTGGGCTCATTAAATCTGGCTTAGGAAGAAGCAAAATGAACTCAGAATGCATGAATCCATCCACCAGTGGCATAGCATCCACTGGTGAAACAGGTTTCCTTTAACCTGCAGTCCCATGTGCAAATTAAATAGGTTTTTAAAAGTGAGTAGATACTTCTGAGTGGCTTTTAGAGATTACCTTGGAGAAGAAAAGAAGCTTGTCGCCACTCAGCAGTGGCTCATGTATGACACAAGAAGCTGAGAATAGAAGTCTAAAATATGGTCTAGATTGTTCTGGAGAAAGTATGTTCAGATGTAAACAATATAAAAACACTTTTGTTTCAAAAAAAAAATCTAAGGGGGAATATGATAGCAGTCTACATGTATCTTGAAATATAGCATGAATAAAGGACATGGAACTGAGCTCTGTTGAAATTGAGATCATGACAAGCATCAGGTTCAGGGGTAAAATTCAGTATGTTCTGACCGGTTCTGGAGAACTGGTAGCAGAAATTTTGAGTAGTTCGGAGAACCGGCAAATACCACCTCTGGCTGGCCCCAGAGTGGGGTGGGAATGGAGCTTTTGCAGTATCCTTCCCCTGCCATGCCCAACAAGCCATGCCCACAGAACCAGTGTTTTAAAAAAATGAATTTCACCACTGATCAGGTTGTAATGAAAGAAGAGTCAGGCTGAATATTAGAAGGAAATCCTTAATGATAAGAGTGAGGAACTAATTGGTCTGGTGGACTCCGTCTCAATAGAGGTTTTTAAACAGGGTCTATATGGATATACCGGAATAGTTCAGTAAATTCCTGTATTGAGCAGGAGAGTTTTCCTTGATGAACTATAAGCATCCTTCCATTTCGTATCTTTTATCCTCTAGAAGGTAAAATAAAAAGGTGAGTCTTTATTTGCTATAAAATTAAGAAAGCAGGGGCCAGTTGTAACTATCAAGAGAGCCTTCCACCGTTAGGGAAATTTATTTATTTATTTATTTATTCGAATTTATACCCCGCCCTTCTCCTTGTTAGGACCCAGGGCAGCGCACAGGCATTATTTAAAACCATAAATACAATATACATCATTAAAATATATTAAATTATTTAAACCCGTGCTAAAACCCACATTAAAACCCTACCAAAATTATAATTTATGTATAAAAAGTCATAAATAGAAGTTATTTATGACTAGAAAGTCATAGATCGAAGTTATTTCCTCCATGTTTGATAATGGACAATGATATTCTCAAAAATGTGTCCCCTGCAGAATGTAATCATTGCACATATTTGTAGCAAAACAGTGGACACTTTGGCCATTCAAAGTGAGGACTATAACACATACTACCCCTTTAAACTGGCAGTCTCATAAGGAATACATGCTATAATGTAAAAAGATATCAAGCCAGGCTTGGATAAACTTTTACCAAACCAATCTGACTGAGAAAAGATGGTGGTTGACAACCAAAGGAGGTTTGCTTAGCACACTCACACTTACACTCACAATCACTGATAAGCCCAGGAACACTACTCAGTCAGAGAGCATCCACAACCAATGAATGTAATCTTTTACACAGCCCCTTTCAGATTTTTCACCTTATGGTACAGAATTGGTTCTTTTGTCTTTCCATCCAGGGCATAAACTCAATTCAGTTACTACGAAGCTTATCAAGAGCCAAAGGACCACAGACAGTGGGATATTTCAGCAAACATAGAGTCTCGTGATATTCTTTTGCCTGATTTTTTGGGGAAGTGCTTTTTATTACATTTTTAAAAATGAGTTTGTGCTAAAAGCGTCATGTGATCCTTTCTTCAAACTGGCAGTCAATCATATAACCAAATTTAGCCCCAGTAAGTAGAGGGGCTCTGGAAATGAGAAAAAAAAGAGGATCGGGGTTTGCTTATAGATGGCATTCTTATAACCTGCTAAACACCATTGAGTGTGGAGTCAAACATAGATGCTGGACATTAACATTGCAAGTGAGAGGAAAACAAAGGCAAGGGATATGGGCTACCCATATTCCTCTCTAAAACTCCATGAACTGAATATTTGCAACTAAGAAAATAGGTCCAGTGACTTACTTTCTTGTAAGAATTATAGAACTAGTCAAGGAAAATCTCATTTCTTTTGACAGTCCTATTTGGATACTGCCACCTAGGATGGCAAGAGGCAAACACCAGATTCTCTGAGACTTATGGGAGGAGGGGGAGGAGGAGGAGGAGGAGGAGAAGAGGAGGAGGAGGAGGAGGAGGAGGAGGAGGAGGAGGAAGAAGAAGAAGAAGAAGAAGAAGAAGAAGAAGAAGAAGAAGAAGAAGAAGAAGAAGAAGAAGAAGAAGAAGAAGAAGAAGAAGAAGAAGAAGAAACAACAGCTTTCTTTCTTTGTGAGGGCTGGAAATCACTCACCCTGAAACAATAGGGGAAAATTATCATGCCTCAAGGCACAGGGTAAAAGATACAAAGAACAAATTCCTATGGAGGAATGCAGAACTTTTGCTGGGAGGTCATGGGGAAACATCTTCTTTGAGAAGGTAGCATGTGAGGTTCCAGACCCCTCTGAGTGCACATGGGCTCCTGTTGCTCAAAGAAAGCATCTTGCTCTCTCTTCCAGCTTAATGTAATAAAGTCCATTTACATGAAAAGATGCTGTTTTTAGCTAAGTGAATAATATCAGAAATACCTGCCATCTGAATGAGGTGTTCAAGAAATGACAGGTGATGATGAGAGATAATTAGCAAATGTTAGTAGCTGGGATTTTGTTTGGGAATGGAAAACCTGGCCTGACAAGGTTCTTCCTCATATGTAGTAGTTCCAGAACCTGTTTTTTCTTCAGCAACATTATACATAGCAATAGGAACAGCACTTAGACTTAGACACAGCTTCACAATGCTTTTATAACCCTCTCTAAGCAGTGTACAGAGTCAGCATATTGCCTCCAACAATCTTGACCCTTATTTTACCAATCTCAGAAGAATGAATATTCCAATATTTCAGGGGTGGCCACAAAGAAGAGGGAGTCAGACTATTGAGGGTAGAACAAGAAGCAATGGATGGAAACTAATCAAGGGGAGAAGCAACTTAGAACTAAGAAGAAATTTCCTGACAGTAAGAACAATTAATAAGTGGAACAACTTGCGTCCAGAAGTTGTGAATGCTCCAACACTGAAGTTTTTGGATATCTATTTGTCTGAAGTGGTGTAGACTTTCCTGCCTAGGGTTTATTTATTTATTTATTTTATTTTATTTTATTTTATTTGTAGACTGCACCCTCTCCCCGGAGGGACTTTAAAAAACATATATAAATAATAATAATAAATTCGAATTTATTAACCGCTCCCTCTCCCCACAGGGACCCGGGGCGGTGCACAGGAGAAACTAAAAACAATATAAACAATAAATACAAAAATACATACTTTAAAACACAATTAAACAATATTATCCCGTGCTAAAAATAATTAAAAACCCATTAAAATACATTTGAAATCTATAGACAGAGAGACTATCCAAGGCCGGCCAGTCGAAAGAAATGGGTCTTCAATTTCGTACGGAAGGAGCGGAGGTCAGTGGTCGTTCTGATATCGGGGGGAAGGTCGTTCCAGAGGGCCGGGCCCGCCACAGAGAGAGCCCTTCCCCTGGGCGTCGCCCGCTGACAAATACAACAATACAATATTTAAAATAGAATTAAATAATTTACCTGCGCTAAAAGTTTAAAATCTTAAAACCTTAAAACCCTTTATACTAATCCCAGCAATCCCTATTAAAACAATTTAAATTTATATTACAAACCTAGGAAGGATAGATTAGGCCAGACCGGCCAGATGAAAAAGTAAGTTTTTAGCTTTTGGCGGAAGGAGCGGAGGTCCGTGGTTGTTCTCAGTTCAGGGGGTAGGTTGTTCCAGAGGGTCGGCCCCATCACAGAGAAGGCCCTTCCCCTGGGCGTCGCCTGCTGGCACTGCCTAGTGGACGGCACCCGGAGAAGTCCCTCTCTGTGGGAGCGAATCGGCCGCAGGGATGTATGAGACAGAATGCGATCCTGCAAATAACTAGGTCCCGTGCCATGGAGCGCTTTGAAGATGGTAATCAACACCTTGAAGCACACCCGAAAGACCACAGGCAGCCAGTGCAGCTCGCGCAGGAGTGGTGTTACGTGGGAGAACCTGGAGGCTCCCAGGACTGCCCGCGCGGCCGCGTTCTGGACTAGCTGTAGTCTTTGGGTGCACCTCAAGGGAAGCCCCATGTAGAGAGCGTTACAATAGTCTAGACGGGATGTGACGAGTGCATGAGTGACTGTGCGAAGGGCGTCCCGATCCAATAAGGGACGCAACTGGTGTACCAGGCGGACATGGTAGAACGCCCCCCTGGCCACGGCCGTCACTTGATCTTCCATGGACAGCCGGGTATCCAGGAGGATGCCCAAGTTGCATGCCCTATCCACAGGGGCTAGATGTTCACCCCCGATGGCCAGTGATGGAATAAACTGGTTGTCCCGGGATGTCAGAAACCACAGCCACTCGGTCTTGGACGGGTTGAGTCTGAGTCTGTTCCTTCCCATCCAAACCCGCACGGCTTCTAGACACCAGGACTAGAAGACCTCTAAGGTCCCTTCCAACTTTGTTATTCCATTCTATTCTAAAGGCTAAATCAACCCTAAACCAGTTCTCATATCCTCCATTCCCATTTTCATCTCTGTTGGATGGTGTTTTCAACCTGATCACCTTTCTTGGTTTTAAAAGATGATGGAATTGAATCTGTCAAACTCAGAGGAACTATAATCAAACCCCAAAAATCTTTTATCGTTTACATTGGTGAAGAGTCCTCTTTTTCAGAATGTGACAAACCTGCTTGAAACATGAAGATATATTTCTGTATTTTAAATTTACCATCAATCCTCTAAGGCCGTGATGGTGAACCTATGGCACGTGTGCCACAGGTGGCATGCAGAGCCATTTGTTAGATCACGCGAGGCATTGTCCTGTCAGCTCCAGCTGACTTTGGCCTTCATTTTCAACCATTTTTTGCCCTCCGGAGGCTTCCCTGAAGCCTCCGGTGGCTGAAAACAACCCAATGCGCAAAACAGAAGTTCAGGAACAAACTTCCAGTTTGCATGTTGGACTGTTTTTCCCCTCTGGAGGCTTCAGGGAAACCTCCTGAAGCCTCTGCAGGGTGCTCGGGGGCGTGGGGCCCGGGGGATGGCTGTTTTCACCCTCCACAGTCTCCTAGAAAGCCTCGGGAGCCTGGGGAGGGTGAAAAACAGGTCCATCACGTGCCAAAAGCAGGGTGAGGGCAAGGGTCACACACATAGAATTATGAGTGTGGGCACACCCATGCATGTTCCCCCTGCACTCTCCCCATTTTGGGCACATGATGGGAAAAAGGTTAGCCATCACTGCTCTAAGGAGTTCCAAATAGCTCGGAGCAGGTTCTGGTTCCTGACACATCACTTGAGAAGTGAACAGAATTGGCATAGATAAGCTGTTTCTCCTTCTCAAAGTAGGATACTTAAAAAAAAACTAGAACCAGGGAGAGGAGCAACCTAGAACTAAGGATAAATTTCCTGACAGTGAGAACTATTAATCAGGGAACGACTTGCCTGAAGAAGTTGTGGGTGCTCCAACATGAGTTTTTTTAAAACAAGAGATTAGACAATTATTCGTCTGAAATGGTATAGGGTCTCCTGCTTAAGTAAGGGGTTGGACTAGAAGACCTCCAAGGCCCCTTCCAACTCTGCTATTTTGTTAAAGGTAAGTTGCCCTTTTCCTAATGCTCTAGTCTACAGCTTTCCCCCTCTTTCTTTTAGGAAATGATGACACCAGATCTTTATGCCAATTAAAGAAATTAGCCAAGCATTGAAGACCTCCGCAGTTCAAGGGATGACAGAGCCCTTCCTTCTAGGCTGATGGATGGCCCACTCCCCCTGAAAGGAGACTAAACCATTTGGAGTTCTTAATCCGTCATGATATTTTAGACTGGGAAAGATATTTCCTTCACATGATTATGCACACTGGATTTTCTTTCTTAGCAAAAAGGCAGGGATATATTAGATTTACTTCCAAATGTTTGGAAATGCCTGGGATGTTAATGGTTGATTTAGGCAACCGTTCTGTTTCAGGCAAGGAAAAGACTCATCATCCAGTCTGGTTTTAGGGGAAAAACAGTACATTGTACCAAAAGGCTGGCAAAGAACCTTCTCTAAGAATAGACAGAGCATCAGGCAGACACGTCATGGCCAATTTGACTAACTATCCAGTGGCTGCAGCTGCCATTAGTTAATCTTCACATAATTTGTTAAGAGTAGGGCTCTGTGAAATACTGGAAATAATTGTCTTTTCCCCCCCTGCTAAATTCTGTAGCTGTGGGCAGTTATTGGTATAATAACCGTCTGCATCTTGCAATCAGGAAAGATGATGGTTTATGACTCTGCACCAGCCAATGGTGTATAATGTATCTCTGAAGAGCGAGATTGACTGGAAACATATTTTTCAGCCTGCTTAAAACTGCTTAGACAGTGTCACAAAGGTCCCCCCAAATAAAGCATTCAGTGTATTTAGTGAAATTCTAGACTCTAAGTACATGCAAGGGCGCTGTAAGAGTCTAATTGGGTTGTAACATAAAACACTGTAAAAAACCAAGGTCTGACCAGCTTCATAATGTTATGTTAGGGGAATGCTTATAACTTCGCATGGCAAGCCTTGAGGTGATCTGTTTCTAAGGAGGCTAAAAGCTGGAAAGAAGGCAACAATTTGATATCGCCCCAAATTTAAATAATATTGGATGTTAGACAGAAATAAGGGGTTCATTTTTTTGTTTCAGTGAAGTAGAAAACTATGCTGAACTTCAGGACTATAAGCAGAAATATAATAATGTACAGTTACAGAAATGAAAGTCTGTGTTTCAGCCAATGTCTGCCTTTCTAACCAACATTGATTTCAATGGTGATTAAAGGCATGGTTCACACTTCACCCACATGATTGGGTTTGATTAAGTCAGAGCCTTCAAACTTGGCAACTTTAAAACTTATGGACTTCAATTCCCAGAATTCTGGGAGTTGAAGTCACAAGTCTCAAAGTTGCCAAGTGTGGGGGCTCTGGACTAACTAATCTCCAAAATGGGTTGTTCTCAGTTCTGGAAAAGCAGAACTGTTTGCTGAGTAGGATTGTGGAAGTCATCAGAAAGAGTGCTTAAAGTTGTGCAAGGTGCAGATGAAGCATCTCTTTTTTTCATGGTACTTCAGAATCTAGCTGTTTCCACAAGTGGATGTTTTAATGACTTAAAGAGGTACTTCAAATATGCTTCCATGTGTCCCAAAGGATCAGTTTCAAACTATTTGTGCATTCCTACCTCTGAGTTTATCTCACTACATTTAACAGATTTTAGTCTGAAGTATGTATTCATATTGCAGGCCCAAACAGAAGTGGATTATTTCACAAGGACCAAGAAAGATATTTGGAACAACACAGAACAAATGACCCTCATGAGAGCTACATCCACTGACTTTTGCAGATTTGTGTGGAATACTGCACCCATTATGTGGTATTGTTATTTTTAATTACAGGTAAATCGTGTGTTGCATAATTTGGTGACTTGGTGTCTGTTTTCATATGTCTTCAAATTAAAACAAATATTAAGAATTGAAAGAAGAATTTGCTCTGATCAGTTTGAATTTGACCATAAGAGACGATATAAAATACATCTTGAATGTCTCTGCTAATAATAATAAGATAAGAAAGTACCTATGGTAGTGGTAGGAGCACCCAGGGGTGTGATTCCTAAGCGGGGAGAGCTCTAAGGAACAACATTGTCAACATTTAAGTAAACAAGCTGACGTTTGTATGATTGAATGGATACAAAATTTAAAAGGACAATTGATATGCAACAGTGGGAGTATCAATAAAAGATAAATATAAAATTTTATATGAATATTATACTCAGAGAAAACGGAAACATTTTTGTTAATATATATTACCCCATTTTGATTATCCAAAATAAATCATTCATAATTTTAAAAAAAAAATCCTATTAGTGCAATAATTAGGTTGGATTATTTGCCATATGTGGTGGCAATGTTATAAAACTCAAGAGTTCTTAAAGATGATTCATCAGGCAATGGAACAAATCATAAATATTGATTTTTCTTTCTAAGTAGCTTTTTTTGTAAGCATTACTAAACCTTACATTCTTAACAATTATTTTGATATTGGATACTTTTCATGGGAAAATATATGCAATTTCTGCTTCAGAAGAATGGGAGACTAAGCTGTAGGAGTATGCATTAATGTAAAAAATAAGTATATATTAAAAAAAAAATCTGAAAGGAGAATTTAACATGAAAACTATAATTATCATTCTGTACATAGAATCTTACCACATCTTCTTAGAGTTTCTCTCAAGATAAAAAATTAAAAAACTAGATTTTCCTAAATGGGGCAGAAACTCCTGCTAATTTTTTATTCTGATTGATAACTCCTATTATATTGGTTCCCTATGTTTATTAATTACTTCAACAATAGTTAAAATTATTATAAAATTATTCTTTTCTGTCATATAAACTTATGTTATCTTGAAAAATTTTGTTTAATTTTGTATAAGACTAAAAAGAGATTTAAATGTCCTTTTTTCTTAATTTGCTTCTTTCCCCACCTTTTTCTCTCTCCCAGATTTACATATGTTATGAAGCACCTAACATAATTTATAATTTTCCAATTGAAGTTAGTTTTTCTTTAATAGGAATTAGTAAATTTTGGAACACGGTAATCCTTGACATGCATTGAACATACGGAACAGTAACACAAAACATATGAAAAGTACTGGGAAAAAATAAAAAGATTACAAATGTCAGAATTAGTCTGATCAAACTAGATCAAAATAATCTTTTTTTCCCTCTGTAATGTTTAAAGTGGAAAACATCCCATTTTCATATAATACACAGCTCTATGTAGTTTGCAAATTAAATGCATTTGGAGCATGAAGGAATGAGGGGAAAAGTGTTGCGCTGTATGTGTGTTTGTGTGTGTGTGTGCGCGCGCGTGCAATACTTTTTTTAACCATCGTCTATGCATATATTTTTAAAGCCTTGACATTGTTAAGATGTGATTGAAAGGAATGAAGTGTTAATTTAAGAAACATGTTGCTGGTTGCAGAGAAACTAAACATAATTAACATGTATCCTTTGGCAAATGTATATAAGGCTGCAGACCTCTCAAACCAGCGGAATAAAGTATGCCTGCATTTAGTATGAGTTTATGGTCTGTGGGGATTTTATTGTTTAGATTTAATATGAAGTGCCGTTTTTCTTCCTTTTTAAAAAAAAATAATCATTTACCTTACTTTTCAGGCCGATCATTTTCTGAAAGGTTTTGTGATTAACCACATAATATTTTTATTGAGTTGCTTCACATACATTTGGGCACATGTATTGACTGAGCCCATAGGGCATTGTAGGTTTAAAGATTTTACTAATAAACGTGTTCCCCTTTGTACAGAGGCTGCTAATTAGTGTTTTTAAACAGCTCGATGTTTAATTCTTTGAAGGCACCCTATCAAGGGCTAATATAAAAACTGTTTATGTAGGAGGGTATACAAAATAAGGTGTTAAACACAAACATAAATTGAGGGGCTGGAGCTTCCCTACAGTGCTAATTTTATATTTGCTTTCATCTCACTTAAAGTTAAAATGTCGGCATTACAACAAGAAATGTGTTCCATGTATGCCTTATAGATTATGCAAGAGGCATCACAAACACATTGTAAGCATTGGCTCTATGGCATCTGAATATATTCTTTAAATTATCACTTTAATAAGAAAAGACGTATTGCTAATTATGGGAGAAACAACTTTTGTGTAGTAATTTTACTTGATAACATTTAATTTCAGAAAAATTGGTCTGCTGTAGTTGACAAAAAATATAAGTACAATCAAAAATTTATTATTGGGGATTTCATCTAATAAAATATTACTATTGCAATTTTGATTGTTGCTGTATTGACTATCACCTCTTTTATACCACTATCATCATTCATAAGAGTAACAATAAAAACCCTGGAGAAGACAGGCCTACGAAGAAAGTATGTTCTCCAACTCTCCTCTGAAACCCTCCTGTGCTGATAGGAAGGCAAGACATCTAATAATATGATACAGGTCTTGCAGGAATATTATACATAATTTTAGTTCCAAGGTGAAATCCATCTGATGTATGAAATGGTATAAGAATGTATTTACCTTGAACAACAGTACTTCAGAAGAGTAGTTCTCCTGTTTCCAGTCCCTCTATGTGTCTTGATATTTGCTTACTTTCTGAATCAGATCAAGGGACCATAAGTATTTTTTTGTCTCCTGTTGGTAACTACAATAAGTGGCTGTAGTTTCTTCGTTGTTTCTTCATTTTCTTTAAAGAGGCAACATTTGCTATCTGTTGCCTACTCAATTCTGTGTTCACAAGCATTTGTTTTTAAGATTGGTGTGATATAAACCAAGACTTTTATCAGTTCGTATTTGGGGCTCCCACCATATTTTAACCTGCTCCGTTTCAACTATATGTTCCCAACATTTTTTTACAATTGGTACATAATTTTTATAGAAGTTCCAACGAATCATTTTGGTGACTGTGTTATATCATTATTTATAATCAGTTTATGTGATCTTATTTCACGAGTTGTGTTTATGATCTACTCTTTCTTTTGCCTCTTTGCACAATCTGTATTTTGAGTCATGTGATGATTTTTCAGTTCTGAACTTGATTGTATTACTCTGAATAGCTTGCTCTTGAGTAGCCAAAATCAAGCCTTCAGTTTCTTTTCTTTTCTTAATGTTCCAATTGTAAACTATTGCCAGGTTTTATTTTTATCTATTTTCCCATCACTCTTTTGTAGAAATTGACAATAAGATGCCTCCTTATCAGCAATCTGTTTATGTATTTATTACATAATTTCAATGTTCACTTTTTGTTTACATTTAGTCATTTTAACTTGTTTATTCCACCTGATACACCAGTTGCGCCCCTTTCTGGATCGTGACGCCCTATGCACTGTCACTCAAGCCCTCGTCATCTCCTGCCTGGACTATTGCAACGCTCTCTACATGGGGCTGCCCTTGAGATGCACCCGGAGGCTCCAGTTAGTTCAGAATGCGGCTGCGCGGGGGATTCTTGGAGTCTCAAGGTACTCCCATGTAACACCTCTCCTGCACGAGCTGCACTGGCTGCCTGTAGCCTTCCGGGTGTGCTTCAAGGTTTTAGTGACCATCTTTAAAGCGCTCCATGGCATAGGTCCTGGTTATTTGCGGGACTGCCTCCTACCACATACCTCCCTTTGACCTGTCCGCTCCCACAGGGAGGGCCTCTTGAGGGTGCCGGTCAATGCCAGTTGGTGACTCCCAGGGGAAGAGCCTTCTCTGTGGCAGGCCCCCCCTCTGGAATGACCTGCCCCCTGACCTCCGTACAATCATGGACCTACGCCTCTTTCGCCGGGCTTTAAAAACATATTTTTTTCATGTGGCCGGCCTGGCATAGTCCTTTATTAGTGATTTTTAACTTGGGTTTTAATTATGAATTTTCAGCACGGGTTCTTAACTTGATTTAATTTATTTTAATTATATTTGATTGTATTTATGACTTCTGCTTGTATTATTCCTGTGCACCGCCCTGAGTCCCATTGAGGAGAGAGGGTGGTATAGAAATATAATAAAATAAAATAAAATTAAAATTAAAATTAAATTAATTCTTGACCATCTTTTATAATAACTTCTGCCACTGCTTCTATTTTAGATTATTATTAATCTCCTGGTTTAAATATTTAAATATCAAATAAATTATTCTTAATTTCTTCAAATTAGATTAAAACAATTGTATATTATCTTTTACTAGTTGTACTTCTTCCTCAAAAATAGAATATGCAAGAAATTATACTATACTCAATGTTTTCCATGTTTCCATCTGTTTTTGTTTATTTAGATCTAACTATTGCTCCCAAGCAAAAAAAATATATATATTTATGCTTTGACAGGTTAAAAATAATTGCTGATATTGATTTTTATTTTGTATTTCATCCTTAATTCTCTGTATTACAGTTAGTTTAAGTTTATACAGGTCATGTTCTGCTTTATAAAACATAGCTTTTAAAGTAGAAGCTGCTGTCTTTCATTCTCTTTCTCTTATACAGTTTATACAAGCACCACTCTCAGGACATGGACAGGTTAAAATATCCATGATCCAATGGACTTAGATTTAAAATTATAGATTTTCTTAATTTCATATCTAACTCTATTATCATAGCAACAAAACTGGACATGGCTGAATCTTATTAGGTTAGTGCTCATCTAGTTCTTTTAGCCTTTGGGATAATTCAATGAGCTGTTCCTGGTTTTGTGTATGTCAATTAAGGAAAAAGTAAATAATTCTATATGGTTTCCAAGCATGGAACAGTAACATTAATCTTTTAAAATTCACTTTAGGATTTATGTTAAGTGCTGAACCACCAATGAAGCTTGAGTCGTACATATTTTAAAGCTAATTGTGTGTGTTAGAGGAGGGTTCTTGAGCAAAGGCTGCTGCATAAAAATGGATGCTGTGCTGAATTTCGACTTGCAATTTCTCAAAAGTTTATCTCCCTCACAGACACCAGCTTCTGCCTTTTATTCTCAAGATGCTTCAGAATTTCTTCTGGATTTTTATTTATGATCCTTTTAAGCCTATAAGCTTGTTATAAATAGTAATTTTTTTGGGACATAAGTTTCAGTGAGCCTGAGGCTCCCCCGAACTGTCCCCACCTGCCAAATTAAAAAGCACGATAATAGAATTTTGTTATGTTGTCTTCCATCAGGGATTTAAATGAAATGAGGGATTCTGAGGGAAGCCAATGAGATCACTGGCTGTCAGGAAGAGGATTATACACTGAAAGGTTATTCTGTTATTCTGACATTGTCCTGCATCTTCATCCCAGCAACACCTCATAAACACTTTTGTACAAGAAATGACCCTGGGGTCCTTAGTCCTACCTGAGCTTGGTGTTTGCTTGCAGATATTTCATTACCTGACTAGGTAATATTATCACTGCTATTGAGTATGGGGTTTGCTCACTGTTTCTATACAGTTAACAGTGTTCTGTCCGCTTTAGCATACAGTCTTGCTGGCCACATGGCCATGGAAATGTCCTCAGACAATGCTGGCTCCCTCAGGTAAGAAATGGAGATGAGCAACTCCTCCTAGAATCAGAACTACTGGATAGGGGAAATCTTTAAATTTGTATTTATATACAATATAGGGTACAATATGGGGTTTGCTTCCTGTAAAGATATACTTGCCTTCTTATTAACACCTTTATTCTTTCTGTGGAAAAAAAAATGATATAAATTATCCAGGGAAAACAGAGCATGGTTTGGCTCTGCAACCAAACAAAACAGACACAGACTTCAACAAATAATTAGAACTGCAGAAAAAACAATTGCTACCTTCCATTGAGGACCTGTATACTGCATGAATCAAAAATAGAGCTGTAAAATATCTAAAGACCCCTCACATCCTGGACATAAATGGTTTCAACTTCTACCCTCAAAACGACACTATAGGGCACTGCACACCAGAACAATTACTGGACACAAGGACAGTTTTTTCCTGAACGGCATCATTCTACTAAACAACTAATTCTCACAAAACCGTCAAACTATTTACTAAGACTATATTACTATTATTCTTCTCATCCTTCCTATTACCTATCTCCTCCCACTTATGACTATAACCATGTTGCTTATATCTTTACAATTTATATTGTTCTGTTTGTTTCCTAGTAAGATTTGATTGCTTATTAGTAACCTATGACTATCACTAAGTGTTGTATCTTATGATTCTTGATGAATGTATTTTATTTTTCTTTATGTACACTGAGAGCATGTGCACCAAAGACAAATTTCTTGTGTGTCCAATCACACCTGGCCGATAAATAATTATCTATCTATCTATCTATCTATCTATCTATCTATCTATCTATCTATCTATCTATCTATCTATCTATCTATCTATCTATCTAATCTATCTATCTATTTCTCCCCCTCCTTAATTTCTAAGTGTGTTTAAATAAATTATTAAGGATAGAAAGTAGCTCGGTTTCAAAACAGTGTTTCTTTTTTGGTGGGTGGGTTGGAGGACAGTAGGGATTTTATTCCAGCACCTTTATGTAAGGATTTAAACTGTTCTCATCAAAGAGTTAAACAGCCAAGGGCTTTTAAGCATCTCATTTTACTTATATACACACAACCCATTATAACCTGCATAAACAAGGATGACAAGTTGAGATTAATGAGAGTCCCAAAGTGACAGAACAATTTAATTGTCAGAAATCATAGGAGGTGAACTTTGCCAGCATATTTATATAAAACTGCCATGGTCTTAAAAACTTCCCTAATTGATTATGACCAATAAGTAATAACTATGTGAGTCCAGTTTTCTGATATATCAGAAGCAAGTGACCCATAAAAGTTAACTCTGGAATAAAGCTGCAAAAGGGGGAAAAATGAAAACATTTTGATGCACAATGCTGTGAAAGTTATTATGCAGCCGACACTTTCTTACTAGTTAATATTTACTAAGAATCAACAAATCCACATTTTTGGGAAATAGAACACAAATGTGATCTAGCGGTCTTTGCTTAGACCTGCCTTCCCCAACTGGTTCTTTCCAGATGTATCAGGACCAGCAGATTTCCTGGCCAGCCAAGCAAAGGCACTGCAGCCCTGAGCAAATCTGGAGAGAGCCAGAAAGGGGAAGTCTGGCTTAGAAGATTTAGTCATCAGTCTGAGTGATGGATCTGCATTAGAAGGGTGGGACAGAAATGTTTGTATACAGTCGAAGGAAACTTAAAATAACCCATTTTATTCTACTTAAAAGAAAAGAACCCTGTATAAATAAATTCAGGATCAAGTTACAAGTAATGACTATTTCAGATAGATACAAAATACATTTGTACATTAAAATATTAAAAGAAAAAAGAAAAGTATACAGGATAATCCACAATTGAATCTTTGACCAAGAGCATGCCATTAAAGCCTCTAATGCACACTCAGTAAACTAAATTTTGTAGTGTGATGGGAAATTTCTACACATTGGATTTAACAGGATGTAGGTAATGTGTGCTTTTTACCTCTATCCTTCCTACCAAGTTCAATATAAAAATAAAAATAAAAATTGGCTGGACTATCTATAGATGGACATGGGCCAGTGTACATTTCCTAGTATTGTGACTGAAATGGCTATAACCAAATGCCTTTTTCAGCTCAGTGAAGCATCAAACCACACCATAAGAAAATGTGGTTCTTTGGTTTATATAGTACTTGTGTGGATCAATAATGATTGGCTGATGACACACTGGTTCTCTTCACACTCCTCTCAGAAGAAGAAGAGCTATGATCCTATCAAATCTTTATGTGCATTATCTTTCATACTTTAGGTTTCTGAATAAATAATGTGGCACTAGATGGACACCAATAATTGGCCATTGTGTAGCATGCAGTCCTAAAAGTGGTAGAGCCACAAAAACAAAATAGCCAATAAAGGCTGATACAAGGCAATTTAATTTACATTAAATTAAATTAATTGGAAATTTTAATTTTGATTATTCTTTAGGTCATCTTTTAGAGATAGAAAGAAAGGATACCTTAGGTGGAAAAATAAAAGTACTAGAAAGGTGTGTTTGTTTGGAGATATCAAGAGAACTGATGCTTACTGGGGAAATATTCCATTGATAGATCTGCTCCAGGGCCACTTTTGCACTCTCCCCCCTCTTTCATATGTGAGCTTTATACAGATTACATTATGGCATACATATTTTGAATTACGATTTCTCTTTATAAATTTTGAAAAATAGGAAATTCAACATGAATGGAAAGTTCAGATTTTCTATATGTTTAGGGGCCTTAATAACAACATTAGACATTTCATATTCGTTCATATTAAAAAAGAACCAAATTAGGCAGCTTTAATATATTTAATGAGAGGATGTATTGGATAATCCCCTCCTTTTCAAATCAAATAAAATTTGTCTTGAGGTAAGAGGGAATTAGTTTCCTCCAATTTTAACATTTATCTCCTGGCTATTATTTAATTCAATTTTCTCCAAAGTACATCTCTCTATACATACACAATATGCATTAAGACTGTTTATACTTCAGTAGTGTCAAATAAAATGTCTTTATAATCATGTTACAGTACTTTGCATAAACAACAAAATATAACAAAAATAATATCCTTAGGAGATAATAGCAATTAAGAAATTGGGAAAGGGGAAAAAATTCTTAATTTGGGATACTGTGAAAAGCAAGAAAGCACTTTTTAAAAATAATATACTTGTTCTATAAAATAATGAAATATTTGTAGAAGTTAATAAAATAGAAAAGTAAAAAAAGGAAGCTGGTATAATCAAGCAATGAAATTTTACAAAGGAGGGAAAATATAGGTGAAATACAAAAAAAGTAGAGTACTCTATTAATGAACTCAAAGAGTGAATGTCAACAGGGCTGGAGATGAAATGAAGTCACTGAAGAATGAAGAGAGAAATGTCAGCATGCTTGCTTAACTTCTAGGTATGCAGAAGTGCAAGTTTTTTTTTAAAGAAAAAGAGACATAGAACGAAACCTAAAACAATGAATGAGGACTAACCTAGTTGAGCGGCCTCCAGGAATCCTGCGCCAGTTGGGAAAGACTGACAAAAAATCAGCAAAAGGGGGTGGGTAGGGAAAGAGTTGGATTTTGATTGACTCCGTTAATCTCTGTAATAATGGTGGGCGACATAAGGCTCCCCAGATGTCACTGAGCATAATTTCCAGCAGCATCAGCCAAAATGGGAAATGGTGACACATGTTTGCAGTAGTCTTTCAGAGACATTTGAAGACCAACGTGAAGGCCACATTTTGCATTTTTTTTTACAAGTTAACAAGGCTTGTTTTGCCTATCTACCCAATGGTTATTACACTCTGGCTCGGTTAACTTGCTTTTCAGTTACGTGAATCCTCTCAAGCGTCGTCAAGTAGTATAAAAGATGAATATATGGTTTGGGCATTTCACAAGCCACTTTCATAAACTTGGATTATAGAATAGTTGTTCATATCTCAACAGGAACTGCCAAGTCTGGCCCTGAGTTTTACTTTACAAAGGGTGATCATCTATTTCATGGAAACACAAGGGCCATGAAATGCATGGCTTCATGGCTCTCAAGAACCTGCTTAAAATGGAAGGTGGGGGGGGAGGGAGAGAGAAGAGGAGGGGAGGAAGAGGGAGGGGGGAGGGAGGAAGAAGGTGAGAGAGGGAGCGAGAGAGAGAGGGAGCGAGAGAGAAAGTGAATGAATGAATGAGAGAAAGGGAGGGCGGGAGGGAGGGAGGGAGGGAGGGAGGGAGGGAGAGAGAGAGAGAGAGAGAGAGAGAGAGAGAGAGAGAGAGAGAGAGAGAGAGACGCCCCTGCAGAGAAAAATCTTGTCCATTCCTACAACACTAGAGAGCCAATGTATTATAGTGGTTAAGTCACCAGGTTAGGAACCAGGAGTCCATGTGTTCTATTTCTTGGTGACTTAGAGCCAGTCAGTCTCTCAGCCCTCAAAGCAGGGAATGGCAGGCCACTTCCGAAAAACCTTGACAAGAAAAACTTGTCTAAGCAGTCATCAGGAATGAATACTGACTGAAAGGCACATGTGTGCACACACACACACACACACACACACAAACAAACACACTGGCTCCATCAGAAAGCCTGCATAGTCTAAATCCCAGGCAAATGTAACAAACCATCAGAAAGGAGAACAAATAGGATTTTGAAGTTATCCATTGTCCCAACTATCTGGCCACAAACTGGGCAGGCAGAAAGATTATCAGGTCACTATCTCTCTCATGACAATGAGACAAACTATATTATGCTTAAATTACAAAAAATATTCATTTAGCCTGTTCAAGGGTTGGTCTTGAGTCCAGATCTGATGTCCAGGAAACAGGCTGCTCATTTCATATTCTTCTGGGCATAGACTGTTGAGGGGTCTTTCCAGTTCTGGAGGCCGGTTGAGAAACAGGTCCCCCCTCCCACGTAGGCAAAAACAAACATTCAAACTGCTGATAACCTTTTCTTTTTCTTTTGGCAAAAGGGAGTGGCATTTTCAGAAAAGTTAGATCAGGGGCTGAAGCATGCCAAAGTTCCTAGGAATCAGGCATCATCTAAAAGCAGAGTATTGATCATGACAATGCCTGCTGAGATTATTTCTTCAGCACCCTGAAAAGTTCAACTAATCCTTGGCAAGTGCAATTTGACCTAGGCCCAGCCCTGCCCTACCTTTCCTTAATCTCTCTGATGACACTATCTGCAAAGTATACCAAAGTAAGACATACACGCCTATAAGTGGCACCAAAATGGGCTAGGGAAGAAGACACTGCTGACAAGGTCAAAGGAGAGAGAGAAAAAGACACACAAGCAAAATTACTATTTGCAATTATGTTACACCATAAACACACACACACACACACACAGAGTGGGTAGTTAATGAATGGGTAAATGAAAGACAGAGGAGGATTGGGTAAAAACTAGTACACACCCATATTCAGGTGTGGCTGCTGTGATTATGCCTTGATCTTTGCAACCCCATATTGTTCCAGGTTTCATAGGAGAAGTTAAATCTTGTGAAGGATTTTTAATTATAAATACAGCCACATTTGGGACCAGAATTTCCACTGCTAAGCAAGGAGGTTGTTAAATGAGTTGTGCCTGATTTTATGACCTTTTTTTGCTACACATTTTAGGTGAATCGCTGCAGTTGTTAAACGAAACACACTGTCATTAAACAAATCCAGCTTCCCCCATTGATTTTGCTTATCAGAAGTCAGTTGGGAAAATTGAAAATGGTAATCACAGGTTCGCAAGATGCTGCAATCCTTGTATATATTGTCCCTGCCAGTTGCCAAGTGCCTGAATTTTGATTATGTGACTGTGGGGCTACTGGGATGGTCATAAGAGTGAAGATCAGTCATAGGTCACTTTTTTTCAGAGGCATTGTTAATTTTGAACTGTCACTTAACAAACGCTTGTAAATTGAGGACTAACTACAGATAAAAATTAGAGGCATCCATCCTGCTCTTAATCTTTTGAGCCTGGCCAATCATTTACAATACAGACAAGCAGTTGCTTAAAATGTGGTGGTGAACTTGCACTCAGACATTCTGCATTGTGTACTGATAAATACTAAGAGTATTTGTGTACTGATAAATACTAAGTTCTTTGTTTTCTGTTCAGTGCTGTGAGGCCATTTTGAAATTATTTTGTTACTATTTAGAAAAACATACAATATTGTTTCCCTGCTGAGAATGTAGTCAGACAAAGAGGACAAATAGGAAATATGCAACTTTTTTTTACAAAGAAGAAATAAAATTACAACAATCAGGTTAAAGTAGATCCTTGCAAGATTTCTATGGTAAAAAACAGAAAGGAAGGAAGGAAAAAGAAATCAAGAAGGAAAGAAGGGAGGGAAGGAGGGAGTATGGCTTACTCTATTCTATGCTGGGTCCAGGCTTCAGCCCAAATTGGACCCCTACTTCTTTATTTATATATTTGCAATTCTGTAAGAAAACAAAAACCAATTATATATATATATATTTGTATTCTGTTTTGGACTATGCTATCTTTTCTGGCAATGTGTAAAGGAACATCTTAAAGGCAATTCATTTCATTAAGAAACATTCTGGATTTCACAGCTGTGATTCTGAAAGATAGAAAAACAGTCAACTGGGTTTTTTCAGATTTTTCCAAAAAATCCCACATTTATCCAATGATGATGATGAATGTTGACTGTATACCGAATGTTTGACATTGTTAGCCCCATCATTTTAAAGAGAAATCACATCCCCTTGTTCTCATTAAATAACCTTTTCAAATATTCTTTTAACAAATGCCTTCTTTTACCTTAAATCTTTATAACAGTTTTTTCTAAGTAAGAAAATTACATAGTGCTAAAATTATTGAGATTTCTTTAAAAATATTATATTAAAAAACATGTTTGAATAGAGGGGGGTAATCAGAAAACACTGATCTTCAACTTAGGTGAGGATCAATGCTAGATGATTCAACAAGTGGTATTTAGATTTTAATTGAACAAGTTTCTAGGTCTCATGGCATAAGGCAGTGATGAAAATTATTTGTGTTACATATTTAGAAAAGAAATTCTTCAGCCACCATGAGCTTCAAGGATCATATTTTAACATTATCATCAATATGCGATGCTTTAGGGCAGGACTGCTTTGCTATTCTCAGAATAATAAAATGGGTTATAATGGTTGGCATTTTTGCTGGAAAGATTAAAAATATTTTTTCATGCTTTGCTACTGCAATTCTCCATTAGCAGTCCAAATGGGGGCTTCAGAGGTCTCAAAAAGTGAGTAAGGGAGCACCAGATGGCAAGATGACATTATTTGCCCTAACATAAAAGTTATGGATAATTTTGTAAAAATTCCAACATATCATTTAGAGAGCTAAATGAGATCTAGCTTTTCCCCTGCGTTGTGCTGGGCCAGGGGTCTGCAAAGTCGGCTCTTTTAAGGCTGGCTGGGGAATTCTGGGAGTTGAAGTCCACCAGTCTTAAAAGAGCCGACTTTGCAGACCCCTGTGCTGGGCTGTCTCTTGTTTTCACTGCCTGAGCTGAGCGTCCTTGCCCTGCCTTGGGTCAAGGATCCTTATGCCCTCAGATCTTTCTATCAGTGGGGAGTGTTTCCTGCAGTGATCTACAATGTCAGTCAACAAAAATCCATACTGTTGGCCTTACAATAACCCGTGGGAAGAAGGAGTTGTTCAGCTTTGTTAATCTAAGTGTTAATCAGAAATAATATCCATATTAATGCAATTTCACAACAACCCGGTGGAACCTCAGGTCATTCTAATCCAGTCCGCTGCCAGTTAAACAACAGGCCAATAAACAACCGTAATTTTGGAAAAGCCTTGTTACAGTTAAACCACTTTTGTTCTCACACTTTTACTTAGAAAGTCCAAAGTGGTTAAATTTGACAGGTCCTTTGTAGGCAGGCTTGAAAAATAACCTATTTAAAAATCTCCAAGCCTTGCACATGATCTCACTGGGAAACTATGCAGAAGATACTTTAGAAGCAAATATGCACCAGAAATTACAAATTTTCTCTTGCGCTCTCTCTCCCTCTCCCTCTCTCCCTCTCTTTCTCTCTCTTTCTGACCCGCTCTCTACCTTGGAATGTCTAGAACTGTGAGAATTATAAGGTCAGGCAAAATGTGCAGGCCCACAGCTAGGAAAAGCGACCATGCCTTATTTGGAGTCTACACAGACATGGAAACTGGAGCTGTATAAATGAAAGGGAAGATTTTTCCCTTTCGCTTACATGCCTAGTCCTTGACCTATCCCATTTATAGCTTCCTTTAAGATTCTATGTCTTGCTAGTTCATTTCTTTCTTAAAAGTCTTCCAACAAGGCTTTCACTTCAGGCAGGGACACATTATACTAGGAAGGAAGGCTGGGAGAGGAGAGCTTTAAATCACACATCCTGGAAAAGGCACAGAGATTACCAGATGAATTGCAACGCTATAGATTCACTGAGGAAAAAAACAAACTCCTCACCTTCAGGAGTATCTCTCTATGAAGATACACTGAAATCTGTCTGTGGCAGGGTTGGGTTCCTGCCAGTTCTAACCTCTTTTATAGAAGAGGTTCCACAAATCTACAGTGCCGTTTAGAACCGGTTCCAGCTTCCTCCCCCCCCCCCCCATCTGCACATCATCAAGGTGAAGAGCGAGAGGAGGAATTCTGGAAGTTGAAGTCCACAAGTCTTAAAGCTGTCAAGTTTGGACACCCCTGGAGTTTTTTTTTCTAAAGGTTTAGGGGTGCAAGGGTCTTGTAACTTGACAGCTTTAAGACTTGCATGCTTCAAATGCCAGTTTCTGAGCCAACATTTTGGTTGCTAAGCAAGAGCGTTGTTAAGTGAGTTTCACCACATTTTACAAGTTGGCCACGCCCACCCAGTGACACGACTGACAATCCACTCCCACCCAGTCACATGGCCAGCAAGCCACTCCTACAAAGCAGGCAATACCTACAGAAGAGGTTCTAAAATATTTTGAAAGCCACCACTGGTCTGTGGATATAGTTCACTCAGCTGAAATAGTAAAAACAAGCAAATAAAGAACAACAAGCTCATGGGAATCTTTTAATGGTTTAATATTCTCTGGTACAGGGGTGTCAAATTCGTAGTCTGCAGGCCGGATGCATCATGCGCTGGCCACGTCCATCCCTAGTATAGCGAAGGGAGGAGGAAGTTCTGATACATCATGTGATGACAACTGTGGTATAAATCAAACCAACAAGCCCATGGTTTTCAACTTGTGATGTTATTCTCCAGATTTTTTTTAATACCAGTAGATCTCAACGTATAACAACAATTGAGTTCAAAATTTATGTTGCTAAGCAAGACGTTTGTTAAGTGAGCTTTCTCCCATTTCGCGACCTTTCTTGCCACAGTTGTTAAGTCAAACACGGCAGTTATTAAGTTAGTAACATGGTTATTAAGTAAATCTGGTTTACCTACTGATTTTGCTTTCACATGATTCCCAGGCATTGCAATCAACATAAATGTGAATCAGTTGCCAACGATCTGAATTTTGATCATGTAACCATGTTGCAACAGTTGTAAGTGTGGAAATGGTCATAAGTCACTTTTTCAGAGATGTAACTTTGGTCACTAAATGAACTATTATAAGTCGGGGACTACCTGTATAACCAAATTCCCATTTGCTTTACAGAGGAAGGATTTTGTCTCAGGCATCCAAATTCCCATGAAGATAGCACCTCTTCTATAAAAGAAGAAGCACTGTGTGTTCACCAGGTATGTGCAACTTCTGTCTGCTGAAGACATTAACTTTATTAATCTTACTTTCCCACCCTCAATTTTGCCCAACTTGGTACCTTCTGGATACTTTGAACCATTTAAAGCAGTGTTTCTCAACCTTGTCAACTTAAAGATGTCTGGACTTCAACTCCCAGAATTGCTGGCTGGGGAATTCTGGGAGTTGAAGTCCAGACACCTTCAAGTTGACAAGGTTGAGAAACACTGATTTAGAGACTGCACTGCCTGAAAATTTTGGAAGTCTTTCTTAATTTGAAGAGGCTGCAGTTGAAAGATTTCTTGACCAGCCATGGCAACACCATCTCTGATCTGAATTATTTAAAAAAAAAAATAAACAAAAGTGTTCATCATTTTTTAAATACTTTGGAATTTTCTCGGGCATTTATTGAACTTCCATAAATGGGACTTTGTTACGATTTTGGCACATTTTCTCTATTTTTTTCCCCAACCCAGTTTTCAACCCCATTCGCTAAGATATGAAAATACTTATTGTGGACAAAATTATAGGAAAACAACCTCAACAATCATCCAATAGAAGGAGCACTGCTCATCCTCCTCATTTAAAGGGTTACATTCTCTATAGAGAGCACACTTTTTTTTTAATGTTAAAAAAAGATAAATTGGTTTCACCTCTGAATTTAATCAAATTAACAGCTGCCCAAAGTTTATAAACTTTTCTTTACCCTGTCTCGTATACAATTAGGACTGACTTTATAAATTCACATGGATAAGCCTTCTCCAATTTATTAAAGTGTGCAGCTTTTGTAATTCCAGTGGAATTCGCTTTCTTTGCCAGTCCACATCTCACTTATCATGGGTTTATATGGAGCCAACTAAGGGTAATTTTACAACATTGTCTTATTTCTTTATTAAACGTTTTGAGATATCGATAGGGTTGCATGAGGACATTGTTGTAATGCACAGCTAAAAGTATTTTTTTTCTATTTTCTATTCTTTATCCATGTTGTTGAACAGACATAATTTATTGCAATTCAGCTATCACTGCAGGCTGGGTCATGATTGCTGTAATGTTAGAAGTGCCCTGCACTAAACTATTTCTGTTAAAAGAATAGCATAGTTAATTGACAACTGGGAGTGTGCTTAAAGCTTTTATAATAGTCCAAGTTGTAGTTAAGATCATATCCTAGAGTAGTTTAGATAACATGCCAGGGCAGTTAAGATACCAGTGTTGACCATTATGACTTTATTGCCAAATCTCATCAACTGAGGAAGTTAGGAATATGCAATTACAGCATGTAGTAACATGAAGATTGCTTTTCCCCTCCAAGTATCCAGCCCTCCATAGCCAAAAACTAGAGAGAGACACAGACAGACACAGACTGGCAACTAAATCAGGGGGGGGAAATGGTTTTACTTCCATCACGTTTGGAAATCAGCTGGATAGGAGAACAGAGATGTCCTTGGAGAAGATACAAGACACCCATTAGTAAAATATGAGCTCAGTCCAGGAATATAAGAAAACTTTAAAAAGAAACTCAAGATAGTCCTTCTTTGGCTCTCTTTGGTATAAGAGGGGGAGAAGGAGAAATGCAGCCAAGCTTTCTCTTATTATAGTCCATATTGGTAAAGCAGGGTTTTATTTCTTTATGTATTCATTTATTAAATTTATACACTGCCTTTCTTGCAATCAAGCGACATGGTTTACAACAACCCTTGGGCCACTGCCCACTAACGGACCTTGAACCGTTCAGAACCAGGCTGTGGAAGTGACAGGCAAACATATGTGCACACATCCCCACTTGCGTGAGCAGTGAGTGTGCATGCCTACCACTTCTGGAAATGGAGCTGTGTGTGCGCACACACTTACCGGCTGCTTGTGTGAAACCATCCCTTCTCTCCCTCCCCCCAGTCTTCAAAGCTGGAAAGTTTGGGGAACTCTGGCTTAGGTAAAGGTAAAGATTCCCCTTGCACATATGTGCCAGTCATTCCCGACTCTAGGGGGCGGTGCTCATCTCCATTTCAAAGCCGAAGAGCCAGTGCTCTCCGAAGATGTCTCCATGGTCATGTGGTTGGCATGACTAAACACCAAAGGCACACAGAACGCTGTTACCTTCCCACCAAAGGTGGTTCCTATTTTTCTACTTGCATTTTTACATGCTTTTGAACTGCTAGGTTGGAGGAAGCTGGGACAAGTAATGGGAGCTCACTCCGTAATGTGGTGCTAGGGATTCGAACTGCTGAACTGCCGATCTTTCTGATCAACAAGCTCAGCATCTTAGCTACTGAGCCACCATGTCCCTAAGTTGTAAACTCAGGCTTAACACATGTTAAAACCAACAATATCAAACATTAAAATGATAAATGTTAACATTAAAATTAACAAAACGGCCTCCTTCAAAAGCCTCCTTCAATGACATTGGCATTGCCCAATCTCAGCTCCTCCAGCTGTGCTGGACTATAATTCCTCACTCTTCACAGCAAGTATAGTATGAAGCTACATGTACTGAATGGAGGCAATAGAGGTTATAGTCCCTCTGGCAAACAATCAAATCTGGAAAGCTAATCTAGAGGTAGTAATCCAAATTCTCCAATTTCCACACAGTTGTTTTGCAATAATATTGCTTGCAGCCTTCTGTGAAGTATTTTGTTGTGAGTGTTTCTATTGGATCCACGATATCAAGAGAGTTGCCATGTATTGCAATAAGTACACACTTGCCAAAGTAAAACCTTATGCTAAGCCTTCAATTATCATAGCTAGTTGTTTTAGCAGGCTCTGCAAGATAAGAAGAAAGCTGAATAGCGAACGGCTTCCCCAGACTTTTATGCTGGTATCTTCTTAAAGAGGGATTTCAAAATAAAAGACTTCTCCCAGTCTTCCCCAGAAAGCATCTATTTTCTACGCCTATTGTTTTTGGCCCAACTCGTTGCTGCAGGGTGGTATCATGCCAACAATTAGACAATAATGGTCCTTTTTCTCTTAAACATCTATTGTTAAATTGAGATCCAATTCTGATAAATGTGTGACACAGCCCCATTTGTAGCAAACAGCCCCCCCCATTTTACTTGCGTGTGGGGGGCAGACCAGTGCCATGAATAAATCAGATTGTTCAAACCAAATGAATCTATTTAAAATACTTATAAAATATTAAAGACGCATTTGGGAAAAGCCTCTGAGGTTGCTGTGACACCTCGGCACCTCAGAGCGACTAATTTATTAAAGGGTTTGCAAACCTGAGAAGAAAGGAAAAAGAAAAATGGTTTCATAAACCAAGAGCGGGAGCCAATTTTTCAGCTGAGATGATGAAAGGAAGCATGCATTTCTAATCAAAAAGACAGATAAGGCCTTTCTCTCCCACCGTTCCCTCACTAGCAAAGTGCCTTTTCATCATCAGCAACACTCCATTCCTAATGTCTGCCAAGGCCTCTCTGCACCTTCTCCATCCACTGGTAATGCACATACAGAGTCCCTGTGCAACAACAGCCCATTAGCTGTGACAGACTACCTTTCTCCATGAAGTTCTTCTGCTGATAGTCATCAGCCGCGTGTTAAATCATTTCAACCGGGCATGCTCAGAAGTACCTTGGCGGGATGAACGGATATGTAGAGCTATCAAACAAACAGTTGTTTTTCATCCTGAGCTGAGGAGCAGGATGAATCTTCTCTTCGGGTTTAGGAAGAAAGGAAGGATAAAAGATCGTACCTATGGGAAATCTTGCTTCTGTCTTGACTCCTTAAATCTGGGAGAAGGAGAAAGAGAGTGTACCATTGTGGTGTAATAATTAAAGGTCAGAATTAGGAATGGGAGACCCAAGGTCTAATCCTCCCTGAGGCATGGAAACCAACTGGGTGACCTTTGGCTACTTGCTGTCAGTTCTAGTCTAGGAAGTTGAAAAATATCTATCCACAAATCCACACCAGACCATCATGGTAGATTACAGTCCTTACCCTTCAATTAAGAGATTTTCTCCATCCTTTGGTAGATTGATTTTAGCTGAATATGTATACTAATACACTACATATATATGTTTATATGGGTGTATCTTCATATACATGTCACCAATTCACTTGCATCACCCGCCTATAATTGTCAGCTTTCAAACAGGATCCAGTTTGTTTTAGAGATTACCAATCAAATCAATTATTTTAAATTACACCAATAACATTGTTGTTTGAGGATGCCCTTTGAAATGAATTCATGAGATTATTTCATAATTGTAGTAAAGAGCCACACACAGCCCATGCAAACCACAGAGCAAGCTTGATTCCCTCTTCTTTGTGGCAACCCCTGAGATATTGGAACACTGCTATCATGTCTCCCCTAGTCCTTCCGTTCATTCAACTAGACATACCCAGTTACTGCAACCGTTCTTCATATGTCTTAGTCTCCAGTCCCCTAATCATCTTTGTTGCTCTTCTCTGCACTCTTTCTAGAGTCCCCACATATTTTTTACATCGCGGCGACCAAAACTGAATGCAGTATTCCAAGTGTGGCCTTACCAAGGTATTATAAAGTGGTATTAACACTTCACGTGATCTTGATTCTATCCCTCTGTTTATGCAGCCTAGAACTGTGTTGGCTTTTTTGGCAGCTGCTGCACACTGCTGGCTCCTATTTAAATGGTTGTCCACTAGGACTCCAAGATCCCTCTCACAGTTACTACTATTGAGCAAAGTACCACATATACTGTACCTGTGCATTTTGTTTTTCTTGCCTAAATGTAGAACCTTACTTTTTTCACCATTGAATTTCATTTTAATTAGATAGCGCCCAATGTTCAAGTCTGTCAAGATCCTTCTGTATCTTGAGCCTATCTTCTGGAGTGTTGGCTATTCCTTCCAGTTGGGTGCCATCTGCAAATATGATGAGTTCCTCATCTATCCCCTTGTACAAGTCATTGATGAAGATGTTGAAGAGTACTGAGGCTAAAACAGAGCCTTGGGGTACCCCACTGCATACTTCCCTCCATGTAGATGCAGTTACATTGAGGACTACAAGTTGAGTGCGGTTGATCAGCCAGTTACGAATCCATCTGGTGGTGATGCTGACTAACCCACATTTTTGTGGGTTGTTGGTGCAAATTTTGTCCAAAAAGGTGACAGAGGGATTTGGCTGCAGCAAATTCTCTTACTTGCCCCTCAAGGGAGAGTGTGGTGTTACCGAGGTTCAGTGGCAAAGTGCAATTGTCTCATCTTAGCAGCATCCATTTATAGAGTCACTGGATACATTATTCATTGGCAGATTAACATACAATTGAGCATGCGTAGTTCAGCAATGTTACGCTAAGGGCATGCACATATTTATTGTCACATATGCTCTTGAAAAGTCCCGTGCACATGCATACAACATAAACATGGCCCCTGAAAACCAGTTTAAGTCCAGTTCAAGTCAGTCTTTGATTAAAGTTACTGCAAAATATTTGAGATTAGCTAAAGTTCATGTGTGTGTGTGTGTATGTGTGTGTGTGTGTGTGTGTGTGTTTATACACACACACACAGAGGCTTTCTCAAATGGAGTTATTATTGCATAATTTGCTAGGGCACAATGGGCCAATTATTAAATCTATGCTTGGAGACCAATCACAAGGTATATTTAGAGTCAATTATTTATTTGTATTATTTGTTTATTTATTAGATGTATATGCCACTCATCTCTCTGTACGATACTCTTTCTTGCATAATGAAATATGAATGAAATGAAATCAGATGTAGCTTTGAGGAATTGGACTCTGAGCATGGCAAACCAAGTCTTATGTGCAGTTCTTCAGTAGAAGGTTTGTTATGCATAAATTCTGAAATCTCATCTGTAATCAGTAATACTCTGCAGAATTCTGCAGAGGGGCTTTTCTTTATTGAAGATCTCTGAGATTCACTCCTTAGAAATAAACACCAGTTCTACATAACAAAATGAAGTAGCTGCACCACTTCACTCAATAATACTGACTTGATCACAAGGCTTGTGTAGAAGTTGCCATTAGCGATATGGATTGGCTGAGACAGACCTGTACAGCCATAATAATTAAATACTACTTGATTTAAAGTAAGTGCTGCATATTGTTAAATGGATCACTTCTTGTTTAGCTAGCTTCCCTTTCAGAAATGGCTGATTTAGTATAGCAATTTCTTCCTGCATTTTCTAATCAGAAATAGCCTCACAGAATTTAATGATACTATTTCAGATTAAGCAGTCCAAAATTGCATCTGCTTGGACCTGTATGGTTTAACAACCTTGTCTATCATCTATCTATCTACTTCTTCAAGCAGCAAAAGAATAATCAGCATCCTTTGAAAAGACTGATGGATATTAAAACATCCGGTCTAATGTCTGATGTAATACTTAAAGTTGAACTTGATGATGCAATTCCAAGCATGTTTATTCAATTTAAAAATCGTGGATAGTATTTTACCTTTTAAGTCTTGCATTTTCTGGTTTCAGCTGCTCCTCAACCACTAGATTGTTGAGTAACTGGCCATGCTTAAGATAAACTTGGCCTAGTTCTACCCCTTCTATTTCAGAGGATTATATTTAAATAAATGGATAAATGCATGCACCTTGTAAATTTCCTAAAGCAAAGAACAATACTTCAATGGTTAATTCAACAGTGCAATGAACCTCAATTTGGTTTGTTTGATTTTGACATAGTGTATTGGGTAAACCCAATAATTTTTTATTTATAAATCAGTCTATTGAATAGCAGATGGTAAAGATCTGCCAATTATGGCTTGTTCAACAATTATTAGTTTAGCAAACTATGTCTTAGCACAATAATTATAATCCTAATTATTCACATAATAAGTGAATAATTATTAAAAGGCTTGTTCCAATGCCCAAACTGCCTTGCAACTTTCCTAGACTTATAAGAACTTGCAATTGTAATTGGGTATACAGTGATTTAGGATCAAGTTGTTTGGATCGCATGCATGGATTCCCTGCATTTATAGGAAATGTCAGGGTTACCATTCACCCCTCTCTTTTCTTTTGGATGCTTGTTAATAGAGGTTGGAGATCAATTTCAGATGTTGCTTCAGGAAAATGCCAGGTCTAGGTAGCCGATGTTCATGTCTCTCACATAGTAATATCCATCTTTTCTAACCCATTTGACTCTATTTCCCACTCTGAATCAAAGCAGTCATGAAGCTATTCTTAGTAAGAAGAATGAACAGCAAAAGCATTGTCATTTGTAGTGTTTTCGATTCCAGTGATCTTCAAATGTATCAGCATGACTGTAACTTCTAGAATTTTGAGCTGAATCACCAGTGGGAATTTTAGCAGGTACAGTCCTAACACAACAAATATTATTATTTCAACATTTAGAAATTATCTGGCATTCTGTTGGTAAAGGCAAAGAATGCAGTTGGGAAAATCCATATAAATATTGGATTGGATATATTATTTAATATATTTTTAAATATATATTTCATGTATTTTTATATTTTATATCACTGATTTTATTGCTGCCTGTACACCGCCCTGAGTCCTGGAAGGGAGAAGGGCAGTATAGAAATTTAATAAATTAAATTAAATTAAATTAAATTAATTGCCATATACATCACTACTAAGAAACAATTCTAGAAAATCTTTCAGCTTTGCTTTCTTTTCATGTCTAGGTCAAATTCTGGTCACTTCACAAACATCTTGGCTAGTCTGGCACTGCAGTTTCCTAAGGTGTTTTTTCCCTGCTGTAACATCCAAGTCTAGCCTACCATCCAGATATTCCTTGATGATTTCTCATCCATGTATGAACCAACTCCAACCCTTTTTAATTTCCATCAACTGGTGCTGCGTCTACTTCCTTCTACAAATGCAGCTAGGACAGGGGTCTGCAAAGTTGGCTCTTTTAAGACTGGTGGACTTCAATTCCCAGAATTCCCCAGCCAGCCTAGCTGGCTGGGGAATTCTGGGAGTTGAAGTCCACTAGTCTTAAAAGAGCCAACTTTGCAGACCCTGAGCTAGGAGATTGCTAGTTTCAGGTATCATGCTGGGTAATTTAGATTTCCTAAATGATGTGTAAGAAAAGTTAGGCATATGCTTCTAAAATCCCAAGCCTGTAAAGTGTAGACTATATATTCTTTAAAAAAAATAAGAATTTTTTTAAAAAGGCAAATTGTTTCCTAAAGAACCACTAAAGAAAATGTTGAGTAGAAAAAGTTGACTTTCTCTTGTAAATGGCATATACCTCTTGATGAAATGCAGGGGAGCAGGACAGAAATATATATATATGCTTTGGCCACCCATTATACCAGTAAATTAAAGAAGCAATGGCTGCAAACCCACATCTAAAAGATAAGAGGCACTGAGGGTTGTTGAATGGTTTGCTGGCTTGCTGTAAAACACACATACCTGTGTGCAGTCGGCATGAATGTTCATAGATGAGAAAGGGTTAAAAAGCCAACCAACTGAAGCACAGGGGGAAAAAAATGTTTAAAGCCTAGGGAGGTTATGATTTCCTTTTCTGCAGGCTGGTTTTAATCACTTTCTTGTACCTCTCCCTGCCTTCATTTATCAACCCTTCACATAAAAGTTGCAAAGTGAGGTTATTCAGCGGGTACCTCCATTCATCTCTTCCTATTGACCGGGGAGGTTTCCAATGCAAGCCGACTTGTGGGATGGGATTTTTCGCATGCTTATTGTACAGCCTGCTTTTGTTTCAAAACCAGAAAGGCATGTTTCCCCTCCCTTGGCCAATTTCAGGTTCTACTGCAAAGGCCAGTTGTCTTCTCTCATATAATATATGCTTCACACTGGGCTAGTTTTAAATAGTGAGGAATTCAAGCATAGTGAATATAGGGAGCAGGTCGTAAGCAAAGGCTGACTCCTTGACTTTGCAGTACCTTTGGGTTTTTTTTTAAAACAACTTTCTCCTTCTCTGTCTTAATACAGTGGCTTTGGTTCCTGTTATACCAGGAACGTGACATCCCGGTTGGACTACTGTAACGCTCTCTACATGGGGCTCCCCTTGAGGTGCACTCGAAGGTTACAGCTAGTCCAGAATGCGGCCGTGGGGGGATTATGGGTGCCTCAAGGCAATCCCACATAACACCTCTCCTGCGTGAGCTGCACTGGCTACCTATGGCCTTTCGGGTGCGCTTCAAGGTACTGACGACCATCTTTAAATCGCTCCATGGCTCAGGGCCTAGCTACATACGAGACCGCCTCCTGCTCCATACATCCCTTCGACTGATCCGCTCCCACAGAGAGGGCCTTCTCCGGGTACCGTCGGCTGGGCAATGCCGGTTGGCGACATCCAGGGGAAGGGCCTTCTCTGTGGCGGGCCCAGCCCTCTGGAACAACCTACCCCCCAATCTACGCACTACCTCAGACCTCCGCCTCTTCCGCCAGCGCCTTAAGACGTATTTATTCCAACAAGCCGGCCTAGCATAGCCCCCCATTTCTGACTTTTATTCTGATAAATTTTAATTCATAGGGTTTTATAAGGGTTTTTAGCATGGGATATAATTTAATTAGTTTTTAATATTTTTGTATTTTTGTATGGTTTTTAATATTGCCTGTGCACCGCCCTGGGTCCTTGCTAGGAGAAGGGTGGGGTATAAATTTGAAAATAACAATAACAATAACAATAACAATAACAATAACAATAACAACAACAACAACAACAACAACAACAACAACAACAATAATAATAATAATAATAATAATAATCTATAACTAGGAAGACTGCACGCATCTCCGCTCCCCTTTTGACAATCCCTGGGGATGATTTACCCAGAACTGCTGTGGCCAACAAGTGGAGCTCTCATTTCACAATCAGGAGGATCCTAGGTAGAGATGCTTGGGCAGAGGGTTGGACTAGATGACCTGCAAGGTCCCTTCCAAGTCGGTTAATCTGTTAGATTATTAAAATGATGTTGTAGAAATTTGGTGCCAAATGATAAGGTCTGGTAGTACAAATCACCTTTTATTTCCAGCTAACATATTTCTTGGGCTGAGATTGGCAAGGAAGACTTATGGAATGTGTTAGAAGTTGTATGTGAGGTGGGTGGGGAGAAATGTGTGTAGAATGTATATGTGTAGAGAAATAGGCATTTTCAGAAACTGCTCCCATCATTATTATTGATGTATTTCAATTACAAACAATTACATGTTTGTAATTGTAAAATTAAATTTAATCTTGATAATCTTTATTTTTATCTTCAATTGGTGGCAGATTGGTGGCAGCTCTTAAGAGGGGTTAAAGCTGCACAAGAAACCTGGACAGTTACATAATAATAATAATAATAATTTTAATACTTATAAACCGCTCCCTCTCCCCATGGGGACTCGGGGCGGTGCACAGGCAGAGTAAAAACAGTAAAAAATATACAAACAGTTCTAAAACCAAATTAAACTTAACCTGTGCTAAAATTCCCATAAAACTAACTATGTTAAGACTACCCAATAAAACCCCAAGACAGGGAGACTATCCCAGGCCGGCCAGACAGAAAAAGTGAGTTTTTAATTTAAGACGGAAGGAGCGGAGGTCGGGGGGAAGGTCGTTCCAGAGGGCCGGGCCCGCCACAGAGAGAGCCCTTCCCCTGGGCGTCGCCCGCTGACAAAGTCTAGTGGACGGCACCCAGAGAAGTCCCTCTCTGTGGGAGCGAATCGGCCGTGAGGATGTATGAGGCAGGATCCGATCCCGCAGATAGCTAGGTCCCGAGCCATGGAGCGCTTTAAAGATGATAATTAACACCTTGAAGCGCACCCGGAAGATGACAGGTAGCCAGTGCAGCTCGCGCAAGAGCGGTGTTACATGGGTAGACCTTGCGGTCCCCATAATTGCTCGCGCGGCTGCATTCTGGACTAGCTGAAGTCTCCGGGTGCACCTCAAGGGAAGCCCCATGTAGAGAGAGTTGCAATAGTCCAGTCGGGATGTCACGAGCACATGAGTGACTGTGCGAAGGGCGTCCCGATCCAATAGTGGGCGCAATTGATGTGATTGGGCCATGTGATTGGGCCAGTGGTGGGTTTCAAATTTTTTAGAACCTACTCTGTAGGTGTGGCCTATTTTGTGGGCGTGGCTTGGCAGTCATGTGACAGGGTGGGAGTGCCCACCTTTTAAAATGTGGTGAAACTCATTTAACAACGCTCTTGCTTAGCAACCAAAATTTTGGACTCAATTGTGATGATAAATTCTTTCTTTCTTTCTTTCTTTCTTTCTTTCTTTCTTTCTTTCTTTCTTTCTTTCTTTCTTTCTTTCTTTCTTTCTTTCTTTCTTTCTTTCTTTCTTTCTTTCTTTCTTTCTTTCTTTCTTCCTTCCTTCCTTCCTTCCTTCCTTTCCTTCCTTCCTTCCTTCCCTTTCCTTTCCTTTCCTTCCCGTTGGGTCATTGGCATCGGCGGGCCAGCCTTACTTCAGGGTCCACCGGTGCAACCCCCTCTCACCGGTTCTCTAAATTTCACCAACCGGTTCTCGCGAGTGGGTGCGAGCCTGCAGAAACCCACCACTGGATTGGGCACATGTAAAATTGATGATCCAAACTTATCTGGCTCGAGGTTATATTTCTCTGAAGATTACTTTCTGTACTTAGAAAGCTCCTTCTGAAATCTCCATTTCTTCTGCAGAACTAACAACCAAAAGGGATAGCCAAAGAAAAACAAGTAGACAAAACTTACTTTTGAAATGTTCAAGATTTCAATGTAGAGTATTTTATTTATTTGTTCCAGAATTTAGCTTTTTTCAAAGCAGGAAGAGTAGATTCCCACAGTGGTTTATAAGAACAAAGTCTTGTCCTTTACCTCCAGATTAAAATACAGTAATTCACAGGGAGAGACTTCAGATGGAGAAGGAGACAAAGTATGACAACAGCATGCTGGCTTTTTCAATAGCCAACATGATATAGGAATGTTCTAGGTCAAGATGTTCATTATGTCTACTCTTTGCTTGAGTCTGCTTTGGTTGTTATCGCCTTTTGCTTTCCATTCTTAGGTCAAGTTCAATTTGCTTCTACATCTATCCTGACAAAACAGGATTGCTTCTCAGAAGCTCTTTTGATAGCAACCAGGAGAAATTGAGACCCCTACTAGCAACTAGATAAGGGTGGAAATTTGTGCTTGCCTCTTCTTCTCTATTTTGTAAGCAAGCAAGATTTCCATCAAATACAATAGAATCTTTAGAAAGATTAGGCAAATTAAAACATTTTATCACTTAGCTAAGCTATGAGCCTTGTTTAGGCATTATGAAACAGACAAGCTCTCTACCTAAGTATATATTCTTCTCCTTAGTTATGAAATAATGTTGGCTTTTTGGAAGCATTTGCAAGCTCAATATGAATGTCTGTAGAAGAAAGCCTACATGTATGCAGTCCAGTCAGCTTCTGTTTGGTAGACCTTTACCCTGAACACATAAATGCCTGCAGGGAAGCCAGTGTTATAAAACTTGTTATGAAGGGATTAGGTACAAGGCTCAAATGTGGAGTGGCCTAAATTCATAATTCTTGAATGAGATTCCACCCATTCAGGCAAATGTCTCAGTTTTTCACTATTGGGTTTTCACTATTGGGTTGATTGGGTCAGTATCTGTCAATATTCACACCTCATGTCCCTCAGTCAACCTAATTATTAATTGCTGTTTCTGCCCCTCCACACAGGGCTGGATTTGAGAAGGGATTCCAGAGCCAGACAGCCTTTATTTTTTGGGTCTGAGGAGACTCTTAATCTTTTTATTCCCAAGGCTGATGCTCTCTTCTTTTCTTCCTTCCATTGGATTTGTCTGTCACTCAAGAGCAAAAGAAGACATTGAATTTAAATTAGGAAAATGATAAAAAACTGAATTTCCACAACTCAGTGGCTATCCATTGTTTGTAATGTCTATTTTCTAGAATTACCAAAAGCCCTATCTACTTTGTTTCAGTTCATTGAGAAGCTTTAACCAAGTTCATGCATACTTTGAGGAAGCTTAAAGTCATTTTTTGATCATGTCTAAGGTGCATTTCTCATGTTACTGGTTTTATCCTTTATTGCTTTATTTATTTATTGCTTCATCCCAAGGTAACCCAAAGTCCTTGGATTTCCTGATGATCCTGAACCTCCTTTTTTTTAATTTTATTTTAATCATTTAAGTCTGGTTTGGCGCTGCAAACCTCTGTAATATCTGTTGCAATTTACTTGTTAAAACTGTAGATCACCACCAATGTGTTTTAAAAATGACCTAACTGCTTACTTCCCTTTTCTTTTTTTCTTTTTTTTAAGTACTCTTTTTCAAGAAAGGTGTTATTTATTGACCATTTTAAAATCGTGACATTCAGTTTGAAACAATAACACATCCTTTATTTAATCAAGCAATTGTATTCTGTAAACCTGGAACCAAATTGATGATTTTCCCATGTTATAATTTCAGTTTTGGCTAGGGATTTACAAACTCCTGCCAGGAGCAATGTCAACATATAGTTGACAAATACAATATTGTACACACTAGAAACCCAATACAACGGACAATCAGATATTTCTTTAGTGTCGACTTAGGGCATGAATGACACAGGAAGTTGCTTCGCAAGTTGTCATTTTCTAGCCTAACCAAATTTAGCATGGTGGTGTAGGATGGGTGAGAATGGTCTAATCTGAACTACAGTAAATAAGCAATGTTGAATTTAAGTGGCATTTTAGAGGAATGACTGGAACTGGGAGATTATATTTTCAGAAGGATACTTAAAGTTCTTTAACTCATATGTTCTGCAGATAAGGATTCATCCATACTAAACGAGCAAATAAATAATTTTATTTGCAGATATAAGGATAGTTTTGTCCCTATGCTAGTTTTATCCTGATGCTTGGAAACTGGTTCCATAAAACAGTTTTCTTTTTTTCAGGGGATAAAAAAATTGCCAGTTGAAAAGCACCTTTGGGGCAACCACAATCAGAAGATTGAGAGTCTCCTTAGACTTTTCCTCAAAATTTGTACTTTGCATTTTATGGTAGGCACTATAGAATGGGATCTCCACATTCTGCTTGTTTGCCAACACACATCGAAGAACTGCAATTGTCTCACGTACAGTTTCCCTTTCTCTTTCCCACGCCTCCTTGCAATCCCTATCACTATCAACTCTGAGTTCTTGGACAACAACTGAGCTGAGATGTCTTTTTCCCATGCGCACTGAGCTAGAGAGAGGGAGGCACCTGGCAACTGCAAAATGCAAGCAAACCACACCCCAAATACCTGTTTGCCAGATAGCTATAGAGCCTAAACCTAACTTTCATTATTTGCATCTTGTAGGCTTATCCATTGTAGAGCACATTTCATACTCCAAGAATAATTATAATAAAAGGAAATAATTCTTTGATGATGGCATGAAGGGACAAACCCATGTATGATAATAAGGAGAAGGTTGGGCTGAACAACAAATGCTACCCCCTCCCCCAATACACTTCTTTTGTGTGCATTGCCTTTCACCTCTTTCCTTATTTGCCTTCCTGTACCATGACACCTGTATTCTGTGTTCTGTACTTCAGAGCTAGTAAGAACATGTCTTGGCCTTCCTATGTAACTGACATCCTTTCAGGTATTTGAGCAGTGCTATTTTTATCCTTCCCAGTTGTCTCTTCTCAAGGCTAAACGCAACTAGCTTAGTTTCTAATCCCCTGCTCATTATTGTTACCCTTTGCTGAAATGTTGTAATTTTTTTCTAAATCCTATTTAAGTTTTGGTGTTCCTGGTGGGATCTGCCTAAAGCAAAACAGAGTAGAATGATTACTTCCCATGACTGGAAAATTATACTTCTGTCCATGCACACTAAAACTTCACTTAACCTTTTTTTAAAGCTGTATCATGCTTCTGGCTAATATTCACCTTGCAATCAACAATTATTCTCCCCCCTCCTTTTTTTTTCTTTTTGAGAATATTTTTACTAAGACTGGTATTTCCCATTTTATAACTGTGCATTTGGGGTTTATTTCTTAAGTAAAGTATTTTGCTTTTGTCACTGATTATTTTCATTATTTTCTTTTAGGGTATTAGCTGATCAACCTCTCAACATTGTATCATCTGCATATTTAATAATAAGCATTCCTTCCATTTCTCCTTACAATGAAAACATTGAAGAACTGAATACTCAGAATCAATCCTTGTGATACCACTCCCTAATTTGTTTAGTACACTTTGCAATGCATCAAGTATAATTTCCTAACCAGTTCTGTATTATCCTAATTGTCCTGACATGTAGCTCACAATTAAGTAGTCTGTTATCAGCATTTCATGGAGTACTTTCTCAAATGTTTTGTTGAAATCATGTTGCACTGTGTCTTCTATTAACAAAATACATTAATGACCTTCCCATATCAGATGATTAGATAAGATTTGTTCTTGGAAATCTAAGCTGATTTATGCTTGTTCTTGTCTTTACAGATTGATCTTTATAATTTGATCTAGAACTTGCTCAGACATGAGTGCTGAAGGCAATTCCTTCAGGTACCTGAGGTGTAGTCAGTTCATCTGATCCTGGAAATGTAAAGTCATTCATTGTTAAGAGTTGTAAAGAGGTAATGTTTCTAGTAATCTCAAACTCCCTTTACTGAGTATGGAGGCTTGCTTTGTCCCTGAACTAACCACTTCTGCATGGAAATGAGTTTTGACTGAACAAGGAATACCACAAATCTACCTATAATTTGTCATCTTGAGCCTGATTAACAGCAGAATCAAAATATTTTATTGTGATCAAAAACCAAGAGTTAAGATTAATGTAATTTAAAATATAAAGCAAAAAGACATATATGCCATACCTTCTTTAAAGAAAAACCAAGCACATTATTGCTCACTCTAACTTCACCTTAATCTGCCAGGTTGAAAGCATGTAAAACATGGTACAGGACCAGAGGTGGTATTCAGCAGGTTCTGACCAGTTCTAGAGAACGGGAAGCAGAAATTTTGAATAGTTCATAGAACTGGTAAATACCACCTCTGACTGGCCACGCCTGCATCTATTATCTGCCTCCTGAGTCCCAGCTGATCGAGAGGAAATGGGGATTTTGCAGTAACCTTCCCCTGGAGTGGGGTGGGAATGGAGATTTGACAGTATCTTTCCCCTGCCACGCCCACAAAGACATGCCACACCCACCAAGCCACGCCCACAGAGCCAGTAGTAAAAAAAAAATGAATCTCACTACTGTCGAGTTTAGGCTCCTGTACTGTAGATGTAGCTATGGGTGGGAAAGACAACCATTTGCCTATGAATGACTAAATGTGTTTAAGGCTGAGCAGCCAATCCTTGGTGTCCTGAAATGAGTGTCTCCATCACATGACACTTTTTGTGGCTGTACCAGTAGGTGTACTGTCAGGTAAGTCATCTTTTCCAAGGAAAGCCCGTGAGAAAGAGATCTTCAGTGAAAAAAAGAATCCTTTTAACTGGGAGCCAGGCTTGCTATTACCTTTCTTTTGGCTATACCTTATTGAAAATTTTGTTATGCTTGTTATTTATTTTTAAAATCTTTCATTTGCAGACAATCCTTTTGATTGCAGCCAGTAAGACATTACTAGTGTAGAAGCAACATCGGCTTCAGCCAAAAGGATTCTTTCTCCTGGTTCCATATTTCATTTGGAGAGGACAATCAGAAGATTTGACTCTTTCTGTGATCTACCTATCAATAATATTTGGTATTTCTGTAGCATTAGCAGTCTTCTCTAATGTTGCATCCTCCAAATATTATGGAAAAGCCATGGTGGCGCAGTGGCTAGAATGCAGTATCTCAGGCTAACTGTGCTCTCACTGCCAAGAGTTTGATTTCTTCAATCCTGACTCTACCTTCCATCTTTCCGAGGTTGGTAAAATGAGGACCCAGATTGTTGGGGGCAATAGGTTGACTTTGTAAACTGCTTAGAAAGTGCTGGAAAGCACTGTGAAGTGGTATATAAGACTAAGTGCTATTGCTATTGCTATTTTTGAAAAATGCCTGAACTTTTAGTCTAATATGTTTGAAGGGAGCCATTTGGGTAAGATTGATAATTATTATATGAAAACTTTTGAAGTATGCTGCGTAGTAACTACTTTCCCTTGTTTTTCAGTTTGGCGATAACAATGGGTTCACAAACACATTCCTTGGTGCCTGCTACTCTCCTTTAAAAACCCCACTCATAGAAAAGATGCAGAACTCTTCAAAGCAAAGCATTAGTTTCAAACATAACGTGCATTTTGAAGGACGTTTCTATGTTGACATTAACTGGAGAGATGACTTAGAAAAGAAAAGTTGGGGGAGGGTTGTACTCCTGGACTTGCTTTGCCTTTTGATATAGAACAGTTTTGCAAATGATCACATCCACCATAGCGACTATTTTGTGCTAATAAGCTTCTCTCTGTTTTTTTAATTTATCCCACCTTCGTCGCCAATGTTTTGTTTGTAAAACAAAGGCAACTGGAACACAGGCTGCAGTTAGAACGTTTATTAACAGAGATTAACAAGAACTGAGGAAGAAGGCCGGAGCCACCTGACAGCTATTTATAGAGACTGCTGACAGGCAGCGAACCAATCAACAGTCTGTAGTTTTGCCGCGCTTGGCAACAATATGCGCGAGCCCATCAACTTCCCAGGCTTCAACTCTGCCCGGCACCGGTCGCAAGTCTGGGAACTTAACACCCTCTCTCTTAAAATCCCTGCTGGCTGGATGAAAAATTGAATTGCTAGATCCATTACCATCAACTCAGGTACCAACAGTTAATTTTTGAGGTGAACAAGAGTAATTTGGGGATACTGCTAAGGACCCAAAGAAGCGCTGAAGACAGATCATCTGATATAGCTATGAATTAAAGGTTGAAATTATAAGAATTTGATTCCCATCGCTACTTAGGAATGTGTTTTTTAGACAAGAAGACTTGCCTCCTGAGAAGCTGAGAGAATAGCAATATATAAACACTGCACTGGCAAAATATCTAGAAAATGTTAATATGCAGCTAGTTTGGTAGCAAGGAAACCTGCGCTGTCATGAGTAAAAAGCAAAAAGCAGAAAGCCTATTATAAATGTGGTAACAGCAATTGTGCACAGTACTCTCCAAAATACAACAGATTTGTGTAATTCTGGCATTTTAAAAAGTGAGATGTTAAAGAACATACATTTCAAACAGTGGTGGGTTTCAAAAATGTTTAGAACCTACTCTGTAGGTGTGGCCTATGTTGTGGGTATGGCTTGGCAGTCATGTGACAGGGTGGGAGTGGCCAACTTGTAAAATGTGGTGAAACTCATTTAACAACACTCTTGCTTAGCAACCAAAATTTTGGGCTCAATTGTGATAATAAATTCTTTCTCTTTCTTTCTTTATTCCTTTCCTTTCCTTCCTTCCTTTCCTTTCCTTTCCTTTTCTTCTTGTTGAGTCACCGGCAGCGGTGGGGCAGACTTACTTCCCGGTCTTCTGGTGGAACCTCCTCTCACCGGCTCTCTAAATTTCACCATCCGGCTCTCGCGAGTAGGTGCGAACCTGCAGAAACCCACCACTGATTTCAAAGCAAAGATATTAAGAGAAACAAATATGTAAAGGGTTTCTTCCTTAGTGCAGTGAATTCTTCAGCTCTTGAAGAAGAAGTGTTCCCTCCCCCCCACATAGATAGGCTTACAAAAATGTGCTTTGCGGTAGATACACTGTCACAGTTTTAAAATTTATTTTTATTTATTAGAAGATGAACAATTTCAGATTTTAAAAAGTATCCTCAGAAATTAACTGGAGCTGGTGATTCATGAATGTGTAACTTGATAATAAACTTTCAAATGTCATCTTATTACATTTTAATTAATTCATTATTCAGACAAAATTCCATTGGCTTGGTTATCTGTCCAACATCTTGTGCAGCAAAGATAGAAATAAGACTTTATTTGCTTTCCTTTCAACCCTTCTCTATTCTTACTTCACTTCTCCTCCTTTTTCATTTGCTCTTAGACCATCTATTAATCTATAGCCATTTTGTCTTGCTAGTTTCCTGCTTCCAGGTATTTAGGTCCTTTTGGAGAAGGGCGGGATATAAATCAAATAAAACTAAAACTAAACTAAACTATTTCAAAGGAGTTATTCTTTTGATCTTAACATCATGCACAGCCAAATAATATTTCTTTTGTTGGTTGCCTTTTCAGTTTGCAAAAGACTATGATTCTATAAATAAGATTTTTTTTTAAAAAAAAAAAAGCTCTTCCATGAAGAAAAGGGAGTAACATTCATGTTGGCAAGATTATTTTCATTTCTTCTAACATACACACACACACACACACACGCATGCACACACTTACACACATACACTCTTTTTATACCCTTTATGGAAAAAGCTTGTTCAATTTTTGTCCATCAGAATTAGATAACTTTACCGTATTTAGTGCATGCCTTCTTTTTGAAGAAGAGTGTGTTCTGCCTATCTGCAGTGGGCAAGAAATGTTTCAAAAACAAAATGAGGGCAATTCTACAAACATGATTGAACAAGACTCTCAAGAGCTGAGCATTCCAACCAGAGATGGGTTCCTATTGATTTGGAGGTAGGTAGTGTAGCGGCAAAAACCAGGCCCACCACAGACTGGTTGAACGACAGGACAAGAGACCACAAAGGTAGTAGAGAAACAGGATTTATTGACCCGTCGAGTTCAGTGTGCTCTCACACTAAAGACTGAACTGCCTGGGCAACGCCCAGGGAGTTAGTTTTATACCTTCGTCATCAATACAGAAACACATATGGATAAAAGCAGAAGTTAACTTTGGAATAGTACAGAAACAGAAGTTAATAGCAAAAATTAATACGTGTCCTATAAATGCATAGTCATTTGTTTAATGCCAGCTATAGTTCCCATATAGAGTTTACACCTCCCCTTCTCCCCCAGTTACTTCCTCTTTCCATCTCTTGAAGCAAGGTTTCAGCAATATTTGTAATACTTTGAGAACTTTTAAGAACAAAGAAGTACACCCACACATCTTGCCCAAGCTGTCCAAAGGGCAAGCGGGCAAATCTCCCAAGGGGTCAGGGTTGACCCAGGGTCCAGGAATTGGGGTCCCTGGCCCCTCTGCCACAGTAGTAACTTGGCGGTCTGGGTCTCTGGAACCAGCAGCTACCCAGGTCTGCCATGCCCACGAACTGGTTCTCTTGGCGGCACCGTAGGTGCCACCATCTTGTTTTTGACTTTTAGGCATGCACAGAAACATTTTTAGTACTGTGCATGCGCACATAGTGCACATCAAGTGCATGTGCACAGGTGCAAGGCACGCCCCTGAGCAAACCAGCAGCAGCCGCAACCCACCCCTGATTCAGTTTTGTTTTCTATCACATCATCATCATCGTCTACCATATTTGTGGGTGGTGGTGGGAAGTTTTGAATGAAATGGGAACAAAATACTTTATTTTTAAAAGAAGAAACAATTCAGTGTGCTTCAGCTGGAGATTGGGCAAGTAGGGGTTACAAAAGTGTAAAATCCAAGAGACATCTAGAGTTTAACCTCTAAGAATTTTTAAGTAGGTTGGTAGGCCCTTAAACTCTTGTCAATTTCAGTCTTGTCAGGAATGACTCAAACACCTTCCACCTCAAAAGAGCATTTTAGTATTAAAAATACCTTTTGGTTCTCCACTAAATTGGTATAGATAATTTTATAACAGTGCAAACTAAATATGAGTAAATGCCAGAAAATCCAGCACTTGCCCATTGCACAGTTAAATGAAGGTGTAAAATCAGCCTTGCCTCCATGTAATGATTTTGTTGCATATTGTAAGAGGAAGGAGACTTTTAAGGCCCTCTCCAACTGCTAACTTTAACACTCATCCCTAATAAATTCTGACTGGAAGTGTGCAACCTTGTTGAAAATGCACTGCTAAAATGCACTATTTCTTGTAATCTATGTCTGAATGCATGATAACCAAGTCGAAAATCAAATTATCTGTGTTACAAAGACTATTACAGTGTGAATGCTACCTGCTGTGCTGTGAATGAATCTTATAAACAAAATTAAGCCTCTCTCTTCTTTTGTGTGTGCACGAACACATACACAGACATATGTATTGTCTTCTGCCCTCTGATTATCACAGTTGCTTTTCTTTATCAGGGATGATATCTCTAGTGACAACTCTCTGAACCTTCCATCAGAAAACCTGCCACTTAAAGGTGTAGCATGAATAATACAATGTGAGGGGAAGGACCTCACCTTTTAAATGTTCTGATTAATTAAAGCTATTAGAGAAGAACTTCCTCATCTAATCGGTTCAGATTTCTTCAAAATAATCCAGGTTTTTTTTGTAATAAAACCTGGTCAGGACCGATATTCCAAATTCCTAAAAGTATTTTCCTCTGTCTCATTCCAAGTGTGTACAAAAATCACTTAGTTGACTATTAACCATCTATTTCCCTTTTAACTCTCCTTTTAACTGGTCCAGTGCAGCCTATGAGGGAATATCATAAGCACAAACAAGCACCAATGTCCATTTAGACTTTACTTTTGTTCTTATTTGAACTTGTTTCATTTATCATTGCCAGTCACATGAAAACCAACTTTTTAATGTAAAACACAAGTATGGCATAACAATTCAATATTTTAACAATAAACATTAAACTAGTATGGGATTAGTCTGTCGCAATGGAAAAATAACAGAACAATGTTTTATTTTCCCCGGCTGTCTTTATCCAGAAAACAACAGTTAATGGCTAGTATTTACAAAAAGCCAAGCCACCAACACCACAATTACCACTCCAATCACTCAGAAACAAATATTGGTTTGGTTGAGGGTAAGAGGTATGAAGCTGAAACAGGATGGAAGGTAACAAAATGAAAAACATAAAATAAGATTTTGAGATAAATAAGTATCCTTTAAAGCAGGGGTCCCCAACCTTTTTTGCACCAGGGACCGGTTTCATTTTAAAGAAAATTTTGCGGACCGGCTGTGTGGCTCAGCAGTCATGTGACTGGGTGGGTGTGGCCAACTTGGAAAATGTGAAACTCACTTAACAATGGTCTTGGTTAACAACCAAACTTTTGGGCTCAATTGTGGTCATAAGTTCGTTCTTTCTTTCTTTCTTTCTTTCTTTCTTTCTTTCTTTCTTTCTTTCTTTCTTTCTTTCTTTCTTTCCCTCTCTCTCTCTTTCTCTCTTTCTTTCTTTCTTTCTCTGTCTCTTTCTCGCTTTCTTTCTTTCTCTTTCTTTCTCTCTCTCTTTATTTCTTTCTCTTTCTCTCTCTTTCTCTTTCTTTCTTTTTCTTTCTTTCTCTTTCTTTCCCTCTTCCCCCCTCTCTCCCTTTCTCTATTTCTCTTTCTCTCTCTCTCTCTTTCTTTCTTTCTCTCTTTCTCTCTCTTTCTCTCTTGCTTTCTTTCTCTCTCTTTCCCTCTTTCTTTCTCTTTCTCTCTTTCTGTCTCTTTTCTTTCTCTCTTTCTCTCTCTCTCTTTTCTCTTTCTTTCCTTTCTGTCTCTCTTTCTTTTTTTCTCTCTTTCTGCCTGTCTGTCTGTCTTTCTTTCTCTCTCTTTCTCTCTCTCCCACTTTCTTTTTTCTTTCTCTTTTTCTTTCTCTCTCTGTCTCTCTCTCCTTTGTTTGCCCATCTGTCACTCTATGTGTGTGTGTGTGTGTGTGTGTGTGTGTCTGTCTCGCATTCAGGCACTTAAATCACTCATTCTGTGTCTCTGTCTATCTTTCTCTCCCTCCCTCCCTCTGTGTGTGTGTGTGTGTCACTCTCTGATTCCCCCCTCCCTCCCTGTCTCTCTGTGTGTCTGTGCCTCTCTCTGTCTGTCTGTCTCCCCCCCCCCAAGCCTCCTCAGCTCCTGGAAGTAGCCTGGCCAGCCCACCAGCCCGCTGGCTGTACTTACTCGCTCGCTCTCTCACCCATCCACCGGACGAAGGAACCTGGCGTCCGGTGGGTGAGCGAGCGAGCGAGCGAGCAACCGCGGCCGGCGGGCTGGCGGGCCAGCGGATTGTTGGGCGCTGCCACAGCAACTTTCCTTACCCGCCCGCCGGCCAGCCGGCCACAGTTGCTCACTCGCTCGTTCACCCACTGGACGCCAGGTTCCTTCGTCCGGTGGGTAGGTGAGCGAGCGAGTAACCGCAGCCGGCGGGCAGGCAGGTTGTTGGGCGCTGCCGCAGCAAGTATCCTTGCCCACCCGCGCTTGCTTGCTCGCTCGCTCACCCACCCACCGGACGAAGGAACCTGGCGTCCCCGTCCCCGCCCGCCGTCCCCGCCCGCCACGCTCACTCGCCTTAGCCTGCCCCAGCCGCCCGGCTGCGTGCTCTGCCCAGGGGGCTGCCCCCTCCTCCTCTCTGGCCCTGTGGCCCGGCTCCTACCAAGCCACGGACCGGCACCGGTCCGTGGCCCGGGGGTTGGGGACCCCTGCTTTAAAGACAATTTGATGGAATGAAAACAGAAAAATCATAAACCAACAAAGAGAAAATGATAACATGGAGAAAAATCAATATGAAGATAGCTGGACCAGAAAACTTTACAGCAATGAACATTTTCTATTTTCTACTAGCCAGATGATAACTGGCTTATTGTCAAAAATGTTACTATACGTTGGTCATACATTATTATTATAACTATGACTAAATATGGCCAACAAAGCAGAGTCAATTTTTTTTTCAATTTACTACATTATAAAATTATAGATTATTATATAATAATCTATGTTTATGCTACAAATTGTAGATGTAAAATTAATTTTTAATCGAATAAGACTAAAACAGCTATTTTATTTCTTATTTCATTACTTCCTTTGACTTCAACTAGGCTTCCCTCCTTTTAAGTTTAAGAGTTTCTTTTCATTAAAAATTAAAAAATGCGAAGCTAGCATGCTATAAAACAAGCAATACTCCCCACCCCTTTCACACTTTAATAGCACCTTTATTTACACAAATAGCCTTGGGCCCCTCATCAGCTCACACAAGCAATTTTCGAAACTAAGAATGATGTGTGGCTATAGACAGATTTGTCTACAAGTGTCCAGTGTAGACTCGGGAAACTAGTTAGGATCAAAATGTTGGGAGAAATTAAGCTGGAATTGAAGACAACTTCTTGGGAGGGAAGTACTGGCAAATGAATGGCTATTTTGTGAAATGCCCATATCTTGTCTCCAAATTTCACGTTTAGCCACGATCCTCAACAGAATGAGAAATCAGTTGTAATCAAAAAGCAGATCAAACATGTGACAGCTTAGACAGAGGCTGCATTAGCCACCAAATAATTTGCAAAACTTTTAAGAAATGAAATCTACTCCCAAATTAAAAAGGTAGGAATGGATGTTTGTGACTGGTTGTCAGAAATATCATAACAGTTATTCAATCAGCACACACGTTTCTCTAAAAGAAACACTGAATAAAATCCCTCAAAATTCTGAATGTGTCCACTAACTTCAATGGCTTTCTCTTGTTCAAACATCAGTTTTAAAAAAGGGCTTTGCACTCACTTGTTCTCAATTGCCATTTTCCCTCTAGTCTTATGGTTTCTCTTAGGACTGAGAAGAATGTCATTCCAATCCAGCCATTGGGAAAAGAAAACTCTTAAGACAATGAAAAGCTCTAACCATAATTATCCAAATCACAAATCCATTCATCTTCTTACAAGGAAGGGAGTTTGCTTCAGGCTTGCTTTGAATGCAATAGCAGGCTTAATCCAGGGGTGGGAGGTGTGGGCGGAATGGTTTTGACCCAATAATTAGATGGTATGAATGAATAACATCAAGGTGGATTCAGCTGTCTTGATGCCATACAAGGTAAGGCTACTGGACAATCTCAGTGAAGGAAATGATAAGCATGACACTGGTGGATCACCAATCTCTCTTGGCAGACTCAGTCCATGCAGCTGCCAAATGTCAGATGTCTCAGTCACGATTTTTGGAAACGAAAAAACAATGAGTGAATTATGAAGGTTACAGTGACCAGGGTTTGTTATTCTGTTACCAAGGTGGGGGAAGAGGGTTGGTTTTTCTTCTTCTATTCATTATGAAGAGAAGCAGACTAAGTTCTAATGTGGGATTCCTGATAACGATGAAAACAATCATGGCACTACATTCTCTTTCAGGTGACTGTTTCACAAAGAAGAATACAAGACAATCCTTACTGGATGAATTTTATTTATCTGAAATTTGAAATTTGAAGATATAAGAAATATTCAGCTGCATCAAGCCCAAGGTTCATCTGATCAAAGATTTTTTTTTTTGCTTGCTGGTGATTTACTGGAGTAATCTGCAAGGAAGATATGGGAGCTATTCCAGTTTCTACTTTTAAAAGTTAAGGTTATTATTCCACTTTCCCCCCCCCCTCCTGCCCTTGTCCAAATAACAGTATAAAATTAATGATAGCTCACTTAATTTAGGAATCCATTTACAGGCAGAACTGAGTTAATCAGTTCTCTGAATCCTCATATTTGAGTCTTGCAAAATTCTACTTCCTGTGTATGAACAGAAACAATCCTCATGGGAGGTAGATGGGTAGAGTTGTACTCAGATATACTGCGCTACAACTTTTAACAGCTATGATCAGCAGTACACTAATGATGAGGAATGCTAGAGTTCATCAGTGTATGGATAACTAGCTTTGCACAAGCATTGTAAATGTATTCAGCTATTTAACTGTTTTTGTTTTTGCACAAAACATTTACTTCCGGCTCTAAAATTTGTTCTTCGAGAGTTCTTTGAAAGGCCATAGCAGCAGAATGTCAAGCAAGTAAGGGGTTAAAAAAAGTTAAGATGACAGTCATAATCATGTGATTGTAGTCGGTCCGTTTTCTTATTTGCTACAAAAAGGGGTGGGTCTCCATTCATAGATTTGTGACTACCATCTTAACTTTTTTGATATCCCTGTAGTTATCCTTGTGTAGCAAGATAGCTATTTAGCTATGTTTAAGAAGCTTTGGAGTTATGGTGATGTGGCTATCGTATCTTTCTGTCAACCAATTTATGAAATTGTATGGTACTAAGAAATTTAGAAATCCAATAAAATAATATAAAAATGTTGCTGTTTCTATTTTCTTTGCAACGTGCTTTTCAAATGTAGCAAGAGCTTTAAGAAATATTTGAGATGCCAAAGAGTTGAAATCTAATCCTAATTATATCGATAACATTTCCATAATTTTGTTTTGTTCTTATGGTCTGAGAAGAGAAAATGTATTCAACATTGGTGAATCTGAGCTGGCAAATAAATTATAATGTCCGTCTGTATTTCCTACTCTTTACCATCTCGTCATTCCTTTCTCTAAGGCAGCTATTCACTGAACCACAAACTCGATCCAATGAAATCCGCAGTATTCCAGTCGCAGTAAAAATCAGTTAAATTCTACTCTTCATTCTTGATGCATTCAAATTTCATCCTCCAATAGTAAAAAACATTTATGAATGGAATTCTTAAATGATTTAATTCTAATGATACCCGCTAAAATAAACTATTTTTTTTTCTTTTTAAATAAATTCTAAAGATGAAATAGGTAAGATAGCAATAAAAAAAATTATGTGAAGCAAAACTATTGGTGGCATTTGGTCAATAGAACTGAATGAATCATCCCAATCAAGTTTTCAATATATAAGGGGTCAAGTGATTTTGCTGGTGAATGTTAGCCTTGATGACAATGAAATACACCAGTCCCACAATCTGTGCTTTCCAAAGCCATATATTTAGCAATCGGGTGAAAGACTGTTGTGGGAAAGGTTTGAGGAGGAAGGGTTAGCTACTCTGACCCTGAAACCTACTCACATATGTTTTTAATGTGTGAACGGCTTGTTTAAAACCCTATGGCAGAGGAGAATCCCATTAGATTCTGCACTTTTTATCCAAAGGTTTCCAATCAGTGAAGAATTTCTTGGTGAGAAGCCAAATGATTGGATTGAATAAACAATCATGTAGTAAGAGCTTTATACAAGAAAAAGGATGAGGGGGGGGGGTGTCACTTCATAAGATGGTGGGATATTTACCTATCAGAAGTGGATCTCAGTCCCACAGACATAAATCAGTACTCTGCTATGACCTTACTCTAATAGAGGCTTTAAAAAAAATGACAAATGAGCTGAGAACTTGGACCAGCATCTTGCTGTTGAGAGAAATGTTTGGCTAATGGACTTCTCTCTAGTTTCATTCATTCTTTGCTAACTTCAGAAGAAACACGGCAAGCAGCTGTGGCTACTGACAGAGTATATTTAGCAGCTGCAAAAACAAGGCATTTCTTTCTAGAAAGGCCTGGGGGCATGTGGTCATCTTCATAACCTACATCTTTGGGATGCACTTAGTGTCCATGTATCTTCTTCAGTTATTGCTACTGGAACTTTGTGAAAGGCTCCCATATTGATATGGGGCCTGCCTTGGCTGGCTCGCTTGTCTTGTTGTTTACCTGGCCTATGGGAGTCACACACAGGTGCTTAATGGAGACTGTGACAAGGTTTAAAATGAAGAAACATCATCCATATACCACAAAATAGCCAGTGGGGCAAAGCTTAAGTACTTGCACATAAAGAAAAGTGTGATGCCGTAGTGACAGTGTTTTAGTAAGTGCTTCTGCTGTACCTTTTTTGAGGGTGAAAAGCCAGTCTTAATATACACACTGTGGTCTGAATAGATCCACGACTATCCAAACGTTAGACAGCATAGAAAGAGACACTAGGCAAAAATACCCATAGTGTGAATTATTTTCACATCAAATATATCAGGGCAGCAGAAGAATCCCTAGAACTGAATGGAACACATTTTATTATATTTATTTAAGAACATTTATATGGCCACCCAATTCACTCTCAGTGACTCTGAGTACCTTGCAAGAATAAAAACCCAATACAAAAATACAAAAAGCAATAACCCTACCCCCACTCCACGGTGACAACAATCATTCAAGCCACTTAATGGGTTCCACACCATTCTGGAGTCCCCAAGTCTATTGGCAGACAATGAATTCTGGGCCTCGTAAAAGAGTGTCAAGACCAAACCTATCTCTGCAGGGATTATGTTTCACAGTGTGGATCCACCATTTGAATTTTGAATTTCATTGAATTTTTATACCACACCTTCTCCCCAGCGGGACTCAGGATGGTGTACAGGCAAACAGTAAAAGTCAGTTAGTATAAAATTAATGATAAAAAGAAGTAAAATGCTATTAAAAATGTATTAAACAGTACGCCTAATTTTCAAATTTCGATAAAAACCCTATCTAAAAGCAAGTTAAAAACTATGCCAGGCCGGCCGCATGAAATAAATGGGTCTTCAAAGCCCGGCAGAAAAGGCGCAGGTCCGTGATCATGTGAAGGTCAGGGGGTAGGTCATTCCAGAGGGCAGGAGCAGCCACAGAGAAGGCTCTCCCCTGGGTGTCGCCAACTGACATTGCCTAGCCGATGGCACCCTGAGGAGGCCCTCTCTGTGGGAGTGGACTGGTCAGTGGGAGGTATTAGGTAGCAGTATTTGCAAATAGCCAGGTCCCATGCCATGGAGCACTCTAAAGGTGGTTACTAGCACCTTGAAGTGCACCCAGAAGGCCACAGGCAGCCAGTGCAGCTCGTGCAGGAGAGGTGTCACGTGGTAGCATCTAGAAGTTCCCAGCATCTAGAAGCTCCCAAAATCTGCATTCTAAACTAACTGGAGCCTCCAAGTGCACCTCAAGGGAAGCCCCATGTAGAGAGCGTTGCAGTAGTCCAGGCGGGAGATGACGAGGGCTTGAGTGACCATGCGTAAAGCGTCACGATCCAGAAAGGAACGCAACTGGTGTATCAGGCGAACCTGATAAAAAGCCCCACTGGCCACGGCTGTCAAATGATCTTCCAACGACAGCTGAGAGTCCAGGAGGACGCCCAGGTTGCAGGCCCTCTCTGTGGGAGCCAGTGATTCGCCCCCAATAGCCAGAGATGGCACCACCTGGCTATATCGTGACGCCGGAAGCCACAGCCACTTGGTCTTCGATGGGTTGAGTCGGAGCCTGTTTCTCCCCATCCAGACTCGCACGGCCTCCAGACACCGGGACATCACTTCCACGGCATCGTTGGGGTGGTCCGGTGTAGAGATGTACAGCTGAGTGTCATCAGCGTACTTCATTTCATTTCATTTCATTTATTGGATTTGTATCCCACCCTATCTCCCCGAAGGGACTCAGGGCGGCGCACAGGCAAATATTAAAAACAATACAAAACAATACAAAATACAATATAACTACTATAAAAATATATTAAATTTAAACCCGTGCTAAAAACATCTTAAAAATCATCTTAAAACCCTTAATAAAATCCCCACAATTTGTTAATAAAGTCTAAGCCAGGCTGATGGAACTCTACCCTGAAACCAAGGATGATCTCACCCAACGGCTTCATATAGATGTTGAACAGGAGAGGCGAGAGGACTGACCACTGTGGTACCCCATAAGTGAGGCACCTTGATGTTGACCTCTGCCCTCCTGCCAACACAAATTGCGACCGCCCTAGTGTTTTGCCCTAGAGTAAAACAATATATATCATCTGCACACTTGATAGATAGGTGTGTCAAATGACCACACACTGGGAGAAACCTGACCCATCCAATCTGAAAGCATTGTTCCTCCTTCACATAAGGGCTTTCTACAGAAGGACATTTTGACATAGCCCACCAAATTGCAGGAAATATTTAGTTAGATAGATGTCTTCTTCAGAAAAGGGAAGGGAAAGGGAAAGGGAGTAGGAGGGAAGAAGAAAAGAGAAGAGAAGAGAAACAAGAAAAGGAAATGTGACAGTGCTATGCATCGGGTTGAAAGGTATCTCTGGACTGCAAAAATCCAGATGACTCCTAGAGGGCAGCAAGTTGTCTCTGCTTCTACTTGATGGTCATTTGGATTTGGGCAACCCAGATGTGGTAGCTGTCTAAAACTGGCCCATTTCAAGAGGTGTTCCTTCTCTCCCCCTCCCCCCTCAGAATCTGAAACATTTTAATTTCCTTTCTGTAGAATATATTAGGCAGTTCTGTCCAGGCTTGGCATTATTAAAGAACTTGTCGTTCCCCACTTTGCGAGAATACAGGTGTCTCATTTTCCAAAATCACCTGGCTGGAGTGCAATACTTTAACAACTGTGTGAGAGACTTTCTGCCCCTTATTAACTACCGTGTAACTATTCAGGTTGTGGAGGATGCGAACATTGCACAATAGGAGAAAGAGGAGGGGAAAAGCCTATTGTAAACAGGCCTCCAAACTGTTGGAAAGCAATTTTCCCCATGAGAGGTAAAAAGGCCCTTGCCAATTTCTCTGAGGTATGTGCGGGGTCATGCGCCAATCATGTAAAACAAGTCAATTCCCTGCTGCTAAGTAAATAAACTTAATTGTAAATTTGTGGCGTCCTGAGATGTTTTAAAGCAAGCACGCCATCCAGAACTCTGCAATCCCCACTTATAGTTCACAGAAAATGAAAACTGCTGCTTGGAGGGGTAAGGGGAGGGGGAATAAATCAGTGCGCTGCTCCAGAACACTGCCTCCAGGCAAAGTGTTTAAAATACGAGTTTTCTAAACAAACCTGACATAGCAAACTTAATGCAAAACTCTATGCATGGACATGATGTGTGTCTTTGCAACTTGTTTAAATTGAAGTGAGGAGACAAGAAGGGATTAAAAAAAACAAGGCTAAAAGGGAAAAAAACAAATTGGCAAATTAACTTTTTCGTGAGCAGTGTTCCAAGCTGATGGGGTGGTTCTTCAGCTGGAGATGTGGTTACAATGGCTCTGCTGGCATTGCTTTGGTTGCTGTTGGGGGCTCAGAAACCTACATTATCTGATACAGTTTTATTCAGCTCTGAGGCAAAATACAGGTGAAACTTGAAAAATTAGAATATCGTGCAAAAGTTCATTTATTTCAGTAATGCAACTTAAAAGGTGAAACTAATATATGAGATAAGACTCGTTACATGCAAAGCAAGATTGTTCAAGTTGGGATTTGTCATAATTGTGATGATTATGGTTTACAGCTCGTAAAAACCCCAAATCCACAATCTCAGAAAATTAGAATATTACATGCAATCAATAAAACAAGGATTGTACATACAACAATATTGGACCTCTGAAAAGTATAAGCATGCATATGTACTCAGTACTTGGTTTGGGCCCCTTTTGCAGCAATTAGTGACTCAATGTGTCGTGGCATCAAAGCTATCAGCCTGTGGCACTGCTGAGGTGTTATGGAAGACCAGAATTCTTCAATAGCGGCCTTGAGCTCTTCTGCATTGTTCGGTCTCATGTCTCTCATCTTTCTCTTGGCAGTGCCCCATAGATTCTCTATGGGGTTCAGGTCAGGTGAGTTTGCTGGCCAATCAAGCACAGTAATCCCATGGTCATTGAACCAGGTTTTGGTGCTTTTGGCAGTGTGGGCAGGTGCCACGTCCTGCTGGAAAATGAAGTCAGCATCCCCATAAAGGTTGTCTGCAGAAGGAAGCATGAAGTTCTCCAAAATCTCCTGGTAGACGGCTGCATTGACCCTGGAATTAATGAAGCACAGTGGACCAACACCAGCAGATGACATGGCTCCCCAAATCAGCACAGACTGTGGAAACTTCACACTGGACTTCAAGCATCTTGCAGTGTGTGCCTCTCCATTCTTCCTCCATACTCTGGGTCCTTGGTTTCCAAATGAGATGCAAAAGTTGCTCTCATCAGAAAAGAGGACTTTGGACCACTGAGCAACAGGACTTTGGACCACTGTGCTTCATTAAGTCCAGGGTCAACACAGCTGTCTACCAGGAGATTTTGGAGGACTGCCCATCAGTTCTATTAGTTCAGTGCCATTGTAATTTCAAACTGTCACTGAACGAGTGGTCCTTAACCAAAGGGCCTATATACCGTATTTTTCGCAGTATAAAATGCACCGGAGTATAAGACACACCGAGATTTTTAAGAGGCAAATTAAAAAATGTTTTTGCACTCCATAGATCTCCCAAAAATGGCTCATTTTTTTTACAAAAATGGGCTTGTTGTTTGTCACAAAAAAAAAAAGGCCACGCATAGCATTTAGGAGGCTTAAAGAGTGATCCTGGGGATTGGGGGGCAAAAATGAACCTGGGGTTTTTTTTGCTCATTTTTGCCCTCTCCAGCCCCCAGCAGCACTCTGGAAGCCTCCTAAAAGCTATGCATGGCCATTTTTGTGAAGAGGGTGGGGTTTTGGGAGGCCAAAAATGCTGTATTTAGTGTATAAGACGCACCCAGATTTTCACCCTCTTTTTTGAGGGAAAAAGGTGCATCTTATACTCTGAAAAATACAGTATACACAATATATTCTTTAAAAACAAATGAACAGAGTCTTAGTATACTTTTGCCTAAAAATAAGTTTAGGAATCAAGTTGGCCAAAGTCATTATTTGGATTAATATTTTAATTGATAGAATAAACATAAATGTAGGTGGCCAATTTGCATTACACAGATATGCTTTACCTACCTTTCAAGGAAGGTGACTTCTTTTGCTAAGAGGAAATGTCTCCAGGATTCAGTGATGCAATTTAGAAGGATCCCAATCTAATTCAGTGTGTGTGAGTGATTCTAGCTCAGACTGGCTTTTGGAAATGATAATTTTCAGAAAGAGCTCTACTTCCTGTGCTGTCTTTCGCTGTTACCAAAGGTCATTTTATGCCATGGATAATGGGAGACTGATGAGCCGTGATCATGTATAATGGTGTTGGGATCTAGATAATAAATAGTCTAACCTCTTCTTCCACATTCAATGAGTTCAGATCATTTACAATCAAGCCAAACAGGATTTCCATGATGGGTACAGGGGCTAGTCCTGTGGATTCAATACGTAGAGTTACCATAGCTCTGCATTAAAATGGACACATTCATCTACAAATTCCTGAATAACCTCATAGAACTGTCTCCAGTTGATTAAACCAAGAAATGCTATGATCGTACTGGAAGATTTTGTGAAGCATCTGTCTTGAAATAGATCATCTCTCAGTGGTGACAGAGGGGTTTTTTTTCACAATAAAACTATTGAGACAACGATGGAATGGAATTTGGATGACAGAAGAGCTCTCTAGACTTTCACAAATTACTGTTTTTAAATCATCATAACACAGGTACAAATTGATCGTATTCATAGAAGATAAGCATGTGGATTCTTTTTTCTGTTTATTACTTTAAGGGAGTTGAGATAATTACAAATAGTTTGCATTGAATCTCCATTGTGTGTTGAGTTGATTGCATTGTCAGAGTCCATTTCTCTCAGCCTTGAAAAACAAAGTACTGCATTCTTTGAATTCCCACTTTACCCCACTCCTCAATCTCTCTAGGCATTTTACAAGGGGAAAAAAGGCCCCTTAACAGTTACTGATTGTACAGTAACTATGGGTACATCAACAGTGCATTATCAACTGTACCTGTTCTGCACTGATAAAGCTTATATCTAAACTGGTTTAAGAAAAATCTGCCCAAACTGAGTCAATTTAGCAACTTTTTGAAAAGGATTCCATTTGGACTGCAACCAATGCTGGCTGGGGAGTTCTGGGAGTTGAAGTCCAGACATCTTCGAGTTGACACGGTTGAGAAACACTGAACTAAGGGAACATTTATGTGGTTGGATCTTACTGTATCCCCCCTGTGCACAAGCACACACAGAGACACACATATACACAGGATGTGTGATCGAGTTGATGTTGATTCTTAGAAATCACATGCATGGTTTCTCTAGGACCATCTGGTTCTTCAGATCTTCCAATGAAGCCCCAGTTTCCACTGTCACTGAGTTCATTCAGCTTGCTGCTGATTGTCGCCCCCTCCCTTTCTTTCTATCTTTCCCAGCATTATAGAGTTCTCCATGGAGCTACGTTTTCAGATATTATATGCAAAATATAATAATATGTGCCTGGAGTGAAAACTCTGAATTTATTTATTCTATATTTATTTTGGGGGAGGGGGGCTATCTGTGGCATTCTCCAGATTCTCTTCAATTTTCTCATTATTGAAAAGTGTCAATACTTTTTTTTATCTTACTTGTTCAGAGTCCAACTTTCACTTCCATAAAGTGTTATAAGGAAAATCACTGCCTACATGATTCTGATCTACTACCACTACTACTCTTACTATTTTTGAATAACAATAAACATCATTTCTTTTCTCAAAGAAAATCAACAGCGGAGGCTGTCCTGTGAGGAAATAAAGCACTTTGGATCAAAACAAGGAAGGGAAAACAGTACTTTAAATGTTCAGGAGGAAAACATGGCCCGAGGTTGCATTTGCAATGGGACAGAGGTAAATAAACAACATTGTCCTTAAAAAAATGCTGCTGTCTTATTGTGGTAATTGGTGAACTAGGAAATGTGAATAAGCCCTATAACTAAAGTCTGTTTACTCAAGGCTTATTAAATTCAAGGGAACAAACTCCCAAGTACATGTATTCCTTGACTTACAATTATTTGTCTAGTGACCATTCAAAGTTACAACAGCACCAAAAAAAAGGTGTTACAATCCCTCCTCATTATGTGCATTGTAGCATCCCCATGGACACATGATCAAAATGTGGGTGCTTGACAGCCAACACATATTTACCAGGGTTGCAGTATCCTGAGGTCACATAATCACCTAATCAACTAATATTCCAAGCTGGCTTCCAAAAAGCAATGGCAAAGGCTGGGTTTGTTTAATGACTGTGTGGTTCACTAAACAGCTGCAATGGTTTCCTTAACAACTGTAGCCAAAAAGTCATAAAATTGGATGCATTTCACGTAACAACTTTCCTTGCTTAGCAATGGAAATTCTAGTCCCAATAGTCAAGAACTACCTGTAAACATGAATCCAATCAGAATACAGCTGGAAGGGGAGCTCTTCTAGTCCAACCCCCTGCTCAAGCAGGAGATCCTATACCATTTCAGACAGGTGGCTATTCAGCCTTTTTTGTTAAAAATCTTCGTGATGAAGCACCTACAGGCAAGCTGTTCCACTGGTTATTTGTCCTCACTGTTATTTATTTGTTTGTTTGTTTGTTTGTTTGTTTGTTCGTTCGTTCGTCCGTCCGTCCATCCATCCATCCATCCATCCATCCATCCATCCATCCATCCATCCATCCATCCATCCATTTATTTATTTATTTATTTATTTATTTATTTATTTATTTATTTATCGTATTTATATCCCGCACCCATCTCCCACAGAGTGACCCGGGGTGGCGAAATGTTAGGAAATTTCTCCTCAGTTCCAGGTTGCTTTGCTCCTTAATTAATTTCCATCCATTATTTCTTGTCCTGCCCTCTGGTGCTTGGGTTGACCCCCCTCCTCTTTGTGGCAACCTCAAACACTGGAATACTGCTGTCATGGCATCCTTAGTCCTTCTTTTCTCTAGACTAGCCAAACCCAAAGGTTTTATTATGTATGTTTTATTATATGAAACATAATAAAACTAAGGGAAGGAGTCCCCGGCATTACATTTTCCTTGCAGATATCGAGTGTACAATGTGAGGTATTGCAATAGAAGCCTTAATTTCCTATTTCTAGCTAGTTTTAAGTGCAGCATTAACACATAATTTGATTTTTTTTCCCTGATACAAATGTATCTATAAAAACCCCTCTTGCAAGTGGAATTAAAAAAAACCCACATACATACATTATCACTCTGGTTTTTCAAATTCTTTTGGAAGCCAAAGAAAATGTTATTCTAAATAATAGAAAAGAACTACATAATTTCCATAAGACAATAGCTTGCTTTGCCAATAAAATGTAGATTGTATCATGTCTGCAGAGGGAACAAAATGTTCATCTCCCTGTGTATTTTTGTAACTACATGTACTTTTATGATCCCAATCAAAATAATTAGGATCAATGTGATATGAACAAGAGGCATTCTGTTGTCCTTGCAACATCTATTCAAAAAAGCAACTATCAGACCTCACACAGTCAATCATAACTGGGATTCCATGGATGATTTAAGCTAATGACTTCAAGTGAATTGTTGATTTCACAGAATGACTCTGAATTCAACCTGGTTGAATAGGAGATAAATTGAGATGATTTATTCAAGTCATCACCAGGTTTTTAGGGTGCTGTTCTTTAATCTCTGGGACGTCATCCCAGGAAATAGGATTCTTCAGATTTCCCCACCAGAGATTGAAACAAGGCTACGACTTTAAAAAAGGAAATACAACTTTCAAGCTTTATTTCCCACCTTGCTGTCAACATTTGATGGCTGCCATTCTTCAAGTGACGAATCTCCACTGATTCCTATGCTGCCAGATTGAGCTGGTACAGCAATTGAATATAAGAATATACTTCCAGAACGCTATCACCCAGCCAAAGGATTGTTTTGCTATCTCTTGGATTGAGATAAAGTTTTGTTTTATGTTGCATGGATGTTGCCTATTTCTACAAGCTCTGGATGACTAACAATATAAATGTATAAAGTATTTTAAGTAACCCCATATAAACACCAAGGTCAGGTATTGGCAGATTCATGGCATCACACTCCTTCCCCAATGTCACCCATATCTCTGCAGTCTGCTTCAGCACTTCATTTTTGGTGCTTGGGAGAAAACTGGTGCTTCTTAACTAGGGAGTAGACCAGCTCAGCAGCTGCCTCCAGCAACATGCTAAACCTCCGAATTGGGGTGGGGGCTAATCAAACTCACTGACTGCTAATCCATTTGATGTAGTTTGGAAGTGGAAACATCGTGGTACTTTTATGCAAGACTACTAGAATATCACATTTTTAAAAAGCACATTTCTTTCTCTTGTTCTTCCCAAAAACTTGTTTTTATTACTCGCTAAGCCCAGTTTTTGCTTACTTTGGATATGTCCGTTTGCATTCATTTCTCTCTGAATAAATTTAAGATTAAGCTATGTAAATGCGCATGAGATAAAGGAGTGAGAAACAAAAAGTCAAGTTAACAATCAAAGCCCAAACTAATTGTTTTTAATTCATGATTGTGTAAATCCATTGATCAAGGTATTTCACAGCCTGAGTAAATGTTTTGTTCTTAATTGATGGAAACAATTTCAGAATCTGTTCTATTGTCCTACAAGCATATTCTATCCCATTTACATATAATTTGAATTAATAGTATGTTAATTGCATGCAGCTAAGTAATAACATACTAATTAACTATGCCCTGCAACTTACTACGCTTTTTATATATGAGACAGAAGGTTTGTTATGGGTTTATCATCATACACTTTTAAAGGGGCCTGGAACTCTGATGATGAAGATCATGATCATTTTTTTTTCAGATTGCCTAATTCATCTTGGACAGGATGAGCTAAATGTCACAATTCTCACAGATTCCTTGCAGCTATTTAAGAGAAGGGGAGTGTATTTTTGCCTAGCATAGCCATGCTTCGGCTTATCCCATGATAATAGCGGGCCATTAAATTGTTGTAATAATGGACTAGAGTGCATATTGCAACTCTAAATGTTTAAGGAGATTCATCTAGGTCATGGTTGCCCCAAAGACAATCAAAAGGTAGGTAGATTTTCTTCCTTTTTTTCCTTGAAGACCTTTCGCTTCTCATCCAAGAAGCATCCCCAGTTCTGAGAACCAGTTCTGAGATCTGAGGATGCTTCTTAGATGAGAAGCAAAACGTCTTCAAGAAAAAAAAGGAAATACAGTTGCCTTTTGAAAAAGCACCTTTACGATTGCACTTCTAAATTTTAAACAGTTCAAAAATGGGAGTTTCCTACAAAAGGAAGAGTATGTAAGTATGTATTTGGGCACATTTTCCACTCTTCTCCACAGATTTATAGCATGCTAATTTTATGTGGTAATTTCCAAGTGAAAATATAAAGGAATTCACATTCCATGTTTTTTTCAAAAGTCATCTATCCAGATACATGGGCCATCTCTAACAGTTCTTCTTTACTTTCTCTTTTATCGGCAGATGTTGAAAGTTCTGGTTCTTGCAGTTCTGGTGACCACAACCATTGTTATTTGATGCTGTTGTAGTAGTGTGTCTTTGATGTTGTCTCTCCATCTTCTTCTGAATCTGCCAGAAGAAATGTTCCTTGACGGTCTCCTCTTTTTGTATATGCCTTGTATGGTAGAGAATCCCAGGACAGTGGCTCCAAGGCATTGGTCTCTTAACACTTGTCCTGAAAAATGTTTATGTCATTAGCACACCAGAAATGTTTCCATGTGTCTTTACCATCTCTACTGCAGGCAAGCTGATTCATATATATTTGTGGAACATAAGGCAGGAGATAGTTTCTCAAGTTAAGAAGCACCCAACTCTAAAAGACAGGCCAAAATATTTGAAGAGCTTTGAAATATTTTTTTCTTGCCCATTGATTCCATCAGTTGACCTTTATAATTTAAAAAAAAACCTTAAAGGCTTCTTTGCTACTATATTTTTATTTTTTCAAACTGTTTTATCTTGACCATGCACAAATATGCACAAGAAAAATATTTCAGTAATTAATATCCCAAGACTTCATCTATGTTGTCATTATGATGCATTAACATGGCATATCATCAGAGGCTTGTTAGACGGAAGATTCATTAACACCCCCCCCCCCAATATTTTTAACATAGTAGAAAAATATCAGGTATGGAGTTGCTTGTCTAATTATTTTGTTAAATTAAGGCCTTTTACAGGAACTTTTAAAATTCCCTTTAGGTTCAGGAAATAGCTGTAAAATATTCTTCTCTTCGAATCCAATGTTAATTTTGCAACATTATGAAAATTCAGAAATATCAGAAATGGATGGAAAGATATTATGGATTCTCCAGATCTCTGAAGAACAACTCATTCAAAGCTTCAAATACATATTTTTTTTATAAAAAAATGCTTTACTAAATTGCTTTTTGAATTTGTCTAAAAACACTCATTATGCCAACATAACATTGCCTAAAATGTTTGCAATGTTGAATTGCTGCACAATCATGAAAAAGAGAAATGGTGGATTAATATCATTGATAATTGTAGACATTTTTCATATTTGACCTAAATTGCTACAACTCCTATCGATTCACCATACTGACTAAGGTTTATGGAATTTGAAGCCAATAGCATCCGAAGGTAGCAAATTGCCCTCTGACTTTATTCATATATAACATAAGAACCGTCTCCCTGTAGTCTGAATCCAAGAATTTTGGCCTTCATCCAAGTGAAATTATGGAAATTATCTTGCTTAGTAAGGAACATATGAGAATAGAACAGAGAGAGAAAATTCCATTGACAATAACATATAGGTGATTTGTGGATGCATTCAGAATTAGTCCAACTAAATAATATATAATCTTTTTTAAACCACACTTGACCCTTGAAAAAATGTGCAGGGAGTAATAAAATGTCTAGGAAGTGTCTGGAAACAGAACAGAAAACTGGATATGACTAGAACATAATTAAGTTCCATGGTGAAAAAAGTAAGGTTCTACATTTAGGCAACAAAAACAAAATGCACAGGTGCAGTATAGGTGGTACCTTGCTCAATAGCAGTAACTGTGAGGGGGATCTTGGAGTCCTAGTGGACAACCATTGAAATAGGAGCCAGCAGTGTGCAGCAACTGCCAAAAAAGCCAACATAGTTCTAGGCTGCATAAACCGAGGGATAGAATCAAGATCACGTGAAGTGTTACTACCACTTTATAATGCCTTAGTAAGGCCATATTTGGAATACTGCATCCAGTTTTGGTTGCCACGATGTAAAAAAGATGTGGAGACTCTAGAAAAAGTGCAGAGAAGAGCAACAAAGATGATTAGGGGACCGGAGGATAAAACATATGAAGAACAGTTGCAGGAACTGGGTATGTCTAGTTTAATAAAAAGAAGGATTAGGGGAGACATGATAGCAGTGTTCTAATATCTCAGAGGTTGCCACAAAGAAGAGGGAGTCAAGCTATTCTCCAAAGCACTCCAAAGGGCAGAACAAGAAGCAATGGGTGGAAGCTAATCAAGGAGAGAAGCAACTTAGAATTGAGGAGAAATTTTCTGACAGTTAGAACAATTAATCAGTGGAACAAAACTCCAGAATTTTTGAATGCCCCAACACGAGAAGTCTTTAAGAAGATGTTGGATGGCCATTTGTCTGAAATGGTATAGGGTTGAACTAGAAGACCTCCAAGGTCTCTTCCAACTCTGCTATTGTATTGTAAGTTGGTTAAATTCCTTTTGGATTCAACATTGTTAGTATTAGCTAATTAGGTACCATCAAGTCAGGTTCAATTCCTGACAATTTACCTGCCTAATCTGTCTCCAGAAACAGGTTGTAATTATTCCAAATTGTATTTTTCTCTATGTATGCAATCTGATGACAAACTTTATAGGGACTCTTGGAACCTTGCTTAGGTTTTTTTTACCAGAGAACAAGTAGCCTTGGAGTGTTGTAAACATCTAAGCATAACAAGATTTTCATGGATTCTTTTTAATCTCTTACTCCTCCTTGCTAAGGATTCGGATCTGACTAGATCTTGCCTGAACTTTTTCAAAATTATCCACACAAATGACAATATCCTATTCTGCCTTGGTGAGGCCCTTTACCTCACAAACATTGTGTTTCCTCAAGGGAGTGAAGAGCCTTCAGAAGTGTATTACTCCACCTCAGAGAACACTCACAGAAACTCCTGTTGGTAGATGAATTGAAACAGTGGGACCACTATATTCCTTAGAAGTGGAGCACCACTTGATTTCAAAGAAGAGGCTGAATGGTTGTTAAAACAAAGTGCCTCTTTGAAGATCCACTCAGACCTAATCCAAGTGCCCCCCAAATGAAAAGAAAGGATTATTAGTTCTGGAACTCCATATGAAATGCACTCATAATTTCAATTTCAATTCAATTTATTAGACTTGTATCCCGCACCTATCTCCCCGAAGGGACTCAGGGCGGTGCACAGGCAATTAAAATAAATAAAAACATATAAATAAATAAAAACACCATAAATACTACCACAATAAAAACTGATTAAATTAGATTATAATTCATAAAGATGGAATTGTTTTCTGTGAGAATCCTATGGAATGGCAGCTGATTTAGAAATCTGAATTTCTATGTGATGCATGGCATCTGCAATATATCAGAATATGTCAATTTTTCACTAATCTCCTTCAAAGAAAAGCAATTTACCATAACATGTGCATAACTTATGATCACAAAAATAGCCTGCATACATGGAAGTTTCGGATCTCAACATATATTTAGTACTTGAATTAAGAAAAGGGAAGGGAAGGGAAGGTCTCTTCATGTATTACAGTTGTAAGGTAGTTCCTATGTAAGAATATAAAATGATTCTGAATTAGATGAAAGGGATATGTAGTCAGAATGTTTTCAAGCACGGCATGAGAACAAGAGCTCTTTTCATTCTTGAACTTTAAGGTATTTTGACTGCATTTCAAGAAATGGACAACAGACAGCAAAACTAGTAACTATCGATGGCTGGTTTCCTCAGAAATCTCTCCAAGACCCTTTGAAGAAATATAGAAATAATTTTAATGTATACAGAAGCTTTTAAAAATAATCAGTCAAGGGGGTTGAGAATTGCCATTTATTGTAAGCACTCTCCATTTAAAGCCATATAGGTTGATGATCATTTTCATATCTAATCTCTGCAAATTCCATAGTTCACCTACCTTTTGTTCTTGGAGTCTTCTGATTCAGGTTCAACTGATGAGGGAAGGGAAAACATTTTTGCAAGAGGAAAATATTCTGATGTCTGGGTTTTGCCTGTTTGCCTGTTTGCCTCCTGGATCTATACTAAAAATACCAAACTAAATATATTATGTGAACTGTATGCTCTATTTGACTCTATGAGTTGAAATCAGTGAGCATTATTAGATAATAGGTTTCAATCTATTAATAGAGAAGATGGAGCTTCTTAGCACTCAGTTGATGACATCACGATGTCCTTTCTTTTTTTTTATATTGAAAAAGTTTTATTGGTTTTACATTTTTTCTATAGGGTAGGGTAAGGGATACAAAGAAATTTTGAGAGCATTCACGTCAGAGTCGTCGGCCCTTCCGAGACCTCAAAATACACAATAAAAAAATAACCAAAAAAAAGCATTTTTCATAACACTACAAGGTAAAAGCAAGTACATATACCTAAATTCTCAATTCCATGCTGTCAGACATTTACAAAAAATCCAGAAAATATTATGCAAAATTGTTCAGGAAAATCAAGGCAAAGTTATTTTTTCGATCTAAGTCTCTTGGCTATTGTATCTTCTTTTTCTCCTCCCTGGCCCCCAGCGGGCGGGGCCGTGGCCCCCTCCGTCCCCCCTGGATCTTCCCCCAGGGCAGAGGAATGTTTTTTAAGAAAGGCTTCCGCCTCAGCAACTGTTTTAATCCTCACTCTTCCTCCTTCCCAGAACACCAGCATCCCTTCGGGTGTCACCCACTTGAACCAAATCCCATGATCAAATAAAATTTTAGACAAGAAGGAAAATTTCCTCCTTGCTTCTCGAATCTTTCTAGGAATCTGCTTCAAGATAGTGACCGTTTTTTGTTGGCAAATTAAAGGGTTCCCTCTCTGCGCCTTCAAGATTTCCTCTCTGGTTGACCTTCTAACAAATTTCACATGTATCTCTCTAGGCACTTCATTTATCCTGGCATATGCTGAGTTAATTCTATAGGCTAGGTCAATGTCCCCCCTGATCTCATCCTTAGGTTTTTGTAAATAGTCTGCTAAAATTGTGCTCATAAGATCAGGGAGGCATTCACCAGGTTGCTCAAAAACATTCTGAAATCTCAAAAAATATGTCATTCTTTCCATATCAATCCTAGACACATGCCCACTTGTTTCCTCAACCTCTTTAGTAACATTTTTAATCTCTCCCTTAACCCCCACCAGCCCCCCTTCCAATTCTTCAGTCTTCTGTGTGATTTCCAGCGTTTGCTTCCGTGTGTCCAATAGCTCCTTCTTGAAAATGATGTTTTCTGCCCGCTGGGCCTGAATTTCTTGAACCAAAGTTTGTATAACAGTCTCAAGAGAAGCCATCCGTTGTTCTAAACTTGTCAGTGCTGTTTCTTGAGCCATCTTAACTGTTAGAGTTAGTACCACCAAAATGGCGTTTTCAGGGTGGGGCTGGTGAGACTAACCGGGAGCCAAAAGTTCAGATCAAGGTTGGAACGTTGTAAAATTCAGGAACCAAGAGAGAGAGAATTTTCCAACTCAATAGTTATAATAACGAAGGTAATCCAGAAAGGAACCACAAATCCAACAAAAAAAATTCTTCATTAATATCCAGAGAGAGTCCCAATTGTAAAAAGACGCTGGAAATTTTCCATAATTAAAATAGTCAGGCAGGGACAAAGAAAAGCCACTTTCCACCGCCCATCTCAGAGTCCAGAGGAGAGAGTAGAAAAATAAATTTTTTTAAACCAGCCAGACCTAGACACAATGTTGCAAGTAGCCGCATACCACTTTCCCTTGTTAGAGACAGTCCGGATTTAAGATTTCCGCTTTCTCTTCCAGAGAAGCCATTTTAAAGTGCCGCTTAAGTCCGAGGGGGGGGGGTTTGGAAACAAACACCCCCCTCCCCGTCCATTCAGCCTGGCTGGCAGCAAGGAAAAAAAGTCTTTTTAAAACTCACTCTCCCTCGCAGCTGAAGCCTCGGCAAGCCATCCGATCTCTTCTGCTCAGCCCTCTTCATTAAAGTGAATGGCGCCGACAGCCGTTGGCGAAGGGAGAACCCCCCGCAGCATGTTCTCCTTCACCTAAGCCGCGGCAAAAGGGTCGCCTCCCCCACCGCCGTGAGGGGGGGCGTCCCTGCCGAGCCGGCCCTACGGGAGACCCCCAAAAAAGGGGCGTCTCGCCCCCGTGGGGGGGCAGAAAAAGCAACAAAATGGCGAGCGAGCGCTAGGCTCACTCGTCACCGCAGGAGCCGGAACCGGAAGCCCACGATGTCCTTTCTGTTACAATTGGCTTTTTGTTCCTAGTGCAGTAACTTCTGTTTGCAGCAATAATTAGAGGTGCTTGTATATTTCAGTGATTGTTTATATAGTGTAATCTGTGCAGCCAACAAAGCGGACAGCTGACTGAGCCTGACTTCCTGCTTCTGTCCCCCTGAAGTGACCAAACAGGATCAAGGGGAAAGTGTAAACATTTTCATTCCAGGAGACATGATACTGTAAATAGATGAAGAAACTTTCAATTTACCTTTTAAAAACAAAACAAAAAAACCCTGCTTTTTGGGATGGGAAATGTTTCATGCAAGTTGAGGAATGGGTAAAGGAATGATTCCCCCCCCCCCCCACACACACACAGCTCAGACATTATCTTTGCTTATCTGTTGCTCAAAAAGAGCATGTTCTATCTGTCTCTTAATTCTTAGCTGCTGGCATCTTCCCATCTTAATAATGTTCTGGAAGTGTTTAAAAACTTGGCTATTCTCCCAGTCCTTGGGGTAGGTTGCTTGTGGAGCCCCTGTTGGTTGTGTTTATAGAGTGCAATTTGCCCAGATGCATATAGTTTTTTTCTTAAGTGTAAGCCAGGGGTTCCCAAACTTGGCAACTTTAAGACTTGTGGACTTCAACTCCCAGAATTCTCCAGCCAGCATAGCTGGCTGGAGAATTCTGGGAGTTGAAGTCCACAAGTCTTAAAGTTGCCAAGTTTGGGAACCCCTGGCGTAAGCCATCCAGATTTTTTTGGAGGCAGCTATCATCATCATCATCATCATCAGATGGTTGGGTGTCAGGAATATTGGTGGTATTTACATTCCTTAAAAAAAAGGAAAGTCTAGTCCCATTATAAAGTAAATCAATACAATCTCTCACATTTCCATTGAAATATATACAATACTGAAGGGCAAATGACAATTCCAAGAACCATTTGATGTAAGACCGTGATACCGTTAAAACAAGTCCTAAGTGAAAAATTGCAAGTCTTGTGAAGAAATTGTGGATCTTAACAACTCTAGGTGGGAGGAGAAGAATGGAGCTTAAGAGATAACCCAGAAATAATCAGAGGGTAAATTTTTCCTTCCCAAAAATGCTTATTCATATTACTTTATTTACATTTTCTATTTCTATTCTGCAGTGATTCATTCCATATATTTGGAGATAATGGATATCTTGGTATGTAAAAGAATGTCTCACTGAAAGCTGACCTTGGAATATGCCAAGAGCCCCCAACATCTAAAGATCGGCATGAAGTAGTGGAAAGGTGGTGTCTCGTTTTACTTTCAGTTCAAATGCTCACGGAATGCCACTGGAAGGAGGTTGTATAGGAACAAGAGTTTTTGCTTTTGAGACTGCTTTTTCTCTTTTTTCTAGTGGAAAACAAATCTGAAGAATTCTCTCGGGGACTGAAATTCATTTACTTTTGTGGGGAAAAAATAAAAATAAAACAGCATGTGATGTGGGGCAAATGGTAACATAAATTATAATGGTGAAACATGAAACTGTAATTCAATGTTAACTTGAAATATAGCCAACATGTAGTTAAAATACAGCTCAGGCAAGAGCCAGCTAAACATGTTGCCTCTAAGTTAGAGATATGGGTCCAACCAGGCAGGCTTTAATTGGAAAACGCAAAGTGGAATCGCTCTGCCGAAATTAAACAATTTTGGATCTGCTGAGCATCTGGATGGAAAACCACATGGAATCACTATCATGTTTCCCCAAAAATAAGACAGGGTCTTATTTTCTTTTGACACATGGAATATTTTTTTTTATTTATTTATCATATTTATATACCGCCCTATCTCCCCAAAGGGACTCAGGGCGTTGCACAGAAACAATAAAAACAGTACATACAAAAAACAATTTAAAATAGATTAAATTTAAAGGTCTGTGCTAAAATTTTAGTTAAAACCTTATTAAGATCAATTAAAACTATACCATTAAAACTATGCCAGGCCGGCCACATAAAATAGGTGTGTTTTTAGTGCCTGGAGGAAGAGGCGTAGGTCCGTGATGGTACGAAGGTCGGGGGGCAGGTCGTTCCAGAGGGCAGGGCCTGCCACAGAGAAGGCTCTCCCCTTGGGGGCCACCAGCCGGCATTGTCCGGCAGACAGCACCCTGAGGAGGCCCACTCTGTGGGAGTGGACAGGTCGAAGGGAGGTATGTGGTAGGAGGCGGTCCCGCAAGTAACCAGGTCCCATGCCATGGAGCGCTTTGAAGATGGTTACTAACACCTTGAAGCACACCCAGAAGGCCACAGGCAGCCAGTGCAACTCACGCAGGAGAGGTGTTAATAATAATAATAGTTTAATTTCTTGACCGCTCCTCTCCCCATAGGGACTCGGAGCGGTGCACAGGGAAACTAAAAACCATAAATATACAATCAAAAACATCTTAAAAACAAATTAAATAGTACCTGTGCTAAAATACCCAATCTGAACTAAAATTCCCACTATACACTAAAACCCCATAGAGAGAGACTATCCCAGACCGGCCAAGCAGAAAAAATATGTTTTTAATTTCAGACGGAAGGAGCGGAGGTCCGTGGTCGTTCTAATGTCGGGGGGAAGGTCATTCCAGAGGGCAGGGCCCGCCACAGAGAGAGCCCTTCCCCTGGGCGTCGCCCGCTGACAAAGTCTAGTGGACGGCACCCGGAGAAGTCCCTCTCTGTGGGAGCGAATCGGCCGTGAGGAAGTATGGGGCAGGATCCGATCCCGCAAATAGCTAGGTCCCGAGCCATGGAGCGCTTTAAAGATGATAATTAGTACCTTGAAGCGCACCCGGAAGACGACAGGCAGCCAGTGCAGCTCGCGCAGGAGAGGTGTTACATGGGTAAACCTAGAGGTACCCAGGATTGCCCGCGCGGCCGCGTTCTGGACCATCTGCAGTCTCCGGGTGCACCTCAAGGGAAGCCCCATGTAGAGAGAGTTACAATAGTCCAGTCGAGATGTCACGAGAGCATGAGTGACTGTGCGAAGGGCGTCCCGATCCAATAGGGGGCGCAACTGGCGAACCAGGCGAACCTGGTAAAACGCCCTCCTAGCCACGGCTGTCACTTGATCTTCCATGGACAGCCGGGCATCTAGGAGGACACCCAAGTTGCGCGCCCCATCCACAGGGGCAAGATGTTCGCCCCCTATGGCCAGCGATGGAGTTAGCTGGTTGAATCGGGCAGCCGGAAACCACAGCCACTCGGTCTTGGTCGGGTTGAGTCTGAGTCCGTTACTTCCCATCCAGATCCGTACGGCTTCCAGGCACTGGCACATCACCGCTACGGCATCGTTGGGGTGGTTTGGGGTAGATATATACAGCTGCGTATCATCAGCGTAGAGATGATACTCTACCCCAAAACCACGGATGATCTCGCCCAGCGGCTTCATGTATGTGTTGAACAGGAGAGGCGAGAGGACCGACCCCTGAGGAACCCCACATGTGAGGGGTCTCGAGGTCGACCTCTGCTCTCCTGCCAACACAAATTGCGATCGGCCAGAGAGGTAGGAGGAGAACCACCGTAAAACGGTGCCTCCCACCCCCAACCCCCCCAACCGATGCAATAGGATACCATGGTCGATGGTATCGAAAGCCGCTGAGAGGTCTAATAGGACCAGGATGGAGGAACAACCCCCATCCTTGGCCCTCCAGAGATCATCGACCAACGCGACCAATGCCGTCTCGGTGCTATGCCCGGGCCGAAAGCCGGACTGGCGCGGATCTAGATACTCAACTTCCTCCAGGTGACGGGGAAACTGTTGTGCCACCACACTCTCAACAACCTTCGCCAAAAAGGGAAGGTTGGAGACTGGACGATAGTTGTTCAAAAGAGCTGGATCCAAAGAGGGCTTCTTGAGGAGGGGCCTCACCATAGCCTCTTTTAGGGAGGCAGGCAAGGAACCCTCACTCAAGGATGCGTTGATAACCTCTTGGAGCCAGCCTCGTGTCACCTCCCAGGATGCCAGTACAAGCCAGGAGGGACACGGGTCCAATAAACATGTGGTGGCTCGCAGTCGCCCACGTAACCTGTCCATATCCTCGGAAGTAACGGAGTCAAACTCCTCCCAAACAAGATCTGTCTCGTGGCATCTCACTGGGCCATCAATGGAGGGTAGCCCGTTCTGTATCTGAGCGATTTTCTCCTGCAGAAAAATCACAAATTCCTCTGCTCTACCCTGTAGCGGGGCTTCCCGCACCCTCTGTTGAAGGAGGGAGCGGGTCACCCTAAACAGGGCGGCAGGGCGGTTTTCTGCGGATGCTATGAGGGTGGCACAATGATGATGTTTGGCCACTCTCAGCGCCACAATGTAAGTCCGTAAATGGGCTCTTACCTGTGTTCGGTCAGATTCAGAACGGGTATTCCTCCATCTTCTCTCTAGGCATCTCTTGCGGCGTTTCATCACCCTCAGCTCCTCGGTAAACCAGGGAGCCGTGGTGACTCGCGGCCGCAAGAGAGGCCGCAAGGGCGCGACCCGATCCAAGGCTCCCGCGGTCGCAATATTCCATGCGACCACAAGGTCCTCGATCGGGGCGCGGGTCGGGGGTACAGGAAATGGCCCAAGTTACATGGGAGTATCGTGAAACTCCCAAAATCCCCCGTGCGGCCGCATTCTGGACTAGCTGGAGCCTCCGGGTGCACCTCAAGGGGAGCCCCATGTAGAGAGTGTTACAGTAGTCAAGGCAGGAGATGACAAGGGCTTGAGTGACCGTGCGTAGGGCATCATGATCTAGATAGGGGCGCAACTGGTGTATCAGGTAAACCTGATAAAAAGCCCCCCTGGTCACGGCTGTCACATGGTCATCCAAAGACAGCCAAGAATCCAGGAGGACGCCCAGGTTGCAAGCCCTATCCGCGGGGGCTAATGACTCACCCCCAATAGCCAGAGATGAAGCCAGCTGGCTATATCGTGACGCCGGAAACCATAGCCACTTGGTCTTGGACAGGTTGAGTCGAAGCTTGTTCCTCCCCATCCCCATCCCCATCCACCCCATAAACACTTGGCCTTATTTTCAAGGAGGTCTTATTATTTTTGAGGTGCAGGAGGCAGCGAGCATGGTCACCTCATGGCTGCTGCTGTGTTGCCATATTTTTGGAGAAGGCTTATTTTCAGGAGAGGGATTATTTTAGCGCATGCGCTGAAAACTCCAATTGGCTTATTATCCGGGGAGGTCTTATTTTCAAGGAAACAGGGTATATAGCAGATAATTTTGATTTCGTGAGTGGAAATGTAGAAAATTATGCCTCAAATTAGAACTTTTCTTTTCATAGATGGGCTGATAATTGGTTGTTACCAGAGGGCAGGACAAGGAACAATGGTTGGAAACTAATCAAGGAGAGCAGCAACCTAGAATTAAAGACAAACTTTCTAACAACGAGGACAATTAACCAGTGGAACAGCTTTCCTTCAGACGTTATAGAGGCTTCATCATCAGAAGTTTTTAAGAAGAGACTGGACAGTCACTTGTCTGAAGTTGTATAAGAACTCCTGCTTGACCTGGCCAGCTGGACTAGAAGACCTCCAAGGTCTCTTCCAGCTCTATTCTGAATCTGATATTTTAAAAATTGTCAGCCTTTCAAGATAATCCAGACAAAAAAGCTCAAATCATAAGGATAAAACTAAAGCTACCTTTATTGTAAATTACATGAATAGAATCCTTCAAGCATAAAAGCACTTCTCTCTCTTATTTTTATTTTCCAGAAAATTAGGAAGTGTCCCTTCCTGTGCCACTTTTTCCTTCTGAGGGTTTGAAATTCTGTTTGCATGATAATTGTCTAAAATGCAGATATTCCTCTCTCTCTAAGACCCTTCCCCCATTTTGAAAGGAAAAGTATAGAGAAACGGATTCATACTATACTTGGAAATATAAAGTAAAGCATTCACTTTGCATTTTAAATTGTGCAGACTATCAATGTCCATTTAATACATGAGTCTATTTTAAGAATGGACTCATTTCATTTGACAGTCCTTTATATGTCAGGCTTTTGCCAGGAGTGAGTTCTGATGTATTGGTTTGGGATGGGATACTTTTGAGGAACCAAAATTAAAATTATTTCTTCTTTGAGGGCCAGGTTGTAAACATACCTGGTGATATCACACATAGTACAGAGAATGAGGGAACAACTTGTTGTTGTTTTTTTAAACTATGAGAATTCAGGCAGTCCTCAATTTATGACCACAATGGACCCCAAAATTTCTGTTGCTAAGCAAGACAGTAGTAAAGTTAATTTTTCCCCATCTTATGACATTTTTGTCACTGTTGTTAAGTGAATCATTGCAGTTGTGAACTGAGTAACTCAATTAAGTGAATCTGGCCTCCCCATTGACTTTGCTTGTCAGAAGGTTGCAAAAGGGGATCATATTCTCCCGGGTGGGACTCACCGCCCTGGGTCCCACCCAGGAGAATAGGGCGGTATATAAATTTGAAAATAAAAATAAAAATATGACCCCCGGACACCACAGCTGTCATAATGTTTGCCAATTTGCAATGCTCACCTATTCGGGAGAACCAATTGTTAACTTTCTAAGCAGTTCAGAGAACCGGTTGTTGGAAGAAATCTCATTTTGTTTTTTTCTACTTTACAGGGCTAATCCTGTAGGGAAGGCAGGAAGGAAACATTCTGGTGTTGCTTCTAGCCTAATCTTTATTGCCCTACTTACAGAAACAGCCTCTCCAGTTAACCCTTATTACATTGTAACATCTAAGATGAAGTGCCCATGGACGTGAGTGATGGTGAGTTGGCCACACCCACCCAATCACATGACCACCGAACCCCGCCTACCCAGCTGGTCATTAGGGCAGAGAGTTGTTAAATTATTTGAATCCCACCACTGGTTAAAGGGCAAACAGATGTTTATGACACCTCTATCCTTCCTTAATATTCTTGAACCTCCTTCCAGAGTGTTGCTTGTCTCCATACACTTTTGAAATGAAACTCTTCCAGGTAGGCTGAACATGGCCCTTGAATTGACAGATTGCTTCCGTGCTCAATTTTTCATTACAGAATCAGGATTGTTCACACTGTTTAAAGTGCCACTTCATACACTGTAGTGTATTTCACTTAATAAAGGCTTTGCCTATTGCATAAATTATTTGAAGCCCAAAGACAACATTGTTCTCCAAGGCCTATTTCATTGTTCCAGTTTACTTGTTCGGTGTGGCCTATATCTCACGCACATTACAGATTTTCATGTGTATTTCAAAACAAAAGTAATAACACAATTGTCTCACATAACACATGTTCCCAATGGAAATTAAAATGCATACTTTTCTCATCATCCTTTATTTAACAACTGGGAGGATTTTAATATTTGAAACTCAGCATGAAAATTGTCAGGAAACATCATGATGCCTTCTGAGATTTTAAATTCAGCTTTCATTGTTTTCCTTTCATTTCAGGTGAGTGTTTGTTTTCCAGCCAAGTGGCTGTATCCTGTGATGGAATGATAGCTAATGGGATTTTCTGTGATGATTCCTCAGTCAATTATAATACCAGAAGACTTGGGCAGATGGATGTGAAGCCATCCCCCGTGAAATCATAGGGGTTTATAATTGCAGTGAACAAAGTAAACCACCTAGGCTCCTATAAAAGTGAATAGATGCTAAAAAAAAAAAAATCTGGTTGAGGAACTTAATGAGGAATGGGAGGGAAACACAGGGAATGTCTTAAGGATCCAGCTTATTATTTCACACCCCACTTAATATCCCTACTAGCCTGGGCTAAACTGCTCTCTAATGGTCACCCAGACATCTGCAACCCCATTGAGTAGCCCTGCCTTCCACACATTACAATCTTGATTCTAAACAGAGAGAAAGAACAGCCATTTGGCAGTTTCTAAATTCATCAGTCATATTAAGTTTATTCCCAAAACTTAACCTTACCAGAGGTGGTATTCAGCAGGTTCTGACCAGTTCTAGATAACATTTTGAGTAGTTCAGAGAACTGGTAAATACCACCTCTGACTGGCCCCGCCCCCATCTATTCTCTGCTTCCTGAGTCCCAGCTGATCGGGAGGAAATGGGGATTTTGCAGTATCCTTCGCCTGGAATGGGGAGGGAACGGAAATTTGACAGTATCCTTCCCCTGCCATGCCTACCAAGCCACTCCCACCACCCTACACCACATCCACCAAGCCACACCCACAGAACTGGTAGTAAACGTTTTTGAATTACACCATTGAACCTTAGATAACTTTTTGGGAATAACTCTTGATGAGAGGCAAGAAAGATCAGGTCTAGACATGAAGATTCAATTAAACTGATGTATTGCCTACTCATGCTTATTGCACACAGGAATATTCTCAAATAACCATTGGAACCTGTTCAATGGAATTCAAGTGAAGCTGGGCTTAGCTCACTTGTGGGTATGTAGGAATTCTAAGCAGATATCTCTTTTAACTCTGCCCTCAGGTTCTTCCCCAGAATCTGATGCCAGTTCTATAAAGTTCTGACCATAGTTTACTCAACTCCTAGTGTTTGACATAGTATTGGTGTACTGTGTGAATCCAATGTTGTTATAAACCTGCCATATGATTTAATGTAATATGACTTAATAAAGGCTCCTGTGACTTTGCCAATGTTTATATCTTTTATTAATTGATAGTACCATACTTAAGCATTCTGCTAATGAGAATTTAAAAATAAATTTTAGAATGAAATAGAAAATTTCTTATTCTTTTGAGTAAGAATTTGAGGAGGGAGGGAGGGAGGGAGGAAAGAGCGAGCTTTATCACTTAAGGACTTACATTGGGAAACTTCTTTATAATCTCCTAATTTTTAAGATTTTGTTATTCCTGTATGCAACAATAAAATATCTGGCAAAGAAAAAAATCCATTTTCTTTAATCTTGGGAAGATTTATTTTAAACAAAGTTTGTGGGCATCTTAAATCAGATTATCGTACATACCTCTGACATGTTCTCCTTAAAGTTATACTATGAGAAATGGATTTGCGTATGTACTCATATCAGCTATCATACACCCAATATTTCCATTTGACATCAGGTTAATCGAATCACTAGTTTATAATATCTTTTTCAATTAATTACAATTATTAAAAATTGCAATAAACAAGTATAATTATATTATTTGAAGCACATCAGCTTTCATTTTATTGGATGATCAATTGATGGTCCGCAGTTGGACTTGTTTTTTGTTGATTGCATTTTTTTATGTTAAAGATTTTCCAATATGCATTATATAATGAGCTTTTTATCACTGTTAACAAAGAATCATTTCATGTATCAAGAACTACATTAACACAATCTTGGATTCTATGATGTGCTATGCAGTGCCAGAAAGCAAGCCTATGAAACGCACTGTTCCTCAGTCCTTTATCTAAAAAAGTAAAATCAAGTCATAGAGAGAGACATTAGATCAAGGTATTAAGTGTAAGACCAGAGCCATGTAGGGCTCCCAAATGCATTGGTCACAACTCACAAAGCATATTATTGCCATCACATTCAACAGTCTAAAGAAACAATGATTTAGTGCAGGAGAAATGCTCATGTTAATTGCATTTACAATTTCAAAAATAAATATAATCCATTGATAAATCTCTTAACTCTCTATGCTAAATCAAAATGGATATTAAGACATCTCCTCACAATGACAGATTGCAATCAATCAGGAACATTATTTTTGGTGGAATAACACCAGATCTAGCTGAGGTCTCCTTCTTTGCAGTAATTAGCTACAATTACTATAAAGCTGGGGAAGAATACATACAGTATCTTTAGATCAATAGAGAGCATAACATAGAACAAAGTTTCTTTAGTTCTTGCTTCAAAACCCTTTTTTCCATCTGAGACAGTTTGATGAGGTTTTTTTAATCTATACTCATCAGAAGGATTTCATGATCAATAACTTTTCTCCTATCATTCACCAGAATCTTTGTTCACTTTCAATTAAAATTCCAATTCAAACAATTGTTTTAAACAAACTATGCTAGACTTCAACCCCCACAATACCATTGGTTTCTTCTGAACCACTGTAGCCAGGTAAGATTGAATATAAAGACTATTTTAAATTCTATTTAAAACATCTGGAAATGTATTTGTAACTGGGATGTATTTGTAACTGGGAAGCATTTAATAAAGCTTGGAATGGAATGGACTTCTTTAGAGCTTGTCATTTTGGATCTTTTTCCTTTATTAGAAATGCATAACTTGTAAAATGATTGAGAGTACTGCGTGCTAGAGATGCCCAAAAAATTAAATAGCCTTGCAATATGATTTTTGAATAGGTAATAATGAATCCAGATACTGCATGTCTGTAATATATATTGCCATACAGTTACATTAAATGATACAGCAATGGTTCAGCTTAGTTATCAATAGACTGATTATGTGTCAGTAGTTGCTGGATGTAGAACATATAGGACAGCTATGATGGACTGATCATAACAGGGATGTAGATCCTGCCCTCCATGGTAGTCTTTCAACAACAACCACAAAAGGTGTTGGGGAGAAAAAGTGGAGACACAATAAATACTTGATTATTCTCACTTTCTCCCCAGTAGTCAATCCATGAAAGTTGCATGGAGCTTCTAATTGTGGAAATGAAACACTTACTAATGGATGAAAACAGAAAGATATTCAAATCCAGGAAGTTGTACACAAGAAAAGATCCACTTTGCTTAGAAAACACAACTAAATTGATGCTGTATTTAGGAAAAGGATCATTCCTGGTTTTTCTACCCTTTACCAGTAGCCCTTAAAATGGAAACCAAGCATCTTTTGAATAAAATGAGGATTGGTACGTCGCTTTCTAAATGTGGACAAAAATTCTCTTCCCTGCTTGTTGATTATTTATATTCCATAACTTCTTTTTCTCTCTCTCAGATTCTTTGTTTAAAAATCCTGCTAATCTAAATTTCTTTAAGGCTTCCACTGATTTTTTAAAAAGAGTCTTATTAGGTATGATGGCACAAAAAGCATGACTTTTTCATTGTTGAACAGAAGAAGGTGCACATACCTTCTTTCTCTGTATTACCAGCATGTTGATCATCACCTGCAATATCTTTCATATAAATTCTAGCATAAATCAGAGCCTTAACTATCTTCATAGATCCTGGAATGACTAGATGTTGAGGCTGTGCATACTTCTGCTGCTTCAGATCAAAGAGATGCACATTCTGGATTGTGGATTAGTATGATTGTCATCAGACCCATCTTTCCATAATCACAAAAAGTCTTGGAAATTTTATATTTATATTCATTTTAGTTTGACTTGACTCGAATCATAAAAGGAGAAGTGAAGACTCAAGGAGCCTGTTGCTGAAATGAATTTGATTTTTTTCTCTCCCTGAAACTTGGGTTCATGACAGCTTTTTGTTGAGTAGGACATTAGCCTTTTGTAATTTATTGCTTTTAGATTAAATCTGGGGAAACTCAATATTGCAGCTGAATGATTAGAGCAATACCCCTTAGAGTAATAAATTTTCTTTGGTGCTGTGCATCTCCCGATCTTGTTTCCCTTCTAATTACATTTACATAAATGATATTCTGTAAAATTAAATTAACATTCCAACTGTTACACAGGCAACAAGAGACAAAAATAACTTGCAAACCAGAAACTCTTAAGAAAATATTGTGGTTTTTTTCCCAATGATTCCTAGTTATCCCTGAAGTGACAACAATACAGCTGCCCAGTATTTTTAGTCAATAACCAATTTAGGAGCTTTATTTCTGGTTTTGGAGAGCCCAGATTTCCTGAAACCTTTATTAAATTAAACATGGGTGACAGGGAGCATTAGGTCATTCAAACTTTGCCTATCTATCTTTTATGTACATCTCCTGTTGGCTTTTCCAATTTGACCCAGCCTTGATAAAGGCTTTCCTGAACCTAAGATTGCTTTCTCAAGAATAAAGCAAAATGTTTCATCTTGAGGCCCCCATAGCCATAGGCACCCATGCGAGGCTTCCAAAAATTGTTGCCAAGTTGTCATTTTTGACAAGAAAGTAGGGTGAGAAACTTAAATAGCTATCGACTAGATTCATTTAATGAAAATGAAATTAAATCATATCAAATTTAGTTTTGCTTCTGACCCTACTCACTACATTGTATGCTCTCCCTAGCATAAATAGTAGCCTTTGGAATGGGAAAAGGTAGCCAGCCCACAGGTAAAATATAACACTGAGATTTCTATCTTAGAAGGAATGTAAACCCTCATTAAGAAAATTACCTTAACTTAAAAAAAAAGGGGGGGGGGACAAGACACTTTAGGAGAAGTTATGGTAGAAAAATTTGGCTCAAAATTAATTAATTAGGACTTCTATTGGCAGAGGTAATCCAGTTTCATTTTATGAAATCATAATAAATGTAGTTGCAATACTTCCACAAATTGGGGGCCTTGCCATTCTTCCTATGTCCTTCCCTATGCTCTGCTTATAACAATGGCTGTCAGTCATTGCCCCTGTTCTTCTCTTGAACTCAAGCCACTTTCCATGTTCTTGGCTGAGTCAGAAATCACACATCCTCCTTCTTCTCTCCCAACATTTGAATACACAAAGCAGAAGAAGAAGAAGAAGAAGAAGAAGAAGAAGAAGAAGAAGAAGAAGAAGAAGAAGAAGAAGAAGAAGAAGAAGAAGAAGAAGAAGAAGAAGAAGAAGACTAGATATTGTCCTTCTTTTCCCTGGTTTATTTGCTGCAAATCAGCCAGGAGAATAGCAGGATGTAGGCCAAATTTTTTCAGAGTTTAACAAAGCTTTTGGTCAATCCATTACTGAGCTCCTTAGCTATGGATTAATGAAACACTTCTGTTCTGGATAGGTAATTACTTAAAGTACAGTACTATAAGCAGAATAGCAAAACATGGAGTAAACTTTTGGAAATAGCAGGAATCCCAAAATAATGGATGATTTCTAGTTTCTTTGCATAGATCAATGAGAGTGCTACAGCAGTTATGTAGTAGTCTAGAGGACACATGGCAAGGAAAATAACACTTCAAAAAAATTTCCCTCTTTCTCTTCGGAATAATTGGATTTTTAAAAATCAGTGTTATGTTCTAGATACATTTCAATTTTTTAATTCAGATTCTATGGATATTCTGTGTTGAATACATAGTTTTCAAATCTCATTTAACAGGAATTCATCTGCCATGGTAATATAGGGTTTTATTTAGGGGAGTGGGGAATCCATGACTGAAGTAGTTGTGCATTGTCTTCAAATTCCTTCCTTCCTTCCTTCCTTCCTTCCTTCCTTCCTTCCTTCCTTCCTTCCTTCCTTCCTTCCTCCCTCCCTACCTCCCTCCCTCCCTCCCTCCCTCCTTCCCTCCCTCCCTCCCTCCCTCCTTCCCTCCCTCTACACACAGAACAAAAACACATTTTAGCTGTGGCATTGTAATTGTCCTAGTATACACCCACCCACTCCCACATTCCACCACCATATATTTTCCTCTTTCCCTCCTTATGATAAAAACATTCAAGGGGACTTTTAATCAATAGCATCATTCAAAATGTACAAAAATCCTCCAGCTATTGTGTGCCACAGAACACAGCTGTCAAAGTTTCACATGTAAAACCTGCTCAGTGGAATAAAACTATTTTTGCTATGCCAGAATATGGTCAGAAAAGGACTTACCGTTTTTGGAAAGCTCTTTAATCACAAGGGGCGAGGTATACCCATGTACCTGGTATACCTCTAGGGGAGGAACCAGGGGGAAATCAAATGGAGCTCTTGTAGAGGTACCTATTCCAGTTGAAAGGAAATGCTTTGCTTTAGTATTTTACTATTGATCAACCTCACCTGCCCCCTTTGCTATTTCACTTCTGTTTCCAAAAGCGATGCTTTGTAACCGCTAGTGTATTTCTACACCAGCTGGCGGGCCTTGAACGGCCTGAACTCGGCGGGAAGGGTGGCCGAGGGCCACCCCCGCAGGACCCAGGCGGCGACCCGGGAGAGGGTGGGGTCGGTTCTGGTGCGGGCAGCCACATCCGAGGACGTGATGGGAAGTCTGGCGTCGGCCACGGACAGGACAGAGAGGGCCGGAACCGGCTCCTGGTCCGCCTCAGGGAGGGGGCAGCGGCTGAGGGCGGCTGCGTGCCCTAAGTGCTTGCCCGGATGGTATAGCAGCAAGTATTCATACGCTGCCAGGAACTCCATCCAACGTGTCATCCTGGGCGAGAGGATGGGGGGGTGGGCCGGTCACCGGCCAGAAGCCCAAGGAGCGGCTTGTGGTCAGTGAAAACGGTAAACGAGCGGCCGTACAGGTACTCGTGGAACCTCTTGATCCCGGAGACCACAGCCAGAGCCTTCTTATCGATCTGGCTGTAGTTCCGCTCCGCTGGAGTCAGCATCCGGGAGTAAAAGGCTATGGGGGCCTCCGAGCCATCGGGCAGGACATGGCTCAGGACCGCCCCCAGGCCAAAAGGGGAGGCGTCCGCCGCTAATGTCAGGGGCAGGTTGGCAGAATACTGCACCAGCACGGCCTCTGACGTCAGCAGCTCTTTGACAGCCGCGAACGCATGCGCTTCGCGGCTGCCCCAGCGCCAAACCGCCGAGCGATCGAGTAATCGATGCAGCGGCTCGGCAAGTGACGCCTTGTCGGGAATGAAGGGAGCATAGAAATTGAGTAGGCCGAGGAAAGCCTGCAGCTCCGTTTTGGAGCTAGGCATGGGGGCCTTGTGGATGGCCTCGACCTTGGCAGGTGCGGGGTGGATGCCCCGGGCATCGACGACGAAACCCAGGAACTCCACCCGTGGCACAGCAAATTTACACTTGCTGAGCTTTAATTTGAGGCCCGCGCCCCTGAAAATACGGAGGACCTTCCGGAGTACTTCGGCGAGGTCTGACAGGCTGGCCGCAGCTATCAGGACATCGTCGAAGTACGGCACGACGCCCGGGAGCCCATGGAGCAAACGCTCCATGAGGCTCTGGAAGATCCCCGGGGCAACGGAAACGCCGAATTGAAGGCGGCGACAGCGAAAAGCTCCTCAGTGAGTGACGATGGTCTGAGCGTCAGCCACATCGTCATCCACCGGTAACTGCTGGTAGGCCTGAGCCATATCCAGCTTCGCGAAGATGCAACCCTGCCCCAGGGAATGGAGCAGGTGCTGCACCACGGGAACCGGATATGGGTTCGCCTGAAGCCCGCGGTTGTTCGTCGACTTATAGTCGGCGCAGATGCGAATAGACCCGTCGGGCTTGATGGGGACCACAATGGGGGTCTCCCATCTCGCCTGGTCGACGGGCTCCAGTACGCCCTGCGCCACGAGACGATCGAGCTCCGCGTCAACCTTTGGCTTCAGTGCGAACGGCAGCCTGCGGGCCTTGAGCCGAATCGGGGCAACCTGAGGGTCAAGGTTGAGGGAGACCGGGGTGCCCCGGTAGGTGCCCAGAGATCCGTCGAACACGTCCTTGAAGTCAACCAGGACCGCCTCAACGGGCGGGACGGCGGGCACCTGGTGTACCCGCTGGATGGACAGTCCCAGGGCGGGGAACCATTCGAGGCCGATGAGCGCCGAAAGGGGGCGCTCGACCACTAGAATGGGAAGGGGGCCAGCGAAGCGTCCATAGATTACGTGGACCAGGTGCTGGCCCAGCACGGCAATGGGGCTGCCCTGGTAGTCCCGGAGCAAGACGTCCGGGCGAGACAGGTCCTCGGACTTAAAACCGGGGCAGAGGGTCTTTAACTGCCACCAGGAGATGAGGGACCAGGATGACCCCGAGTCAACCTCCATGGACAGGGAGTGGCCTTCAAGGGTCAGGGAGGTGGAAATGCGCCTACGGTGGTCCGCAGCGATGGGAACGGTGTCCCGGGCATCCATCGTGGCATAGCAGGCCACTTCGGAGGCCTGGCGGCGGCCCTGGAGACGTCAGCCATAGGCCGGGGTCAAAGCCGGAGCGGACGTTGCGGGGCGAGGGGCCACTTGGGGCGCCTGGCGGGAGAGGTCAGCGTGGCAAGCGCGGGCGATGTGGCCCCGTCTGTTGCACCGACGACAGATGGTGTCCTTGAAGGGGCACACGCTCCGAGCATGAGCGCCCCCACACCCAGCGCAGGCAGCCGACCCTTGGCGGGGGTGGGCTGGTCTGGAGGCGCCGCGGCCGGAGGCCTGAAGGCGCGCCACCCTGTCAAAGGGCGGGTCGTCATCGTAAGGCTCAAGAGGGGCCAGCTCGTTGACGAGACAGGCGCGTGGGGATTGCAGCGGTGTGGCTTGCTGGCCCAGGTATAGATCAGAAGTGGCGTCCGCCAGCTCCGCGGCCCTGGCGTCTTCAATGGCCTGCTCCAGGGTGACGTCCGAGCGGGCCAGGAGCCTGCGGCGGAGCTTGACGTCCTTGAGGCCTGTGATGAGCTGCTCGAGCAGCGACTCATCCAGGAACGGGGCCGGAAAATCACAGAGCAAGGCGGCGGCTCGTAGTGACTGTAGAAAGTCCGCAACCGATTGATTAGGTTGCTGCCGGCATTGACGGAACGCGCAGCGGCGGGAAATTTTGGAGGGCGCCGGAGCGAAGTGGGCCTTGAGGCGAGCCTGTAGGACCCCCCAGTCCAAGTCCTGTACAGCGGCAGGGGCGGCAATGTTCCGTGCCACGGCGAAGACGGTGCCGCCGCAACCGAGGAACAGGCCGAGGCGGCGGGCGGGGGTGATTTCCCCGTTGACGTCGGTGAGGAGGAAGCAATCGAACCTAGACAGGAAAGCTTCCCAGGACTCCACCGACGGGTCATAGGTAGCGAATGGCGGAAGGGTAGCCATGAGGGCGAGCGGAGATGTGAGCCCAGAGCGTGAGGAGAAACTTTTCTCCAGCACGGAGGGTGAAGCGTCTCTTCGTTCCCGCAGGGAGAAGAGTTACGGTTAGAAGGATCGACGCCGGGCCCCAGTCCTCGTCGCCAGTGTTAAGTAGTCAAGAAGGGTCCAGACCCGGCAGATCCAACGGCTCTTTTTATTCACAGGAACATACAGAAGAACAGCAACTGTGAGTATAAGGGTACAAAAAGCGCGCGCCTTCGCTCTGACAGCTCTTTATATACGAGCTGTCAGAACGCCGGCCAATCGGCACGTCTCCCGCTTCGGCTGCAGCCAGTCGCGTCTTAGCCAATCAGACGCGACTGGCTGTTGCCGGGGAATTCAAGCGTGTGTCGTATGCAACAATTGTTGTTATTATTATTGTTATTGTTATTATTATTATTATTATTATTATTATTATTATTATTATTATTATTATTATTATTATTATTATTATTATTATTATTATTATTATTATTATTATTATTATTATTAAAATTTCTATACTGCCCTTCTCCCTTCCGGGACTCAGGGCGTTGTACAGGCAGCAATAAAATCAGTGATATAAAATATAGGAAATATAAAATACATAAAATATATTTAAAAATATATTAAATAATATGCCTGTTCTAAAACCATTAATAAAACCTACTAAAAACCATTTAAAAAATTATGCCAGGCCGGCCGCACGAAATAAATAGGTCTTCAAAGGCTGACGGAAGAGGGGCAGGTCCGTGGTCGTGCGTAGGTCAGTGGGTAGATCATTCCAGAGGGCAGGAGCCACCACAGAGAAGGCTCTCCCCCTGGGGGTCGCCAGCCGACATTGCCTGGCTGACGGCACCCTGAGGAGGCCCTCTCTGTGGGAGTGCACTGGTCGGTGGGAGGTATTTGGTGGCTGGAGGCAGTCTTGCAGGTAACCAGGTCCCTTGCCATGGAGCGCTTTAAAGGTAGTTACTAATATCTTGAAGTGCACCTGGAAAGCCACAGGCAGCCAGTGCAGCTCGCGCAGGAGAGGTGTCACATGGGAGCATCATGAACTAACTGGAGCCTCCGGGTGCACTTCAAGGGAAGCCCCATGTAGATAGCGTTGCAGTAGTCCAGGCGGGAGATGATGAGGGCTTGAGTGACCGTGCGTAAAGTATCACGATCCAGAAAGGGGCGCAACTGGCGTATCAGGTGGACCTGATAAAAGCCCCCCCTTGCCATGGCTGTCATATGATCTTATAGCGACAGCCAAGAGTCCAGGAGGACGTCCAAGTTGCGAGCCCTCTCTGTGGGGGCCAATGACTCGCCCCCAATAGCCAGAGCTGGCACCAACTGGGTATATCATGCCGCTGGAAGAGACAGCCACTCGGTCTTGGACGGGTTGAGTCAGAGCCTGTTTCTCCCCATCCAGACTCGCACGGCCTCCAGACACAAGGACATCACTTCCACGGCATCGTTGGGGTGGTCTGGGGTAGAGATGAATATCGTCAGCGTACTGGTGGAATTCTACCCCGAAACCACGGATGATCTCACCCAATGGCTTCATATAAATGTTGAACAGGACAGGCGAGAGGACCGACCTCTGTGGTACCCCACAGGTGAGGCACCTTGATGTCGACCTCTGCCCTCCTGCCAACACAAATTGTGACCGGTCGGAGAAGTAGGAGGAGAACCACCATAAAACAGTGCCCCCCACCCCCAGCCCCACCAGCCGGTGCAACATGATACCATGGTCGATGGTATCGAAAGCCGCTGAGAGTTCTAACAGGACCAGAATAGAGGAACAACCCCTACCCCTAGCCCTCCAGAGATCATCCACCAACGCGACCAATGCTGTCTCTGTGCTGTGCCCAGGCCGGAAGCTGGACTGGCGCGCGTCCAGATAGACAGTTTCCTCCAGGTGCTGAGGGAGTTGATGCGCCACCACACTCTCAACAACCTTCGCAAGGAATCGGAGGTTGGAGACTGGATGGTAGTTGGCCAACACAGCTGGGTCCAGGGAGGGCTTCTTGAGGAGGGGTCTCACCACCGTCTCTTTCAAGGCGGCCGGCAGAAACCCCTCACTCAAAGAAGCGTTGACAACTCCCTGGAGCCAGACTCGTGTAACCTCCCGGGAGGCCAGTACCAACCAGGAGGGACATGGGTCCAGTAAACATGTGGTGACATTCAGCCGCCCCAGCATCCTGTCCATGTTCTCAGGAATCACAGGATCGAACTATTCCCAGATAACAGTCTCAAGACCTGCCACCGTCAGCCCGTCTGAACTAGTCCAATCGGAGGCCAACCCGTCCCGGATCTGATCGATTTTATCATGCAGATAACACCCAAATTCCTCCGCATGACCCTGCAAGGGGGCATCCCGCACCCTCTGGTGAAGAAGGGAGTGGGTCACCCTAAACAGGGCGGCAGGCCGGTTATCTGCAGACGCGATAAGACCGGAGAAATAATTACATTTCGACGCTTTTATCGCCACTAGGTAGGTCTTCAAATGCAACCTTACCAGTGTCCGGTCAGACTCAGAGCGGGTGACCCTCCAACCACTCTCTAGGCATTTCTTCCGATGTTTCATCACTCTTAGCTCCTCAAAGAACCAGGGAGCCAAGGTGGTTCGGCGCCAGGTGAGAGGCCGCAAAGGCACAACCCGGTCCAGGGCTCCCGTGGCCACACTATTCCAAGCAGCCTCTAGGTCCTCAGTCGAGTCGTGGGTCAGGTTCTCAGGTATTGGCCCAAACTCCAGCTGAAACCTCTCAGGGTCCATCAGGCACCTGGGGCAGAACCATCTCACCTCTTCTGGTTCCGCCTCCCTGCGGTGGGATATAGCAGTTGGAAAGCCCAGCCGAAGGAGAGAGTGATCTGACCATGACAGGGGTTCAACAGCTATTTCCCCTAAACCAAGATCACTCAACCACTGGCCGGAGGCAAAAACTAGGTCCAGCGTGTGTCCCCCAATATGGGTGGGATCATGAATTAATTGGGTCAGGTCCATGGCCGTCATGGAGGCCATGAACTCCCGTGCCGTCTCAGATGCCTCGCCTATTGATGGTAGATTGAAATCCAACATGACCAACAGCCTGGGGGTGTCAACCGCCATCTCGGCTATCACATTGAGAAGCTCAGGTAGGGCTGCTGATACATAGCGGGGAGCCAGGTACACTATCAGCAAGCCCTATCACTGCCTCCCATGACCCCACTTCACACATAGAGAATTACAGCCGGCTGTCTGTGGCACAGTGGTCTCCCTCGGGTCCAGACCCTCCTTTATAACAACCGCCACCCTCCCCCCTGACCCTGGGCTCGCAGCTGGTGAAATGCATGGTAGCCTGGTGGGCATATTTCAACAAGAGGCACCCCCCCTCTTCGCCCAGCCAGGTCTCCGTGATACCCACCAGGTCCGCCCCCCCTCTAAAACCAGATCATGAATGAGGGGGGCTTTATTAGCCATGGACCTGGCATTACACAACATCAGCCAAAGGCCCAGGCCCTGAGATCCAGAACCCCCTGGGTCGCAAGAGGAGCCATGAGGGCCGGAGTGCGCCACCGCTCGCAAACAGCGGGTGTGCCCTCCCCTTATATGATATGGCCCTCGGCTCTTGCCATACCTGCCCCTCCCACACACAGTCTTGATGGAGTAGCCCTCTGTTAAACAGACCCTCACCCCTCCCCACTTTTAGGCACTACGCCCTCCCTGTCGGGACTGCCAGCCGGCCTGGAAGTATTCCCCAGTGGGTTTTCCCCCTCACCCACCACTCTAATTTTAGTTTGACCTCCCCCCTCCCTGGAGCCCCTTAAATCCTGCATTAAAAATTTAGTTAAAAATCCCCTTAACTTCTGCTTTGACCACCTCTCTGGGTTAACAAACCCATCATCGAGGTGGGCCCTTGTTAACGCTGAGGGCTACACCTGCGAGAGGGGGGACTCCCACAGGGCAAGGAGGTCAGCCACTGAGTACATATAAATAGAGTAAAATAGAACCAGGAGGTAGCACTAGCCGTGGGGTCCAGTTTGCTGCAAAGGTCCCAGGGAGGAATAACCTCCCCCAACAGCAAGACATCGCGGACTGCAGTCAGAGAAGTCCTGGATGTTAGAGATTGGTGTGAAAATAAATCTTGATTTAGCCTCCGGGCGGATGGATCGTAAGGTCCCCAATGGAGCGGCTTATGTAAGATGGTCACAGGAGGGTCTCCATGATAGTCAATAGGACAGACAGGGCAGGCAGGGCCAAACAATGGTGACAAATGGGCAGTGCTGTCCCAGAGACCTCCAGTCACCTCCAGCCGCTATCGACGCCCGTGCCGCTGCAGCCCCGGCCGACAGCCTTGCATCTTTAACCGCCTTGTCCACCCGAGCCTCTCACTCCTTGGGTCCCGACAAGCTCCTCCGTGCCGCCGATGCCATTGCCTCAGCCACACCACCGCTGCCGCCACCGCCACCGCTCCAGGCCACCGCCCTGCTGCTGCTGAAGGTTGGCTCTGACCCTCCTGTCCTTTAAAGGAGCCTTGAAACGTTCATTTCCCCCCCCCCCAAGCTCCAATTTAGCTAGAGTATATGCCCCAGAGTGAAGTTATATTAATGGACCCCTGGTTATTGCCATCTTTTATCTGCTTTATGGTATCAAGTTTGTTTTTAATTTGTATGCCACCCAGTCATTTTGAGTTGCATGGGTTTATAAATGTACCAAATCAATTAATCAATCTTTCCATCTGATGACTAAATGCCATATTTCATTACTCCAATTTGATTAGACAGTAAAAGCTAACTTCCTCCCAAAAAACATGTTGTGCTAAACAAAGTGGCTTTTTAGCTGTTAATGGATTTAGTTCACCATCAAAAAAGAGGACTATCTTTGCAAATAAAATACAGATGGTTATGTAGCAACATAAGTGTATTAAGTTTCTGAAGCTTCTTCAAGTTGTTTTGAAACTTCTCAGAGTGAGAGGGAAGGGAAGGTTCTACAATTTATTTTAATTTTATATTTTATTTATTTATGTTTATTGTTGATTGAGTTTATTTTAAGTTATACTTGATTTTTTCCCCAGAGTATATTTAAATGGGCAAAATGGATAGGTAGTTTCTAAATGTAGTTGGTGATGGAAATAATCCTGCAATTTTCTCTGGGAGTTTGATTCTAAATTTTCTCTTATTAAAATATGCATTTAGTCCTTCAAGTAAGCAGCTTTATATAACCATTTGATACATGTGTTTTCTGGTCTTATTGATCAAGCGGTACCATGATAAGCCATTGGATAAACTTGCCAAATATTCTTGGATGGATGACAATTCCAGTCAAACTGTTCTTAACTGCTGATAGTTATTTTAAGCATTAAATATAATTTTCAGAACAGATGTTGATAATCTCATGCAAGACCAAATGCTTTTTTAAAACATTGTTTAATTGTGCAACAAGAAGCCAAAATTGTTGGCTTGAGATAATTGAAAGCAAAATCTGCTTTTTCTGGCGATTCTGAATCCACTATCTATAAGCACATTTTGAAAACCTGCAAGGGGACAATTTTGTGTTAGAGAGACTGACCTCTCCTCCATTATAGCTGTAAGTGGATGGAAAGTGGACAGGATCTGATTTCCACTGCAGCCATAGACATTTGTTGCCAAAGCACCATTAATTGCAAGGAGTTGGTACGCAGGGAATTAAGATACCATTTGAGACACAGATGTATGGCGAAAACATCTGTGAAGAGATGACAGCGAGCCCCCTCAGAGGAATCACTGCAAGACAGCTCTTCAATATGGCACCGTGTTGTTATGGCAGCTGCTAACAGGCGTCACAGCCAAGAAATCAGTGTTGGAGTAGAGAAGATAGATAGACAAGATTGAAGGATGCCTGCAAAGAAATCCGTCTCTGTAAGATTGAAGGAAAACCTGAAGGAAACCCCTACATCTTTTTGAACAGCAGCAGTGTCAAAAGAAGTCAGATACTTTCAAACCACCCAGAAGTAGTTGATATAGCAGATAGAGATGGTTTATGGTATTTTCCATGCCCGCTAAAACTGTTTTAAGGATGTTTACTTATATAGTGTATATTATATGCCCACGTACTATGGTTGTATTATTATCCTTCTCAACTTTTCTACTATCTTCTCCTATTGGAATTGTATGATTATATTATTTTGTTGTTTTTGTGCATACTGAGAACTTATGCACTAGAAATAATCTTCTTGTGTGTCCAATCGCACTTGGCCAATTTCTATGCTATGCTATGCTGTGCTATAGAAAAGATATGGAGACCCTAGAAAGGTTGCAGAGAGGAGCAACAAAGATGATTAGGGGACTGGAGGCTAAAACATATGAAGAGCGGCTGCAGGAGCTGGGTATGTCTAGTTTGATGAAGAGAAGGACCAGGGGAGACATGATAGCAGTGTTCCGATATCTCAGAGGGTGCCACAAAGAAGAGGGAGTCAAACTATTCTCCAAGGCACCCGGGGGCAGGACAAGAAGCAATGGGTGGAAACTAATCAAGGAGAGAAGCAACTTAGAACTGAGGAGAAATTTTCTGACAGTTAGAACAATTAGTCAGTGGAACAGCTTGCCTCCAGAAGTTGTGAATGCCCCAACACTGCAAGTCTTTAAGGAGAGTTGGATAGCCATTTGCCTGGAATGGTATAGGGTTTCCTGCCTAGGCAGGGGGTTGGACTAACTCTGCTATTGTATTTTATTGTAAGATGCTATGCTATGCTATGCTATGCTATGCTATGCTATGCTATGCTATGCTATGCTATGCTATGCTATTCCATTCACAAAATAGAAATATATAGAGATATATACAGACAGCATTCTACCAAGTGCGGTGAAATCTAAAAGAAGATTAAAATCCATTGTCTTTGAAATATTTTTTTTTTTTGCTTCATTGGCTGATATGTGAATTGTGAAAAAAAATCCTTCTGCTTTTAATAAAGTCCAAAGCAAGCCATATTTACTTAAATAAAGACTTACTGTATTTTTATTTCATATTTAAATTTTTAACTTTTCCCCCCCTCTTGTTTAATTGCATTCAATTCCAAGAGACTGCCTGTACAAATAACCACAGTTTTCTTGGCAAGGATTTTCAGAAGTGGTTTGTGCAGATATACCCAGGTAAAATTAGCACCAACATGAGATTGGTATACCACAAACATGAGAAGAGGAATGCACTTGCAGAAATAGACTTCTGTTGGCCTAATGCAGATTGACTCCACTCCTTGAAGAGAAGTCTCTCTCTGCAAGTGCATTCCTATTCTCATGTTTGTAATATGACAATCTCACACTGGTACTAATTTTACCTTTATTGCTATTCTCTACATTCCTATTTCTTAATCTTGGCAACTTTAAACTGCCACATTTCAGAAACACTGCTCCAGAACAAGTTGGCAGGAGATTTATTTTGTTGAATATTTAAGTCCAATTTTTTCTTTTGCCCCAAGAATTATCATTGTTGAATGTTTCAAAAACAGGCAGATTTCTCTGATAATGCAGGGATCCGAACTCCCGGGCCACAGCTTACTACCAGGCTGTGGTCAATTTGCAACTGGGCTTTGGGAGCAGTGGGCCGGGGAACATGCACAGCTCAATTTGTGCAAGTGACAGACCAGTGCGTATGCACAGACTTCCACAGCTCAAGTTGCACAGGTCAAGCTGCGCATGTATATGTGTACACCACTTGTGCAAGTTGAGTTGCACGCATCCATGCATGTACCTCAGTCCACCATTCACATGGCCTGGTTCCTCTCTCCCCCACTCCGCCAAGCTGCAAAGGTTGGGGAGCACTGTGATAATGCATCTCTCCACCCTTTCACATGTCTAGAGAGACCGAAAGGCATCATATAGATATATTTATACATCGGTTGATAAATAATTAAGTTTTAAAGGTATGATGCCTCCATCTCCACCATAAACATATGCAATTCCAGAAATACTTACTATGTATGGTACGTTTTCTGAATATGCAGATTGGCTAACATTTAGAATGTTATTTTGAAAACATGAACAATTCTAGAATGGTTTTTCTGCCTCCTTATTTAGAAGAAAGGGTCTAATACGTGCTTATATAGCAAGTTCTTACTCCTTTTTTAGAGAGAATGCAGTACTACTATCAATTTGTCTCTTGGCTTGGACAATGGTATTTACTGTGATTTGCTGTAATAATCATGATTAGTGCTGCCTTTTCTTAAAACTGTTTTGCTTTCCATTATGCAAACTCAGCTTTTCTTCAGGAGAGCTGCAATGCTGGCTTTAATTAAATTTGGGAAAGGAGAGCCTGACTAATTTAAAGATTATTAGTACAAAATCCCATCTAGACTTGGAACATAAATGTGAAAATCTGAGAAATAACATTACAGACATTCACCAAACCAATATATTTGTGGAAATGTAAAGTTCTAATTGAGTGAATATAATCTGCCCTCAAAAACAAGCCTTTTGAATATGTGTAATGCAAATCTAATTCAGATGATGAGATCATCTTTACCTCACCGTAAATATCTATATCACAGCATTATTTTTTGGTACGTGTCACAAAGAGCTCTTACCTCAGATCTCACACTTTGTTGATAGATTTAATTCATTCAGTAACACTATGTTAAAGAAGAAAAGAGAAAAGCTGACAGTGGTTTCTGAAATTAAGCTGTATACTTACTTTGAGACAAATCCCATCCCTTCACACACAAAGAAACAGTAAACATTGTAATCTTCTTTTAAATGCAATTAAGCAGAACTTTCCTTACATCAAGAATTGACATCTTTCTTGGCATTCCTTTTTCAGCAATCATGAATGCCATAGCCAATCTTCCTTTTCAGTCCTCCCCTAGAGAACTGATATTTCTAAATTGTTCTCAGATTGTATTGGTTCTATCCAGACTTCCTAAAACATAAAAGTAGACTCAATCCAAGCAATGGGACAGTAACATTGCTAGACCTGCATAGCGAAAAACTGGATGAATAAATTTGCAGTGATTAACAGCTGCCTAAGGAAGCAAATAAGGTACTGAATCTGATGCCAGATTGGGATGGTTGGGGAGATAGATAAATGAGAAGAATTGACGTGAATGGTAATTCCACCAGGCAGTCCAATGTTGCTATGCTCGTCATTATAAATGAACAAAGTCAATATAGATAGTCCTCGATTTTAGAACCAGACCTCCCGCAAAAGTACTTACAAATTGGTTCCGAAGTTCCAGCAGCTGCCCCTCTGCTGTTTAGGTGATCGCATTTCGAAGGCTCAGCAACTGACTTGCATTTACAGCTGTTTGCAGCCTCCCATAAGTCATGTGATTTCAGTTTCCAATCCCCCCCCCCCCCGAAATCCGACATTTACTTCTGGTTTTTTTTTTGGCAAAAATGCCCCATCGTGAACAATGGGTTAGTTTACTGACCACAATGTTCATTTCATGATCACAGCATTCACTTAAATGCCATGTTTGCTTTACAACAGCCACATTCATTTAACAACACCCCTCCCCCCCCAAACAAGTAATACAATAGGGTCAGTCATGTGGATGACCTGCTTTCTGACTGTCACAGCAGGCTCCATTATGGTTATAAGTTGAGGACTACCTGTAAGACGTGGCAATACAATTGTCCTTGATTTAAAATGTTTGAGATCCCTGTTCATGAGAGTTGGCTTGAATTATCTTTGGGTAGCCCAAAGATTTGACTGAGCATACAATAATTTCTTATGAAGTAGGTGGGTGTTCTACCAATATCTAGAGATAAGGAAAGGTGAAATAAAGATAGACCTTACTTATTTATGGTTAAAACTGCAAACTTAATACATGTTTAGGATGTTCATGACAAAACAGTAAGTATTTCTGTTTCTTTATTTACACTTTTATCCTTATTTTAATATTACCATTCCACACTAAGTAATAGCTATACAAACTAATTAAAGCAAATGATGCTTATTTTTAAAATTTAGAGAGTGAAATAGTACAATAATAAAAGTTCAGGGTTACCAAATCTAAATGCAACATTTAAAGAGCGTTGATGAAATAGAAAAATCATTGCTTGGTGCATAAGGCAACATGATTCAAACCAAGTCCATTTTTGTGGAGGTGTTGTCTAAGCACAAATGGCTAAAATATGGAAAAATGAGTATTTGTAAAATTGCCCAGAGGCTCTTAGGTGAGATTGACAGTGCATAAATTAGATTGAGATAGAGATAATAGATAGATAGATAGATAGATAGATAGATAGATAGATAGATAGATAGATAGATAGATGATAGATAGATAGATAGATAGATAGATAGATAGATAGATAGATAGATAGATTAGATGATTGATGGATGATTGATAGATGATAGATAACCTGGTTCAATATCATTTAGGAAGTATCTGAGTGTAGAATACTTAGCTTATGAGCAGATTTAAGTCAGTGAAATAAACAGGAAAGGGAGAAAGGAAGGGAAGAAAAAAGAGACAAAAAGAAAGAGAAAGACAGAAAGAAAGAAAGAAAGAAGACAGAAAGACAGACAGACAGACAGACAAATAAAAAGAAAGAAAGAAAGAAAGAAAGGAAGAAAGAAAGAAAGAAAGAACCAGGACATATCTGAAAAGTATCTAGAAAATGTGAAAATATATTAAATATGTATTATTAAAAACAAAGTGAAAAAAACAAACAATTTAGAATTATTCAGTGTTTTTCATCTAATCAAATGCTATACGCCAATCAAACCTACTATTATTAATCCTGTAAATTATTCTGTATGACACATCGTAGTTTGGAATCTATGCCATAAATATGATTATAACCATGTAGCAAGGAACAGTTTTATAAGTACTAAAACTGTATTCAGTTAGTGTCTATTGAAAGATTTGACATTTTCTGAAAATCTATATTAATACCCTACAAACTATTACGGTGTTTTCCCCAAAATAAGGCAGGGTCTTATTTTCTTTTGACCACCGTAATAAGCGCTTAGCCTTTTTTTCTGGGAGGTCTTATTATTTTTGAGGCGCAGGAGGCAGCGAGCGTGGTCACCTCATGGCTGCTGCTGTGTTGCAATATTTTTGGGGTGGGATTATTTTAGTGCATGCGCTCAAAAGTCCGATCAGGCTTATTATCCGGGGAAACAGGGCAGTGGTAGGTTTCTGCAGGTTCGCACCTACTCGCGAGAGCCGGTTGGTGAAATTTAGAGAACCGGTGAGAGGGGGTTCCACCGGCGTACCTGGAAGTAAATCTGGCCTGCCGCTGCCAGTGACCCAACAGGAAGGAAAGGAAAGGAAGGAAGGAAGGAAGAAAGAAAGAAAGAAAGAAAGAAAGAAAGAAAGAAAGAAAGAAAGAAAGAAAGAATTTATCATCACAATTGAGTCCAAAATTTTGGTTGCTAAGCAAGAGCGTTGTTAAATGAGTTTTACCACATTTTAAAAGGTGGCCACTCCCACCCTGTCACATGACTGCCAAGTCACGCCCACAAAATAGGCCACACCTACAGAGTAGGTTCTAAAAAATTTGAAACCCATCACTGAAACAGGGTATTATAACCATATTTTCCTGGAATAATCATTCAATAATTGCCCAATGTCTATTTCTATAATGAAGGTGTAGAAAAATATAGCCTTCCAAATGTTGCTGTACTGCATCTCCCCATCGCCTTCAACCCTGGCCATGTGGAATACAGGTAATAGGAATTCAAATTAGACAGTATCTGAAAATCATGATTGGTCAAAACTGGAACCTGGATTAAAGCGTTAACCTTAAGTGGAGTTCAGATGAATATCATCTATTGGATACAGTGGTGGGTTCTGGATCCCGGTGCAACTGGTACGGTGCAATGGGGCCCGGCGTCCATGACATGAATGCGTGCAGCACGTGTGCACACATGCGCAGCATGCACATGTGTTCTTACCTCCTGCAATGCCTCTATGATGCCTCCATGATGCTCCAGCTGCTTGGTGGGCCCTCTGGGGTACTATACCAGAACAGTACCCAGTGCTTCCGGCAGGCACTGGTACGCCTGTACCGGGAAGTACCGCCTGCAACCCACCACTGATTGGATAGGATGAGAAGATAATGTACAATATTTTTATAGCAAGATCAGATAGGTGTCAGCTGCTGTCACTCTACTAAGATATAATAACTATCAGGTGGAGTTAGGAGAAAAAAGAGAAATAATTCCAAGGTTAACTAGCAATAAATCTATAGAGTTTTATTCATAGAAATTAATGCATTTGCAGACTCTTATTATAAATATTTTGAGGATGAACGTTTAGTAATTTTACAAAATGTGATGAAGATGACAAAGAGTTGGAAAGAGACCAATAACCTAAAGACTTTAAAAAACTATAGGCTGATATCGTTATCAAATAATGACTACAAGTTGTTCATAATGATTCTATCGGATAGACTGAACATAATTTTGCAATAATTCATTCATGAGGATCAATGTGGATTTTTACCTCAAAGGTAATTAAAAGACAGACATTTTGGCAGTTGGAAATTAAATGTGTTGGACATTTTGGAACATTTGGAGCAACATAACAAAAAACAAGCCATTAGATGACTGAAAGGAATATAAATCCTTTCATTCCCCCACCATTCAGTCAGAACTGAAGAAGCTTCTTGGATGAGAAGTGAAACGTCTTCAAGGAAAAACAAAGTCCACTTGTCTTTTGAAAAAAAACACCTTTGGGACATTTTAAGCAAAGGTTTTTGCAGGTGTTACTTTTGTAGAATCCTTTAAAAGTAATTAAATGCTTATGAAAAAATTAAAAGAGTGTGGTGGATTAGCTTTCAATTTTAATGAACAGGAGATGAAGATGTTAACACAAATATAAAAATAGAAGATCAAAGAGAATTGTTGAATAAAATGGGTTTTATGATTGAGAAGATAAAATATCTGGGTAATACTATGACAAATGTGAATTGTATGTTATTTCTAAATAAGTATGTTAAGACATAGAATGAACCTTTAAAAAAAAATACATCTCAAGGTGGGAGAAATTCAAGTGTCATTGTTGAGAATTTCTGTGATTAAAAATGAATGTTTTACCCACAGTGATATTGTTGTTTCAGTTTTGTCAACTCACGCACCATTTAAACACTGGTAAAGGATGTATCTAAATGTATGTGGCAGGAAAAAAATTCTGAGTTAAATATAAGGCGTTACAAGTTGCAAAAAAAAAATAGGAGGAATGGATTTACCTGATTTAAAATTGCATTTTTGCAGTTTCCTGTTTGATTTTGAAGAAATAGTGGGTGTTGCTTAGAAATAAAAGGTTTTTGGAGTTAGAAGAACAGAACCTGAGATTTAGGTGGCATGAGATTTTGAGATTTTATTAGATTTATACCCCGCACCTTCTCCAAAAAGGACCCAGGGCGGCATGAGTATTTGTGGTACAATAAAGTCAAGGTTAATGTGAATTTAAAAACCATTTAAGTTAGATATGTCATACTGAGAATATGGAACAGATACAAACCCAAGTTGTGTTCCAAACCTTTCTTGCCCTCGTGTATTTTATAGATGAGAAATGATAAGCAAACACAAATTCCCAATTTATTGTGAGATTATTAGAATTTTGGTGGCAGAGAGGTGTAGTTTTCAATTTATATTTATAATTATTTTAAAGATTTAAAGTAGACAAAGGAATATGTAAGTTTGAGGACTGTAAAACTGAATTTGAAATAGAATTATGTACAAATGATGAACATGTAATTGCAAAAGTGCATAAAGTTTTTTTAAATCGAAACAAAAGAACAGTTGAAAGAATGTATGATAAATGAACTAAAAACTAGCTATAATATAAAACTACCAACAATGCCAAAATTGGTGGCTGAAAGGATTGACAATTACACTAGGCTATATATAGATAAGGAGAATTCTTATAAAACAATGTACTGCTAATATATGTACTAGGAAAAAATATTTAGAATGTATAAAGGCCCTTCTACTTTATGCTGGAAATGTGAACAAGGAGGGACATTTTATGGTGCTTTGTGGTATTTAAAAAAACTAGAAATATCTGGATTTAAATACAATACATACACTGATTCAGATGATTTTAAAGATTAATATACAACTGAGGTCAGAGTTTTTCTTTTGGAATTGATCAACAAACAATTGAAAAAAAGGCATGGAACATTGTTTTTGTGCATAAGATCATCAGCAAGATTTTTATATGTATAAAGGGGGGAAGATTTGGCATTGCCCACAAGAAGGAGTGGTTGGTGAAGAAGATGGAATTTGCTGACATGGCTAAATTAACTTCTTTGATCAGAGAAGAGACGGTGTTTACATTTACCTATGACTGGAAAACCTTTATGGACTTTTTGCATGAAACAGAGAAAATGAACTTATGATTTATGGCTTTGATGATTAGGATAGATTACGGAGAGAAGAGTTTCCCTGCAATCATAGAATCAGAGGAAAATTTAGAAATGTACTTATATTTGCTGTAAAGAAATTAGAAGGTACTTATTTGTATCATTTTTCTTTCTGTTCTATTTTTCCTTTTTTTAAAAACAACAACCTGTTTTTTGCACCTTTAGACTTCTTTCTTTTCTTTCTAACTTCATATTTTTGGGGGCTCGTTTTTTTTTCTTTTCTTTTTTTTAAAAAGTCTTTAATAAAAAGATGAAATATACATTAGTGCTCTCAGTTCTTTAAGACTGCTATCCATTGACTTTGTATTGATCATCGAAACAAAATAATGAAAGATGGTTCTGAAAAGTCCAAGGATGCTGTAGACGGAAACGGACGGGATAACGGGTGCTTGAATTTCACTAGCAGGTGAGAAAATTATCCAAGAAAACCTAGGCCATGGGGTGGTTTAGCCTAAAACATATATGTATGCATGGGAGCAAACTGTGTATACAGCTGCAGTGGTCCCTCAACTTTTTTATACAGCTGAACAGACCACACTTTTAAAACTGCACAGAAGGCCGCCTGTTTCACAGTGGGAAGAACTGCAGTGAAAGAACAAGCAGAGCCTTGGCTTTCTGCCTTCTTCTCTCTCCTGGACACACATCTCCCTCTATGGATCTTGGCCTAGGGATGGGGGGGGGGTATGTAACTCTCCCAGTATTGTTGGAAGAGTTTTACAAATGCATTGCTTGTGCTGCTAAAACTAAAGAAAAGTCTCTCTCTGTACGTTAAACCTTCACCTCCATTAAGATGCTTGCCAGAAGAGGCACAATTGAACTCCATCATTCTTATGGCAGGCCTTGACATGTACATGATGTGATAGATTCCATATTCCTCAAACAGAGACAAGCACAGCTCAGAATGGGAAATTGAAAAAGCATAAGCTTCGTGTTCAAGCCACAAAATAAAGCCCAGGCTGGCAACCTTCCACTGTCATTGTAAATATAGGGTTGAGCTTACAGAGAACAAATACATCATAACACCGCACACAGCAAGTGTGCTCCTGCCCTTTCAGTAAAGGTCCTGTTTCCTGAGGGTCATCATTTTAAGGACTTTGTTGTATGTAGTTTTGGAGGGGTTTTTTATATTGTGTGTATATAAATGGAAAATAGAGAAGATAACTTGACAAGCATTTATTTCTGATTTAAGAACTGCAACTTAAACTCAACTGGAATTAACTAAGATTTATGTAGCTTTGTGTATGTATGTATGTGTGTGTGTATGGATAGATAGATAGATAGATAGATAGATAGATAGATAGATAAATAGATAGATAGATAGATGATACACACATACACACACACAGCCTTTTAATACATCCTGATATCTTGACAAGTCCCTGCAGTTTTCTTGCCAAGGTATTTCAGAAATGGTTTGCCTTTGCCTCCTTCTGAGGGCTGAGAAGAGTGACTGGTTCAGTGTCACCAACGGCTTTGCTTCCAAGGCAGGACAAGTACTCAAGGCCTCCTGGTGCCGTAATACCAAACTGGTATTTCCAGTACTGAGTAGTACTAGTGCGGGGAAAAAACGTCTAGTGAGAACATCGGGTAGGCTGACATGTTGTGGGTGCAGTTTAGTGCAGGAAAAATAAAAGCAATCTAATACTTCTGTAATATAATACTTCAGGTGAGGACACACACACAGAGACACAGATTCACACACACACCTTTTAGGGAAACACTGAACTACAGCATTCTTGATGTGTGAATATACATGCATATACAATATATACATGTCCATATCCATATCCATATCCATATACATATACATACCGTATCAGAATTTTCCTCTTAGGGTATATTCTAGAATGAGTGGCCTAGCCTACGAAGAAGATGCTCACCTCACACTCAGGAGACTGAGAATTCAATCCTACGCGGCGGCAGATGTTTTTCTATCAGGGTACAAAGAGAAAATATCTGCTGCAAACTCCATGTAGGTGTCAGGAGGGGCATCCAGCCTGTAAATGCTCAGCTCCATTCAGTCATCCTGAGTCACAGGGCCATAAAAAGAAAAAAAGAGAGAGTAAATTCTAGAACACTATGCAAACTTTAACATGGGTCTAAAGAAAAACAATAATCCAGAAATCAGCTAGCCATTGGGGTGGGGGGAACATCCCTCAAATTGTGTGGGGGAAAATAGGATTGTCACTGAGGATACCTTTTTACTCTTCTACCAGATAGTCTATCTTGCCATGAAAAGCAGAGGAGACCACCTTTCTGAGGCAGCCCATTATTAACTTCAAAAGAGATCCCTGTTTTCTTCGATGTAGCTGATACATCTTTGATTGTGTTTTTATCTAAATGTAGACCTTTTTAATGAGGGAAGCGGTGGCTCAGTGGCTAAGACGCTGAGCTTGTCAATCAGAAAGGTCAGCATTTTGGCGGTTCGAATCCCTAGAGCCATGTAATGGAGTGAGCTCCCATTACTTGTCCCATTACTTGTCCCATAAAATGCAAGTAGAAAAATAGGGACTACCTTTAGTGGGAAGGTAACAGCATTTCGTGCGCCTTCGGCATTTAGTCATGCCGGCCACATGACTATGGAGATGTCTTGGGATAGCACTGGCTCTTTGGCTTTGAAACAGAGATGAGCACCACCCCCTAGAGTCGGGAACAACTAGTACATATGTGTGAGGGGAACTTCTCTTTATCTTAGACCTCTTTAAGAATTTTCACCTCAAGTCTGACTAATTTCATATGTGGAGAAGTGCAGAGAGCTACAGGGAGGAAAGAACCCTGACAATGAATTATTACCAGGCATATCCCTACAATATGCAACAGGTGTGTTTCACATATCCACAACAGCATTTCGAGGTGTATTTCATCTTTTAATATTACTGAATTTTTCTAATAAGACAACTTTGATGTTCCTTAACTTTTCCCCCTTTCCAACTTTGAAAAAAAAAAGTACTCATTTCATGTTTGGCTTTAGCAACCAACATGCAGATGAAAACAAAAAACAAGCTAGCTGTGCTTGAAACAGCCTAATTTTAAGTTCTATAGAAAAGCTTTTGCATTATTTAGCATTAACAGTTTTACAAGATGAGAGTCAAGCTGTGAAAGAGAATGGGGGAAAGAGCATTCATTGCAACATTTTCAGAAGCCCTTAAAATGCTGATTTTCACACAGTAAATCCACAATTGTTGAATTGTCTGCTTGCTTTTTCAAAGGAATGTTCTCTGCCTGGTTGCAGCCTGCTGTGGTCAAGTATGATGGAAATAAAAAGTGTTGTTAAAGGGTGACTGAAATGTATTCCCACTATTGCTGGCCAATGTTGGTTTTACATGAACCAGTTTTGTTGGAATACAAAAGCATTAGGAGACAGTAAACTCTCTTTCAAGCTTGCTAAACTTTAAGTCACCTCTGCTGTCTTGGGTGTTACTGCTGATTATCTTCCATTCTTCTCAGTGCTAACTTTGGATGTATATTAACTCTATCCATGCCAAGTGTGAAATGCTAATTTGCTAATATAAATGCAAAAGACACTTTCAAATTCAAAATAATACAATACTGCCTCCTATGGAAAAAAAAAGTTAATAAAACAAGTTTTTCCCCCTAGATGAGAGGCAGTGGGCAAACGTTTGGCAGCCAAGAATTGAATAACTGAATAACAGAGTTGGGAGGGACCTTGGAGGTCTTCTAGTCCAACTCCCTGCTCCGGCAGGAAACCCTATACCAGGGGTCTGCAAAGTTGGCTCTTTTAAGACTGGTGGACTTCAACTCCCAGAATTCCCCAGCCAGCATAGCTGCCTGGAAATTCTGGGAGTTGAAGTCCACCAGTCTTAAAAGAGCCAACTTTGCAGACCCCTGCCCTATACCAACAGTTATCCAATCTCTTGTTGAAAACTTCCAGTTGTGGAGAATCCATGTAATTCCACTGATTAATTATAACTGTCAGCAAATTTTTCCTTAATTCTAGGTTGCTTCTCTCCTTGATTAGTTTTCATCCTTTACTTCTTGTCCTGTCTTCAGCTGCTTTGGAGAATAGCTTGTCTCCCTCTTCTTTATGGCAATCGCTAAAATATTGGAACACTGCTATCATGTCAACTATTCTAATCAAAGGTGATGAGGATTCCAAAGTGGATGGATTCCTTCTTCTGAATCGGGCTGGAGCTTAAAGGAGAATTTGGGGACCTTGTCTTTTTTCTCAACTGTTTGAGGCCCTATGCTTGTTTTCATCTGTTTTCTTCTTCAGACTACCAGAGATGAGACTATGATTATACTGTCAAAGGGCCAGAAAAACAGGTTTTGGAAGCTGCCTGGTGTCATGGTGTCTATCCAGGTCCCAAATATTGGAGTTGGACTCTTGTGATTTTTAGTCTTTCAGGGCTTGATCCAAACATACTCTTCCTGCTCTGAGAGTAAGAGCAAATGAAGTACGTTGAACTCTAAAATAGATGGTTCCTGAACACCCTTTTTGTAAGCCTCTGCAGTTATTCAATGAATTATCCCAAGGGAGCACTTTTGGAATATTTTTCTGGGTATAGAGAATCTAATGTTCTCACAGGTTACATCCTTTATATGCTTCTCACCCATAGTTGAGCAAAGACCTGTGTTCATTGTTGCAGACACCCAATCTTTGTTTAGGTATCCTGATATCCAACAGAACTTCAGAAGGGTTCCCGTTTGGATTCAGTACATTTCAGAGGAAGCCTACTACAATTCAGACAGTTACAGAATCTACCTGAATTGGATGGTATAAGGTTCCTGCCCACGCAGGGGGTTGGACTAGAAGACCTACAAGGTCCCTTCCAACTCTGCTATTGTATTGTATTGTATTGGATCGTTTTCAGGATTAGTCCAATGTAATGTTTACCTTTAGGATGCATACTTACACAAAGATAAACTTTGTTGAATTCATTGAGTGAATGAACAAAACAAATGCTGCAGTATTTAGTGTACATGTAAGGTTCCTCTTGCACATGTGTACTAGTTGTTCTCGACTCTAGAGGTGGGTGCTCATCTCCATTATGAAGCCAAAGAGCCAGCACTGTCCAAAAACATCTCAGTGGTCATGTGGCCGGCATGACTAAATGCCGAAGGCGCATGGAACGCTGTTACCTTCCCACCAAAGGTGGGAAGGTATTTTTCTACTTGCATTTTTTATGTGCTTTTGAACTGCTAGGTTGGCAGAAGCTGGGGCAAGTAACTTCGTTATGTGGCACTAGTGATTCAAAACGCCAAACTGCTGACCTTTCTGATCAACAAGTTCAGCATCTTAGCCATTGAGCCACCTCCTCAGCCATGTACTATCTATGTACGTGATTACAAAATCATGTAATCAATACATGATTATTGCTTTACCTGTTTAGTTTTTTAATGTTTTGTTTTATTTTTTGCTTTTGCCAGAGATTAGTAATTATAAAGTGGCATTATCCTCCACCATAAACAAAGTCAGCAAAGAAGCAACCAACTAGCCAACATAGAAGAGAAGGATTAGAAGAGTGGCTATCTATTCATCACTGCCCTCCACCCCACTGCATACCATTTCAAATGTTCTTCAAGGGTCTTGCATTATGCAGCACTGTGGTTCATTCATTCATGCATATCCAGACATTTGTAGCCTCATTTCTCAGTGTCAGCATAGGATGGTCCTTGGGTTTCATTCTCCTCTGTCTTGAACCCTGACTAAAATAGCTATTCTGCAACGATCCTGTGCAAAGGGACAGATCTTTTCAACTCTTTTCAGAGGTTTCCTAAAATGAATGTGGCTTGCTGAGGAGACCGATTCTTTTTGGGGGGAATGCACTTTCTACCCGGTCGAGCGTGACAGAAACAAAGTGCTGCTTACGATAGTTAAGAGGGGCTCCCCTGCTGCTTGGGGTGATGTTCTTTATTCGAGGGGCCAAATCTGTGGGACAGGAAGCAGCAGGAAACAGACAGAGTTGCCCAAGATGTATTCAACTTTATGTCACCTCTGATACTCAACCCATTCTATTAGTCCTGTTTGGAGTAAACTGATATTATAATAACTAATCTCAGCAGGGGCCTAACATGCAACTTGAAACATTTTTGGCATAATCACCAAAAGGCTGTGGACATGCGAAGACTGAGCCTTGATTCCCACCCCTAAAATAAACTAGATTGGGTTACTGCTGAAGTCAGGCTGCCATAAACAGGTAACTGAGCAGCAAATGGCAATGAGAGGAAAATATTATTGTCAAATGTGGCTGTTAGCTATTAAAGGCTTGAATGTTGCTTCCAACAAACTTCTTTTCTGACCTTTAAATGGTGGTGTCTCAAAGGGCTACTTCAAGCTACTCTTGCCATCCTGGGGAACCAACTCAGATGGTTGAGAGTGCTTTCATTGAGTTTATTCTTCCCTCCCTACCGCACATCTGCCTCTGCTGCAGAAATATTGTTCCTTCCGACAGAAATATTTTCACCTGCTGAATTAATTTTTACAGTAAATTCCCACTTTGCTCAAAGCTGCACAGCATGTTCCATAAATGTAAACATATTGCTTCAATCATGCTCCATTCACTGTTCCTAGTGAAAAATGAGGTGGGCATACACACCACGCTGAGCTGAAACCCAGCTAAGATGTTCAAGAGTGATCTCTTCCTTAAAAGTAAGGAACAGAAAGTCCAAAAGTATTCCGGAACTTGGAGTCACTACCAAGGGATGAGTTGCAATTTAGCAGGAAGAGTACATTTGGGACAGATTGAAGAAGCTTAAATTAACTAGGATTTAGGTAATTAACTTTAGTTCCATTCAGTTCAATGGATGTATTCCAAGGGTGATAAATCTCAGAGTAAAGATACACATTCAGGTTTTAGTTAATCAGCACATTTCCAGTCCTAGTTGGTTGCCAAATGACAGTCTTTGACAGGAACATATTTGACTTTTTTGGGGGGTACTGATGGCAAAATATGGTTGGCTTATCCTTGCCCCAAGCATCACCTGCTCCTAGTGTCATGTGAGCATTCCAAAGTCAGGATAAATACAGTCACAATCCATAATGTGTAACCCGAGGGGAGGGGACAAATCAAAACGCAGGACTTCCTGTGAAAATCCAAGCATAATTGCTTCCTAGCCATGTGTGTTCCAGGTGCAATTCTTCATTCAGCAGCTCTTATGACCTCTTGCTTTTATCAGAACTCAGGGCTTGCCTTCATGTTTAGAGCCTTCTAAGCAGATAATTTGTGGAATTTGGGGTTATGAAGCATAAATTCAGGAAGAATGACAATGCTCATGTCCACACAGACAACTATAATCCAGCTGCCAGCCAAAAATGTGAGTGAATAAGACAAGTGAGAAGATTGTGAATGGCAGAGGCTCATTTGAAATGTCTCCAGATAAGTTGAAAAGCAACCTGTATCAAAAGAGAGGTTTATGTGTCTCATAAAGGGGAGCCAAAACACCTTTCATGATTTGGAAGGAGTGAATTGTTTTCATTATATGAACATATGGTTTGCCTCATTCTTGTACTCTACATGCACATAGTTACTTTATATTTCATAAATCGGGAATTCCACAAAATCTAATATTTTATCAGTGCTATTTTATCCCCCATTTGTCTGCTACTCATCTTACATAGGCCCCTCATAGGTTTTGCAAGTTTATCCCAGAATAATCATGCCAAAACTCAAGTTTTAACACACTTTCTTTAAAACATATTTGCAGCTTAATTTATATGTTCAAGTTCAGCGATCAATATCAGATACTGGGAAATTGACTCAATTTTGCCCATGGAAGTGGCCCCTTTCTGGTTCTTGCCTGAATACAACACAATCTGTAGAAACAAATATGCCCCACTGAGTGATCCTATGGGGTGGGATGATGATGAGAGGGGACCCAGGAAATTGTAGTTCTTTAAATATTAAACATTATAGTGTTCGAATTTGTTAGAATTGGGGGCAAATAAGTCTTATCCCTTTGCTTCTACTTTTGCAGTTGCTATTACAGTTTTCTATCCCCACTAGCAAATCAAACAGAAAAAACAGAAAAGAAAAAACAAACCTCAAGCATGTTTTAAACAAAGCAGATTTGCTGTTTAATAGGTCAATCAAAGAGGCAATTAAGTTTACTTGGGGAAAAAATCTAGTGTTTTTTTTTAAACCTGTAGTAGATATTGTCATGAAACTTGGAAAACTATTGAAAACATTTTTTTTTACAATAGAAAGTGCATAGGAAGTGTCCTGCAAGCATCTTGGCATCTCTGGAGGCCATTTTGGGAACGGCAGCATTACTTGATACAAGTATCTCCTAATAAACGCTTCCTCCTCCAGCCATCCCAAATTTTTATTTTATCTCACTTAGAGGAAAAGAAATGCCATGCTATACATTATAATCAGTGACCTGCCTACCTAGGATTATTTTCCCACATATTCCTGGTTTCCTCCTTAAATGTGGGCCAGTTTTGGCACTGCTTTGCATGGCTTTAAAAGGAAACTGGAGAAATTCCAAGAGGATTGAGCCATCAAAGACTACTAATTGTGATGACTGTTTATCACTTCTGGAATAAAGCCAACATATCAGTTGCTAGGGCCTTGGAAATAGACATTCATGCTCCCGTATGTCTGTAAGCTTTAGAAAGTTGGCCACTGTATAACAAAATGCTGAACTGAATGGGGTTTTTTAACCATTCTTCTCATGTCTTGTTCTTCTTAAGAAAAAAGTTAATGGTGTTTATGAAGTTAAATTTAACTCCGTTTTTATGTAGCTTTTTATCCAAGAAGATGGAATGAAAGGGAACCCTAATCCCCTAGCTCAGGGGTCTGCAAAGTCGGCTCTTTTAAGACTGGTGGACTTCAACTCCCAGAATTCCCCAGCCAGCCAGGCTAGCTGGGGAATTCTGGGAGTTGAAGTCCACCAGTCTTAAAAGAGCCGACTTTGCAGACCCCTGCCCTAGCTTGTTATTGACAATTTACCATACCTTATTTGAAGGGAGGGGCGTGGTGGCTCAGTGGCTAAGACACTGAGCTTGTTGCTCAGAAAGTTTGGCAGATTGGCGGTTCCCTAGTGCCGTGTAATGGAGTGAGCTCCCATTACTTGTTCCAGCTTCAGCCAACTTAGCAGTTCGAAAGCATGTAAAAATGCAAGTAGAAAAAAATAGGGACCACCTTTGGAGGGAATGTAACAGTGTTCTATGCACTTTCAGTGTTTAATCATGCTGGCCTCATGACCATGGAGATGTCTTCAGACAACACTGGCTCTTTGACTTTGAAACGGAGATGAACACCGCCCCCAAGAATCAGGAATGACTAGCACATATGTGTGATGGGAACCTTTACTTTTACTTTATATGAAGGGAAGGGAAAGAAAGAGAGTGAGAGAGGAATAGAGGAAGGGAAGGGAAGGCAAAGGAAGGGAATGGAGAAATCAAAATACTACATCTTGAATTCTGACATTCTTCCCCAATAAGGTTTTACTACAGAGCTCTAAAGTAATGTGTGTCAGTATTCAAGGTTATACTATGCTGTGTAGTGACCTGCAGCCTCCTTGGCTCCTTGTACTTCAGAGATGGGTAAGGGTGGGGTGGGGTGGGAGCAGCACCTCCTAATATCTTGCAACAGCACTTGAAAATCCTCCCAGAGAAATTCTGAAGAAGCCCAAAGATGAAGTAGAAAGACAGGAGCCTCTTTGTAGTTGGACAAACTATGTAAGGATTTGAAGCACATGTCTGAGCAGCAAAAACATGTAACACAACCCTCTTTCAAAAGCCAAGGAATAAAACAGTTATCATAACCATTCTATTATTTTATAAAGATAGTTCTTGTGTGGGTGTGGGTGCTTGGGTTCGGGTGTGGGTGTGTGAAAATGTCTACTGAATTGTAGAGGCATGTATCAGGATGGAAAACAATGCTGTAAAATTAATTTGAGGGCCAAAGGGCCAAACTGTTTGAAAGTGTTTTATTATTTGAAAGTGTTTATTGAGACTTCTGCTTTCCCTTTCGTTGACCAACCAGACCGTAGGATTCAGCTCGTATTCAGCAAACCACTGCCAGAATTTTCTTTTGCATCTGGAAAGCTCTGGTTTGATCTTTACTAGATAATGGCCTGTTTTTCATTCCCAGAATATCTCTCTCTCTCTCTCTCTCTCTCTCTCTCTCTCTCTCTCTCTCTCTCTCTCTCTCTCTCTCTCTCTCTCTCTCTCTCTCTCTCTCTCTCTCTCTCTCTCTCTCTCTCTCTCTCTCTCTCTCTCTCTCACACACACACACACACACACACACACACTGGAACTGTGAGCATGAATGATTGCAATATGCCAAGAGCTCTCCACCAAGGCTTGATCCTGCAAGAAAGAGGCTTTCTACAGGTATGGAGCAGACAAGCAGGCTGCCAGATGGTCCAGGAGGGCACTTTCCCTCTCTCAAGTGCAAGTACATTTGCCTGGCACAACTTTGCTGTCATGGGCCATTAAGACTGGTTTACAATCTCATGCCAAATTTGATGAATATGCATGTGACCTCCTTTGCAGCCATCACTCATTGGACAAGAACCCTCATGGCAGCGGCAGCAGCAACAGCAGTGGCAGTGGCAGCAGCAGTGCCTCTCATTAAGCACAACTTGAGTTATAGGCATGTTATGGTAATGCGTCTTCAGAACTTTAGGGGGTTTTCTTGTTCTAATAAATCTTCAAAATCATGCCGTTTCAAAGTATAATTAATGAAATGTCCCCCTAACCGTTTTCACTTCATGCATTTTCTTTTGAGGTTTTTTTTCTCTTTTCTTTTCTTCCCCCCACTCCGTTAGCAACGATGTCAAATGAGGTTAGGGCTGATGCACTTTCCGGATGGGACATTTTATCCGCAAAATTATCTACGATTTTTATTTTCTTCCCTTATGCTTGTAATTTGACCGATGCCTTGGTTTCTAATGGGAAGTATAAATTGCATTGATGAGCTTTCTATAAATGCCCCTTATCTAGGTACTCTAGATCAGTGTTTTTCAACCTTGTCAACTTGAAGATGTCTGGACTTCAACTCCCAGAATTCCCCAGCCAGCGAATGCTGGCTGGGGAATTCTGGGAGTTGAAGTCCAGACATCTTCAAGTTGACAAGGTTGAAAAACACTGCGTAGATTCATATTATTTTGCAGCTATTCCCACTCTCTGTACCAAAATATCGGGTCAGAGCAGTGGTGGGTTTCAAACTTTTTTAGAACCTCTTCTGTGGGTGTCACCTGCTTTGTGGGCGTGGCTTGTCAGCCATGTGACTGAGTGGGAGTGACTTGGCAGTCATGTAACTGGGTGGGCATGGTGAACTTGTAAAACATGGTGAAACTCACTTAACAACGTACTTGCTTAGCAACCAAAATGTTAGTTCAGAAACTCTGGCATTTGAAGCACGAAAGTCTTAAAGCTGTCAAGTTACAAGACCCTTGCACCCCTAACCCTTTAGAAAAAAACCCCAGGGGTGTTCAAACTTGACAGCTTTAAGACTTGTGGACTTCAACTCCCAGAATTCCTCCTCTCACTCTTCATCTTGATGATGTGTGGATGGACAGGGGGAGGGAGCTAGAACCAGTTCTAAAAGGCACTGTAGATTCGTGGAACCTCTTCTATAGAAGATATTAGAACTGGCAGGAACCCACCCCTGGGGCAGAGTCTCTTTGCTTGTAGAGAATGTTCTATGCACCCCCATGAGTAAGTCTCCAAATTCTACGTCTCCAATAGACCAACATGCAGAATATGGAGAAGATTTTTACTCGGAATATGGGAACAATCACAAGAGGATATGGCAGCACATTTTCTTTTTTCTAACCATCTAGTCAATGTTTTTCAATATACTGACCTGAATGGTGATGGAATAATGTTAATGCTATGAATATTATATTCCAAGTGTAGATTGCTTCATAGATGGTTCACCTGTGCTTGTCACATTGCCTTATAAGACAGGATGTGATGTCCTGCAATTCAAAATATAGAGAAGGTGTCTTTTTAAAAGTGTAATGTTGAAAAGATAGGTGGTACCCGCCCACCCCAAAAACAAAATCTAATTCACAACTTGTGAATTAGTGCTTCAGCTATCTGCTCTGTGGAAGAGAATTTAGTCACAAAAGCAGACTTTAGAATGTTGAGATTTTGAAGTGCACCTATAATTATAAAGAATGCAAACAAATGAATGGAAAAAGGGATGAGGAGATGTATGTATCCAGGATGAATATGTTCCTGGTCTTGTTAGCTTAAAAAACAAAGTCTTTTTAAACTGAATTTGGCTTCTGATTATTTATTTATTTATTTATTTTATTCGATTTATTAACTGCCCCCTCTCCCCGAAGGGACTCGGGGCGGTGCACAGGAATTTAAGAAATATGTACATACAACAATCATAAATAATTAAAACTATATTAAATATTAAATGTTATCACCCTGTGCTAAAATATACCCCATTTAAGACTATACCCATAAAAACCCAATTAAACAATTTATCTACTAAAACTGAGGCTAGGTACGGTGGATTAGGCCAGGCCGGCCTGCTGGGTCTTTAATTGCTGACGGAAGGAGCGGAGGTCCATGGTAGATCTAAGTTTGGGGGTAGGTCGTTCCAGAGGGTTGGGCTCACCACAGAGAAGGCCCTTCCCCTGGGCGTCGCCCGCTGGCATTGCCTAGTGAACGGTACCCGGAGAAGTCCCTCTCTGTGGGAGCGAATCGGCCGAAGGGATGTGTGGGGTAGGATACGATCCCGCAGATAACTAGGCCCCGTGCCATGGAGCACTTTAAAGATAGTAATCAACACCTTGAAGCGCACCCAAAAGACCACCGGCAGCCAGTGCAGCTCGCACAAGAGCGGTGTTACGTGGGAGTACTTGGAGGTACCCAAAATTGCCCGCGCGGCTGCATTCTGGACAAGCTGTAGTCTTTGGGTGCACCTCAAGGGGAGCCCCATGTAGAGAGCGTTACAGTAGTCTAGGCGGGATGTCACAAGGGCATGAGTGACTGTGCGAAGGGGACGCAACTGGCGTACCAGGCGGACCTGGTAGAAAGCCTCCCTGGCCACGGCTGTCACATGGTCCTCCATAGACAGCCGGGTATCCAGGAGGACTCCCAAGTTGCGTGCCCGATCCACGGGGGCTAGATGTTCACCCCCTATGGCCAGTGATGTAATCAACTGGTTGTACCGGGGCGCCGGAAACCACAGCCAGTCAGTCTTGGATGAGATGAGTTTGAGTCTGTTCCTTCCCATCCAGATCTGTACGGCTTCTAGACACCGGGACATCACTTCGACGGCATAGTTGGGGTGGTTTGGGGTAGATACGTACAGCTGAGTGTCGTCAGCGTACAGATGGTACTCTACCCCAAAACCACGGATGATCTCACCCAGCGGCTTCATATATGTGTTGAACAGGAGGGGTGAGAGGACCGACCCCTGAGGTACCCCACATGTGAGTGGCCTCGAGGTCGACCTCTGCCCCCCTGCCAACACAAATTGTGATCGACCGGGGAGGTAGGAGGAGAACCACCGTAAAACGGTGCCCGTCACCCCGAACCCCTCCAGTCTGATGACTTGGCATCAGGATAAAAGTGGTTTACAGCTGTTTTTTTCCTAGACTTCCCTTCCGTATCCCAATTTGTCACTCTACCTAACTGCTCTGAGATTCCCTAAAGCTAACTGCTCTGATATTCCCTCCACGAGGGACCCGCCCTGGGTCCCTCGTGGAGAAGGGCGGGATATAAATCGAATTTAAATAAATAAATAAATAAATAAATAAATAAATAAATAAATAAATAAATAAATAAATAAATAAACAAACAAATAAATAAATAAATAAATAAACAAACAAACAAACAAACAAACAATACCTGGGCTAAATCCTGCTTAATTTGGAATATAAACAAGGTCAACCAGAGGCCTTTAAATAGACCCTCAAATATATGTAGCCTTATGCAGTATATTAACAAGAGCAGTGGTGGTGCTGTGCTTAGAATCAGTGGTGGGATTAAAATTTTTTACTAAGAGTTCTGTGGGTGTGGCTTGGTAGGTGTGGTAGGGGAAGGATATTGTAAAATCTCCATTCCCTCCCCACTCCAGGGGAAGATTACCGCAAAATCCCCATTTCCTCCTGATCAGCTGGGACTCGGGAGGCAGAAATAGATGGGGGTGGGACTAGTCAGAGGTCGTATGTACCAGTTGTCTGAACTACTCAAAATTTCCACTACCAGTTCTCCAGAACTGGTCAGAACCTGCCGAATACCATCTCTGGTTAAAATGTACTATTGCAAGCTAACTGCCCACAGTCAGGAATTCAATCTTGATGGGCTCAAAGTTGACTCAGTCTTCCATCCTTTCGAGGTTGATAAAATGAGGACCAAGATCATTGGGGGTAATATGCTGACTCTGTAAACCAGTGGCGTAGCGTGGGGGGTGCAGGGGGTGCGGGCCGCACCGGGCGCAACATCTGGGGGGGCGCGCTCGCACTCGCAGCTCCCCGTCGCTTCGGGAAAGGGGATCGAGTAAGGCAGGAACAGCGGCAGCCGGGGAATGTGGCCACCGCCGCAGGGACCGGAGAAGCGTCGCCCGAAGCAAGAGCGGCTGCAAGAGGAGGCGTTTTCTCCCCGTCGCCCCGTCTTCTTCCTTGGGGAAAGGATATTAGGGGATTTTTCATATTTTTATTAGTATTATTTCTCGGGCGGGGGAGGGAGGATCCGGAATCCAGGAAACCGGGAGGGGGCGGGAAATCGCAGGGAAAAGGAAGAGAGCTCGGCGGGCGGAAGATGGGGAGAGCTCGCGCGTTCCAGCTGATTCAGCAGCGGTCTTGTGAATGCGCTGAGATGTAGCTGACAGGGCGGGAGAGGCGTCCCGCTCTCCGGATCGAAGGGAGGCCAGCTCTTTCGGGTACCTGCCGGCTGCGGCTGCCTCCCCTACCCCGCTGCCGTCGGATCTTCCTGCACCCCTCCTCTCCCCCCTTCCCGTTTCTCGCTTCCCCGCCGCTCCGCATGCTGCGCCCTCCCCGTCCTCGATGCCGCTGCTTCCCCCAGGGGAGGGCTAGAAAGGCACCGAGAAGGATGAGCGAAGGGGTTGCCTCGCCGCCGGGTGCCACAGCCGCTGCCGAGGAGGGGGCGGCAGCGGGCGGGGGCCCTGCGGCGGGCGATGGAGTGGAAGAGACTCGAGTGCTAAAATCCAGGGGTTAGGGGGCGCAAATTACTTGCCTTGCCCCGGGTGCTGACAACCCACGCTACGCCACTGCTGTAAACTGCTTAGAGAGGACTGTAAAAGCACTATTAAACGATATATAAGTCTACATGCTACTGCTATTAACAGCTAATAGAGATGCCCCCTCCTCCCTGTTTCCCAGGCAAGTACTGTTGAATTATAGTTTGGGAGAAATAGACTGTAATCATCAGCTCTTTATTGCAGTCTAAAACTGAATCTCTTTGTCTTCCTCTTCCTTCTCTGCTCAATACACGCATTCTAACTGCAATTTATTTTTATTTATTTAAACAAAAAGGGGGGGGAAGGAGGCAGGGGTTAAAACTCATCCATGGTCCTAAGGGACATAACGAGATGGAATGGATAGCTTTTAGTGGCTTCTGAATAGAATTGGGGCCATAGGGTCTTTGAACTTAAAATCTGATATTTGTCCAGACTTGCTTGTTAGCCATTATATTTAAAAGGTACTTTCAAGGTTGGATGCTGTCTGGTTGGTGAGACCTTAAACGATGTGAAATTAACCAGATGTGCTAAAGTAAACAGGACTACTAGAATAAGGCACTCAAAAAGATACGGTTCCCTAGTATTTTAACTTCCTTCTATTAGTGTTTATGCTTTTATCAGAGTTGGAGGGAACTTTCACTGTCACCACTAACGTCAGCTATAATTCACTTACCTAAGCCCTTTTAGGCCAGATCCACACTTTATGCTTCTCCCACCGCCAATAGAGGCCGCTCATAATTTTCTGAATGAAAAATAGTTAGCATCATATTCCGCCTCTTCCCAAATGCACCTTCTTCCAGGGTTTTGAAGGTCTGCTTCAACCATACTGTTTTCTCTCCTGAGCTATCTTAAGATATCCCTGCTGTGCTTCACTCCAAATCAGTGATATCCTAAACTCTGATTGATTGCTATGCTTATTAGTCTCCCCTGGTCCCTGTCCCTTAAGATCATTTCATGTGGGTTGCTATGAGCTTAGGCATCAATTTCCTTTTTGCTTCTTCTTCCAGTTGATCTAACAGTAGTCCCTGTTGACCATAGAATCCAGAAAAGTTTCCTGGCTACCCATGCTTTCCCCAGCTCTTCTATCAGTATATTGCATACTTATGACTCACACTTTTGAAGTCTACTCAGGCCAGGCAAAGTATATAGTCTTTGCTTTCCTACCTTATGCTCCTGAGTTACCATGGGCCTCTTTTCCCTCCTCCCCTCCTTTCTTTTTAATCTAGAGCTATGTGTCAAATATAAGTATTTGACACATAGCTCTAAAATTTCAAGGAATTCCATTATAGATCTGATACCAGTTGCTCCTTGCTAAAAAGTTTCTATAGACACAGAATAAAATGTAAATGTGTAGTGGCTCTGTTGTAAAAATGGATGACAATAGAAACCCAGATGAAGCGCCTGAGAATGTCTCAGTGAAGTGGTTGTCAATATCGCTCTTTATTTGGTTTAACTTGTCATATGGGTGAGGGGTTTGCTTGTTTTCAAAACTATTTTTAAAAACACACATAAAATTATTCTGAAATTAGCTTTTCTTATACTGTACTATTCAGTTTTTTAAAAATAAAGTGGTTGGTGAAATGATTTCTGGCTAATATCATGTGAGGCAACCCCTATATAATGATATTCACTCATGTCACACATATTTATTACCTCAGGTAGAAACACACAGAAATAATCTCACCAAGAAATAATGGCCATAAAACCAACGCTCTAAAAACACGTTCTTTCATATGATTTGTTCTTCTTTCCTGAAACAAGCTTTTTTCACTAGGGGCAAAAGAATTGGTCCAGTAGAACTTAAAACAAAAGACTAAAATGATTCAAATATGAATCAACACTCAATTGATTCATATTTGAATCATTTGTTTAAATATTCTCTAAATTAATTTCATTCGTACTTTTCCAAATGATATTGCTGCATTTTTCAGAGCCAGAGTCAAAGCCTACTTAATGAATCCATAACTGTCAAAAATCGTGATGTGAAACCTTAAGATAAAATCAAATACCGGTCACTCCTTTCCATTGGTGCAATGGAAACATTTGCGTTGACAAGGGAACTATCAAGTATCCCACATTGTTCAAACAAGTTGTTAATGTGTAGGTAGGGAATGTGAAACGGATAGCAACAAACCCTTGAGACTCCCTTATCTCATCTCAGAGAACAAGTAGCTCCAGCTGAAAGTTATCTTAATTCTTCATAACCGAAGTAGTGAAAGAAATGGCCATGAGCTTGCTTAACAGACCTGTTTTCCTTATGAAAAAGGGGGAAAAAATACTTATGAATACACATACAAATATATGCAAGCACAGAGAGATGCACACACAAACATAAAATAGGGAAATCATCATGACAGCATGGTTTTTTTCTATTTTTCCCCTCCCTCCCCCCATCTCCTTTCCAGTTGAATAGCTCAACCGCACAGTGTCTCAAGCTGTATTTTTAAAACGTAAGAATAACCTGTCTTGTTGCATCAGATCAAAGGATCATCGGATAACTAGGCAAATGCCTTTAGGAACAACTCCTTTTACTTTTAACTCAACTTCTGATTTTTGAAGATATTTTGTTTCATGATGGACACTTCATTCTTAAATTCTATTCTATTTTTTTAAGAAATGGAAACAAGCCTTATAAAAAGCAGGGCAGGAAGCTATGAATCTGTACCACATTCCATGCAAGTAATCAATAAAGCTAATAGGGGTTATCATGCATTACATTTTTACTTTTACTTTTTCGAATTGCAATAGCAATAAACTTTCTCAGAATTTCTCTGTGGCTAATATTGTTTCAGGATGATGAAAATGTGCGCACGCACGCGCACACACACACACACATATATATATATACACATGAATACCCACCACACCGTGCAATAACAATGAATCGTTAGACTCTTTTCTTGTATGAGTGATTGTGCCTATCATTTCTACGAGAGATGGAAGCCAGCTGGAGCAAACATTGCATCTCAAAAGAGTATTACAACCCATACATTTACTCAAAGCAGCTGCTGTAGCAAAAAATGATTTGAAGGATCCAGACTCTAAGTCTATGTTATATTTCATTAGTCTATATTTCATTAGTCTTCCCCACCTAGCAATTTGAAAGCATGCAATTGCGAGTGGTTAAATAGGTACCACTTTGGTGGGAAGGTAATAGTATCCTGTGCACCTTTGTGTGCAGTCATGTTAGCCACATGATTGCAGAAATGTATTAGGGAGGGGTGTCAAACTCAAGGCCCAGGGGCTGGATCCGGCCTGCAGGGCCACTCTGGAAACAGTGAAGGACTGGTCCATAATGCCTCTGCCAGCAAAAACAGAGCTTGGGAGGGCTGTGTATGGTTTTCACCGGTTGCAGGAGGCCGTTGCAGCCAAAAACGGAGCTCAGGAGCCCGTATTCACTGGCCAAGAATTCAAGCCACCACAGGCGCTCCCAACATGAGTGACATTGAGCTGGCCATGCCCATCCTGGCCATACCCACCCCAGCCCCCCAAGGTCAAACACAATGCTGATGCGGCCCTCAGTGAAATCGAGCTTGACATTCCTGTATAAGGACAATTCTAGTTCCCTCAGCTAAGAAACAGAGATGAGCATTGCCTCCCCGAGTTGGACAAAGGAAATCTTTTACCATTACTTTTTTAGTCTCGAATTGGTTAACCATCTTTGAAGGAGACATCATTTTGACATGGTTGAAGCAAAGACATTTGGTTTTTTTCTTTCCCACTAATTGCCTTTCAGTATGTATTCTCCAGTATATGTTCCAAAATATCAAATATATGGTATCACATGACGACGACCTGATACACACAACATGTAAAGATTAGGGCAGCATTCTTACAATAAGATGAAGCATAACTGGACTTCTAGGGAAGAAATGACAGACTAAAGATGGCTTCACAAAAAGTGGAGTGAACGATTGTGACTAAGAACAAGGAGCTCCTATTGGCTCCTTTGACTGTCTCTGGAGAAAGAGAGGATGTGAGATTGCCCACATTGTGCTCTATATAGTTGATCCTCACAAGGAGATTGCAAGGTTGTGTTCTATGAAGGGTGGGGGAACTGGGAGATGAGGAAATTGGCCATTCCTACTCCATCTGCAATCAGAACCTTTAAAGGATGCTAATTTTGCACTTCTTTTGCCAATTCATTTTGGAAACTGCCTAATAGCTGTTTTAAGGACCTTTAGACATCTTTAGGCTAGAAACCCAGGATTAAGTGTGTTCAATCATTAATGTAAAGGAAAAAAAGAAAAGAAAAGAAAAGGGGGGAAGAGAGGAAGAGAGAGGAGGAAAGGAGAGGAGACATGAGAAGAAAAACATTTATCTTTATAAGTTTTAAGAATTCAAAATAAGCAGCAAAATGTATGACAAAGTTTGGGCTATTGAAAGTTTAAAAAAACTAAGAAAATGTTGGAATAGTTGATTTGGAATATTAAAACTTTGAAATTTATTTTAAAGTATAAATACATTTTCATGGGAAAGAAACAATAATAAAATTTGAAGACATAACAAGATAATCAACTTATAATGACGTTCAGAGATATTTTCGAGGAGTGATCCTGGGACCTTGAATCAACAACATCAGCTGTGTTATGTGTTCTTATGAACATTCTGTTCTCAGAAGAAGCTGTTACAGAAATTTTTTTGGAACAAAAGTTATCTGGCATGATGGAGATCAAAGAGAAAAATAATTTTTCACTGAATATACAAAATAATAATACGAATAGACATCGATTTTAGTAATTAATTTTATAGGGTTGTAGTGTCTTAAATTTTTAGCACAGTTCTTAATTTAATTTGGTTTTAGTGGTATGAATGTATTTATTCAGGTGTATGTATTATTTGTATTTTTATCTACTGTGCACCACCCCGAGTCCTACCCGGAGAGGGGGCAGCATAAAAGTCTAAATAAATAAATAAATAAATAAATAAATAAATAAATAAATAAATAAATAAATAAATAAATAAATAAATAAATAAATAAATAAATAAATATATATATATATATATATATATATATATATATATATATATATATATATATATATATATATATATATATATATATATATATATATATATATATATGAAGTGGATATATTGTTACAGCTTCCTGTTAGGCCTATTCAAGGGAGGAATAGGCCTAACAGGAATATATATATAATATATATATAAGCAGCAGCAGCAAGCCTTAGCCACCAACTGCATGAAGGCAAAAATTCCACATGTTACCACCAACAGCAAATGTTGCCTCTGTAATGAGAAAGATGAGACAGTTGACCACCTGATCAGTGGGTGCAGCAAAATTTCACAAACTGACTACCTACAACACCATGACCGTGTTGCTAAGATCATTCACTGGAAATTGTAGCAGAAGTTTGGATTTGAGTACAGTAAAAATCACTGGGAACATCAGGTTGAGAAAGTTTTAGAGAATGAGAAAGTCAAGATCTTGTGGGACTTTAGAATTCAGACTGACAGGCACTTGTCCTACAACACACCTGATATAACAATAATTGAAAAGAAAAAAGTATGATTCGTTGACATTGCAATACCTGGTGATGCACGAATTAAAAATAAGCAGCAAGAAAAAAAATCACAAAATATCGGGACTTGCAAATTGAAGTTGAGCAACTGTGGAAGAGAAAGTCGTGTGTTATCCCAATTGTGATTGGAGCCCTTGGAGCAATACCTAGGAGACTGCCTCGCTATGTGGAGGTTCTAGGTTTGCCGGACTTGAACATTCTAACTCAAAGGGCCACCCTGCTTGGAACTGCTTATATCTTCCGACGTTACCTTGACAGTTCTTAGGTCCTCGGTTAGGACTCGAGCTGTTGAGCTACCGACCAGCCCCAAAGGCTGTGAATCTCACCAAAGATTAACTACAGAATAATAATAATAATAATCACCATCATCATCATCATCAAATGAGGCTTTAAAAGCTAAGAAGGAAATAAAAAAGCCAATACAAGAAAGTAATTGGAAGAATTTCTTCGTCCTGGACTTAACAAAGGAGGCTTGTTAAACTTTTGAAGAAATTTAAGACAAGGGACAACAATCATTATAATGTATTAAGGATCAATATTGTTTCATGCAAAAGGAAGGAACATAAAGTTGACTTATTTTATCATATTTTAAAATATGCTGTTATTTTGGGTGGTTCTTCCTGCACTTGCTTACACTTGATTTGAAACAAAATGTGTGTTGGATTTGCTTACAGTTAAGAATTGAAATATAAAATAATGAGTTTTATATTTGTTAACTAATATTATTATTTTAGAGCTCTCTTTCAACTTTTTGTTGACACCTGGTTTGGAAACGTTGTTGCTTATTGTACTTGCCTAAAGTTGAGTTGAGTTATGGGATGAAGGGTTTTACATCTGTTAATGAGAAGGAGGTGAAGAGATAGGGAAACTTTTTATACCTGTGATGAGTGGGAAAGCAACTTGTTTAAGGTTTTGTTCTTTTCTCTGCTTTCTTGCATCTTTTATTCTTCTTCTATTTTTCTTTTATTTTAGTGTGTTTTATCTTTTACTATTGTAGCTAAAATATCAGTCATTATCAGTAGTAGAGTCCTTCATATTTTGGGGTTCTATACTGTAATCTATCAGGACTTGAAATGGGCACTTAACATTAGAACTATCATTAAAAAGGCACAACAAAGAATGTTCTTTCTGTGTCAACTCAGGAAGTTCAGACTGCCCCAGGAGCTGTTGATAGAGTTTCAGAGTGGAATTATTGAGTCTGTCATTTGTACGTCTATACCAAAAGTAGTATTCAGCAGGTTCTGACCAGTTCTGGAGAACCAATTGCAGAAATTTTGAGTAGTTTGGGGAACCGGTAAATACCACCTCTGGCTGGCCTGCCCCCATCTATTCTCTGCCCTCGTAGCTGATTCGGAGGAAATGGGGATTTTGCAGTTTCCTTCCCCTGGAGTAGGAAGGGAATGGAGATTTTACAGTATCCTTCCCCTGCCACGCCCATCAAGCCGCATCCACCATGCTGCGCCCACAGAACCAGTAGTAAAAAATGTTGAATCCCACCACTGGTCTACACAGTAACCAAATAGGACAAGTACAGACTCTGATAGTTAAGACCACAGAAAGAACAATTGCAACCAGCCTGCCTTCAATGGAGGACCAGTATATTGTGCAGGTGATAAGGAAGGCTGAGAAAATAACTATAGACACCCCCCCCCCCTTATATCCTGGAAATAAATTGTTTCAACTCCTTATATTATAGCATTATAGCACATTGCATGCCAAAACAATAAGACTCAGGTACAATTTTCCCCCTCATGCCATCACTCTACACCTTACTCTCAAGTGTTGTCAAATGTCTATGTATGTAGAATGGCTATAGTATCATTATTTATCCTTATTAACTTGTTTACAAGCCCCTCTTATTGCGATGATGATGATCATTATCATTCTGTATCTTTGCATGTACACTGAGAGCTTCTGCACCTGAGGTAAATTCCTTGTGTATCTAATCATTCTTGGCCAAATGAAATATTCAATTCCATTCAAAATATTATTAAAAGATAATCTGAAGCATTACTACCTAATCCACTATGGTCTAGGCTGGTAAATTATGGTTCAGGCTGTATTCCTTTAACTGTTGTACTGCATCTCCATTGACTACAACTTTCCACAGTTAGTATGTAATTAGGAAATGATGCTGTTTAAAGATTTGAGCTCCAAATGCATAAAGCGTTTATGCATCACTAGAAGTAAACATAGTACATCGTTTCTCTTCTGGCCCAGGAGCTATATAAAGAGGAAACACAATTGTTTTCCCTCCATATTGCCTTGTAGAATGACAAGGGCAATGACTTTCCTTTTTACCGCTCCTTTTTTGGTAAATGTAAAATTATTTCTATCTTTCAAAAAAATTGTAACTTGTAAAGTCAAGGGTATGTGGATGAATGTTGTATATGTTAAAAGTGCAGCACAGACAAGCAAAACTTCTATGACTTATAAATGTTACCATCCCGGATGATAGGTTAATATTTTCACTTACAGCTGTGACCTATTTTAACCTATAAAAAACAAAGGTCATGAAATAAACCTAAAGCATCTCATAAATTTGACAGAGGACTTTTAGAGAGAGGGATGAAAGAAGGGAGAGCAAAGAAAGACAGACAGACAGACAGACAGATTGAATGACAAATAGAACAGGTATCTCCTGTTATGTAAAACTGCTATAAAGACACAGCTCAAATGTCCCTTAAAGACCTAAGGAGGAAGAAAGAAGTCCATATCCAATTACAAAGGGCTGCATATTAGCTATTAATTAAAGTAATGCCGTAAAATATGTGCTTCTTGTCTTTCACAGGTGAATAATTCTCATTTTAAGGTGCATGGAATTAGAAACTTACCTGAGGCATCTCAAGATTATTTAGATAAGATTGAATTCAGTGGATAACCTCTTCTCCTCCCATGATCAAACATATTAGTTAGAAAATTAGTTGAAATATTTCTAGACCACTTGTCATGCCATTATTCCTCCAGGCATTGTACAACATGAAAGTACACTGTGTACATTTTAAAAAAGCAATCCCAACAAAGAAAGCCATGGAAGGAAATTAAAATACATTAACACTTATAAAACCTGTGATCATAATTACAGTGGCATAATATTAAATGCTGAATGCCAATTTTAACCAACCAATGTAAAACAGTTTATTTGTTTTTTTGTACACTACATTTCACTTGAGGATCTTCCACACAATCAGGGTCCCTGGAATTCTCTTACTATGCCCTACAAATATTTTTACTGCCACTGGTCGAATAGCAAATCCATTTTTTTTAAATCCATCAGGTAGAATGGTGGAATTGTAGCAAGGTACAAAATAACAACAACAACAACAACAACAACAACTTTCAAATACAGACGGATCGCCATTTGGAACACAATATGCCAGATATCACAGTTGCTGAGGGCCAAAGTATACAGTTTATTGATATCACTGTACCAGGAAATGCCAGAGTTGAAGAAAAACTAGAAAAAATAATGAAATATCGTGATCTGGCCATCGAAACTACACAGTTATGGATGAAACATGTAACACTAATACCCATTGTCATCAGGGCACTTGGTACCATGTCCAAGAATTTTATAAGATAGATCAACAAATTGCAGCTTCCTGCAATAACACCAGTGGAACTGGTGCAAAAAACTGCGCTGCTCGGAACATCGTATATTTTAAGAAGGTACTTGGTTGATACCTAGGACGCTGGCAGTAAACCATATCAACCATTAGCACCAGTCAATGGTATTTGTAATGCATTTTTAAATGTTCAGTTGGCTGAGTTTCATGTTTAATGAATAAAGTATATAATAACAACAACAGTAACAACAATAATAACAACAATAATAATAGGGTGCAATCCCAAAACAACTGGAGCACCACTTGAACACCATAGGCATTGACAAATTTGTTATCAGTCAATTGTAACATCATCAAACATCTAGTTTTGCCTATCCCAGGTCCTTGGTAAGGACTCGATAGGTATACTGATGATACTCAGCTGTATATATCTACCCCAAACCACCCCAACGATGCCGTAGCGGTGATGTGCCAGTGCCTGGAAGCCGTGCGGGTCTGGATGGGAAGTAACGGACTCAGGCTCAACCCGACCAAGACCGAGTGGCTGTGGTTTCCGGCTGCCCGGTTCAACCAGCTGTCTCTATCGCTGGCCATAGGGGGCGAACATCTTGCCCCTGTGGATGGGGTGCGCAACTTGGGTGTCCTCCTGGATTCCCGGCTGTCCATGGAAAATCAAGTGACAGCCGTGGCCAGGAGGGCGTTTTACCAGGTTCGCCTGGTTCGCCAGTTGTGCCCCCTATTGGACCGGGATGCCCTTTGCACAGTCACTCATGCTCTCGTGACATCCCGACTGGACTATTGTAACTCTCTCTACATGGGGCTCCCCTTGAGGTGCACCCGGAGGCTGCAGTTGGTCCAGAATGCAGCCGCGCGAGCAATAATGGGTACCACAAGGTACACCCATGTAACACCGCTCTTGCGCGAGCTGCACTGGCTACCTGTAGTCTTTCGGGTGCACTTCATCTTTAAAGCGCTCCATGGCTCGGGACCTAGCTATCTGCGGGATCGGATTCTGCCTCATACTTCCTCACGGCCGATTCGCTCCCACAGAGAGGGACTTCTCCGGGTGCCGTCCACCAGACTTTGTCAGCGGGCGACGCCCAGGGGAAGGGCTCTCTCTGTGGCGGGCCCTGCCCTCTGGAACGACCTCCCCCCCGATATTAGAACTACCACGGACCTCCGTTCCTTCCGTCTGAAATTGAAAACGCACTTTTTCTGCCTGGCCGGCCTAGGGTAGCCTCTTACCACAGTATTATAGGGTTTAGGGTTTTAGTGATTGGTTTTGGGGAATTTTAGCACAGGGTCTTATTGTTTAATGTGTTTTTTAACTGTTTTGTATATTTATTGTTTTAATTTTCCCTGTGCACCGCTCCGAGTCCCCTTGGGGAGAGGGAGCGGTCTAGAAATTAAATATTATTATTATTATACAAAAATGCCAAACCCAGTCTGAACATCTGGCTGGATGATCAATAACAAAATTCAGGAGGAAGCAAAAAGATCTGAAACCAGGAAGGAAAGTTCAGGAAAGAGTTCCCTGCCAACAGAAATGTTCTACTCTGCAGATACAGAGGAAAGATTGCAGTGATATCAAGGACAGTGTTCCCTCTGAAAACTTTTTAATGATCATTTTGAACTACAAAAATGTAACTTAGATCCAAAAAGTGCCAAGTATTTAATTGAGCCCTAAGCCAATAATAAAAAAAAAACTTGGAATGTTAAGGACAAGCAATACTGAAGGAGAAGTTTCAAAATAATTCTCAAGCTACTTCTTTTTTCAGAGCATGCTAAGGAAGTAGTATTTAGGCCAGGTTTCCCAGCTAAAGTTTAAATTAATGATTTTAAAGTTTGTATTTGAACTTCTAACCCTGGAGGTTTTAAAGAACAGATTAGATAATCATTTGAAAAACTGAGATATTTATCTTTTCACATGATCTCTCAGAATTCATACATGCTTTTATGTATGATCTTGCTTATTTTGGGAATAACTCAGGTGAAATTATCAAAATATTGTGAGATTAACAATCATGTAAAATTCCAGTGATCTTTTGTTACCATAAATGTAAGATTTCATGGATGAACTGCCTGACCTTGTAAGGGCTCAGATGGGACATGAGGTTGTGGATTATTGGCTGGGAGACTTCCACTGTATTGTAGGCTTAGGGCAGATGGAAAGTTGATAAAGGAGTCCTGTGGAAGCCACTGGCAGGCCACTTCTGTATCTATTCCAAGAAAAGTCCTATGAAGTCACGAGGAACCAAGCTTCATTTAATGCTTAATCTTAATTGTTGGGGATTTCAAAGTCTATCTGGAATCATAACTGGCACCTTACAGATAATAAACCTGTCCAGTCTTGGATGTGAAAATAAAACATTAATTTCCATTAAACCTTTCAAACCCTAATTAATTTGAAGGACCTTAGCATCAGTTGCATAGATAGAGTTGTGATCTCTATCTATTTCCTCCCCCTGGGTGACCACCACTAAAACCCATTGAGAATGCCCTCTTAATGACAAAAAGAATGAGATTTAAGTAGTGACTTTTAGGGATGGATAGAGCTTTAATATTGCTAAGTGATTTTTTCTTATTTTGGTTTCTTCTAGCCTGCTGCTTCATTAAAATGTCAGGTCTTTCTTCAACATAGTATAACAATTCAAATTTTCAGTTGTCTTGAAGACAAAGAGAAATTACTTCAGCGTTGTTTTTTTTAAACAAATAATATGTCCATGTCCATGAAGACATAGAATCAAAGCCAACTCAAAGTGCATTATTTCAGAAAGGAATGAGGAAGATACAGCATAGTAAATATTATGAAATTTTAAATCAATATTGCCAATCATTCTAGTCAGCATCACCATCATGTTTTTACCACTACCCCCATGGGATGAGATAAATGGATGGCCTTAAACATCATATAATTCCATAAACAGTACGCTATCAAAATACAATTCATAGGCAGATGTCTTCTAGGAGATTCCATATTTTCAATTAATAATAACAACATTAATATTGTTTCAGTTAAATGCTAATAGAAATACTTCCACCAGTGTCAGTTGGTAGAACGTATGCAGTCGTATGTTTAAAATCTAAAATGACATAACAGATTTCCAAAAGTTTTTCTTTCAATAACCAATAAGTCAGTAGTGCTAACAAAATATTAATTGAAACTGCTTTGCAAAAGTTAAAAGACTCTTTCTAGAATATCATATTTATACATTGGACAAAATAGTAAGTGGCCATACACCTTTAATCAATGCCAGCTACATTCTGAATATAATTATTTCCATTTTCAGACAGGTTTTTAGCTTTGGAGAAAAAGATGAGCTGCACTATCTGAAATACCTGGCTAATTCTGATATTTTGTCACCCTTACCAGGTAGACCCAAAGGTGCTTGAAGAAGAAGCTTCTAGTATGATAAGCAAAATGTCTTCAAGGAAAAAGAAGACCAGTTACCTTTTGAAAAAGCACCTTTGGGACAACCATGACCTGGATGACTGAAAATATCCCTAGACACTTACCAGGCAGACCTGACAGGAAGCATGATCAAATAAAGTGATTCTACTTTATTGTAAAGTATAATTCTCCCACTTTCCCCACTGCATCTTGGGAAACTAGGGAGAGTCTATTCTAAACCTATTGTTCTTATCCATTATTGAACTACAGATTATGCTGGTATCTGTCTGATTCCTAGGTAGTATCGCTTCTTCCTGACTCCCAAGATCTTTTCCACATACCATTACCTATTCTGTAGAGTTTAGAGTTATTTCTGCTTGCTGAGGAAGATCTCCACAGACTTTTGCTGAGGACTTTTCAATCTAGCCTCCATGGACTTCTGTATTCAGCATTACATTCTGGTTTGTTCAAACAAGCTCTTTTCTGCCCACAATTGGGAGCCCATATTGCTGCAGCAGGAAACATGATGAATAGACTTTAGCTCATTAAAGGCAAAAGAAGCTACATGGAAGTATCAGCTAAACAGAAGAGGATATTATATTTTTATAAATATCTGAGTTGACATTTGAATAATATTAAACTTTTTTTCTAATGGGATGATGGGGAGATGCTCTGCAGCTTTCTCATATTTCATTAATACCAACTTCATTCATTCATTCAATCAAATTATATGGCCATCTATTTCAAACATATATTCTGTGCAGCTAACAGAGAATAAAAACACGACAAAAGCATTACAAAAACTAATAAAAGATATAGGACATAAGGGGTGGGGGGGATCCAACCAACACTACTACCATAACCAAGATTCAACCACAGACTCCTGGTCCTAGGCTAAGTAACAAATCTATATTTTTAAGGCTTTATAAAAAGCCAGCAAGATTGATGCAAATCTAATTCTAAGGGAATCGTATTCCAGAAGTGAGTGCCACAACAGAAAAAGCTGGCCTCCAGGGACCCACCAAATGATACTCCCTGAAGACAAGGACTCAGTATGCCTCCTCTTCTGCACCTCACAGGACAGATGGACCTGCAAGTAACTCCATAGAAATCAGCGAGACATATTATCCAATTACTAAATAGTTAATTAATTAATTCATTCCTTCATTCATTCATTCATTGCCATGGATCATATCTGCATTTAAAGCTTAGATATTTGCTTTATTCTACTTTTCACCTTTCTTCAAAATGTGTAAGCCAAAAAAACAATGTTAGGATTAAGAAAAAAGCAGGGAAAGTTGGCTATAAGCATAGATAAAGTTTTTATTGAAAAAGAAAGATACTAGGCTCACAGTTTCTCTCCTAAAAAGGAAAATATTGAGAAATTAATCTCTTTATATACTTCTGTCATTTTATCATTGGAGATAGCATGGCTCTTTTGAAAGATTTCCACAAAACAGGACTGCCTTTGAGATGATCTATAGTACTTTTACAGTTTAAATGCTGTTCTGGGGAGGAGGAGAATTAAACATAACAATTTTGGTAAGTAAACTAAAGTCCACTGCTATCGGTAGGATTAGATTTAATTTGTTTCAATAAATCTTTGAGGACAAACAACAACATAAGTTGGTTTTCCTCAGAGTCATTGTCAAATCTGTCATTCTAATTGCTTTTCCTGAGGCTATTCCAAAATTTTAGAGAGGAAAGCTGGTAACAAAAAAGAAGCATGATCTAAAAACATGGATTTTTTTTTAAATGACAATTTTATTATATTTAATTCAGTGCTGGAGCCTGCATTTCACTTTTCCTGGTTTTCCTCTGCTTCTTCTGAAAGAGGGATATGTTTTTTACCTCATTCTCAGGAGACTTGAGAATTCCTTGAGACTTTTCTTAGGTCTGTGATAGCGAACATATGGTACATGTGCAACAGGTGGCACGATGAGCCCTCTCTGTGGGCACACAAGCCATTGCCCCACCGCGCATGCATGCAGGCCTCCTGCTGGACAGCTGATTTTTGTGTCTCTGCCGCTCATTCATGGGGGTGGGATGCATGCAGAAGATGTGCATGGGCAGTGGGGTCCCACGTACATGTACAGGAGCAGTGGGGGTGTCACACGCAATGGCAGGGGGTGGGGGGGATCATGTGGTGGTGCAGCACCCCCCTGTGGTCCATTTTTGATTCCAGTAGGCTGCCAGGCGGCCTAATAGGCCTAAAACAAGCACAGGAGGTCTCGTGCATGCCTTGGGGGTGGGGGTGAGCACAGTGCAGTCATGCACGCACGTGGAGGGAGGATGGGGAATGTCATGCACACATTGCATTCTGGCTTCAGGTGTATGTGCACGCCCTTTCAGGACACAACGACAAAAAGGGTAACCATCACTGCCTTAGGTGGCACTTTTTGAGTATTGCAAAATAGTCCAAGGATGGTGTATTTTGTTTCATATTTCCATTATCTTCCAATTCCAGGTTTCCTGAGCTGAAAAACAAATAATTTTAGAGGACTTTATCCTTGATAGTTTTCCTTGGATTTAACTTAAGAGTTAAATGCAGCAGTATGAAGGCTGCCATGCAGGTACTTCTCATATTGGAAAACGGGTGATCATTAACCGAACCCATTGTTCACTATGATATGTTTTTGCCACAAACAGGAACTAAATGACTGTTTCCCACAAAAACATTGTAAATCATGGTCAGGTCATTTGACTGTGGGATATTGCAAAAGCTGTAAGTGGGGGCTGGTTGCCAAATGTGAAGTGCGCGTGTGGCTGTTGGAATGTTGGAACTGGGTTGCAAGCATCTTTTGGCGGGGTTGGTCATAAATTGAGGATTACATGTATTGCTGGTCAGAAGTTTATTTAATAAGAGGCAGAACATTGAGCTCTCACTCAAATTGTATCTCCTATAGTAGAAATGTCAGGATTTCAACAAAATTGTCTTTGGGAAGAAAACAAAACAAAATGATCAGACTGGATGACAATAATTGGAAATAAAAACATATCGCTTGTTTTATTCAGCATTGTTCTTAAAATCTCCCCAATGAGATAGCAAGGCATAAGCCATTTGGTCTGGCTTATCATAGTTGACTATTTGATTTCATACTGTTCTGACCTGGCTCCAAAACATGACAAACCCTCTGTAGTTACCTAATTGTTCCCTTTGTTAGGAGTGCTAGCAGCCCTGGCAAAAAGTTTCTCTCACACAAACACAGCAGGCTAACAAGTCTGTCCAGCAGGGAGATGAATATTTATCTGCCACACAGATTCATCTCTGCCCTCTGCCTTTTATCACCAGAGCTAGGGTGGGGCCAGTGGTGGCTCTTCCGTCCCAAGGACCGGCCCATAGATTTTCACTGCTCTCTTCTTCTCTGCCTCCTGTGCATCTGTGCATCAGGCACTGGACCAGTGGTGGGTTTCAAATTTTTTTAGAACCTCTTCTGTAGGTGTGGCCTGCTTTGTGGGAGTGGCTTGCCAGCCATGTGACTGGGTGGGAGTGGCTTGGCAGTCATGTAACTGGGTGGGCATGGCCAACTTGTAAAATGTGTTGAAACTCACTTAACAACACTCTTGCTTAGCAACCAAAATGTTGGCTCAGAAACGCTGGCATTTGAAGCACACAAATCTTAAAGCTGTCAAGTTACCAGACCCTTGCACCCTTAACCCTTTAGTAAAAAAAAAACCAGGGGTGTTGAAACTTGACAGCTTTAAGACTTGTGGATTTCAACTCCCAGAATTCCTCCTCTCACTCTTCCTCTTGATGATGGGTGGATGGGGAGGGGCAGGGAGCTGGAACCGGTTCTAAATGGCCCTGGAGATTTGTGGAACCTCCTCTATAGAAGAGGCTAGAACTGGCAGGAACCCACCCCTGCACTGGACCCAGCTTTTCCTCCTTTTCCTCATCAGCCACCTCCAGACCCGGGGGCTGTTGACTCTCCATCTGAAAGTTGATGGATGGCCCAGGCTCCACCTCTGACTGTCTCTCTGCCAGCTCCATTCCCTCTTCCCCCTTGGAGCTTTCAGATTGCCTTGATGCTGCCCTCTTCATTTGATTTGGCTGCTAGAGGGACTGGTGGTTAAACAGTTAACCAGACACATTTTGGTTAGAGCAGAGGCTTATAGACATGACATAGCTAGATAATTTGCTTTGTGGCAATTAAGACAGAAGTCATATGTTTGCAGAACATCTGTCTACAAAAGGAAAGAAAAAAATCCATCACTATGTAAGAATCTTTTTCTGGGTTTAAATTCTAGAGCATTCCCTTCCACTTATTTAAGTAAAAAATTACATTTCTATTCTCAGGTTCACAAGTAGAACAAATCTGTAACACAGCAGTTCTGATTAACTCGAGAACTGTTGGTTTTTACCTTATTATACTCAGTCGTAGCAAGTAGCACTTTATAGAAACTTGAAATACTATATTAGAACAAAGCAAGGCAAGGGGTTTATTCTTAAAAACTAAGAAATGTACTGTGGGGTACAGTTATTTCATTCATCTTTTATCTATTTTCATTTTCTAGTTAGGTTGGAATTCCTCCAAAGTCTTTTGCACATTTATTCCATTGCAGAATGCAAGCAAGTCATACCTTAATTGATATGCCAATTGGGTATTTATGAAATGGGGATGATGAAGGGCAAAACTGATCTTTATTTTAGGCAAAGCCATTATCTAGGCCCCTTCTGGCTGCCAAAAAACTTTCAAGTTCAGTTTGAGCCTAACCTTGGAAATCCTAACAAGCCTAGTTCTACCAAGTTCTGTCTGCTTTGGAATGCAGATTAATTTTGTCACTGCACAAGGTTTTTGGAAATCTAATTTAGGTCAGCACTGGTTGCATATGCTACACACCTAAAACAACTGGTAAACCCTACATTGAGATAAACATTCCAGTCTGCTTCAAAAGATACACAGCTCAAATAATTTCAAATTGTATGTCTGGAATGCTCTCATCATCATTTCTGTCCAGCATTGCTACATCTTATCTGACTGATCCTCTACTTTTTCCTTTATCTTAACATGTTAAGCCATAGTGGCACAGTGGTTAGAAGGCCTGATTCAGCCTTCCATCCTTCCAAGGTTGGTAAAATGAGGACCCCGATTGTTGAGGGCAATATGCTGACATTGTAAACTTCCCAGAAACTGCCATAAAGCACTATGGAACATTATATAAATCTAAGTGCAATTGCTATGTTGTGTACTAACTACCCCGTGAATGTAGCTTCAATTTGCATGAAGTAGTCAACGTAAAATACCCTAAAATCAAATCTGATTCAACTTACCGTAGGTCATCAAGCACAACGCCATAGAAAAATTGTGAAGACTTTAAATGCTTTCCAGTTTGAGAAAATTCTATATGTTTTATTTTGGGGAAAACATACAAAGCATTACATTAATCACAATAGATACTGCTTTGGCCCAATAAAGAACATTTTCATTATGTCTTGCAAAAAATAACTTGGACTTCTAATAAAAGTCAGTTTAGCTTCTAAGGGTGTTGATTACTTAGACCATATGAAATAAAACTTTTTGCAGACTACATTCTTCAAACACAATAATTGATTTTCATTTTTTTTAAAAAACAAACTACATTATTGTTTGGCATGAAACAAACATTAAACAAATTGTACTTTATTTTCTACTGGCTGGCTGAAAACTGGGATAAAAACTGTAGGGTAATGGACTAAAGTAACAGTCAAGATCGGCAACCAAGTTTCCCACATAAAAGGCATATCAGATGTAATAACATATCTCAGCTGAAAGAAAGCTGAGGATCTCAATTGCCAACAAAATGCATCTGTCACTTAAGAAGACAGGTATGCAAAACCTATTACCGTATTTCTATCATATGTGACAGATCTGAAAATTCACAATGTGGGGAAGTTTCATCAGCAAGAATTTTCAATTTGTTATTGAGAAAGAAGGCAATAAGCTTCTTTTTACTGTTGATAGCCACAGAATGCAAAACTTAATGGAGGAAATTTTCTTCAGGCTAGATTTCCACCCACTCCCCTTCTTAGTACTTTTTGTTCTTTTTTCACCAACTGGGTAAAAAGATTGGCAACCATTTTATCCATCGGATACATTGTACTTTGAACACACAAAGGTTCAAATTGTTTCTGATGTCATCTGCCAATATACAAAGCAGGAACAGAATGCAATACAGAAGTGAGAAACTTCATTAAGCACTCCTAAATCAAATACTTGAAGTTGTAGGGTTTTGTCTTTGTTTTTAAAAGATCCAACATGTTCTGAGATGAACTTTTTTTAGAATATTCTCATTCTGTGAGTTTTTCATTTCTTCTCTTAAATATTTCCTTTTCCTCTTTTGTGCAGACCATAGGAAACGTTTTTTGATGTCATCTTAAATGTATTACAAATTAACTTTGTAAACATATTTCTGTGTAGCAAATATATTTTGTCTATTGGTTATAATAATTCATTCAACAGTAATGATTATTTTTGCATCTATGGGGTGACGTACACAATAGAACCAATATGTTTTTGCTTGTTTCTGTGAGCCAATTTTCACTGCAGAAGCTGTAGTATGTGTAAACTTGCACATCATTGAGCACTGCCTGCTTGTATCAGCCAGACTTTATCAAGCAATTGACAAAAAGAAAACAAAATAAAATAAAACTCTTGGTGAGAACATTAAAAGTCTATTGGTCCCAGATAGCTTGGTATTCATCTAGAATGGGAAATGGCTGAATTATTCATTAAAATATGTAAATTATCTCTAAACCCAGCCTATTTAAAAAGATAGCCAATGAATTAGTAGTTCAAAAGAAAATGCTAGCAGTTCAAAAGAAAATGATCAGTCAGCCATTGCATCTGTCCCAGAACCCTGGAGGAGAGTATTTTACCAACTAAAACTTTGTATTGGTATTTCTAGTGACAAATTAGCATGATTCTATGTGAGGCAACCAATCTTCATCCAATCAACATTCCTGACTTCTTTAGGATACCAAGAAGCTGTCCTCCAACATGCTTGCCATCTCCAGCCTGAAGCTTTCTGATAGCTCCCAGATTTCTACTGACCAAAATATGAAGAGAGAAAGCTGCAATGTATATTACCAATAGCAATAAGACTTATATAGCATTTTACAATGGTGATCCTTATTGGTTAAACGAGGGAAAACTCTTAAGAATTGAAATAGTAGTTATCAGTAATGCCTCATTTAAACATGGATGGCATTTTTTAATGCAACACCAGGGTCATCCATGAGGAGAAGTAAGGCAGACAAACGGATGAAAGCTGCATTTTGAAATCAAAATTCAGAACCCATCCCTCTTCTATGTGGGGCACATTGCATGCATACCCCAAGGACGTAGAGCTTATAACATCAATCTATGACACTGCTTTGGACATCTTCCAGTAGTCATTTGTGACAATTTTATGAAAGCTTCATAAATTAGGGAACAAATAATTCTCAGCTAGTCTTAAAGTTCAAAATGAAAGAGAACAATTTGAAATACTCCTAGAGAGAATTAGAATGCCAGATGAGTCTGTTCAGCCCACATTTTGTCAAGATATGAGAAATGATAAGCAGTTGCTCACCTCTGAACCAGAGATGGTGTCAGTCTGTGTGAATTGAAATTAACATCTCCACAGAAAGATAGCATCTGAAAAGACTTATACTAAGGAAAATTCTTTTTAAAATCAGTTTTGCTGGTTAGCAACGGGCAACTGTGGTTCGCTTGCTTTTAACATAATCAGAATTTAGACTTGTTGTTATTAGCTTTGAAGTCATGTCCAACTCATCCAACCCATAGACAATGTTCCTCCAGGCCTTCCTTGTCCTCTACCATCCTCTGGAGTCCATTTAAGCTCATGCAAACTGCTTTAGTGACTCTATTCAGCCGCCTCATTCTCTGTCATCCCTTTCTTCTTTTGTCCTCAATCTTTCCCAGCATTAAAGGCTCTTCTCCAGTGAGTCCTTCCTTCTCATTAGGTGACCAAAGTATTTGAGTTTCATCTTCAGGATCTGACCTTCTAAAGAGAAGTTAGGGTTTAGAAGGACTTTAGACTACAGATGGGATATAATGAGAGAGTCATAATTAACGAACAGCCATTTCCTGATTCCTGCCATCAGTAGTTAATCTTTAAAAAAATTTTTATTTATAATGCAAAGAACTTACCGTGTTTTTCGGTGCAAAAGACGGGCCTTTTTTCCTCTAAAAAGAGGCTGAAAATCTGGGTGAGTCTTATACATCAAATACAGCATTTTTGCCTCCTGAAACCCTGCCTATTCACCAAAATGACCATGCACATACCCTTATGGAGGCTTCCAGAGAGCTCCTGGGGGCTGGGGAGGGCAGAAATGAGCAAAAAAACAGGGCGTTTTTGCCCCCCCAGCTCCCAGCAGCACTCTATAAGCCTCCATATGGCTATGCATGCAATTGTTTTGACCAAAAAATGGCCCGTTTTCATGATAAATGTGCTTGTTTGCTCATTTTTGAACACCCCCCCCCCAGGAGCACTCTGCAAGCCCCCCGAGGCTATTCATGCCTTTTATTTGAAAAAAAGGGCCCATTTTTGTGAAAAACAGGCTGTTTGGGGGAGGTTTGCAGTGCAAAAAGGGGTTTTTTCCCCCTTTTGGAAAGCTGTTTAGTTAGAGTGATTGATGACAATTACGTTGGTCAATTATTGTGCCTGCAGAAACAAAGATTTGTTCCAAAGGTGGTCAGTGATTTCCTTCTCCAGCACATGGGTAAATACAGCTGGAAACATCTACCTACCTACTCTCTCTCTCTACCTACCTATCTACTGTATTTCTCTCTCTCTCTCTCTCTCTCTCTCTCTCTCTCTCTCTCTCTCTCTCTCTCTCTATTTCTCTCTCTCTATCCCTCTACCTACCTATCTACACTCTCTCTCTCCCTACTTGTCTACTGTATTTCTCTCCCCCTCTATATACCTACCTTCCTACTCTCTCTCTCTCTCCCTACCTATCTACTGTATTTCTCTCTCTCTCTCTATTTCTCTCTCTATCCCTCTACCTATCTACCTATCTACACTCTCTCTCCCCCTTCCTACCTACTGTATTTCTCTATCTCCCCCCTCTATCTACCTATATACCTATCCACCTACTATCTCTCTCCCTACCTACCTATAGTATTTTTCTCTCTCTCTCTCCCTCCCTCCCTCTATCTACCTACTCTTTCTCTCTCCCTACCTACCTACTGTATTTCTCTCTCTCTCCCTCCCTCCCTCAACCTACCTATTCTCTGTCTCTACCTACCTACCTACTGTATTTCTCTCTCTTTCTCTCCCTCTCTATCCCTCTATCTACCTACCTACTTTTTTTTTAAAAAAAATTGCCTCTTCAAAACCTGGGTGCATCTTATACTCCAGTGTGTCTTATACTCCGAAAAATATGGTAAAGCAAATTTAAAAGATTTCTAGAATGTGTCAGGTCTTTTTCTATTTGTTCCCCTAAATTCAATTTCTTCTTTAAAAACAAGGTGTGGGAGAGATTCTGCAAGGCAAAATGTTTTAAACTGATTGTTTTGTTTTATTTCTTTTAAAACATTTATGAATTGATACAAACACACAAGCTTTTAAAATAAAACCTGAATGTTGAATTTTGCAATTCTGAAGCATAAATCAACTAGTATTGCTCTGGACAAAATGACAAAAATCCTGAACAGATATCAAAATCATTACTCAGATTCCTGCTTGGTTTATTTTTGAACTTACTGAATACAGATAGTTCCATAATAATGTAAATGCTAAAGTATTACATTATTCTATTCAATAAAGTTGTGCTGAATAGAATTATCACCTTGAAATTACAGGGTAAATCTCCCTATACAAAAACAGATTCAAGACAAATTAGAGTGTGGGCCAGGTCACTATGATTGTTAATTAGTGATAATGGAAATACAATTAGCATAATGAGTTCCAATTACGGGATATGGAGAAATATGAGGATACTAGTTTCATAAATCTTGCTTCTAAGAAAAATAAAATGCATCAGATTTAACAAAGCATGACCTTCTCCTCAGCATAAAGCTTTACCTTTTGATGAAGCTAAATTGGTCTTATGACCAATTGGGTGCACTGAGTGAAGAGAGATGCAACAGAATGGATTTAGTGTGTCTGATAGCTGAGCAGTTCCTGTATTAGTTTGGCTTTTGGTTCAGGTTTCCTCACAAAATTTGCCATCTGTTTCTCCAATTTGGGGCAAACAACAAAAGAGAAAAATGACAGGGCATTGCATGAAATCATTATACAGACTTACAAATTCCCAAGAGAGGAAGAGGAGGAGAAGAGGAAAGAGAGGAAGAGGAGGAGGAAAACAAGAAGAATTATGTGGATGAAATATTTTTTCATCCACACAATTAATCAAGTTTGAATGATTGATGCAAATGTTTTAAGAAGCAGAAATAGGTATTTTGAGAATGATTACACAGGAATAACTCTTAATTTTGAGGAGTGTTGGAGTGCTTTTGAGACCATTTAGGAGCTTGACAATCTTGAAAGTCCCATTCATGGTCAGAAAGTGCAGCATGTGGTTAAATGTGAATGTGGGATATTCCTATTCCAATATCAAGATGACCTAAATGCTGGATGATTAGTTGGCCTACTTTTATCCTGAATTCAAACTGGTCCAGGGTCACGTACTCATGACCTCAAGCACAAGAAAAGGAAAAGCCAGCCATCTGTGCATTTAATAATTTGAAGTGGGTTACTATTCATGTGCAGCCTTCTGCTTAACATTCGTGAGAAAGAACAGCCACCCAGCACCATGGAGGGAGAGCTGTTAAGTCAGCCTTGAAGTTGGAATCCATTGCTTCGATCAATGGGGATGGTGGTGTTGACATGGCAATCGCAGCTTGAGTGAAAACAAAAGTCCAAATGGGTTAACAGTAGATGAACTTGGGTGACATCTGGGGAGCCACTGCTGGGAGAAGTGGAGTTCATTACACACCCTGGAGATTTCAAACTTAGCAAGACTATGACTCCCTAAAGTGAATTTCTGCAACTTCCCCCGTGAATAATAATAATGAGAAAATCTAACATCTCTAATAAATCGCTAATAAAATTGGATTAGAGAAGGGCAAGAAATAATCATAATGTTCTACTTAACTGTAAATATATTAATCTGTTTACCAAATAAAAAGGGTCCATACGTTTTAAAATCATATTTTAAAGCATGACCATATTACTTTTCCATAATTCTAGAAATCTGAGGTTTCATTTTTAAAGTGGCTAGTTTCATTCACGAAAGACTGTAAGAAAATATCGAATAAAATGAAAAGTGGATTTTTGTATTGTTTTGAGGTTTTTTTTGTTTTTGTTTTAAAGCAGCTTCTTTTAACAGCTCTTAAAATGCTGCAGGTGCAAAACACTGGGAAGCTATAAGTTACTTTTGGGACTGCTCTTCTCAGCCCAGCTGCAGGGGAATAAGTATCAGGGGGCTGACTGCCCTGCTCTCTTCTTCTTAGTAAGATTTCTCTACAAAGTGAGCATCAGAGCAGGGATTCAGAGTTTATTGTGCAGGGAATCACACCCATGGCAAAGACAAATATGGTATCTTACAAATCCCGAAACAATACTTGGGTTTTGCACAGGATTCTAGAAATGGAATCTTTTGGGTTTTTTCCCATTCAGCATATTTTTTGCATCAAACTGTTAAGACTGTCAGGGAGGAAGAAGGAGAAGGAGAAGAAATGGTGAGCCTCCATTGATTTGACCCTCCATGCTTTGAAAAATGCAATCTTGAGATCTTTGCTTTCTGAGAATGAAGTGGTGGGCTGATCACCAGCCATAGCTAAAGCAGAATACCATCATTAGAGCTTTAGTAATCCACCTATCTTTGGACTGATTCATGTTCATCTATCTATCTTTCTATCTATCTATCTATCTATCTATCTATCTATCTATCTATCTATCTATCTATCTATCTATCTATCTATCTATCTATCTATCTATCTATCTATCTATCTATCTATCTATCTATCTATCTACAGGACATGGAATTTATTTTGAAGGAACCAAATTAATCTCCAGAACTGAATACTTCAACAAGAGAATACTTATGGAAGCCATCGAAATAGAGAAACACCCCCACAACATGAATAAATGTGATGATACCTCCCACCTACCAGACATCTGGAAACCAGCCCTAGTCAACAAACGAGACCCACCCACCACGCAGGTCATTACAATACAAAAGAACAACAGACAAACAGCCAGCACCAATCAGCAGCAATCTACCAATCATGATGCAACTACACAGCCAATCAACCCACTTACAGCAACAAAGCCAGCACTCCACCCCCCCCCCACTAAGATTTATAGAAAGACGGCAGCTCCGACCATGCTTTACTCACACAAACATGAAGCCAAAAACACCAGCCTGAAGATGGCAAGTGAGCCTCACCGAAACATTGCCAAGGCAATCTCAATCTTACACAGGAAAAGACCTGAATACAACAAGACCAGCATATATATATATATTGCAAATTGTCCTAAAAATGTGAGTTCCAGGTGTAGTTATAAAAGAAACCGACCTAATGATCTCCAGAACTTTAAAATATATTTTAAATATATTGCTCACTGAGCTTTCGTTAGCAACTGCTAACATCGTCAGAGTGTAAAAGCCATAAAAGGATACTTGCCTTTATACAATGTTAATCAATTTAGCCATTGCGGCCGTGATAGGTCCATCCACCCGCCTCCCACCTGTGATTAGCCCTGTTTTTTTTTCTTGCATCAGGCATGTTAATCAATGTTTGTATTCCTTTCTCCCTTATCAAACCTAACTTGGGCTGTTCTTCCCCAGAAAATAATGCTAAGCTATCCAATGTTGATTCAAAGGTATTTTCTCTGACTTCCTCCCATGCCCCCACCCTTTTCTTCTGTCTCACAGGCCTAGCTGATATCCTAGCCAGCTTCATTTGCAGTTTCACCTTTGATCTTGTAATATAATATATATATATATATATATATATATATATATATAAACCTAACACACATATAAAAAAAGTACACAACGGAACGCATAGCTTTCTGTCTAGATGGTCTCTTGTGATGAGCTGAAAGGCAGAAAAGGAAAGCAGTATGCTTCCTCCTTTAATTGGGGCTTAACAGGGTGTTGTGATACAAGTATACATATATATATATATACACACACACACACGCACACACACACGCATACACATACATACACACACATGTAACACACACACACATAGACATGAATCAATTCATGTTCAATACTGAACATTTTTCGTTCATTCTCGATCAACTTGAAATACAAGGATGAAATAAACACGTCTCTTAAAAATGTATTAATTGTTATAAAATGTATATTCTTTCCCCTTACTCCCCCAAATGTTAATTAAGTTAAACTTTCATTATGGCTAAACTTCTGGAAACAATGCTGCAATGTTTACATTTTTAATCCACATAAATCAAGTAATATCATCTAATTCTAACAGTTTGCATGGCAAATTCCTGAAATGCAACTCTCTTAGGCTTCTCTTCTAAATCAGGATAGAAACCTAATATGTTAAGGTGGTTAAAGTGTTGGTCAGAGCCTAGGAACAACCAGTGTCTGGTTCATTCTGGTTTATTCTAACCCAGTTTATCTCACAGGGCTGTTATTGTAGGGGAGAACAGAAAGTAGTAGTATTTTCTACTACACTAAACTCTTGAAGGAAAAAAAATAGTGAGACGTCAATCAATCAAATAAATAAATGAGCTAATTGAAATGCTATGGAAATCTTTAAAATCACCTTATTTGTGTTCACAGTAAACCTTGAATGACATTCAAATGAAAATAAATGGATAGGGTAATTCATAGCACATGAAAATAACTTTTGTTAGAATGTCAACTGGAGGAAGAATACGAAGAAATCTAGGAAAAAAAGAATCTAGCAATGTAGCACTAATATAATACTCTATTCCTCAATTAACTTTAATTGGAGAGTTTTTTGAAGACAAGTCAAAGATGAATATCATATGCTTGCATATTCCCATGAATGATTATTGGCCTTTCTAAACAATATAGGAATAATATAGACAAATATAGAAAGAAAAAAAATAGAAAGAAAAAAACCAGGGGAAAAAATCACAATGGAACCCAAAAATTATGTTGTCAAGTGAAACACTTGTTAAGTGAGCTTTCCCCATTTTACGACCTTTCTTGCTCCAGTTGTTAAGTGAATCGTTGCATTTGTTAAGTTAGTAATGTGGTTGTTAAGCAAATCTGGCTTTCCAATTGACTTTGCTCGTCAGAAGGTCGCAAAAGGGGATCACGTGATCCCAGGACACTGCGACCATCATAAATATGAACCAGTTGCCAAGCGTCTGAATTTTGATCATGTGACCATGGGGATGTTGCAATGGTCATAAGTGTGAAAAACAGTCATAAGTCACTTTTTCAGTGCCATTATCACTAAACAAACAGTAAAGGACTACCTGTAGTACTAGCAGCAGAAATTATGCTACTTTGGCTAACCATTAACAAAAAACAGAAATATTAAGCATAATAATTGACCTTCAGAAATTCTGTGAAAGCCACATAAAAACAAAGATGCATATTTATTCTAAAAACAAAATGGTATGAACCAAGTGCATCAGAGTGTAGGGAAGGTAGGAAGGAAGGAAGGAAGGAAGGAAGGAAGGAAGGAAGGAAGGAAGGAAGGAAGGAAGGAAGGAAGGAAGGAAAGATTAAGAAACCACATTAGCTTTGGACAGAACTGTAAGAGTCAACCAAATCCATATGCATCTAATACAGATGTTTATTTTCTTAGACATTTAACTTTACTTTTCCAACATAATGCTAGGCTCTGGGAAACCAAAGTGTCCTTTAGGTTTTTAATCTTAATCGTATTATTGTTATTTTATTGCTTTAATAAATGCAGACTTAATCTGTTTCTTAAACAAGGAGGTCTCAGTAATGTCTGATTGAATAATAAAGTGATAATTTTGCTCAGCAGTATTCTAGCATAGGAAATGAAATTCCATGTATGTTAGTTTCTTGGGCTTTACAGTGAGAATAAGGATGAAGTCTTCTACAATGTAGACTTGAATCCAGGTCACTTCATGGATGTTTTCATGTAGGTTTCTTGGTAACAATACTGTATATCACTGGGGTTCCTCCCCCCCCCCCGGCCAATAATGTTTATTTTTAGTTCTTACTCCAGCCTATAATCCTGGTATTTCCCATCCACAGAAAAACCAGAACTGTGGTGGCACAGTGTTTAGAATGCAATATTGTAGGCTAATTCTGCTGACTGCCAGGGGTTCGATCCCAACCAGCTTAAGCCTTCCATCCTTCTGAGGTCAGTAAAATGAGAAACCCAGATTGTTGGGGGAATATGTTAACTTTGTAAACTGCTTAGAGAGAGCTGAAAGCACTGTGAAGTGGCATATAAGTAATGTATTTTTCAGAGTATTAGACGTACCCGAGTATAAGATGTACCAAGATTTTGAAGAGGCAAATTAAAAAAAAAGTTCTTGCACTCTGCAAACCTCCTAAAAATGACCAATTTTTCACAAAAATAGGCCCATTTGTTTTTAAAAGGGGCATGAATAGCCTTTAGGAGGCTTGTAGAGTGCTCCTGGGGGGTGGGAGGGCTAAAAATGAGCAAAAACAGAGTCTGTTTTTCACAAAAATGGCCCTGATTTTTGTCAAAAAAGGACATGCATAGCCTTTAGTAGGCTTATAGAGTGCTTCTGGGGGCTGGGGGTGGGTGGGCAAAATTGAGCAAAAAACAGCTCGTTTTTTCACGTATTTCAGCCCTCCCCAGCCCCCAGGAACACCCTGGAAGCCTCCTAAGGGCTATGCATGGCCATTTTGGTGAAGTGGCGAGGTTTCAGGAGGCAAAAAAATGCTGTATTCAGTATAAGATGCACCCAGATTTTCATCCTCTTTTTTTAGGGAAAAAGGTATATATTATACTCTGAAAAATACGGTATTGCTGTGCTATTGCTGTTGCTTAGCTGAGTTGATGCTGTGTCAGCAAGCTGGGCTGCAGTGAGCAAATTTAGCCAATCACCAGTAATATGGTGGTAGTGTTTTTTTGTTGATCTAATTATATCACATAATTACATTAAAATTAAATTAAATGAAAAGAATTATTAGAATTTAAACCTACTAAAATATATAAATCTTGAGTACAGAACTACTTGAGGGTGACACTGAAGAGCCATGGTTTGTGTATATCTTCAGGTTGTATGGAAATAATTATTTCACACTTTCCACAGGTGAGAGCAAAACTGATCAATGCCAAAAAGGGAGGGGGGGGGAGCAAATGCAGTAAAGCAATCATGCAGAAAAGGTTATGATGACACTACAGTACTTCTGATTGGACATTGGAAATATTATTAGACAATGGCTGCTCACACCAGCAATTTTAATGGACAATTTGAGAACAGTTGTCAAATTAAATTTCTACTGCTAGTAATACTTGCTGTTGAGCATACAATTCTTTATGATTCACACATAAAAAAGATGTTATCTTCATTCAATCATTTCTCACACTATTGCAACCTCTCTGAATCTCTCTCTTTCTCGCACTATATAAAAAGCTGTCAACTAAACAGAAAAATGTTGAAATATAAATGCAGATAAACAATATAGTATATAGTTAACTTACAATTCCTAGTAAATGGGGACACAAAATAGCCAAAAGAATATAGCAGTATTTATCAACCTTGACAACTTTAAGGATAGATATAGATAGATAGATAGATAGATAGATAGATAGATAGATAGATAGATAGATGGATGGATGGATGGATGGATGGATGGATGGATGGATGGATGGATGGATGGATGGATGGATGGATGGATGGATAGGCAGGCAGGCAGGCAGGCATATAGAAACTTAACACTAATGAGGGTCGGAAATGTTGTATTCCATTTATCATTTGTAAACCATCAGATTAACAAAGAACATATTATCTAGTCTGATGATCAACTGCCCCTAATTATGGTAGAATATGGCAGCCCTTGTCATTATATAAACAGTACAATATCTGAAGGCACCTTCTTCCTATTTGCGCCTTCTCATAATGTGACCGAGTGGCTGTGGTTTCCGGCACCCCGGTTCAGCCAGATTACTCCAACTCTGGCCATTGGGGGTGAAACACTGGCCCCTGTGGAGAGGGCACGCAATTTGGGTGTCCTCCTGGATTCCCAGCTGTCTATGGAGGACCATGTGGCAGCCGTGGCCAGGGGGGCGTTTCACCAGGTACGCCTGATGTGCCAATTGTGCCCCTTACTGGACCGGGCTGCCCTTCGCACAGTCACTCAAGCACTCGTGACATCCCGGCTCAACTATTGTAACGCTCTCTTCATGGGGCTTCCCTTGAGGTGCAGTCGAAAGCTACAGCTAGTCCAGAATGCAGCCGCGCGGGTGATTACGGGAGCTCCTAGATGCTCCCATATAACACCTATCCTGCGCGAGCTGCACTGGCTTCCTGTGGTCTTTCAGGTGCGCTTCAAGGTTTTGACGACCATCTTTAAATCGCTCCATGGCTCGGGGCCTAGTTATATGCGAGACCGTCTCCTGCCCATACATCCCTACGGCCGATCTGCTCCCACAGAGAGGGCCTTCTCAGGGTGCCGTCGGCCAGGCAATGCCGTCTGGTGACACCTAGGGGAAGAGCCTTCTCTGTGGCAGGCCCTGCCCTTTGGAATGACCTCCCCCCTGAACTTCATACCATCTCGGACCTCCACCTCTTCCACCAGTGTCTAAAGACACATCTTTTTCAGCAAGCTGGCCTAGCCTAACCTCCCGTTGGGGCTATTTTAGATAGTTTTAAATTGGGGTTTTAATCTGGTTTTAGCATAGGATTGTTTTCTAGTAATTTAATATGCTTTTAAATTTTGTATACTCTGCCTTATATGCTTTTAAATTCCTGTGCGCCGCCCTGGGTCCCTCGTGGAGAAGGGTTGGATATAAATCAAATTAAAATAAAAAATAAAAAAATAAAATAAAAATTATTTCTGCTAGGGAAGATTTATATATTTCTGTTGTTTTATTTGTGTAAGAATAATATGAATTAGCACTGTACCAAGAAAGGCCAATGTTGCCACTCTAAAAAAGTTTCAAATGTGTATTTGGCCTCTTCCATTTTGTTCTTGATACCTTTGAAATCTTAGCATATAGCTCAATTTAAGTATGCATTTCAATGCACCAATTATTTAGCATTCTTTGAGTTGTAATTCACTTAAATAATATATTAAGCATTGATAGATTATATTGATCAAGGTTTTGCTTGAACCTATGACATTCAGCCAGCAATTGGCAAATGAACTTGAAACATTTGACCTACCAGGTGAAACATTTGCTTATTTAGTCCAAATTGACCGTCTTCATTGAGGTACTCAAGTCTAATAGCTACTGTCAGCTGTTTCAAGCATCATGTGGGAAATTTTACATAGAAAAAAAATATCTCCATTGTAACCATCAAGCATAGTGTTGCCCAGTATAGACATATAACTTATTTAAATATTTTAAATAGTTAACCTTAGACTCATAAGCAAGCATTTTTCTCCATAACATTTTTCTATATGTCACTATCTCAGATACTATGTGCTTTTTATCTAACGTCTGTTTAGAATCTATGGAATTTGCTAGACGATCAAATTATTTCTGATTTACTTTTACTTTTACTTTACTGTTGGCTTTGTATGGCATCTTCTGAGAAATAGAATGCACGGGAAGGATTTTAAGGGCATATATTCAGGTCCATATTTTTCTTCTCAGTTATGAAACACAGAGCAGAACTGGAAGAACTTAAAAAACAAGCCACAATTTTATTCAATTATCCTTCATGGACTTCAAATCACTTTGGTATCATTTTGGGGAGAAACAGTAGGATTAACATCTGTATTTACAGAGCATTTACTATAGCACAAGAGTTGTGTTGAAGAAGAGGAGGATGCTTTTTATAAATTTCTTGCATATCTTGCTAAGTCTTGTCTACTCTAGCAGTAGCTTTCCATAAGCTCAAGGAAAGGATGGTCCGGCCATCCACTATATAATCATTTTACGCAAGAGAGGTAGGGATTCCATATTCAAACTATATGCTTTCCTGTCTAAGATGAAAGGCAAAATAAAATGTGGAAAGATGGATCAGCCTCTCAAATGGACCAGATGGGAATTATGACAAGATGAATAAATTCTACTTTATTCTAAATCCATGTTAACAGAATCTTGCATGTCTGAAAGTACAAATCTCTCACTCTCTCTTTTTATTTCCTGATACTTTCTTTCCATTACTCAGTTGGGAGGTCCTCCTCCTGTTATCTGATCACTCCCTAGGCAGCATCTCCTCTCTATCTTCCAAGGTCATTCACACATTCCATTACAAAGAGGATGGGAGAAGCATAATATTGATGCTGTCTCAGCTTTTCAGTTGTGATTCTAAAAGGACCGAACATATTTTAGCAATTGTTGTTTAAGCTGTGGCACATTTAATCTGGTAGTGCAAAAGTAATTGAGAAATGAATATGTGTGGTAGCCTTCTAAAATATGTGCTATGAAAGTATTGATAACTTCTGCTTCTTTGGAATTCTTGGACAGATGGATGAGAAGCCAACAATGTTTTTCACATACATGCTCCTGTCCATAATTATGTGCCCTGGAGACATTTTGCCATAATGGACCTTAGCATCGCTCAGCACTACAAAATCCAAGTGGAATGACGTGCAACAGCATAATCCACTTTGCAGTATATTCTGACCCCTTAAAATTTGTTTGCAGAGGATAACATGTCTTGTGTGGTAGATGAAGGAAAATCCTATCTGGAGAACTGGGTTTGATCCATTCTTTTTGGGATGCTATTTAGAGATAGCATCCAGCTTCTAATTCATAAAACATAACCATCTGGTGATGTCATAAACACTAAGAAATGTATTGTGGCACAAATTTATGTAAACTATAAGGCATCTGAGGAAGAGGACTGTAGATCACAATAGCTTATCTTATTACAGATTCATTAGTCTTTACAGAGTCAAAGTGCATGTGGATGCATTTGCTAGAAAATAGAAAATACAGCCACCTCTTTGAGTACGTTTTATCTACTAGCTTAAAATGGCTCCCTTTTCAGTTGCCCTCATTACATACTTAACATGCCAATATTATAATGAGGATGGAAAGAGCTCCATGAGATAGAACTGTGATCTAAAGGTCAGAGAAATATTTCTAATGACCCCAGAGGGCATTAACTTTGAATCCCTCCCCTTCTGCAACATTTATACTGGAGACAAGAAACAACTTTATTGAAAATTTCATAATGATCTCATTGAAGTAGAAACCAACATCTGATTTACAACACAAATATGTGACACAATTCCTTCTGGAATTTAATTTGCTCATAGGTTTCTTTTCAACTGCAATTATTCATATTGAAAAATTTCCTGAGACCAGTTTGGAAGACAGAGAAATTCTGTCTCTCTGCCTTGTGTGTATATGTGTCTCTGTGCGCATATGTATATATGAAAATACATACACCATATATCACTTTAAAAATAAAATAAAATAGGAACAATGTGCAGGAAATTTCCATTGCGCTGCCTAAAATTGCTATCACAGGTTGTGTGTAGCAAATATATTGGTAATCTCCCTTGTGGCTTTTGTTCACATTCAGGTTTAATTGCCATGAACTTTGAATTCCTTTCTTAAGGTCAGTTATTAGCTACTGATGGATTCTCTTCTTTTCTCTACTTAATGCCAAGTATTCATTCTAACCAAGACAGATAAGAAAGAGTAAGACATTTTTCAATGGTATGCTTGAAGATGTTTCTTACTTCTCCTTCCAGCAGTTGAAAGGGGGTGTGATCCTTCAAATATCAAGAGGAAGGAAGGAGAGAGGAAGAGAAGGCAGGCAGGCAGGCAGGAATCTGAAACAGCACTGTGTTAGTTCCATTCCAAGAGCAGACAGCCTGCAAGTGATATAAAAAGAATCTGCCATTTTGAAGGAAATAACCTTCACAGCCAAGACTAACACCAAATAGAGTCACTATGTAAAAGAACTGCCTTGCATTAGTGTATTAGCAAGCCTCTTTGACAAACAAGAGTGCTATTTTAGGTTTCCCAGAAGGCCAAGAGAGTTCCCTTAAGAGATTTATAAACACCTATATAATAAATGGGAGGGTGAAGTTTAAATGGTTATGAAGCATTCTCTCCTCTAGTTCCTAGATCCTCTGTGATTTAAAGAGCTGACATTTACTATGTGCAGGCCTATTATTCAGAATGACTCTTTGTCTACAGACAATATTTTAAAATGGCTTGTGCAAATGAAAAATTCTTATTAAGTTAGAAAAAAACAGTTTAAGTAGGTAACACTCTCCCACTTTAGCCAGCAATAAGTCTCAATACTTCACCTTATGGGGATTTTCTTTTATAAAAAGCCTTGCATCCCATTCCCCTTTTAAGATCAAGGCACTTGAAATCAGATAGTTTTAGCAAAAGTTAAAGTCAAAGCAGGGATATCGGTCACTAATTCACAAACTCACTTCTGAAAAAGTCCTTGTTTGGTTACTCTACTTTGAAAAATCAAATTGCCACTTTTTTGGATTCCCAGAAGTGAAGCTTTTGGATGACCAAAAATGCTGTACCCTTAAAGTTTGTTTAATTTTCTTTTCTGTTTAAAATATTGGTAAGCCACCTTTTGTTCAAATAGATTTTTAGACACTGTACAGAAGACAGCTTAAGTGGTGGATTGAACAAAACACACCTTCATTATAGAGTCACTCACTTTGTGAAGCACGTTCTTCTTAGACATGTGGGGAGAGGGTGCGGTTAATAAATTCCAATATGAATGGGCCCTATTTTCTTTATGTTCAGGAAGCTCTTTAAAATTCTTTTATGCCAATAAAGTTTGGCCCTAGAACAGTGTTTCTGAACCTTTGTCAACTTGAAGATGTCTGGACTTCAACTCCCAGAATTCCCCAGTCAGCATTCACTGGCTGGGGAATTCTGGGAGTTGAAGTCCAGACAACTTCAAGTTGACAAAGGTTCAGAAAGACTGCCCTAGAGTGTTTTGGCACACAACTATTTTTTTATTCATTTACAGGATTTATATGGTTGCTTATCTCATATGAGGACTCTAGGCAGCTCACAACAATTCGTATAAGTATAATCTTTATTGTCATTGTACTTAAATACAACTAAATTGTAAAAAAACATAGTTAAAAATAAAAATACTCTTTCCCACAGGTACCAAAGCAATCATCCTTGCAGATCAACCATCATCCTAGCCCAAAATGTCTTCATAGCCCTCTGGAAGGCTAAATGGACATGGATATCTCAGATGTCTGGAAGGAGATGTTTCCAAAGGACTGGGGCAGCCACTGAGAAGACATGCCTCTCAGATCCCATTAAATAGCAACATTTAAAGGGAAGGAATCTGGAGGATGCCTATACTATCCAAGCTAGTAGGATGGGCAGATACCCTCAGGGACTGACAGACCTGAAAGCAACTTGGCCCTGTGCAATGTGATAATAAGCACTTTGAATTGTATCATAGAAAGTAACTGGAAGCCTGTGCATATCACAGAGCAATGGTGTTACTTGGGTGAATTGCAGGGTAGCCAAAACTAGTATCAAAATGACTGAGAAATCCAAAAGAACCAGGATAGACACACCACCCCTATCTGAGCCCTCTAAAGATGGACTTTGTTTACATTTTTTTTTCCTGAAGAGAAACCAGAGCCTTATTTTTGTGATTACATTAATTCTATTCTTGAGCTCTTGGTTTTTAGATATAGTCATGGTCACTAGTATTGGTGTTCTCATGTATTATGTTCATGTATTATAGATGGGAATGATCTATAAATAGTGTAATCAAACAAGAAAACAAATAGGAAAGAGACCACAGGGCCAGTCACTCTGTAAAGCAGAGTGAAGCTTCATTAGCATTAAACATATCTGTAAAGTTAGTCTCCAAGTCAGGTACAAATTGCAATGACATTGCCTCTCAGTGCATCATTCATTTTATTTATTAATCAAATGCATATGGTTGTCCATCTCACAGAAAGTATTCAAAAATCCAGTAAAACCATAAATCCAATAAAATCGTAGCCACAAAGTTAAAAAATGATCTATAGTACTGATTTTGCATGACAACAGGGGTGGACTGAATAAGTTCCTCCCAACTACATACTTATCCATCAATTGACACCAAAGTAAATAGATTCTGCATAAAACTAAGGACATACTTACTGTATGTCAAGTTAGCATGATGCATTTCACTGAAGTATTAAAATATGGCTGATTCAGCTTCAGTGGCTCCTTTACTTTGACACAAGTGATTTCTGTACATGTGCAGAAAGCAGTAATCAACCAGATAAGTGACTGATTCAATCTAGCAACTCAAAGCACTAAGGCACTTGGCAAATCAACTTGCTTGATAGGATTTGATCCTACCAATTCAGCTTCATGCAACTCCTTTCATTGATGATCTATGAACATTGCAGAAATCATCAGTCCTGTTTAGACTTATTGCCTTGGTTGAGTTTTTAAATACATCGCAGGAACAGAGTTTCATGGTGGTTAAGACAACAGGTTAGAAACTGGGAGTTCTAGTCCTGCCTTAGGCATGAAGCTAGTTAATGACAGAATAAAACAGAATAACATAGTTGGAAGGAATCTTGGAGGTCTTCTAGTCCAATCTCTTGCTCAGTTAAGAACAGTTAAGACAGAAACTCTATACCATTTTAGACAAATGATGTCCAATCTCTTCTTAAAAGACTCAGAGTAGGAGCATTCTCAACTTTTGGAGGCAGGCTGTTCCACTGATTAATTTTCTCACTGTCAGGAAATTTCTTTTTAGTTCTATGTTGCTTCTCTCCTTGATTAGTTTCTATCTATTGCTTCTTGTCCTACCCTCAGGTGCTTTGGAGAATAGCTTGACTCCCTCTTCTTTATGGAAAACCGCTTAGATATTGGAAGACTATTATCATGTACTCCCCTAGTCCTTATTTTCATTAAACTAGACATACCCAATTCCAGCAATCATTTTTATATGTTTTAGCCTCCAGTTCCCTAATCATCTTGATTGTTCTTCTCTGCACTCTTTCTTGGGTCATTGCTCACTCACTCTCAGCCCTAGAATGAAGGCAATGGCAAACCACTTTGAGAATCTTGCTAAGAAAAGTGCAGGGACTTGCAATGCAAAGGAACAGAGAGGCACACATAATAGTACTGTCCTCTGTGTCACCTGTCCACTCTGCTCTCTTATTGTCGAATCTGGCTGTTAGAGTTGCAAGGTTGGGAATAGATTCTATTTAATGGAGTTGAAACACTGAGCAGTTCCCCATGTAATCAAGGATTCTGCTTTATCCTATCCATGCTTGTAAAGTGAACAAATGTCCCAGGTAGAATCTCCAGCATTTGTTAGAACTCGGGACAGAAATATTAGTCTGTTTCCTCTAATATGATCCTTTTGAGTCTATTATTTTTCAGGAGCGTGCATTTTTGGCAGACTTTTTCCTAATATATACCCTTTGGGGAAATATAATTTTCAGAGGACTGAAATTGGTTCTCACATTAGTTTGAAAGTTTTTAGATTGATAGATTCACTTTGAAACATGAACCAAACAGATTTCTTTCACATTCCTAAATGGAAACATTTTTTTAACACAACAGGACAGTAGTTTTGAGTAGACAAACATTAGAGCAAGGAAATGAGTCTTCTCTTTTTGCTCCTTGTGATTTAGTAACATGTTTTACTCTATTTGTCTGAAACAATCTATATTTTATATTTTTGCAAAACAACCTAAGTTGCAATAAAATAATATAAAAGTTGTTCTAATTGAAGGGGACATATTCAATTATTGAAAAGACCTAGTCTCTCCCCTCTCTTTTATTCTCCTCCTTGGGACTTTCAAGATTGTCAAGCTCCTAAATGAGATTCCCCCCCCCCACAACTACCCCTCTTTCACACTCAAATTTCATTTATCAGACCATTGTCTAAGCTGCAGCTCTTCCTCCTATCTTCCAAAGTAATTCCCAGATATCATTATGCAACTATGGTGACTGTAGGGGAAGAGTTTTTTGTGGAGCATCCTACAGGATAATTCCTGGTTGCAAATTCCCAGTTATTTTCATAAACCCCAAATCCTTATTATTTCCTCAGAAGGGAAAATGGCATTTTGCCATATGGATGCCATGTTTGAGGCATCCACAAATCACATTGTAGTTTCTGAAAGACCTGGTTTCTATTGCACATTCGAGGCTATAACTGGTGACAGTTTCTACTGTCTGCATGCAGAATAGCAGTAGCACAGACTTATATACCACTTCATATTGCTTTACGGCCCTCTCTAAGTGGTTTACAGAATCATTTATTTATTTTATTTATTATTTATTTAAATTTATATCCCGCCCTTCTCCACAAAGGACCCAGGGCGGCGCACAGGAAATTTAAAACATACAAAATACAATAAATATAATTTTAAAAAACTATTAAATAAACCTATCCTGCGCTAAAACCAAATTTCAAAAACCCAGTTTAAAACTATCTAAAAGTCCCCATGGGAGGTTAGGCTAGGCCGGCTTGTTGAAAGAAATATGTCTTAAGACATTGGCGGAAGAGGCGGAGGTCGGTGATGGTACGTAATTCAGGGGGTAGGTCATTCCAGAGGGCTGGCCCCGCCACAGAGAAGGCTCTCCCCCTGGGTGTCGCCAGTCGACATTGTCCGGCCGACGGCACCCTGAGGAGGCCCTCTCTGTGGGAGCGTATCGGTCTAAGGGATGTATGGGGCAGGAGGCGGTCTCGCATATAACTAGGCCCCGAGCCATGGAGCGCTTTAAAGATAGTTGTCAAAACCTTGAAGCGCACTCGAAAGGCCACAGGAAGCCAATGCAGCTCGCGCAGGATCGGTGTTATGTGGGAGCATCTAGTGGCTCCCATAATCACCCGCGCGGCTGCGTTTTGGACTAGCTGTAGCTTTCGAGTGCACCTCAAGGGAAGCCCCATGTAGAGAGCATTACAATAGTCGAGTCGGGACGTCACGAGAGCTTGAGTGACTGTGCGAAGGGCAGCCCGGTCCAGTAAGGGGCGCAATTGGCGCATCAGGCGTACCTGATGAAACGCCCCCCTGGCCATGGCTGCCACATGGTCCTCCATGGACAGCCGGGAATCCAGGAGGACACCCAAATTGCGCGCCCTCTCCACGGGGGCCAGTGTTTCGCCCCCAATGGCCAGAGTTGGAATAATCTGGCTGAACCGGGGTGCCGGAAACCACAGCCACTCAGTCTTGGCAGGGTTGAGCTTGAGTTTGTTACCACCCATCCAGATCCGTACGGCTTCCAGACACCGGGACAGCACTTCGGCGGCATCGTTGGGGTGGTTTGGGGTGGATATGTACAACTGAGTGTCATCAGCATACAGATGGTACTCCACCCCAAAACCACGGATGATCTCACCCAGCGGCTTCATATATGTGTTGAAAAGGAGGGGCGAGAGGACCGACCCCTGAGGAACCCCACATAGGAGAGGCCTCGAGGTCGACCTCTGCCCTCCCGTCAACACATATTGCGACCGACCAGAGAGGTAGGACCTGAACCACCGTAGAACGGTGCCTCCCAGCCCCAACCCCCCCAGTCGGTGCAATAGGATACCATGGTCGATGGTATCAAAAGCCGCCGAGAGGTCTAATAGGACTAGGATAGAGGAATAACCTCTATCCCGCGCCCTCCAGAGATCATCAACCAACGCGACCAATGCCGTCTCGGTGCTGTGACCGGGACGGAAGCCGGACTGGCGCGGGTCTAGATAATCAACTTCCTCCAGGTGTCGCGGAAACTGTTGGGCTACCACACTCTCAACAACCTTCACTAAAAAGTGAAGGTTGGAGACCGGACGATAGTTCTCTAGTAAAGCTGGGTCCAGGGACGGCTTCTTGAGGAGGGGCCTCACTACCGCCTCTTTCAAGACGGCAGGTAAGGACCCCTCACTCAAAGATGCGTTGACAATGCCCTGGAGCCAGCCTCGTGTCGTCTCCCAGGATGCCAGTACAAGCCAGGAGGGACACGGATCCAATAAACATGTGGTCGCCCTAAGCTTCCTTGACAGCCTGTCCATATCCTCGGTGGTAACAAAGTCAAACTCCTCCCAAGAAGGAACCTCAAGACTGGTCTCGGACAGTCCCACAGGACCACTGTCGATGGAGGGTAGCTCATTCCGAATCCGAGTGATTTTCTCCTGCAGATAAATCCCAAATTCCTCTGCTCGCCCTTGCAGAGGGGCTTCCTGCGGCCTCTGGTGGAGGAGGGAGCGGGTCACCCCAAACAGGGCGGCAGGGCGGTTATCTGCGGATGCAATAAGGGTGGCACAATACTCACGTTTGGCCACTCTTATCGCCACTAAATAAGCCCTAATATGGGTTCTCACTAGTGTTCGGTCGGCTTCGGAGCGAGAGGATCTCCATCTGCTCTCTAGGCATCTCTTGTGGCGTTTCATCCCCCGAAGCTCCTCAGTGAACCAAGGAGCCTGGGTGATTCGTCGCCGCAAGAGAGGCCGCAAGGGCGCGACTCGGTCCAAGGCCCCCGTGGCCGCACTTAACCATGCAGCCACTAGGTCCTCAGTCGAGTCGCGGGGCAGGGTCACAGGAATTGGCCCAAGCTCCCTCTGGAACCTTTCTGGGTCCATCAGAAGCCTGGGGCGGAACCATATAGGAGTGTCCGGTTCCGCCTCCCCGCGGTGGGGTGTAGCGATTGGAAAGTCCAGCCGAAGGAGAGCGTGATCTGTCCATGACAAGGGAGTGATGACTAGATCCCCTATTCCCAGATCACGACTCCACTGTCCCGAGACAAAGATGAGATCCAGTGTGTTCCCCCCCTCGTGAGTGGGGCCTAAAACTACCTGGGTCAGGTCCATGGCCGTCATGGAGGCCATGAACTCCCGAGCTACTCCAGAGGCTTTGCCCGCCGACGGCAAGTTAAAGTCCCCCATGACTACCAGTCTGGGGGTCTCAACTGCCGCCTCGGCTATCACCTCTAGGAGCTCGGGCAGGGCTGTTGTTGCATAGCGAGGAGCCAGGTATACAACTAACATGCCCAACTGCCTCCCTAGGCCCCATCTCACGCAGAGAGATTCACACCCGGTTGTCTGGGGGACCGTGGTCTCCTTCGGCTCAAGACCTTCCTTTACGATAATCGCCACCCCCCCACCCCTCCCTAGGGCCCTAGGCTGATGAAAAGCACGGTAACCTGGTGGGCACATGTCCACGAGGGGTATACCCCCCTCGTGGCCCAACCAGGTTTCCGTTATACCCACCAGGTCCGGGTCCCCCTCCGACACAAGGTCACGAATGAGGGGGGATTTTTGAACCACGGACCTGGCGTTGCATAACATCAGCTTCGGGCCCCGGGTCTGTGATTCCTGCCCACCTAGTCTGCGATGGGAGAGCGGAGAGTTGGAGCACGTGACCGCCTGGATCCAGCGGCCACGGTCTTCCAACTGATGGTGCCCATTTCAGCACCATCAGTTGGGTGGTGAAACAATCAGCATATTGCCCTGAACAATCTGGGTCCTCATTTTACTGACCTTGGAAGGATGGTAGGCTGAGTCAACCTTGAGCCGATCAGAATTGAACTCTTGGCTCTGGGCAGAATTAGCATGCCGTACTATATTCTAAAGATCAGGTAAGTATTGATGTAAAATTTGTCTGCTGGAATACTTGAACAGTTAAGAGAGGTAGTGTTGTCGTAGATGGATCAATGGCTTGTTTCAAAGAGGCACTTCATATTTTCAGTAGCATTGAGGATCCCATGGTTGCAATGCAGCTTCTGGCATCCCTCACCACTGACCATGCTTATGTGGGCTGCTGAGAATGTCTGAGAATTTTAGACTTTTAACATATTTGATTCTACAAAGCTTCATTTTTTTAAACAACATAAAATCCATTTCATTAGCTCACAAGATCAATGAATGAATGCTTTATTTGCTTTGAATCCTGCAACATAAAAGATAGAATGCCCAGACAATAATACAACAACATATTAAAAGCAAGAGAAAAGCAATAGAAGATCATATAATGCTACTGAAAGAGAGGAATTACCAGTTTAACTGCCAGGCCCTCATTATCTGTTGCTGCTGCCTCTATGCTGCCCTCATTGATAACAATGCTAAGACAAAGCCAACATTATTGTAACCTTTTAGTATTATGGAATACAAGAGAGAAATGGAGGGCAAAGTCTTTCGGTGTAATCAAAGCCAATCTTTAAACACACGAAGCCCAAAGCTTCCTGTATCTATAGGGACTGGCCTGTTTCCACTTTTATTACTGCATAAATTAAACACTACGGCTTAAACTCCAAACACCTATTGCTGTTCCACAACAATTTAACTCTAATAATAATAATGTTGAATTTATTGACTGCTCCCTCTCCCCACAGGGACTCGGGGCGGTGCACAGGGAAAATAAAAGCAATAAATATACAAAATACATACAATTTTAAAACAAATTAAACTAATTCCTGTGCTAAAATCCCTTAACTAAAAATCCCCACTAAATATAAATATACATTTGAAAACCCATAGAGAGAGAGACTACCCTAGGCCGGCTAGGCGGAAAAGATGAGTCTTCAATTTCAGGCGGAAGGAGCGGAGGTCCGTGGTCGTTCTAATATCGGGGGGAAGGTCGTTCCAGAGGGCCGGGCCCGCCACAGAGAGAGCCCTTCCCCTGGGCGTCACCCGCTGACAAAGTCTAGTGGACGGCACCCGGAGAAGTCCCTCTCTGTGGGAGCGAATCGGCCGTGAGGATGTGTGAGGCAGGATCCGATCCCGCAGGTAGCTAGGTCCCGAGCCATGGAGCGCTTTAAAGATGATAACTAACACCTTGATAACTAACTCTGTAACTTAAGGCTTTTGAAAAAACATAAAGGAAACAGAAGCTGGCAGACTTTAAAAGATTTCTCACCAATTCCAAGAAATATCAGCTTCAAAATGGAAAAAAAATAACTGCCGCTCTCCAAAGACAGAGACATCCTGATATATAATATTTGAAACATAGCATATGATATATTAGTCACTGACAACTGACTTCGTGAAACAAATAATTTATAAAAACTTTTGCCTTACTTAGTGGTAGGTAAACATAAAATGAAACATAATCCTTACTTGAGGACCAAGAAGCCACATTTTAAATCAAATGTTGGTAGTTATTCCTTCAACATATAATCATAGTTTTGTCTGTTTTGTTGGCAATGTTCATGTTTCTGCTCACCTCATTCTTGGACATACTTTCCCTGTATTAGATCAGTTTTACTTAATTCACAATTCTATCTGCAACATTTAAAAAAAAAGATTTTTTTAAAAATCGTATAATAAAACACACCCCCCCCTTAGAATTATGACTTCATTGTTTACCAGAATTTGCTGCTTTACTGTGATCTCTTATAGATTGAAAGAGACATGTCCATTTTTCCCAGGCATCTGATATTCTGATGGCAACTATTTCAAATGCATCACCCGTCCAAAACACTGAATTTTACTATTTAGGCCCCATTTAGATGTATGCATTTGGGCAACTGTCCCTGGGCTCAGAAGCTAAGTGAGGTCATGCATGGTTAGCAGTTATATGAGATTCCTTCGGGGAACATCAGCTCTGTAAATTAAACTGGGAACTTAAAAAAAAAAAAACAGCCCCGCTCCCCAAACAGCAAACTACTACCATGGAGTTAGCCAAGAAAATAGCTTAGTGCTGTCTGTAAAGTTTTCACAAGCTGAGCTCAACCAGATTTCAAAATTGGAGGAAATTTCCATCTCCTTTAAAAACAGGCCTTGGTATTCATGGTTAGATTCCTTGAATACCAAAGTTGGCACAAGCAAGCAGACTTTAATAGTATGAGAGAATGACCTTGGGAGACAAGAGAAGACAACCAGTTGTAAAAGATATCTCAGCCCCAGAAGGAGAGGAGGCATGGGAAGTGTTACAGAAGGGTCCCTTCCTAGTTCTCTGGGGAGTAAAAGGAAGGAGGGTGTGAAAACACTCCAGACTTGCATAATTCTGTTAAGGTAAACTTAAATGTAATGTAATAAAGATGGTTAATATTCATGGTCATCTTGTCTGGACTTTGAAGCGCTAATATCAATTTAGCAAAAGTATTTCTCCTCTCCTCTCCAGAAAACTAGAGATGGTCTCTTGCAAAATAGTTTCCCCTCTCTTTGTATAGATTGAGATATCTTTTTTGCAATGGGTGTTCAGTTTACCACTCTTCCATCTGTCTCCCAAGGTCATTCGCACATACCATTACACAGATGTACTTGATCAAGGAGCTTCGTTCCTGAACCACAACCATCAGAGAGGCATTCAAGGGCGGGCTTTCTCTGTGGCAGCATTTGGCTTTGGAATGCCCTTCCCTGGAAGCCAAGTTAAGGTAGCATCCTCTCTCTTCATTGACAGGTGAAGATGTAAGTTTATGCCCTTGCAGTCTAGACAGGCCTTTGGTTAGTGTTAATAGGTTTAATGATGATGATGATAATGATGATGATAATTTCTATTTAGCTTCACTGTTTAAACTTGTTCATTATATGCATTAGAACCCATTACAACCTTCTTTGTCTAATGAATGAGCTGTAAATATTATAATCCAAGACATAGCATATATTCCCAGGGTTAGGGCTCTCACGGGCCCAGAGCCAAGCAGCTGTTCTGCTGAAATCCAGTTGAGGTCTGTCCCTGATACTCCCCCTATTTTACTTGTTGCTCTACTGTGATCAACTGCTTCTGTGGAAGTTCACCTTCTCCTGTGAGGGTAGGGATTCCATTACAATTACACAACTTTTCCAATGTTAAATTCCTTAATAATGAAAAAAAAAATTACTGATGGCCTATGCTTGATGGGGATCTGAATTAAGAACAGGCAATATTTTAAATGATGGGTATAAATCTATATACCTGGGAACTGGATGATTAGAAAAACAGGTGGCCTGAATGAGGACAACAGGCAGAAACATAAATTCTGGCAGAACAAATGCAAGGCAACAATCAGGAAAGCAAAGCAAGACTTTGAGGAGCGTTTAGCTAAAAACAATCAAAGAAATAACAAGGACTTCTTTACGTACATTAGAAGTAAGAACCCAACTGGGAAGGCCATTGGACCATTAGATGACAATGGAAGGCAAGGGATTATTGAGGAAACAGAGATTGCAGAGAGACTCAATGAATTTTTTGCTTCAGTATTCACTGAAGAAGACAGCGATCACATGCCTAAAACAGAGCCTATCTTCGTAGGGAGGGAAACTGAGGAATTAACCAGGGAGGAGGTCCTTGCATGTCTTGTTAAACTAAACACTAACAAATCACCAGGACCAGATGGCATCCATCCACGAGTTCTAAAGGAACTTAAAGATGAAATTGCTGATGTCCTTGCCAAAATATATAATCTTTCCCTCAAATCAGGCCTTGTGCCAGATGACTGGAAGGTAGTGAATATAACACCAATCTTCAAAAAAGGATCCAGAGGTGATCCAGGAAATTACCGACCGGTCAGCTTGATAAGTGTCCCAGGTAATGTGATGGAAACCATCTTAAAAGATAAAATTAATAGGCACGTAGAAGAGAAGGTGCTGCTGAAGGAGAGCCAACATGGCTTTTGCAAGGGCAAATCATGCCTCACTAATCTGCTGGAATTTTTTGAGAGTGTCAACAAGCACGTGGGCAAGGGAGATGCAGTTGACATTGTTTATCTGGACTTTCAGAAGGCCTTTGACAAGGTCCCACACCAAAGTCTCTTAAATAAACTTGCCAGTCATGGAATAAAAGGACAGGCCTTGTCCTGGATTAGCAACTGGCTAAGGGACAGGAAACAGAGAGTAACATTAAATTGACACTTCTCCAGGTGGAGGGAGGTAAAGAGTGGGGTCCCCCAAGGTTCAGTACTGGGACCCCTGCTTTTCAATCTTTTTATAAATGATCTAGAAGTAGGAGTAAACAGCAAGGTAGCCAAATTCGCTGACGACACTAAATTATACAGGGTAGTAAAAACTGAGAGAGTGTGTGAGAGAGAGTGTGAGGATCTCCAGAGGGATCTCTTGACACTGAGGGAGTGGGCAAACCAGTGGCAAATGAGCTTCAACATTAGTAAGTGCAGAGTGATGCACATTGGGGCAAAAAAACCCAACTATATCTATAAACTGATGGGGTCTGAACTCCTTGCAACTAACCAGGAAAGGGACCTTGGTGTCCTGGTGGACAGCTCAATGAAGGTGTCAACCCAGTGTGCCGCAGCAGTGAAAAAAGCAAACTCATTGCTAGGGATCATTAGGACGGGTATAGAAAATAAGTCAGCAAGTGTCATTTTGCCTCTTTATAAATCTATGGTGAGGCCCCATCTGGAGTATTGTGTACAGTTCTGGTCACCATACCTTCAGAAGGATATTATGGAAATGGAAAAGGTGCAGAGGAGGGCAACCAGAATGATTAGGGGGCTGGAACACCTTCCTTACCATCTGAGGCTGCCACGGCTGGGCCTCTTCACTCTAGAACGACGGCGCCTGAGAGGTGACCTGATTGAAGTCTATAAAATCATGCACGGTGTGGACAAAGTAGAAAAGGAAAAACTGTTTTCCCTATCACACAACACTAGAATTAGGGGGCACTCCATGGAAGCTGGACCTCAAACAAATAAGAGGAAGTACTTTTTCACCCAGAGGATCACTGGTCTATGGAACTCCCTTCCAGAAGAAGTGGTGACAGCTGTCAGCCTCGACACCTTTAAGAAAGGATTAGACGAGTTCATGGGGAACAAGGGTATCCATGGCTATCATGATGGATGCCTAAGGACACCCTCCGGGTTGGAGAGATAGGCAGGATATTTCTCAATGCCATTTGCAGGGAATCATAAGCAGATGAAGACATCTGCTTGGGAATACCCTGAAGCAAATGGTGAGCCACTGTGTGAGACAGGATGCTGGACCAGATGGGCTGTGGCCTGTTCCAGCAAGGCTATTCTTATGTTCTTATGTTCTTATGTTCTTATGTTCTTATGACAGGTGTTAAGATATATATGTCCTAAAACACTTTCTATGGTAAATTGTTTTCCTATCCTAGCAAGTTGTTCCTTTATTTGTAAATATTAGCTAATGAAGGAAAAAAAGGTTGATGTCATTGCATTCTGAATCAGATCTCCTCTTATATAAACCAATTATTTCAGTCAGTGCAAATAGCTATAATCAACCTACGTCTTTGTTCTCCAACAAAGGTATACTTCCTTACTGTATTCACACCAACTTTTGAGAGGAGCAACAGCAGCATTTGTGAGGAAGAAAGGAACTGCCCCAATAATCTGGTCTGATGTATAGTGGTAAACATTCAAAGCAGAGGTGGTATTCAGCCGGTTTGAACCAGTTCTGGTGAACTGGTAGTGGAAATTTTGAGTAGTTTGGAGAACCAGCAAATACCACCTCTGGTTGGCAGCGCCCTCCCGCCCTGTTGTTCCCTGTTCTATATTCCCTTGATTTCACTTGCAGCTGAGGCACAGCAATCCACTCTGCTGCGCGAATCAGCTGAGCTAAAACACAGTTCAGCTCATCAGCACTGACACCAAGGGTGATCTTTGAGTGTTGCGCATGAGTGCGAAGCATGTGATAGCCCCAATTGCACACAAAGTGCCAGCATGCACACAAAGCACACCCTCATAGAACCGGTAGGAAAAGATTTGGAATCCCACCACTGATTCAAAGCTTATACATGATCACAATTGAAGAGTAGGCATTACAGGTTTATTTATGAAAAACCACCTATGAAATACATTGTGCACATAAAGAGGCATTTATGATTTATGTATATTTATAGCATTTATAGCATCGGTGCTGAGCATTAACGTTTTTTAGGTTAAGAATAATAGATCCCAATAGCAAATGATTAGTCTGATCCAAGATGAGTCAGTAAATCTGTAATATAGAACTGGCAAGAAGAAATCAGAATCAAATAATAACCAAGTGCCTCTGGATCTATCATCTATTGCCATACAATTGAACAAGAGCAAGTCCCACATAATCCAAGTTGAGAAGCAGAACAGTAATGGCATGGAAATGAGATATTCAATTTCTATTAAAAACCCTAGTTAGATAATGTAATGCGTGTGCACACCCACCCACACAAAAACTACCCACACATTGAATTCCAATTCAATTCCCACCCACACATCCAATTCCCTTCTATGAAAGAGTCCATTCTTAAGATTTCTCCAATTCTGGAAATGTTTCATGTAAACAAACATGTGTAAAATTTCAGTCTCCCCTTTCCTTGTTCTAAAGTCTCCTTGTGTCTGCCATTCTTACTTAATTTGTGTCTTCCCACAAAATTTACTTAGAAATCTGTTTCTAATATTAAAAGTGAACCTTCAAAAATACATGGTGCACATATATGTGTCTGTCTGTTTCTGTCTTTCTGCCTGTCTGTCATCTTTCTGTGCATGTGTGAATCTTGAACTGTGTGAATAGGGATGTCCAAAAGCATTCACATTAATATTTATATGTATAGTTCAGGATTTAAGTTTTGCAAATTGGGAGCAATGCAGTTTCTCTTCCAACTTTAATTAAGTAACCTTCATCTGGTTCTACATTCAATTCAGCAATAGCCACTGAAGGCAAACAGATAGGATTTCATTGGGGATCATAATAATACTTTTGTTTTTTCTTCTCCTTTCACACATATACAAAATATCATTTATTCATCTTGGCAACTGTAAAGCATGGAGATCATTTTCAGACAGAAGAATTCCCCCCCCCCCCAAATAATCATATTGATTAATAGGATAACCTAGGGTGGAGCTCTCTCCTCCCGATCAGAAGGCTGTGAGTTCAATCCTAGGTAGCAACAGACATTTCTCTCTCTGAGCACAAAGAGAAAATATCTGCTGTGAACACCACTTAGGCATCAGGAAGGGTATCTGGCTAATAAATGCTCAGCTCCATTCAGTACCCCAATTCCATTCCATAGCAAGGGATTACAGGGTCTTAAATGGTCAATAACGTTATGAATGGAGAAGCCACTTGAGACTGGAGAAGCCATTTCCTTACACCAATTCCTTTGCTCCTTCCTTAGCCTTTCCTTGTCAATTTTTAGTAGTATTTTTAGGGAATGCAGAGAAGCAATCAATGGTAAACAAAACAAATGTCTGATCTGTGTAAAACTCCAATGCCATAATAAGGAAATACACTGTGCTTGTATCATCAATATACGTTTTTAGATGTGTACACTTGCTAGCATCTTCATTGTGTTCACATATAATTTTTAAAGTAAGAAGGAGTCTCCATGTGATTAGGAGAAACTTAGTTGCACTGATGACCTGATCTGTAACACTGTAGGAATAGGTCTGGAAAGCAGAAGGACATATAGTAAGCTCTGTGCCATAAATAAAATGAATAACTCAAGAATAAGATTCCTCACTTCATATTTCTGCATTTACCTCTCAAACCTATTGGTGGTACCATCTCATTTTCTAACTTAACTGAGTATGGGGGGGGGGACTAAGGCACAGGATATCTGATGTTAGACTGAGTTGTATAAAGCTTTGGAAAATCTCCTCTAAATTATACATTTTTCTATTTTAAAATCTTTAATTTCTTGCTGTAGGTGGCTATCACAGAATATTCTGGTAAAACCAAGGGATGCTTTTGCTTAACACTTTCTGGTTTTCGTGTTTAATTACAGCTGTAGGAATGATATGTATCATAATAATTGTTACCATGATGCTTTTAGCTTTACTAGAATATTATCTAATGTTTTTGGATTTGTTTCTGGCTACTCTGAAGTTTTATTAGTCTCTTTCGAACCATTGAATCCAGTCATCTGAAATACATTAATTTACTCATACTTTAAAGACTAACAGGTTCATAATTTAGAATAGAATAACAGAGTTGGAAGGAATCTTGGAGGTCTTCTAGTCCCCTGCCTAGGCAGGAAACCCTATATCATTTCAGGCAAATGGTTATCCAACATCTTAAAAACTTCCAGTGTTGGAGCATCACAACTTCTGGTGGCAAGTTGTTCAACTGATTAATTGTCCTAACTGTCAGGAAATTTCTCCTCACATCTAAGTTGCTTCTCTCCTTGATTAGTTTCCATCCATTGCTTCTTGTTCTACCCTCAGGTGCTTTGGAGAATAGTTTGACTCTGTCTGTCGCAACCTCTGAGATATTGGAACACTGTTATTATATCACCCATAGTCCTTCTTTTCATTAAACTAGACATACCCAGTTCCTGCAACCGTTCTTCATGTTTTAGCCTCCAGTCCCCTAATTACCTTGCTCTTCTCTACACTCTTTCTAGAGCCTCCACATCTTTTTTATATTGTGGTGACCAAAATCAGATGCAGTACTCCAAGTGTGGCCTTACCAAGGCATTATAAAGTGGTATTAACACTTCACGTTATCTTGATTCTATCCCTCTGTTTATGAAGTCTAGAACTGTGTTGGCTTTTTTGGCAGCTGCTGCACACTGCTGGCTCATATTTAAATGGTTGTCCACTAGGATTCCAAGATCCCTCTCACAGTTGCTACAATTGAGCAAGGTACCACCCATACTGTACCTGTGCATTTTGTTTTTCTTGCCTAAATGTAGAACCTTACTTTTTTCACCATTGAATATCATTCTGTTAGATAGTGCCCAATGTTCAAGTTTGTCAAGATCCGTCTGTATCTTAAGCCTATCTTCTGGAGTGTTGGCTATTCCTGCCAGTTTGGTGTCTTCTGCAAATTTGATGAGTTCCCCATTGGATCTATATTTGGAAAAAAATAAAAAAAATAACTTTAAGGAATACTGGATTATAGCAGTATTTATGAAACACTTTGCTGGCCAGGAATCTAAATCTTGTCCATATAAATACCCTCTTGATTTCAGGATTTCATCTTTGGTTTCTTCTATTTTGCTCCAGCAATCTAATCTGATTCTAAGTGCATTTAATGAACCACAACAAGCAGTGTAAAAGCCCTCCCTTTTTCTGCAGATAATTTCAGACTTATTAACACTTTAATATAAAGCAAGAACAGATCATTTTCTTAGAAAAACAACAGTGTCTTCTTCATGCATATGCATATGTGTGTGTGCGCGTGTGTGAGTGTGTTACATTTTTGTGCTGATAAATAAATAAACAAGGGAGACTAGGATAGATCTATTTCAGGCTATTTAGCTCTCATCAGCTAGCCATACCCTTACTGGGATTTGAACCGGGGCTGTATTAGCCACTAAGCCACTATATATATATATTATTTACAACATTGCTTTGGAAATCACTAATAAGGATCATCTGGGCAGAATGTAAACTTGGCACACAGATTGGGATAGGTGAGCAAATCTTTAATCAGAGAGGTCTGAAATTTCTATTCCGAGTGTCACCGGCTTTGCTTTCCGTTGCCCAGATGTTGTTTGACATCATCTCCAGGGGACTGAAGATAGAAGAAACCAGTTCTTTATTGGAATAGCCATAATTGGAAAGTGTTGAACTTAAATAAAATCATTATTATATAATAATTATTATATAATGTATAACATTTAAATGTATTTGTATTATATAAGATTTAATCTTCAATTCGATTCACAGACTGGGATTGATAAAAATGTAATAGTTCAAGTACTAATGAAGATTCTAAGAGCTGTTAAGGTAATTTATTATTATTATTATTCTGTGGTTAATCTTTGGTGAGATTCACAGCTTTTGGGGCTGGTTGGTAGCTCACCAGCTCGAGTCCTAACCAAGGACCTAGGAACTGTTAAGGTAACGTCGGAGGATATAAGTTGTTCCAAGTAGGGTGGTTTTTTGTAGAGTCAGAATGTTCAAGTCCGATAAATTTAGAATTTCTACATAGCAAGGTAGCCCTTTAGGTATTGCTCCCAGGGCTCCAATTACAATCGGGACAACACACAATTTCTTTTTCCATAGTCGCTCAACTTCAATTTGCAAGTCCTGGTATTTTGTGATTTTTTTCTTGCTGCTTATTTTCAATTCGTGCATCACCAGGTATTGCAATGTCAACGAACCATACTTTTTTCTTTTCAACTATTGTTATGTCATTGCTAGTTGAAGAAAATTGTTCACCCAAGTCAACCTGCCCATGCTTTAAAATCAGGAACAGACTTTCTATTATTATTATTATTATTATTATTATTATTATTATTATTATTATTATTATTATTATTATTATTATTATTATTATTATTATTGACAATTCAGTTAAAATCCACAGAATACAAACATAGAAGCTATTGTGATAATAGCAATCCACATAGCACATAATTAACAGACGCGTAATGTCTGGTTACTAGTAATTTCCTTCTAGCTGACTAAGGAAATAATTTAATCATGTTGATCAAATGAATCCCATGAGTCTATATAACATATATTACACCTCCCAACACACACACACACATATGCACACACACTCACAAAGGTGCCACCAATATATACATTGATTAATAAGATGCTACTTAGTGAATTCATGATTCTCAGGATTGCTTTAGTATTCTTAATAATATTTAAAATATAATGGTGAAATGTGTTTATATTCAGTAGTTTTATTCTGGCAATAACAACTGCTTCACAGATCTTGTGTCTTTAAAAGTAAAGCTCACAAATCTTGTTTAGACGCAACATTTAAATTTTTCTCACAATTCTGTACTTATTTTTTAAAATGCTGTAGTGCTAATCTAGCAAGTCATTAATTATCTACAAGCAATGTATACCCAAATATCACTAAGGGAACAAATGTAACTGCTTTCCTATTCCTACCCTCAATGTATATTAGCTAAAACATTATTAATTCTTTGTTACCATTGTATTTTTGAGATTTTCCTCTATTGTTTTCACTGACCTGACTTCAGGGTTAGCAACAATGGTCACCCTCTTAATGAGCTGATACAGTTTAACACATAAAATCAAGCATTTCGTCCATCTATGATTTGAGATACTATTTTTGCAATAACCTTTTCATTCTTTCCATCATGCTTTCACATACTTGGGGAGATTTTATTTTCTTACTGTAATGATTGATGTTGCATTGTATGCTACAAATAGAATCCCCCTGAACTCCAGTTATTGATACGCATTAAAGAGCAAGAGCACGAGCACATGAAAAGAAGATCAGAGATCAAGGGGTTAATGCCATTTTATGGGGTTGTAAAAGCCCTACCTCAGGAATATTGTGTTAGCAATATTCTTTGTGTAAGATGTATGTTATTAAAACAAGTAGCAGCATCTGAATTAAAGTGACAGTATGATGGATGACCGCTGAAGTGGAATTGGAGTCCTTTACAGCATTTTGGTCTAGATGTGGGAATTCTGGCTCCACATTCATGAGCCTGGCAGACACATTGATTCGAGGCTGAAGCACATTCATAAATATGCCCCCAGAGAGGTGTGGCCTAGCTGAATTTACAAAATTATGGTCATGAATTATTTAACATTTATTTATGGGCACTATATTTAAAAAAGAAACCCAGGATTTGCAAAGGCGGATGGGCCATAGCACACACCGTGATCATTAGATAATACAATTTCCTCCCTCTCTATGTGCCCAAGATCTATTGTGCACAACCCACAGTGATACCAAGTCCATCAGCGACAGAGAAGTAAGTCATATGTCAGGGTGCCTACTTAATATGCTGTAAAACCACAGTGCTTCAAACATACCAGCTTTTGGCAAATAATATTTTTCTAACCCTTGCAAATAATGCTACAAATAACCAGCAAGTTTTTCTGCTCGGTTTTGGAAATTCTCCCCCACCACCCCCGATCTATTTGTCACAATTGCAAATTATTTAGAAAGCAAGGAATTATAAAATTGATAAACAAATTATCAAAAGAAAGACAAGAAATAATCTCCTTAGAATTATACACCAATAACAATAATCTCTTCCATCTCTTCCATAAATAAAGGGGGAAGAATGAACTCTTCTACGTATTTAAGGTAAGAAAAGGAAAAAGCTAAGGTGATAATGACCTCTTCACAGTTTTGTCTATATTTGTCAATGAATATTTGATTTAGTTTTCTTTGCCATCTGGTAGCTTCTTGTTTGCTTTACAGGGAAAGCAAACCCAAAAATTCCAATCCAGAATATGACTTGCATGCAGTAAACAAAAAAATGCTTCAGGAAAAGGAAATTGTTGGTGGAATAGATTATTTTTCTGCTTGCTTTCACCTACGCACTTCCAACAAATTTTATCTGGAATATTGGTAGAACCTCCCAGACAGATTTAGGAGATGGACTGCAAATAAAATGAAAAAGAAAACCAAGAAAAGTTTTATTGTGTGGTGAAAATCCCACCACAAAATGTAGGATGCAGCCATGTCAGAAGCATCAAAGTCCAAGAGTCATTTGCTCCTCATTATTCAATAAATTGCAGTTCTATCAACAAGTATTAGATAGAAAGCCTATTAAATTACTTTCAACTCAACATGCTTAGGATGACTTTATGTGCCCCACTCATCTCAACAGGATTTATGCTCAAATAGTATTTATATGGGAAGGCCTTGAAAATTAATTTGTAATTGGCAGTTTATAAACTAAACAGATTATAAACTTGTTAAAGATTAACAAGAAAACCCAATGAGCTAATGTTAAAAAACAATCTTTTTTTTTCGGTTATGGCATTTGTTTATATCTGCAAACTTTAAAGGAAAAGATCAGTCATTGTTTTTGTCTTTGGGAGCAATCAGAATTATTTGCTTCTAAATTGCTCCTCAAAAAATAAAATCAAGGAAAATATTTTGGGGTGGGTGGGAGGTTTTACCAAGTTCTTCTAATACTTTTAGCAAGTCTGCTTATTTCCGTATACAAAATGCTTTTCTGATCCATGTCATTTCTGTACAGATTTGTGCAAACAGATCCTGTTTCTATACTCAGTGGATATTTGCAGATTAAAAATATGCAATCAATTTCATTTAAAATTTACAGTTAGCTTTTGCCCTGAAGCCCCGAATTATCTCAACAATATAGCTGTTATAAAAGCGTTTCTAACTGACAGATTTTTAAAGTAATACTAAATCCCTCATGACTGCTCACCATAGAAATTGCTGTGTAATTCTCCTATTAGAAGCAGAAGTATTAATACTCTGGAAAATAAAATAAAAAATCTTGGTAACTCATTTCCCCAAAGCAAAATGTAGGACTTTCTCTGTCTCTTTCAAAGAACAGTGGTTAATGATTGTGTGGCTGTTTATCTATTAGCCATGTTTCTTAAATTAACTGAATTTTCTGGATGGCACATTGAACAATCTCCTCTCTAGTATTTTTTTGGCAATCTCACTAACTGAGTCAAAAGCTTTCATTTAGAGAAAAGAGTTCTAATCAAGACAGTGATTAGTGACCCTAATCACTAACAACAGGCAAAGTTTGGTTCTGCAACCAACCACAGATGGCGAAATACGTTTTGTGCTGCTAGGCCTTGCCTCCGAGGTCTATAACGGTGAGACTAGCTTTTTCAGCCTCTGCATTTTACACTCTTTCATGGAGGACTGAATGATCAGGATTTGAAAAATCTACTTTTGTCAGTATTATAATGTTCATACAATACAGGTAGTTTGAGAGAAATTGAACCCAATAAAACCTTGGTTTATATCAGAGGTGGGGAACAATGCCCCCTCTTCCTGAGCCACCATGGTCATAAAAGGGCCATCGTTTCCCACCCCTGGTATACATGGATGATCTCTGATGTTACCTAGTTAGAGTAATGAAACATCTGCAAGAAAACAAGCGAGCTCAGAGAGCGCCTCATCTCTTCTGCCTGACAGAGGTATGAGCATGCTCACACCAGATATCTATCCCAAAATTCACTGGATTTGCACAACACGTTAGGTGAAAATATGGCTGCCTCATTTATGTTTCAGGATATCTCACTAACCCAGCCTCTATATATACATATCCCTAAATGTCACACAGAGATGGGAGATGCGTTCTGTTTGCACAACACCTTCTGCTATAAGCTGCATGTTGTGTAAACACAGCCAAAAGAAAGGAAGGAAGTACCTTAATGCAGGGGTCCCCAACCTTTTTGGCATCAGGGACCGGTTTCATGTTAAAAAAATTCCGCGGACCGGTGGCCATGGCTCGGCCGCTGGAGAGGGGGAACGGGGAAACAGGCGGCGCATGCGCGCAGGGGGGTGAGTTGGCTCACTCGCCCCTCTCGGGCCCCCAACACTGCGAGCGGCTGCGCCTGTGCTCTCCCGCCCCCTGGTGCGCGCTCTGCCCAGGGGGCTGCCTCCTCCTCCCTCCTCACCAGCCCTTTCTAAGAGTTGTGCCGCTCACTGCGGCCCGGTTCCTATCAAGCCACGGACCGGCACCGGTCCACGGACCGGGGGTTGGGGACCCCTGCCTTAATGTACCCAGTTTATTCATTTTCAAGAAAGAAACAGAAATGTTTCTAGCTACTAACTATATTGAAATGAACCCTGTCACTTCTTTCTTTGTTCTTATCTGCCCTGGTTTGAGGGGGAAATGATGGAAATGAATTACAAATTCCTAATATACTTAAAAGGGTTAAATTTTATTTAATTTTTCACCTACATTCCTTATGCTCCCCCCCAAAACCCAAACAAACCCAGGGCTGCAAGGAACTCTCTACTATCCAAAGCAGCAGCTAATAAGTGCAGAGGCCTTTTTAGCAGCCACCTGCCTCTCTAAGAACGATTTCCTTTTTCTTGCTGCTGCTAGATTTACATAATGAAAAAACAACAACAACCCTGGGCTGCTCTTGACTTCTACAATCCATGACTGAACAGACAGATTAGGCCACTAGGTTGGAAATTTCTTGTGCAACTTCTCTCTTAAACAGAAAAGCCTCGAAATTTGGAGAGAGAAGTTCATTTCTTCAACATTTTGCATATAACTCGATAATGGTGGAATGATCAGTGGTGGATTGTCAATTTTTTCACTACCGGTTCCTGCACATGTGCGCACCGGTAGTTTATGTGCGCACATGATGCTTCTGCGCATGCCCAGAAGCATCTGGGTGGGTGGGCAGCGCCTCCCGCCACCACTACTACCGGTTCGGCATGAGTAAGAACAAGTAAGGTTTTGTTACTGTAATGTGGCTCAGTCTTTTGTTCTTTAGCAGATCATTGAGGAATGTATGAAAGTGAGGGAAAAAAGCTTTTGACATTTTTTTTAAAGCATATGATATTAATATCCTTACTACCAGGAGTTCTATCCTGACCCTCTCAAGGTTGACACTGCCTTCCATCCTCCTGAGGTTGGTAAAGTGAGGATCTTGATTGTTGGGGGCCATATGCTTGACATTGTAAATCACTTAGAAAGGGCAGTAAAGCACTATGAAGCATTATGTAAGTCTAAATGCTATTGCTATCGCCGGTGTTCTTTTGGGCTTTTAAATATATTTATGGATGCATGGATAAGGAATGCTCGGGCTGATTGTAGAATACATAATATTGGTTAGGAACATAAACATATCAGATATGACCATGTTAATGCAGTACAAGCAGCATTCCTCTGAAGATATGGCGTCATTGGCTGTTTTTCAAAACATTTTCAAAACACTTTGATTGTCCCCCTATGGTGTCTGCAGGTGGCTATTATTTAACCCCTCTGGAAATGATTTCTGAGAACTTTCTAGATTTTTTTTCTAATTAGAGGAGAAAAATAATACAATAGCAGAGTTGGAAGGGACCTTGGAGGTCATCTAGTCCAACTCCCTGCCTAGGCAGGAAGCCCTATGCCATTTCAGACAAATGGCTAGCCAACATCTTCTTGAAGACTTGCAGTGTTGGGGCATTCACAACTTCTGGAGGCAAGCTGTTCCACTGTCTAATTGTTCTAACTGTCAGGAAATAGATTCTTTAATTTGCATATCTTAATAATTGCCAGGGAAAGTCCATAATCTTGTCCTTCTCAGGGTAAAGATCTATAAACTTAGCTGGCAAGTGTAGGTCAACTGAGAAATAGCATTTATTTTAATAAACCAGTTGCTTCTGATTGCAGTCATTTTCAGTCTTAGTGGAGGCAACATGGTACCTTCTCTCTTGTAAAAAGGTATTGCTAGAAGCAGAAGAGTTAGCCAAGTCAGTAAAGCCAGGTTTTAATATTAACAATTTTTTTTACTTTAAAAAAGATATTTTGTGAATGTTATTGATCAAAATATAAACTGAGAAAAGCTTTAGATAAGTAGCTGCCAAAGCTTCATGAACTGCCAACGGCTACACTGAGAAAACAGCAGATATGAGGCCTCCCAGTGTCCTTATTCCGAAGTGCAAACTTCCTTACCCATCAGCAATCAATCAAGCAGTTTATGGTGCTGCAATATTTACACTCTAATTAAAAAATCATAAAGCCAGACCCCTTCAGTTTGTAAAAAGAGGAACTCAGGATCTGCTACTGAAACATAGTGTTAATCAGTAACTCCTAATGATCTGCTCCAAGGCCTTAGAGGTTATACGCTTATTCAGCCACACATAGCAAACAAGATAATGAGCGAAAGGAAGATAAGTGCGCTGGAACAGGCCACAAAGAACACACAGCTCAGCGAATGTCACAATTAGCTCCCTTTGCATTTTATTTTCTCACCAGCCCTATTTCCAGGATTTGCAAACAGCCTATTTCAGGGAATATCCAGGGGGGGCCATTTCAACATGCCTAGTTCCTCAAGACGCCAAGCATCATGACCAAAGAGAAACATCTGCTTTCACCTCTGTCTGGTCGGAGCTCAAGCCCAATCTGAGTTATGAAAAATGAGTCCAGTGAGTCAGTTTTTGCATGCCAAGCCCTTTGAATTCATCAGGGAAATAGATGATCTCTGAGTCTACATGGCTTTTCTGCTTAGACAGCCAAAAAGGAGGCTGTGTGTGAAACAGTGGGGGAAAAGCTGGGATGTACATCAGTGGTAATAAAAATTCAGGCACTGTATGTTAGCCATAATTAGGCCTTTGCATTGTAGATTTAATGCAGTAATCTTTATCAGTTCTCCTTGCAGTAATGCACAACTGGGAAAGCAAATGTTGAGATTCCTTTTTCATTCCCCCTCCATGATTCAGAAATGACAGAGCAATTCCCATCTCCTTCCCAAAAGAAATCTGCCTGAAACTCAAAAGACGGACCAGGTTATGCCCTCTTTGATTTCCCACAGAGGTTTGAATTGTGCTTTGACTCAAAGTGGATAACCAAATAAGAACATCTCTAGGACTTTGGGTAATCAGCTGCAGGAGGTATCCTGGAATTATCAAATTGGGAGGGACCCGAAAGATCCTGCTAGTACAAGATAGGAATAACCTATTTTCCATCCAGCAAAATAATAGTCTCTGTTCTCACAACTATGTAGTAATTAGTGCATACTGAACTTTCCTTATGAACAAAAAAATTATCAGCAGTTCTGATTTACCCAGCCATAGTAATTTAGGTAACAGTCCTAAAAATGGAGTTCACCTCTGAATAAGAGAATATTAAGAGGACTTTAATATAAATTTTCTATACATTGTCATAGAAGCAAAACAAAAACAAAAATAAATTTAAAAAACCCAACCTAGTCAAAGGAAGGCTCTTCCAATTACCTTCCTTTGGGATTGCAGTATAAATTGCAATTAAGATCCACTGATTTCAAATATTCTTAGTCTCAGTTTAGTCTAAAACTGAAAAAGGAAGGTAGGCAACAGTGTGCACATTTATATTATCACAATTTTATTGTACTGAAACTAGAATTCTGCCAATTCTTTTTATCCTTTAGATGACCTTTAAATTTTTCCACGCTAACAGATTTCCAAATTCGTAAGACTAAACACTTGAATGAAAACAGGATCATATTTTCCTATGTCTCAGTGTTTTGGCTGTGTGCCTATGCAGAATATGCGGACTCTCTCCACATACTGGAATACTCTGCTTTTTAAAAAGTCCGAACCTGCAACACAGTAGGCTGATTAATAGACATAGAACAATTTCATTTTGTCTCCCTTTTTTTTAGCCAATATAGTGGAAAAAGCTGTATGAAAGGAGCAGAATGAACAATTCCAAATAATTTACTTGTTGTCTAGATTTATACTATACATTGATGCAGATGGATATGTGTAGTAATAAAAGGTAAAGGCTTCCCTATGCCAGGGGTCTGCAAAGTCGGCTCTTTTAAGACTGGTGGACTTCAACTCCCAGAGTTCCCCAGCCAGCTATGCTGGCTGGGGAACTCTGGGAATTGAAGTCCACCAGTCTTAAAAGAGCCGACTTTGCAGACCCCTGCCCTATGCAGTCATGTCTGGCTCAAGGGGGGGGGGTCATGCTCATCTCTGTTTCTTAGCCGAGGGAGCTAGTGTTGTCCGAAGACATTTTCCATGGTCATATTGCCAACTGAGGTGCACAGAATGCTCTTACTTTCCCACCAAAGTGGCACCTGTTAATCTACTCTTATTTGCATGCTTTGGAACTGCTAAGTCAGGGCTGCCAAACTCCTAGCCTGTGCGCCAGATGCATCACATGCTGGCCTGGTTTAGTGAAGGGGGAAAAAGTCCCGATACATCACATGACACTGCCATGATGATGTGCATTTGACACCCCTGTGCTAGGTGGACAGGATAGGAACAGGGCTTCACTCTGTTGCACAGCGCTCAAGTCTTGAAGTTGGGCTGTTAGCTTTCCAGCTGACAAGTTCAGCATCTTTAACTGCTGAACCTCTGTGCCCTCTAGTAGTATAAAGTGTAAATACAATGCAACACAATACGATACAATATCTAATGAAATAAATAAACAATTTGTGTGAAACCTTCTTCTGAAAACTAATTCAGTTTAGTTTCTTTGAAAAAATTCAGAATTCAGGAAAAAATCAGCAATTCAGAATTGCCTCCAGAATTCAATCACATTCTGCTCTATCACGTTCCCTGAGAAATTATTCTACTAGATGTAAGGCTAGACTATGACCGCAAAGCCATCTTAGTTGGACTATAGTATTTGTACCTTCAAATCTTAAAAGATGTGCCCAGATCTTAAAGGATGTACACCCTAAGTCCTATCCCAGTGGCTGAAGGTTGTGCAGGTCTGGATGGAAGAGAACAGCAAGATGAAGTTGCTGTTTGTATATTAGAGTTGTTCTACAACTCGTGTCTCTGAATGGAGGGGTATTGCCTTGAAGGAGCACATTTATTACTTGGGGGTCCTTCTGAACTTGCAGCTTCTGCTAGGTCAGTAGGTGGAAGCTTTGGCCAGGGTGGCCTTATTTGTAGTGTTTATCTCCAACACTGAATGTCTTGAATGAAGCTTTTCTAGATTCATTCTGGAACCTAATGCCACGTGTTTGGTTTGGTTTTTATTTGCCTAACATTTTTATATAAATTCACTTATATCATGGAGTAGATTGCATACTTTAAGAAACTACATATAAATCTTAAGATTCCACTTTTAGGTGAATGGTACGTGTGCAGAATTCCATTATCTCATTCTCAAATCAGTCTTTATAATCAATAAAAGTAGGCAAGAGTTAAATTTTTGGAGCAAGAGGAACTGTCTTGCCAGGAATCAGTTAATGAACCCAATCTTTGGTTCCCAGGACCCCATTCTCCACCCATCACCTAGGAACAGCTGGGCTTATCTGAGAGGCTATGAAACTATGGCCTTTCCCTTTTAATTTCTATCCTCAGTGAAATAGGGCATTGGATAGATAATCAAGACAGAAGCAGGTATAAGGATTCCTTTTATGCCAGTTCTTGTCCAACCATTTATCCACTTGGAACTATCCAAGGTCCTGCTGCTACTTTCTAGTCTCATGTTCTTAAACAGTATTAGCTGTTTCTTTGACTGCTTGGAGCTTGACAAATGGTCCTCATTCCTTCTAGAGCCTTGCTTCTGGCCAAGAAATGAGAAAGTGCTTAAACTGATTTTGTCTTACAGTGAATGTTGTTCTGCTAAATTCCTTAAGGGGGGAAAAAAGGAAAAGAAACGACTCTTCTTTTTTGTCTGGATGCTGTGGTTTTTATGTACTAGTTGTAACAGTAAGGGATATTCATGTGCTACATTCATGTGTAAAACAGATTGAAAAGCCCATTTGGGAAGGGTGTTATTTTAAGAAGAATGGCAGTGGGAAAAGGATAGTGAGTGACTTCTCTGATATTTACATCTAAAAATACACATATTTCAATATTAGTCTCATCTTCTATTTGGGGGATAACTACAGCTAGAGAAGTATAATTACATGTCTAGATAGGGTGCCTTAAGACTTCAGAAATAGATTAAAGGCAAAGCAAGAATTATCCCATGAGGGCAGGAATCTACCATGATTGATACATTTTAAAATTGCTGGAAGAATAAAAAGGGACACTGAGAATGAAGGGGGGAGTTTAACAAAATGACCGAATTTGAAACTTATACACAATTAAGGCTGGGAAGAATATGCAAAATATTAAAATATTCTCAAAAAAATATTATATATAAATGAAGACGGCACAAGTCAAGATTTGTATGATAAAGTGGATGCCAAATCTTAAAAAAAGAATAATAAGGCAATCATGGGATGAATTATGGAAAAACTCAATAAGTTTTTCCTCGTGTATTAGCCTAAGGTAAAATTGGTGTAACATGTTCTACAGATGGCACATAATTTCATGAATACTTTTTTAAAAAAGAACACAAAATGTTGGAAATGCCAAAGTAAAGAAGAACATTTGATCACAGGTGGTGGTATGGAAACAAAATCAAAAGTATCGGAAAGAAATATATAGCATTATACAAAATAATGTTTGAACTGAAACTTCAACTATTTTTATTAGGAATTGTTCCAGAACACATAAACAACATAAGCATAGTTCAATCTATTGAGATACATGTTGATGGCTGCAAAAACCAATGCAACATATCATAGGAAAAGAGATACTTTGCCAGTGATCTCAGATTAAGAAACCAAAGTTGAAGAAAACTAATGCCATATTTTCACAACAGAAACTAACCAAGTTGAAGCAAAAGTGGCTCATTTCTATATCATGTATCACAGAGCAGGCAAACTATGACATTTAGAGTATAAGTTGCTCAGATGAAAACAAAAGAAAATAGATTAAAAATCGAAACACAAGTCAGAAACAGAACATTTCCCGATATATTGATTCCAATTGATAATTGGGATATAATGGGAGGAAGGAATTTTTTTCCCAAGCAAATAACTTTCAATACTATTGTTAATCCTCCTCGCCCTTCTCCTCCTCCTCCTCCTCCTTCTTTTCTTCTTTTCAAAAAGGAAATGTAGCATTTCACTGTACGATAGCAAAGCTGGAATAGTTTAAAAACTCTTTTTCCCATAGCCATTCTCTTCAAAATTCCAGCCTGTTGAAGATTTTTTGTTTAGAAATTGTGGATGGTTTTAAAATCACAGCAATAGGAAATATAGGTGTAGGCATTTCCACTGTTTCAGTGAAGAATAGTAAATATTAACAGCACAGCACCGCACCGCACAGCTTGAGTTGATAAAAAAATAACCTAAATTAGAAAGTAAAACAACCTTTGCCAATACATTCCTTCTGGTTGGTTGGTTTATAACTTGCACCAGCTTCAGTCAACATTGTTATTCCAATAACCAAAGTTCTAGCTCATACTTCTGAAAGGATCCAAATCCCTTCTGTAAGCCATCATGTTGCATAAAGCTATAGTAATACTTATTAATCATGATAGCAAAATAGATGTTTCATGTTCAGAGGCATCTTCCACTGAACCATCCAAAGCTGAGGATAAAACTAGAAGTAATCTTATATGTTCAATATCTTCTGGGTTTCTTATGGGGAATCAAGTATATGGTGCATTGTTGGATCCATTCTTAATAATATCTATTGTTATATTAATTGTATGCATAATGATATGAATTATTGCAGTAAAAAAGAAATATGCATGTCTACCAACAGAATCACTTCCAGCTATGTATAAGAGCAATGTAATAGAATTTAATAAGAGGATTCACTTCCCTATATTTTCCTTGCCAATCTAATGAATGGAATTCAGGGTGGTAAACTGTAGTTTTAAGTGTGTGCGTGTGTGTGTGTGTGTGTGTGTGTGTGTGTGTGTGTGTGTGCATATAATACATATGCAGGCAGAAATATATAGAGAGAAAGATGGGCCAGTGTGTTTTTATATGTATATTGAATTTGGCATTACACAATGCCCTGTTTTCTGTCTCTAAAGAAAATTGATGCCTCAGAGGAAATGCTCTCTTTAGCATTGTTTGATTTATTTCTCATGTTACTCTGATTGCCTTCTTAATGAAAGTTCATTTGACACTAAAAGTGTTAGCTTGTTTTGTTTAGTAGATGCATTTCTCTAGTCACCTAATTCATTCATTATGTGCAGCCAATTCATTTAAGGAATGTCCAGGAGTTCACAAGCTGATGGAAGAATCCCAGATCCACCTTTACAACACAAAACAAATTATATTCCTCCATAAATCAGTTTAAATTATGTGAGAGATGTGAGAAAGTTAAAGTACTACATTTGGACCAGAAATGTCTACAATGGTCACAATTTAACCATTAATTTAGATGAAAGATGTGCCAAGACTGACTTTATTATTCAGAATGATATAAGAAATTTACACCTAGGTCATCCATGAAGATTGGATTTTAATATTTGAGATGGTATGTCAATCTGGAGTAGTTCTCTATAGTTTATATGTCAAAAACCCAGAAATATCATCCACTAGAATTAAGAAGTGAATTTGAGTCTATAAATTCATACATTTTTCATTGTATAGTTCTGGTTATCATGAAATAGATACCATTATCTATTATTGTATCATTATTATATCCTGGTTTTTAATCTCTCCAAAGCAATTATTTGATTCTAAGCAATGGGGGGAAAGAATTATATTAATGTTGAGGCTTTGTCTAAAATAACATCCTGAAATATTTATTTTCAACAATATCTATTGACAGATATAGATATCCAAGGGACAGTATTTAATGTAATTAGGCACCAAGATATTTTATTTTACGATCAAAATACAACCCAGTCATATATTCACAATATACAATTAAAAAAGAACACTGTCAGAAGCACAATGCGAGCCATTTTATTTCTTTTTGGAGTCGGTCACACAAAGATTAAACAATTACTTAATGAGAGAGAGAGAGAGAGAGAGAGAGAGAGAGAGAGAGAGAGAGAGAGAGAGAGAGAGAGAGAGAGAGAGAGAGAGAGAGAGAATGAGAATGAATATGAATAAGAATTGGTAAAGTAACATTTGTTCTCAGACACAGATAAAAGTTTTATGAGCCAGTTAGACAAAGCTATAGGTCATAGGACTTAGAAAAGTTGGTAGCTTAATTGAATGAATGTCTGTGGGGCAGTGATGAGCCTTCATCCTTACCAAAACACATTTATTTGAATAATCTGAAGGGAATTGGCAAATGTTTTTGAATGTGATGAAGACTCTTGTTTTTCAAAGTCCCCACTCAAATTGTGAATACTATAATCTTATAGAACCATTTGGGGGTCAAGTTTCTGATCCCCCCAAAAGAAGCTTCTAGTGATACCCCATTTTCACAAGGTAAAGTGGCTGAGGCTAGAAAGTATTACTCTTCAATCAAAGGCCTTGTGCATTGTTACATTGGCTGTATTGGTGATGACCTTTTGAAAGATTAAGTTCTTCTGGAGGGTTTTTGAGGTTTGATTGTCCCCACTATTATATTATGATAGGGTTTTTACAAATAGATATATTATATTTTCATTTCATTTCAACTGTTACTGTTGGTTTTGAGTCTAAGACTTAGCCTGGGTTTTTGAAAATCAGGAATTTGGTAGACTCTTTTCCAACTGACACATTTTATTAAAAGGCATAAGTGGTTAGGAGCTGCAGGTCACTTCATCAGATGCCTGGAGTAGGGAGACCGATGTGAGATTTAAATTAGGGTTGAAGTGGGTGGAAAGGGAGAGGAAGACAGGTTAGTTATTTAGATGAGGGTTACATGTGAGACAAATTACAAATACCTTTTCAACTAACAATTATAACTTTAAAAACCCATTGTGTTTGTTGAGACCTTTGGAGATTGTCTGAAGCCTTTTAATGTATGTGTGTTCAACCATTTCTTTCTTGATGGTATGTTAAAGTCTCACTTTTCCAAAACTGTCACTTAGAGGACTGCTATGGAGTGTTTGGGGAGGCTGAAATGCTCTGATGCCACTTTGTCCTTGTTCTGACTCCTCATGTCAAATTTGTGTGCATTAATTCTTTTGCACAAAGTTTGTCCGGCTTGTCCTTCATAGAATCCAGAGGGGCATTGCTGGCAGACGATGGCATATATCACATTGGAGGAAGAGCATGTAAGGGCACCTCTAATTCTCTCTGTGTGTACTTGTTGGCGTTATTGGGTTAGATTTATCTCTTTCTCTCTCTCTCTCTCTTTTTTTTTTTTTTTACCAAATCAGCATCAGGCTTTCCAATAGCCAGCTAGTAAATAAAAGCCCTCATGGCATCATGCATTGATAGCTTTGCTATCAGTTTTGCTATAAATTAGGCAGGGGCAGTGCAAAACCTTGTAATCATGCAGGGCGAACACTAAGAACAACAATGACGACAATTATTTTTTTTCTTATGGTGGCTTTTTCATTGTAATTGTTTTTCTTTACCGTGACTCTTTGATTTCATTTCATTTTGTTCTAAGCTATTGAGAGTCTGAATAATTTAGTGGTATACAAATTTAAATAATAATAATTAAAACATCCATCATGAGTGGATTATTAGTTTACAAGATCATCAGTTATGATTACAGTGGGATAGAAGTTTATTAATTAAATAAATATTTTAAACAGTAACCCAGAATAGCAAAGCTATTTCTCCACCAAGGTCAAACTCATGGCCACACATTAATTTCTTCTCTATATACATATTACTGTATGCCACCCATACTCATGTATGTTTGTCTCTTAATTAAGGCAACAAATGTTGAGAGGTAAACGCGTAAAAGGCCATTCCCATAAGTCATGCACTGGGAAAACATATTTTGGTTTTGATTTATAGTGCAATTCTGTACATATCCCTGCAGAAATAACACCCACTGAGTTCAGTGTGACTTTACCTCAGGCAGATGACTCTAGAATTTCAAACTTCATGTTTTTCTCCCTCAGCAAGATTGATAATGGTTATATAAAAGGAACAATAAGTGGATAATATGCTAATGACTTTGAAGTGTCAGCAACAGCATATGTGAAAAAGGCAAAGGATTTAGGAGCCATTCCCTTTCCCCCCTGTAATTTAGAACTCTGAATTAGGATAGCAGGGACCTTGAACGCTCTAATGCAGTAAGGGATAAACTGGAGTATGCTGTGAGAAGCAATGGATGGAAACTAATCAAGGAGAGGCGCAATCTAGAACTAAGCTGAAATTTCCTGACAATGAGAACAATTAATCAGTGGAATAACTTGCCTCCAGAAGTTGTGGATGTTCCCACATTGGAAGTTTTTAAGAAGAGATTGGGCAACCATTTGTCTGAAATGGCGTAGGGTTTCCTGTCTCAGCAGGGAGTTGAACTAGAAGACCACCAAGGTCCCTTCCAACTCTGTTATTCTGTTATATTTTTCTAAAACGTCTCCAATTTTGATCTAGTAACTTCCTACACCTCAACTACAAATCCAAAGGATGATAAACTTGGAAGTACTGTGCATAATGAACCTAGAATCCAAATACATATCTTTTTACATGAAAGAAAAAAAGGAGTATGAACAATTTAGCATTTTTTTGGCACGTTCAGGGTCATCCAGAATAGGTCAGAATCTGGAAGTGTCTCCGTTCTTCTCCATAGAATTCTTCTGCTCTGATTCTCAAATGGCCCATCATCACTCATAATTAATGATGATCTGCACCCACAATTAATGATTTGATCCTCACCACCCAAAATTAAAGAAAGCTGTGAAAGTCACAATCTTTGCATCTTCAAAGGTGAGGGAACTCTCTGCCATGGGGCTGCTAATCCCCATGCACCATATATGGACATCTGCAGAGTTGCCTCCTCTCCCTAGCAACTTGCTCCTGGAGATTCTCAAAGCCAAGGCTGTCCTTTCTTGCTTTTAATGAAATTCCTTTCTATTTCTTCAGGTATGACTCCCCTTGGACACACAGGGCATATTTTCTCCTTGAGTTAGGACAGCTTATGACAAATAATGATGAGGAATCAATAGACAGGAGGGAAATATTGGGTGAGAGGCTGAATGAATCTCAGAGATAAATTATTGACCACAGGCATGGCCCCTTCTCTCCCTTTCTCCTATGTGTTCGTATTCCATCTCACTAACAACCTGAAAGAAAATCAAATATTTTGTTTGGGGGCTTCACTAATATCAGCAACTTTTACTATCTTAATGGCATTTTTATTGATCTCAGCTTTAATGGGAGCTGTATATATTTGATGCTGGTCATTTAAAGTAGATGTGAGTAATAGACTTTCCCAGTGTGGCTCATAAAGCAGGGCCTTGTCTGGCGAGGAAGGGAAGGGAGGGAAAAAAAAGAAAAAGAAGACAGCATTTAATCTAGTGTTCTCCTGCAGTTATCAGGGGGTGGAAGTCGGGGAGGGGGAGAGATAAAATGTAAAGGTTGGCTCCTTTTCCCTCCCTCCCCCACCCCCTGCTTCGTGTGGACTCTCAGGCACACTGGTCATCAGCAAACGAACAACAAAAGGCCATTGGCGCAATGACCTTGGCTGTGGCATCACGCACTGGAGGAAAGAAATGAAGCCATTAGGCTGAGGTGGGAGAACAGGTTATAAATCAAGCCATTTCCAATAAGCTGCCGTAATGGTCATTCATCATTGCCAGCTACGGCGCACAGCAGACCATGGAGACATTGGAGGCTGCTAAAGCTGAGACATAAACAATAATAATCCGGGCTTGATGTTTCAGCCCTTCAGGAAATTTAGGAACATTTGCTTTTCTTTTGTTTGTCAGAGGTGATATTTAAAGTGTAAGATGTAATAAATAGAGGATAGTTGACATCGGTACAGTTTACAAGCACTGCATGGTGGGTGTGATTAAAGTGGAGTGCAGCGGGAAGGGGGAGGTGGTTAGAAAGGGAATTGAATATCAAATATGTCCCAGGCATCTGAGATATGGCTTGCTCCTTCCAGACTGATATATTTAATACTTTAGGCATCGTTTTTTTCTTTGGGGGAAAAGAAAAAGCTCTGACTCTTCCTAATTTTGAATGTTCCCTGGCAATCTGGTAACTATATACATTTTGTGAGGGTCAGGGGAAAGCAATTGATATATGTAATTAGATGACATGTGGAGAAGCAGGATTAGACATGCATGGGCTGTTCATTTTAATAAGATTTTATTGATCATTTTCAGCAAGCACCAATGTTACAGCATTATGATAACCAATACCATACAAAAATCTACAACTGGATTTCTTTGCTTATTTGGTTTGGGTCAGGCAATTCACACTTTTAAATAGGCAAACAAAGCACATGGGACACAAAATAATTAACTAGAAATATTTAAAGATCTTGACAACTCTAGAAGGATCTTTTCCTGGAATGTTGTTTTCTAGAGAAGGCCACCAGACTTTTGATCAATAACAAAAAGTATTATATTTTTCTCCTGCAGATCTGATCTCGCTGCTTATCGGGATAACCATTTTGCTTAGGTGTGAATAATGAGGCTTCGTTTTGCTTAGGGATGTTTCCTGTGCTGAATTTTCACGATTCATTTTTTACTGTGCAAAGGTTAAAAGAAAATCCTCAATATTTAGACTTTCACACAGATTTTGGTCTGTTTGTAGTGAACATTTTCCAGTAATATTCCAATTTGGAAGGAAAAGTAAGAAGAGAGGAGCAGTGTTCCTTTTTTGTGCTACTTGCTTTGTTGTTTCACCTGCTACTGTTCAAGACGTGTTGGGGTTATATGGGATAAAATATAGATTGCACCACGCATTCTCATGTGAGTTTAATGCTAGTATGGAAACAAGAAAGAGGTTTACAGATCAACACTGAGATTTACCTATATCTGAAGTCAGAGTAGTTTCCACTGGATAATGCTTAATTTGAGTAGACATATATAGGATTGTTATCTGGCACAAAGTCTGGTCCTTACTTATTACCACTGGTTCTTGCCTGGCCAGTACAACCAGTCTGAGTAGGGATACTCCAGGTCCCATCCAATAAACACTGTTATCTTTTGGGACACAGGAAACATGCCTTTTCTATAGCAGCACCTGCCCTCTGGAATAAGATCCTCCTGAGAGCCAATTTCTCTACAATAAAATGCATGAAGGTACAAATTAATATAAAAAAGGAAGACCAAGAAAATAAAAAGCAAAACGTGCAAAAAAAGAAAAGAAAGAAAAGAAATGGGAAAAAAGAAAGAAAGAAGTGGCTTTGATATTCTTCCTAGCTGTAATAAGTGCAAATATATCTTTATTTCTCCCTATTTACATCATATTCCTCTTCTTTCTATAATCTGTACTGTCCAATTATCAAAGGAAACTTGGCTGGTCTACCAGGCTTTGTAGTAAGGTGAATGGAACTTCCACTTGAGTTTGGCAGATTGTCTGGATTGCAAGTTTGTTATTCTTTTGGGATTCATTTCATTGTACTCTTATTTAATTGTTGTTCTGATGTTCTTTATTTTCAAAGCTACTCAGAATCCATTGGAGTTAGGAGTCATCAAAATTGAATTAATAAATAATGTTTGAAATAATTTTGTTTGCCAGAATTGCTAACAAGACCTCAGCACAATTACTCAGGCAACTGATTTCTGCTAGGTTTTAGGTTTGCACTTAGGTTAAGTGCAGTCTAACCATAACCTAACATAAGAATTTTTATTGCAGCTTAAGAAAAAAATCACTAAAGTCCCACTTGATTATTCTTTGTAAATATGAAGACGCAATTCCATCTTTATTATATCCACTGTAATTTAATTGATGCCCTTATTTCTACCCTTCCCTATGTATGAATATACTTTTTATTTATTTATTTATTTATATTTATATCCCGCCCTTCTCCACAGAGGACCCAGCAGAATTGTTTTGCAGCATTGAAGCTGAACAACTGTTGGTTTTTGATCTGCAATTTCTGCTTGGAAAATCTTTTCACTGTTGAGTTAACTCCCACACTTCTTTCATGTTTTTAGCTGAAAAATGGGATATGAATTTTGGAGATCAGGGATTAAAGATTAAAATATAGAAGTGAGAACATTAGGGTATACACCATGTTGAAAAGAAATAAACACTGATGCTGAGAGAAGGAAGTTTTGAAAGAGGAAGATTTGCAGTTAGATTTTTACTTTGTTTGCCCTCTTTTGTATATCAATTTACTACAACTATGACAGTGTGCATGATAATATCATCTATTTCTGCATGAAGCAGACTCCATAGATATAGAAGAAAAATTGTTTGCAGTTAGTGATGTAAGAAATGCCTGCTTCATATATCAGAACTTTTGCAATCTACCAAAACAGACTTTGTTGAAGCCTGGAAAAGAAGCAAGAATGGAGATATTTTCCATTCAAACATTTTCTAAGATAAAAGAAAATTGCAAAAGATTTGCAAAACAGCAATAAAAAGACACTGTCTGAATTAAACTAGTCTCCACATCTGTACTTGGGTTTTGGTCTGGAAGTGTGATGAAAGTCTGAATGGCAAAGAGTTTAAGAAACCAAACCTCTGTTTCTTTAGGCAAAACAAGTCTGAGGATACAATAATCTTGTTGACTAGTGCCTTCAAAAAAATGCGACATAATGTCGCTTTAGACATAAAGGCTAAAAAATAGTGAAGCCAAAAGCAGAGACGTAAATCAGTTGGTAAGCTGGGGTTTCTCAAAAGTGTATTCAGGTTTCCTGTGATCAGTATTAGTGGTAACCAGGGAGAATGTTACTAGGGCTACATTTCCCTGAAGTACAGGGAACAGCCACAGGGACATATCAATCACACTCCCCTTTGATATAATTGTGGAAACCCACCAAGCCTTGCCAATTCCCACATGAACTGCGACTGGAAGTGCTTAGGTGGCTGGCTGGCTGAATCAATGTGCTCCAGAATGCGATGCGATGCAATCATTCCCTCTACAGGCCATGCAGGGATTCCTTTTAAGTCAAGGAGAAAATGTTTCCCTAAAGATAGAGGATTTGATACTCAGCAACGTTGATTCCACTTGTTTGGATCACATGTCAATCTGGTTGGGTCACCACATCCGGTTTCACTCTGCCTTATAACAGACGGGAGAGGGGGGGGAAAGATTGCAAGGGATGTCTTCTTTCTCTTCACATCAAACTGCGCATGTCTGGAATATTTATTTTTATTCCTTCTGCTGTAAACTCTAATACCTGGTTTAAAATTATATTACAAGCTATTAATACCTACAGAGAGTTTGGGAGGATTTTATAACCCACCGGAGATGGCACTCTTGGGTTATGATGTCATTCCAAGCCACTTGATAATATATTGCAACAAGCTTGCAATATTCCAAAAGCAGCTATTAAACTAAATATAGACAAGGAATATGTTGCTACAACAACACAAAATATTATGACCAGCACTTCTCTGTAATATGTGGCAGCAAGCGGGATTATTTGTTTAGTCATACTGTTCCTCACTACAATCACCTAAAGACTGGAATTTGCTAAAAAAAAAAAAAAAAAGAGCAAAGGATAACAAAAAAAAATCTAGCTTTGGGAGGATGTTTGTCTGCAGTTAATATTAAAAAATGTTGCTGGGGGAAGCTGATTTGAGGCAGGAAATAAAGAAAAGAGAGAAGGCGGAGGAAGACAAATCTGATGATGAAGTAATCCAGAAAGAAAATGATGTATGTAAACCACAGCACTCCAATCTTGAAATAAATCAGTTGCAGCCATTCAAAATAATTCAGATGCATTAACTTTTCTTTCTGTACCAACGTTAGAGCAATAAAAGAGGAAGCAAATGTAAACATTGGTTCCTACACTGTAGTAAGTCACCATTAGCAAAACAGAGTGCTTTTAATTACATTTCCAGACCAGGGTAAGAGCTGGGTGACATGTAATACTGGAGATCAATGTGAGCCGTGGCTATTTTCCCTTCCACATGGGGGCTGGGTGGGGGGTAATAGAAACAGAAACCATCAAACATTTGCCAACGTCTATTAGGAAATGCTGAATTTAAAAGTTTGCATGGGCTGCTTGCTCAAATGGATTTTATGATCTACAGCAGCAGAGATACATCAGCTATTAATGCTGCAAGGGAACTTCCTTATTGGGTTGTATCCAGAGGTGGCTTCAGGCTAGTGAAAAGCACATCTGCTGATTTTTGCTGATCCCGTGTCCTTATTGCTGTACTCTCTGTCCCCTAAAAGCCTACTCCAGAGAGTTAGCACACCATCTGGAATGGCATGGAATAAGGCAGAAAGCCACTTAAAGTCACCCCTTGATAAACACACATTTCTGTTCTTCACCTTTGGGAAAGGACAATCTATTTTTCTTCAAAAGGGCAGACTTGTAAAATTGCTTCCTGTTTTAACCCACCTTCATTTTTCAGTTGAATTATTTAGGGGTGAGTCAAAGCTAACTTACTGAAATACTGACTTGGATTTTCAGGTAGAATTGGAAACATTTGGCACAACAGCATGTGTCAAAGAGCTGTAGCTATGTAAAAAAAAAAGAAGAAGAAGAAGAAACGAAGGCATATGACTTGTATTTTTATTGGTTTCTTTCACCTCCTTTCAGAAAATAGCATGTATATAATTATTCCATTTAATCTGCAGAAGCACTGTACGAGATAAATCAGGTGGTTAGCCCAAATCTACCTCCAAAGGATGAAATCTGAGATATTCTATATAGAATATGTATTATTGTGACCAAAATAGTTTTCAGATTACTTTTACATTCCATAGGGATACTAAAATGAGGCACATTCTACTAGGGTCAAGAAATGGCAGTATATATTTTAGAACTTAATCTTGGAATGAAGATCAAAGCCCATTAGGATATCAGCTATATTCTCAGTGTGGAAAAAGTTCCACCCAAATTAAGCAGTTCTGTTACAAACATGACATTTTTTTTTAACTAAAGGGCTTTGTCTTTGCAGCATTTATGGTTGGAGTGTTGAGTAGCTCCTTACAGACAGGAAGCAGCCAAGAAACCATTCTCAGGTAAGGCCAGGCTCTATCCTCAGATAATTCATTCCCTCTGCAGTCGAGCAGTGATCATAATATTGTAACAGAGAATGAAAAGCAGAAATCACAATTACTTTCCATTTGCATCCCTGACTTTTTACAAGGAAAAACAACTTACTCCATATTTTGGGCTTTGCTTGGTGGTTGGATAGGAACAGGCCCAGTGCATGCTGTCAATGGGCACATTTTATGGCCTGTCTAAGTATTCTCTCTTGTAATTAAACATTTGAGCATATTTTAATGCAAATGCGATAAACTGGTTTTCCCCCTTCTTCTCCTGATAAGCTGCTGATACAGTAAATATTTATAAAGCATTTATACATAAAATATTAATTGCATGGAATGACACTTTGGTGCAGTGCTAAACACTTAAGGAATGCTGTCCTACATGAAGTCACCTGTGCCTGGGATGTGCAGGTTCAAATGCAGGACTGCCTCAGGTCAGATTGTTGTTACAGTAGAAGGCAAGCAATGGAATGGCTGCTTGCCAGTGTAATCCTCTTGTTCATTTTCCCCCCTTAGCACTGAATAATAACAAAAAAATCTTGATAATGTCTCTCAAATTTAAATTTATTGGACAGGAAAGTAGTCATTTCACTCAGTAGATAAATCCACCAAGTTTTTACTGCTGGTGAATATCCATACCAGTCACTGAAAGGTGAAGTGAAATAAAAGAATGGTTTCTGGTTGTTAATGAATTTCTTATTGGATTGGAGCTTGAAGTGGACACTGAAGGTGGCTTTTTCAATGATTTGCTTTAGATAACTTTTTGACATTTCACAAATGCTAAAGATCTGATTGTTCTCCCCAGCCTGGATTAGAATAATGGATGACATCCTTTGTTTTATTCTTTCAATCTTTTTTTTATGATTTTGGCCCTAACTTCCACTCCGTTCTCTTCTTTTTCTTGATATGTTTTCTTTTCTTTTAATCTTCTTTTATTTGAAAGCCGTCCCGAGATGCTGTTTAGGTTTTAGGTTTAGGTTTTATTGGACTTATATGCCGCTCTTCTCCCAAGGACTCAGGGCGGCGTACAACATAAAAAAAAACATATTACAAAAATTAAAAAGAGATCAAATAAAAAATCCAATAATCCAATTGACAATTAAATTTAAATTTAAAATTAAACTAAAATTAACAATTAAAATTAATAATTTATTTTATTCTTTTCAGGCCAGGCCGGCTTGCTGAAAAAGCCAACTTTTTAGGGTGTGCTAAAAGGACCAGAGGTCGGGAATTATGTGATGCTCCGGGGGTAGCTCATTCCAAAGGAAAGACGCTCCCACAGAGAAGGCTTTCCCTTTGGGGGTCACCAGCCAACACTATCTGGCTGACGGCACACTGAGGAGGCCGACTCTGTGGGATCGTACTGGATGGTGGGAGGCTACCGGTGGCAGTAGGTGGTCTCGCAAGTACCCAGGGCCTAAGCCATGGAGTGCTTTAAAGATCATAATTAACACCTTGAATCGCACCCGGGAGACAACTGGCAACCAGTGCAGGTTGCCTAAAAGGAGTTTAACATGGGAGCACCTAGGTACCCCCATGACAACCCGCACGGCCGCATTCTGGACCAGCTGAAGCCTCCGGGTGCTCCTCAATGGAATGGAATGTTTATTTGTATACCGCTCCCTCTTCCCGAAGGGACTCGGGGCGGTGCACAGGGAATATAAAACATAAAACATACAACAATATAAATATCTAAAATTAAATTAAATTACAATGACCCTGCACTAAAACCTAAAAAACCTAAAACTCTAAACCCCTAAAAACCCAATTAAAAATTTAAATGTACAGACCGGAGGCTCAAGGGCAGCCCCATGTAGAGAGTGTTACAGTAGTCCAGGCAAGAGAGGTGTGGTCTCAACATTAAAATAATTAATGATCAACAAACGATAAAGTTAACCAAAAAGTATGTATAAACCATAAAAAGTATGTATAAAAAGTATGTATAAATGTACATATATTGCCTATAGTATTCTTTACCACCCAAGGATTCTACACTGAATGTTCAAATCATGTGTCTTGATTTCAGTTCTAGCCTGGATGAAGGACACATGATTGCTCTGAAATCAACTGTATTGATGTGCACTATGAAAAAATATATCTTCTCAACCATGAATTCTCCCCAACATTGTGTGATCAATCACACTTTGACTAAATTTCATATATAAGGACATTAGTCATACCTTCTTTACTATTATTCATGCCTTAATTTTACTCAGGCTTTTTAAAGTTAAAAGAATATGGGGTTGTTGACAGAAAAAAATCTTGCAACTTCTCTGTACATTTTAGAAAATAAGTACAATTTCCAAGAACTTCCAAAATTGATCTAATGAATTTTCTACTATTATTTTTTTGTTCTGGGTTGGAAATCTATCCCCCCAAAAAAGGACTGTGAAACACAAAGGACCTATTTTGGTCTGTTAATCTCTTTACCTGGAATAATAAACATGATATAGCACAATTTCAAAAGCTTTCAAGGAAGCATCATTGTTCATAGCTACCAACAACTTGCAGCAAGGGAACTATTGTAGTAGTGCACAAAACTGCGAACATGAAGTTTGTTTTTCAGGCACACAGAATACCACGTCTCTTTTGTCAAAATCTGACCTTGGCATGGAGAGATCCCTTTGGTTGCTTTTCACATGATATTCTACCCCAAACTGAAATGTGTCTTGTTCTGACAGGCCTGCAGCCTGTGGGTATGTCAAATGTACATTTTTGGCTACCATGTTATTTTCAGCCTGGTTTTTATAATGCACAGTAACGATCAGAGTGAATTAACTCTGCTCTGTTAACATGAATGAATATATTATTTTATCCTGATCAACTTTCTGCAAATATAAAAAGAGAGAAAATCCTTACATTAAAAAAAGAAAAAGAAAATGAAAATCCAGAGAACTGTTTGGTTACAGTCCTTTAATACAATTTTTGTATATAGATTTTCCAGCTGTATACTGCTTTGTACAAAGGATTTCAGCTGAGAATATGGATAGTAGTGAAATGGATTAATGCCATGCTACAATACTGATATTGACAAATCATGACATTTTGCTTTAACAGGAACCCATAAAAATATGACTCTGTTAAGTGTTATATAACCTCTCTAATGTGTTTTGTACCCTTTATATCAGGGGTAGGCAACCTTTTTATACCTACCGCCCACTTTTGTATCTCTATTGGTAGTAAAATTTTCTAACCACCCACCTGTTCCACAGTAATGGTGATTTATAAAGTAGGGAAGTCAATTAAATTAAAAGAAGGAAAGTGCTTCAGTATCGGACAAAACCCCTACTGCCCACCATGAAAGCTGGAACGCCCACTAGTGGGCGGTAGGGACCAGGTTGACTACCACTGCTTTATATTTCAAGGGGTCCTTATTTGATATTCAGCTACTTTTTGCAGATTTTGATTACTTTTGTATCTCTTCTTTGTCTCTAGATATGATTGTGACACAGAAAGCTAGAACAAAATTTTATTCCATAGAAGTGTACAATTCTAATAACAATAGCCATTTTATTTTCAAATATTAAATGTTATTTCAGAAAATTGATCTAACACTTTGAGCTGATGTTGAACAATACGATTAATTATACACATATATTCCTTTCAAAGATACTGTTTCAACTATGCTTTAGTTAATTAACATAAAAACCACTTTCCATCTCTTTAATGACTGTTAACAAATATTGCTAGCAATTCTGGCACAGATACTGAAAAAAGTGTTTTTACCGAGCTAGTTTTTATCCAAAGCCTTCACTGATACTCATAAAATATGATTTAGCTGGTCCACAAAGGAACAATTTACCTCTTCACATCTTTAATTCCTTTGGAAATTATTTAAATTGTTGCTGAAAAGGTATTTGATAATTTGATTGGCAATGCCTATTGGTAGATTTGAAGGTGTCCAATTTTTTGTTTCCTATATAAAGAAGTTGCAGACCTATGTACATTTATTTGGAAACATGCCTCACTAAATACATAGGAACTATATGAGTGTTTTAACAAGTTTTTCAAGTTTTCAATCTTCCTTGTATTAGTGTTTATATTAATCTCCAAGAATATTTAATGAATTTCAAATGCTTTTGCTCGAGGAACTTAAGTAGTTCATATCTGATCAACTTTCTCAAACAAATAGTAAATTAAGCAAATAAGGACAGGTAGTGCTAGAAAAAATGTTCTGGGTCTAAAATTGAATTAATCCCAAGACACTGGGAAATGATTAAAATAGATTTCAGAATTTCATGAATTTTGAGCACTACTCAGGAAAACATAGTACTGAATTGAACTGAAACATGCTTTAGTGAGAAAATCATATGAACTGGGATTGATTAGATTAGAGAAGAGGAGACTAAGATTATAATGATGCCATTCTTCAAATAGGTAAAATCTATTACATGGAAGAGGGGAGGAAGTTGAGAGAAAGATTAATTTAATTGGCATAAATTTCAGCAGAGTAGATTTTTGTTTAAATGCCGTGGTTGGAAAAACTATACTTTGTTGGTAAAAAGAATTTGATAATAAAAACAATTATCCAGAATGATGAGGAAAGTGTAATACCTTCCTTCCTTCCTTCCTTCCTTCCTTCCTTCCTTCCTTCCTTCCTTCCTTCATTCATTCATTCATTCATTCATTCATTCATTCCTCCTTCCTTCCCTTCCTCACCTCCCTATCTCCATTCCCCCTTCCCTCTTGATCTTCAAGCAAACATATTTTGATAGGTTCTAAACTCTAGATTTACTGCACTGAGCAGCTAGTTGGACTAAATGTTCTTCCAATTCTATTATTTCAGGGAAATGCAACTGTTTCCTTGATTGTCCTTCAATGGATAAACTGTAGTAAGATGTGCAGCTGTGTGAAAAAGTCCTGCATGCTTTTGGTTTACGGTTTGCGGTTTATGATATTTTTTGGATAGGCCATTGATTTTATGATATTTTATGCTAACAACTATGCAAATATTGTTATATTTAAATAAATACTGGTGGTTTTCAAGTGAAAAGCATAAGCTTTTTTGCAATTTGGTGCTGTTTGGATGGGGATTGTGAATTTTCTTGCATGCTTACAATGCATGTTTACAATGTCTATGAAAACAGATTAACTGATGCATACCCAGTGGCATACGTGTTGTAATTACTAAGGCTGATGCTAGTGTTTTGTTAACATTTTTATTGTTTGTGGCCCTGTAAAGGACATGGTTACTAATATGAAATTGGCCAGCGCTTATTGCTTATCACCAGGCGGCATCGCTTCGGCCTAGACTGCATAAGCCTTTGCACATGATCTTTGGTGACAATGTCGTGCCAGGCTGCAATAATGGATCCAGTCAGTTCCTGTTTGGTCTATGGATGCTTCTTGCTTGTTTTGTAACCAATCTTGGCCCACAAGTCTTCAATTGGGTTCAAATCTGGGCTCTGAGCTGGCCAATCCAGGAGTCGAACACCATGCTTCTTCATCTACTGCTAGATGGACTTGGCTCGATGACAAGGAGCACTGTCATCCTGGAAGTAAAAGTCCTTCCCTACAAGTTGCTGAGCTGAAGTAAGCATGGTCTTTTCCAGGACTCCAACATACTGCTTGGAATTCATGATTCCCTGCACAATTTGTATCCAACCAATACCAGAAGCAGCGATACAGCCCCAGATCATCACATGCAATGGATGCTTCACAGATAGATTCAGGCAGTGCGGCCTAAATTTTTCAGCTGGAAATCTTCTGACATACTTATTGCACTGATTCTCAGTCAAGTAGAAATTGCTTTTGTCACTGAAGATGACCTAGGCCCACTGTTCGTTGGTCCACTTGGCATACTTCTTGGCCCACACATGTTGATGAGAGCGGTGAGAGTCTGTGAGCAAAGGTTTACTTTGAACCCTGCAACCTTTGAGCCGTCTGGCAAGCAGTCTGCAATACACTGCGCTTGTGCACTTTTACACCACATGTTTCACCCCAAATTCTTGTGATCTAAGGTAAGGTGAGCTTCCTGTCAGCCATCAAAATGCATTGCAGAGCCCGATCTTGCCATTTTGTAGACTTTCTTGGTCTTCCAGAGCGGAGCCTGTCATCAACTGAACCAGTTATTTGGTATTTTTCAGCCACTCTGTTCACTGTGGTGCGATGGAATTTCACTCTCTTGGCTATTTCTGTACATGAGTAACCCTCTTCATGAAGCACAATGATGCAATACTGCTGCTCAGTATTGGTGAAAGCAAAGGCCTTCATCCTTACCCGCAGCCAGAGCTAAATTAAATTTCTCAATGCTTTTCATGCCTATTTATAGTCAGAGATTATGACAACATTGATTGGCTCATAGATTTAACCTCTGTGCATTTTGATTGGTCAGCCAAAGCTCGCTGCTGATTGGCTATTTTTGATCCTAACATTCTCAAAAATTCAAGTTGTGTTTGTTTTAGCACATAAACTCACTCAAAACCTTTAAAAGACTGGTTATATTAATAAAAATTATGCATCTCAATCCGACTACAGAAATCTTAATCAAAGTACTAATTTTGCATGGTTTCTTTGAGTGAATAGTTGATTAAACATGTAAATACGGCTTAAAACTGAAAGTGTGCAGGACTTTTTTTTAACACAGCTGTATATGCAGAGTACATACAATTACACGATAAACATTTATTTTATTAAATTTGTGAGGCTACTCAATACCAAAATATCTCTTGGTAGCATACAATATTCAAAACAGATAAAAATAATGATTAACAAAAGAGGAAAGTGACACCAAAGAGTGAAAATGCTACATACAGTAAAGATAGCGGTGGCACCCAACCATTTGGGCACCAGGGACCGGTTCTGTGGAGAGAGGTTTTACTGTGGATCAGTGGGGACATGGTTTCCTGTGCTTCCTGCATCCTGCAGATAGGGCTTGTATGCACGGCCTGGTTTCTGGCATGCCATGGACTGGTTCCGGTCCACGGACCAGAGGTTGAGGACCCCTGTGCTATAAGACGCCATTAACTGAAATAATTCAGGACCTGGGAGAAAAGGGCAGATTTTAAGGACTTTTTAAAAATAAAACAGAAAATGAGGAAACATGAATCTTAAGGGAAATGATATTCCAGGAGGCAAAAGTGATCCCCTGTAAGAGGAATATGCATTTTGCTTTCTATTTGGTTCTAGGATTAGGCAATGCTTATGCATAAATACTCAATATATGTTGCTATTGTTTTGATCTAAGATTATTGTACCTATTCCCAATTAGATGATAGTACTAAGATGAATTTGGCTAACAATCAATTAATCATGCTTGGCTCTGGTTTTAATTTGAAAGGAGGCTGTCAAGAAACTTGAAGGGTTTTAAGTTGGACTGGAAGGCCATAAGTATTTTGAAGAAGAAGGCAAGACAAAAAAAATTACATGGACGTGCCCATGAAATGACCACGAGTCAAGCTCAACTCAATATAAGCTATTTTTCTATGTTATCTTCATAAAGTAAGGGGGATTTTTCCTCTTTACTCAGAAAAATGCTGCTTATCAAGACAGTGAACAAAGCACTCCATCAATATCTATTCTGATGCAAATTATCAGAATCACATTGTCAAAATCTAGCAAAAGTAAATCCTAATGGGACAGATGTAATGGATTTAAAAAGTGCTTAACTTAGATTGGACCATAACCAGAGTTCTTAAGAAAAGTAAATGTGGTGTGCATATTATGATGCTTTTTATCATGCTTAATATCGAAAGTGCCCACTCTTCAGAATTTAAACCATGCTGCAAATTGATCTTCTGTATATCTGCCTGCCAAATGCATATTTTGATTTCTTTGGCTCAGCACCGGACCCAACTGAAAAGGTCATTTGTTGTAGGCAATTTGTACTATGGCATTTGGGACGAAGGTTGGGGGGGGTGAGTTACGGCTTTAAAATGCCAATGTGCCATGATTGTAATAGCCAAAGGAAAGCCTTCTATTTAGAACCAAATAACACGGGCCAAGGTCCATAATCCACCTTCTGAATTGCCTGTGTCAATTGCTGTAAAGGCTCACTGACCGATTCTGACAAACCAGTGAGAAAGTGCCATATATAAAACTGAAGTGAACAAAATATTTGAGAAAAGGGCAGAGAGGGAAATGACAGGAAGAGGAAGAATGACATGAAAATCACATGGTAAAGGGAGACGAATAGAACTTTCCCTGAAGGATGTTTGAAGAAAGTTTTGCATGACATTCTCTCTCTCTCCCTTCGTCTCTCATCAAAACCTTGTATAGATGGTAACTTGGTTCTCTAGACCAGGGGTCCCCAACCTTTTTGGCACCAGGGACCAGTTTCATGTAAAAAAAAATTCGCGGACCGGTGGGAGCCTACAGTGGGTGAGTCGAGTCACGTAGGCCCCGCACGCGTTTGGCGGTCACGTGCAACCAGGCGGGAAAGCTGCCAGGGGTCCTGGGAGAAGGATCCTCGGCTGGGGCAGGGAAGGACGGGCTGCGTCCCGGGCAGGAGGGCCTGGCAGCCCCTTTCCCCTGCACAGGGCTGGTTGGTGCCCCGAACCTCCCAATGCAGGCCGTTGCCCCTGTCCTGCCCCCGGGGAGTGCCCCGGCCAGCCGCCAGGATAGCGGAGCGTTTGCTACACTTTCCTAAGAGTTGTGCTACTCTCTCCGCCGCTCACTCTGGCCCGGTTACTATCAAGCCACGGACCGGCACCGGTCCACGGACCGGGTGTTGGGGACCCCTGCTCTAGACATTCCATAGGAGTGAGCCTTTTCTCCCAAAGCCTTATCTGGATTTTCTCTAAGTTGTTTATCTAGATGACTTCACAGTAGGTTGCCTTCTTACTCTGAAGTTGTCATGTCACCTCATGGACATTCTTTTGATCCTTTTGACCAAAGCCATCCAGGATCAGCTAGACACGTCTCATCTTAAGAAAGTTAAAAAGAAATACCTTGAATCATTTAATTCCACACTGAGTTGCCAGTGCATGCTGACTATTTGTGTAAACTTTTTCATCACTAACAATTCCAAAGCAGTTTTTCAATAATCATAAAACTACCAAAAACAGACATAAAAGAATACAAAGTATTACAAGCATTATTGATGAGGAAAGGCCAAACTATAAGACATTTGAAATGGACTCTGGCATCAAGCCTGTATTTATGTGAGACCAGGATACAAAAAGGTAAACAAATATAGTAATCTTTCTTTTAAATTTGAGACATATGTTTGGAGAGATGATACAGATATAAAATCAGAAAGAGTACAAAAATATTTTCTAAATGGCAGTATTATAAATGAATTATTTCAACAGCAAAGACCCTGGATAGATGACACTTAGAAGGGCACACCATTACTGAAAATTATGTACTTTTGTGATGTATGTGCTTGTGTGCATGTGTGTAAACATTCTGTATGTGCCTGTAAATGTACTTGAGTGACAATCCTAAACCCTAAACCAGTGATGGGGAGCCTATGGCATGCGTGCCAGAAGTGGAATGCAGAGCCAGCTCTCTGGGCACACCAGCCATAGCCCATTGCTCTTCCAGGTTCAGGCACACCAGCCAGCAAATCTTTACGCACGCAGGACCACTGGAAACTGGAAGAGCAGCTCCCTGGTACATATCTTTGCACCAGGAAGCTGAGCTTCCAGTTTCTGGCATGCGCATGCACATGCACATGAGCGACCTGGTCTTCACACATGCATGCCTCCCAGAAACCAGAAGACTGGCACACATGTGCATGCTGGATAACAAAAGCTCAACTTCCTAGCACGCACAGGCATGCCGGGCAACAGCTCTTTCAGTTTCCAGCATTCCCTGCGTTCCTGCTCCAGTTCGGCACTTGGTGCCGAAAAGGTTCGCCACCACTGTCCTAAGCAATGTGTTTAATAAGAAAGCTTTATAATTATAGGGGTAACGGATACGGATTGTAGGATATATATTGTAAGGATAATCAAAGCCATCACCTAGTTAAGTATACACTATCAAGAAAAAAATTAAAAAAACATGTGCTCTGGCATGTGACTGCAGAAGGAAGTGACATCAGATTAACAATCCCATAGACAAAGACCAGGCAGAGTTATCAATGAAGAAGGGACACGGGGTAAATAATTAAATCTCTCGTTACACCCCACTACCCCCTTGTGGTCAATAGGTTACATGTGCTGAAGAGTCAGCATCACTAAAGCTGTGCCTCCCACATTTTGTTTTCTACATGTCTCCTCCATTAGCTACATGCTCTGAATGGCTTACATGGGTACATTCATGGAGGACAAGTCTACCAAGGTTTATTAGCCTTGAAAATGCAACATTAGCTCTGTGTCAGGCCAATATGCCTCCAAGTACAAGTTGCACAGGAAACAACAGTAGGGGAGAGATATTTCTCCACCTCCTGCTTGCAAGCATTCAAAGTCATCTGGTTGGCAGCTGTGAGAAACAAAATGCTGGACTAAGATGGGCCTCAGTTTGATCCAACAAAGTTATTCTTATGTTCTTAACTGCCTGCATCATCTGGTCCTGTTTAAATTTTATATTCTTTCATAATTACACAAAAGAAAGGGAATTTTCTATGTCATCTGGAATTGAAACACGGTAAAATACCATAGTTTACTTGCAACATACTGTTGGTCAGGAAGGATTCTTAAAGCTTATTCAGATAAGGATATGATGACACACTGTTTTGGCATGTGGTTCAACTTGCCTGTGTGCTAAACGTGTGAACTTTCATTGTATTCTGGTCGTGATTTGAATAAACTTTACTTTGGGGAATTGCCCACAGTCCTTGGAGAATTACAAAAGCCCTTTGTTGTTATTTGTTTAGGTAGTTCTTTAGGACTTGGAAGAAAGCATAGCTTACAGGACATGTTGAGCATTACTTCCAGTATTGTGGTGTACTATGCTGAACTATGCACATTCATTTGGACTCAGCAAACGAGTAAAACTTATTTTAAATGAAAACTGCACAAGGCCATGTTCTTAAATGTTGTGTCTGCATACAATTGAACTGAAAATGGCATTATATAAGTTCACTGTATCCATCAACTTTATTATATTAACAAATAAGCTCATTGTATTAGCAAATTGTAGATTTCTGTAAAGAGTAATTTACTTGATCTGATGTAGTGGTCTAGGATTAGGTAGATCAACATTGTATGCTTTTGCAGTCAGTAAGTTTTGTAGATGATACAGAGTTAGTCACTCTATTATGGCTTAACCTACCAGGCAGAAATGTTGTAAACACAACATGAAAGAGGCAAACTGATAGTATAAAGACACCAGACAAAAATCAGTCATCTCTGTTGCACTTGTGAAGCTGAACTTTCTCACAGCAAATTTTACAGTCTGGCAAAAATTACTGTTAGTTAACAAGGAACCACATCATTATGTGTGATCATCTGCAAACCTCAGTGAAGTTCCCTAGGGTGAGAAAGCTGGTTAAAAGAGTGATAGAGCAACTTCACACTTTATTTTCATTGCAGATGTTTTCTTTAGTCAAAAATTATCTCCTGTTCTATATGTTATAAAGAAATTTGGTCAATGGCTCGTGTTCACTGGGAAGATGAGCTATGATGAGCTATAATGAGGCATGTACATATCTAAACACCATCAAATTGATCTAGCAAAATAAATATTTTCCTATAATAGGTGGTAAATTACTAAACAGCTGGAAGGCAATCTTCATGAAGAGAAGTTCAATTTACTTGCATTTTAGAATATGTATATCCTGGATATGCAACAATCTGTCCTCTATCAAAATCAGGTAAGACGAGTTATGATTTATTGCTAATTTTTGTGTTTTCTTTTTTCATAGTAGAATGGAGCTGGAAGGACCTTGGAGTTCTTCTAGTCCAACCCCCTACTCAAGCAGGAGACCCTTTAGATAAGTGGCTATTCATTTTTTTCCCCTGATAACCTACAGTGATGAAGCTCTGAAAGCAAGCTAATTTTCCTCGTTAATTTTCCTCACTGTTAGAAAGTTTCTCCTTAATTCCAGGTTGCTTCCCTCCTTGATTAGTTTCCATCCATTGTTTCTTGTCTTGCCTTCTGGTTACTTTGGAAAATAAGTCGACCCCCTCTTCTTTGTTGCAGCCCCTCAAACGGTGGAATACTACTATCATGTCACCCCGAAGTCCTTCTTTTCTCTAGACTGGCGAGACCCAAATCCTGCAACCCTTCTCCATATGTCTTTGTCCCCAGGCCCTTAGTCATCTTAGTTGCGCCTCTTTGCACTTTTTCCAAAGTCTCAATATTTTTTTGTAATGTGGTAACCAAAACTGATGCTATATTCCAGATTTGATCTTACTAATACTTGACGTGATTTTGGTTCTATGCCTCTGTTGATAAAACCAAGCATTGTATTAGCTTTTTTGGCTGTTGCTGCACACTGCTCAATTACTTAATTTTAGAAACATTATAAGTCATTATAAGTCATTCCATTGATAATTATACTACTAAAATGATAGTGAGAACTAGAACTAAAATTAGCAAATTGATTCTATTGTGAACTTCAGCCACAATACATTTATTAGCCCTTAAGGTGCATTTTTCCAGCAATAGAATAATGTAACCGTACTTCTAAAAATTGCTGAAATGAAAAATTTGAGGAACTAGGGAATTTTATTCTAATATTAAACATCACTACCATGCACCGCATATTTCTGACAAAATGGTTTAATTCTACCTTCATGTCTTTGATAACTAGTTCTAACTGGAAAATTTAGGAAACCACTAAATATATGAAGCATAGGCCACAAGACTGAAATTTTCCCGCTCCTTTTGATTCCCTCCATGAACGTCAATTTAACTTAGACTTCCTTTAAAGCAAAATAAAATATTTTTTTTTCTCAAAACATAAAAGTATTAATTTTATTTTAAATTCATGATGTCAAATTATGCAGAAGTGTTATTTATTATTGCAATTGCACATGTGTGTATGTGTGCTCGTTTAGGGCTTCAAATGTAAATACAATCTGTTGCTAGCAGGGGAGGAATCTGTATACACCAGCTTCTCTTTTGGGGGCTCAAAACAGGATATTGAAGTTCTTTTTCTTTTTGGTATAAATACAGCCTCATCCCCCGCCACATACTGTATGTCAAGAGCAAGGCATCCAATTTGCTGGGATGGGGCTTCAAAACACAGCATGTCATAGTCCAGAAGTAGAATTTGAGGGAGGGAGAAGGACAAGAAGAAAAATCATGCCTAATCCTTTCAGTTAAACAGAAAGTGCCATCGGTGGAAAGAAGCTCGTACTCAGCCATGTCTAAAATGATAAGGTGAGCCATGAAATTGGCATCTGAAACCCAACCAGGAACTCAGCCAAAAAAAGCAGAGTTTACTTTGGCAAAGCATAAGATATATGTGTTTAGATGAACACAGACCTTTACTGAGTCTTCAGCACAGCAGGTACCCAATCCAAGTACTTTTGATGCAGTCAGTAGGATTCTTGGATAATCTCTGCACATATTACTGTAGGCATGGGATGAATTAAGACCCTGGCTCTACCCTTAACCTACAGTGCAGTGGGAGAGAATTGTCTTGTTAAGCATTAGAAAGAATCTGGCAGGCTTGCCAGAAAGATCTTGCTAACCACAAGGATTAACACAATGTGGAATGTTTTTAAGCAGAGCAAGAGAGTCAACGACTGACTTTCAGAGTTTGGCAAGGAACCAAGACCAGCTGGAGGTAGCTCTTTTCTGTCACCGCAGGCCTCATACGGACTAAAAGATAATAGCTGGATGACTTGGCCAAATTTTCATTAACTCAGGGAGGGAACAAAGTTGTCAATGTTGTTTAACTATGTGCCCCAGAATAATACCAAAGAGGAGAGAGATGGCTAGATGACACTGAGAGAAACACAATTTGTTCTTAAAAATGAAATTTTGGATTTACATTTTACACTTCCCAGATACCGATTTGTGACAACCATTCCTCATAATTGTCATTCCCTCTAAAATGCTAGCGAATGAGCCATATAAAACTCAGAGTAACTTTACTTCCAAATAATCCTTGTGTTACAATCTTTTCCTTTATCCTTTTGAAGACCTTCGTACAAGCTTGTTTGTAATAATGCATTAAGTGAAAATACCAAGCAAACCTACCTTCTCTGGGTATATCACTTGGATCTCTCCTCCCCCCTCCTCTAAAAGAGATGTAAAAAAAGATATTGAGACTCTAGAAAGAGTGCAGAGAAGAGCAACCAAGATGATTAGGGGACTGGAGAATAAAACATATGAGGAACGGTTGCAGGAACTGGGTATGTCTAGTTTAATGAAAAACAGGAGTAGGGGAGACGTGATAGCAGTGTTCCGATATCTCAGGGGTTGCCACAAAGAAGACGGAGTCAAACTATTCTCCAAGGCACCTGAGGGTAGGACAGGAGGCTATAGATAGAAACTAATCAAAGAGAGAAGCAACCTAGAACTAAGCAGAAATTTCCTGACAGTTAGAACAATTAATCAGTGGAACAGCTTGCCTCCAGAAGTTGTTAATGCTCCAACATTTCATTTTTAGCTTTAAGGCCTAGCAATTATACTTGTGATTGATTAAATATCATTGCACTAACTTAGGCAGTAGTATGTGCAATAGGAAAGGTGTAGTATCTTTTGCTACAGCACTGGGATGTTCGCACATGCATATTCAACAGTACTTTATATTGGTTGACTGGAAAATGGATACTTCTCAGTTTACTGAAAAGCAACAGAAGTATTTTTATTGATGATGATACATCCCCAATGGCTCAACTATAAATGATTGTGGCTTATACTTAAACCATCCTGTGGCCTTTATTAGTGACCAAAGATTCACTGCTCCTCTCCATCAGAAAGAGGTTGAACTGCTGTGTTGAATGGCAAGGCTGCCCTGTTCAAATTCTCAAACAGATGCCAGGACTGAAGCCTGCTTGCAAATCACATGTTCTGATCCAAGATTCTTGCCTGCTTATCTGCAGACAAGTGAGCTTGTGGGGGCAGAACTATGATTACTTTACCAGGGAAAGAAGTGCATTGTATGCTTATGGAAGGATAGTTTCCTTGCTATCCACTCAGATGTGCTAAGGATGAATTTTCACATAAAGAGGAAAAAAAGCATATGAAAGATCAGTCCTGGAACAAATGAAGCCTTGAAATTATCCAAGCACATTCTCGGTTTTGCTTTTTGTCCTTTTGAAGTGAATAACCCACTTTTCTTCATTTAAACATTTCCATCAAATCTCCCACAAACAATGACCCAAACAATTTTATTTCTCATGGCTAAAACGATGGCATTGTTGCTTCAGCTTCACTTTCTCAACCCCAACTCCTTCTTTGTCCAGCACAAACCATCCTTTCCATTTGTGCAAGAAATCTGGACTCACACAATCCCCTCCATACTTTCTAATTATTCCATTTTCTGATCTTTTTTCCTGACTGGATTGCCAAACGATCTTTTTTCACCCAACGCGCGCACATGCACAACCTTCAAAATGGCTGCTTGGAATGTTGCAACCACTTCATCTGAGTTATAAATGCTTGCCAGATGGCAACTCAAGGACTTTGCTGCGTCCCTGCTCACCCTTGTTGTCATGTCACTGGAGTCAGTCCAGGGATGAAATCAGTGCTATTTTTTAAAATGCCTGCACACCAACAGCATTAATCTTTCAAGAAGCTAGCCTATCTTTTTAAGGAGATGAATAGTTATCACCCAGCCGTTGTATTGTGGCAGTCCCATTCTGACCTCTGGGTCTGCTTTTGTCCTAGTAAGGGAGATCCAAGGGTGGGTGCTGGGAGCTGCCCAGACTGGCTTTAGGATGCCCTCTGGCAGCAATCACACAAGTGACATTATTAACATGCCCAGCAGAGGACTGAACTTGGCACATCAATTTCTTCCTGGAATTAATTCCCAAGCAGCAGCAGCATCTATTTATGACCTTTCCTTGCAACCACACGATGGCAATGCAGTGGTTGCCCAGGACATTCTATGTATTCAGGGTTGCTAAAGACATCGGCTGCTGTGAGTGACTGCTAACGGGCTTCTGCTCTGAAACAAAACCCAAAGCAGGAAATGCTTCTAGACAGATAAATCAAGACATTGTAGCCAACTCCAAAAAGGGAGCAGGGTGTTTCTATGAGCAAGGAAGAGGGGGGAAAGGCCCTCTGAAAATCAAAGGTGATGGTGATGGTGGATGGGGTGGAGGGGGAAGAGTTGAGCATCCACCACTTGAGCATCTGGGTCACTGAGCCGTCTAGTAATGTTGGCACCACGAAGGAAATGAAATGACAAACAAAAAGTAGATTGAGAGATTATGAAAGACCACTGGCATGTCTCGCAACTCCCACATGAATGAAAAGGAGTTTCTTAGGGAATTAGACACCCTCAGCCTTGTGTATATTTCCTTAATTCCTATTCACACACAATTCAGACTGAGAAGATACAGTCAGTGAGATGCAGGCTTCTCTAATGGACATCTGATTTCCAGAAATGTGTGCTGTAACTGTAATATAAGCCATCAAACCAGCTCTGATTGGGAGGGACGATGGCATGGATGTTTTTGTTCCATTAGGGCATTCCTAATGGGAGAAATAGACAGCAGTTGCCAACCTCAAATCTTTGATTTCTGAAGCGGACTCTTCAGAATTATGGGATGAATGAATAGATAGGTATGTAGGCAGGCAGGCAAGCAGGGAGGCAGGCAGGCAGGCAAGAGAGGTAAAAAAATATTAACTAGTGCAATATTATAAAGCCTTTCATATTAAATGCTCTGTAAGTATGTACATTATTACTAGGAAGGGATGAGAGTAGGAAATTCAAGTAGAAACAGAACACATTCCACAAATCATGAAGAATTAAACTACAACTGCTGCAACAGTCATAAGTGTGGAAAGCGGTCATAAATCACTTTTTTCAGTGCCATTGTAACTTTGAACTGCCACTAAGGGAATTGTTGTAAGTTGAGGACTACTTGCACGGGCCAATTTTCACGAGGAAACCAGATTATCTAATTTCTTTTCAGTCTGATTAAGCCTGGATTATTGTATACACAATTTTTCATATCATATTTCATGAACCAATTTAGGGTGTTGGGGGGGAGGGAAGCACTGTCTCCATTCCCTGAAGCTGATTCCAATCAATGCTTGGGGGAACAGAGGTCTAGCTGTATGCTCCTCTCCCTGATGGTGTTTAACATCTATATGAAGCTGTTGTGTGATGCCATCCACTACCATGAAGGGCATGTATCAGCAGTATATGGATTAACTCAATTAAATATTTCTGCATCAAGTTACATTAGTGATGTTGCCAAGGTTCTTTTCCTGTACTTGAAGGCGGTCTGGATGAGGAGAACCAGTCTCCAACTCAACCTTAATAGGACCAAATGTCTGAGTGTTTTAGAGTCTCCCTAGATGAAGCTGGTGCGTAATTGAAGGCCCTTCTGGACTCATGGATTAAACCCATTGAATGCATCACTCCTAATCAGGAGGCTCTGCTCATAGTCACTCATGTCTCAATCACTTCCCGTTTGGATTATTGAAATCTCCTCAATATGGAGCTGCGATCAAGAGCTTTTGGAAGGTACACTGGTTCAAAATGTGTGTATCATGGTATGCACACTGCAATGTTACCAAAGATGCACTGGCTTCCAGTGCATTCAAAATCCTGATTATCATGTTTAAAGCCTACATGGCATGTGGTCAAGATACTTCAGGGATTGCCTATCTGCTTGTTTCTACCCACCCCGCAAGTTTTGTCAAAATGGGTATGCTGTAAGTCCCTTCTATGAAATAATGTCATGTGATGAGACTTTGGAGGCATATCTTATCTGTCCTTCAGGCATTAGGCTCAGGATATTGGTGGAGTCTGTTTCTGGTTTTGTCTTGATTGAAGGATTGGTTATTTTTACTAGGCATGTTTTATTGTTCTTCTTAATACTTTTATATGTGTATTTTTGGTTTTATGCTTTGCTAGCAGCTCGGAGTTATTTGATTAAGAGGCACGACCACATAAATTTGCAGAATAAATAAATAACAACCCACTTCTAGCATTACCCACAAGGGCAGCCCCAACCCTGACTCTTTTGTACAAGTATCAGCGTTGCAGAAGTGTAGAAAATGAGGGTGCAGCCACATCTTGCAGATTTTGACCCCCTTCCACTGGTTGCTCTTGCCCAGTTCTAAAGAGGGCAAAAAAATAATAATTTAATTTAGTGACTTTTTTTAATATAAACTGTACCATGATAAAAATAGTGGCACCACAGAAATATATTTCCATTACATATATTACTTCCTTCATTAAAAAAAGAGAACAATTAGAGAATACTCTACTGGCTCCGAAAGGTGCTTGATGTTTTCTTTTCAGAAAAACGGAAGGAAAATACTTTTCACATTTGTAGCGGTATCATAAGACCCATTCGTACAATGTTTCCTACCCTAAGGACATGTCCTAATAACTTTGTGCCCGTTGAGGTAATAATTCCTGGAGCAGTAGTGCTTTTGGTGCATGCCTTATTTCTAAACTTCTTGTGGCCCACCAGCAGCCAATGGAACTGGTGACAGACTCAAGCAGTGAGGAGGTTGAGGAGGAACATGGGCCAGTCCTGGAGTCTGTAGAAGGCTCTGATGAGTGCTCTGCGTTGGAGGCAGAGATGGGGCCAGGGCCATCCAACAGTTATCAGCTGCCTTTGGAGTTGGATATCAGTGAGGCAGAAGAACAGCTGGAGCCTGTTCCCCATGCGCACATGTGCAGTGGTGTGAGGAGAAGAGAACAGCTAAGGAACAAGGGCCAACTCGGGAGTAAAGGTACAGGTGGACCATAGGTAATAAAGAGGAGTGAAAGGAGAGGGGAGTTACCAGCAGACAATTAGTTCAATTCATTAGGGGGAAGATCTGTTCCTGACTTCTTGCCAAGTAATTGCTGCTACAGTGTGACGTTTGGAAGATATCAGCCTGGCAACTCTCCAAGCCTGATAAAGGTCTGTAGTTGTGAAATCTCATGAAAGACGGTTTGCCAGGACTTTGTTGAAGAGGAATTCTCTTTAACCTAAATAAAAGAGGTTTTATCAGGACGAGGAGTTGGCTTCATGATCTTGGGAAGCCTAAGTCAGAACAAAACTCCTGTTCTGCCCGATCTAGGAAAGCTTCATGCCTTTTACAATTGAAACACGCATCGTAGCACACAACTCTAATTACCTCCCTACTTAGGATATTGTGGATACTAAGAAAACGTAGAAGACTAGAAAACCATTGATTTTGGAAACTGGGAAACGATTTAATAAAAGCACTGTGAAAAACACACTACTTTTGAATTTGTATATGCATTTGCTCATCACAAATACTAAAGTCCATTAAAAAGGTTAACCTCCAGATTAGACTACAATCTCATAATTGTTTACCTGGGATAAATGCCACCAAATAAGCATGCGTAGGGTGCATCATACATTGATGGATGATGATGATGAGGAGAATGGAAAGGAAGAGGAGAACAGGGAGGGCGAAAATCAGCTATTTTATTTATGAAAACCATGAAATTTTATGCAAAAAACTTTGGCTGTTTTTGTGAGGGAGGAGGAGACGAAACAGGAAAGGGGAACAAATGATGGAAATTGAACAAGAGTTGGATTGGGGGGGAAAGATGAGTGAGTGAAGATGGCAAAGCTAACTATTTTAATTAAAAAGAAGAACTTACTCCATTTTATTTCCATTTGGAAACCACTTCTGGACTTTATGCTCTAAACAGAAAAAGAAATAAAATTTTATTTTAGGTTTTGATGATTAGATTAATTTTGTTGCTATACAAATGACTTATACTGTATCTATCAGTAATGTAAAGCAAAAAGTTGAGGCTGTAACTTTATATTCTACAGCATTGAAGAGTCAGAAGTCACGGCTTTTCTTTCTTTTCTTTTTTTCCTTTTCTTTACTCTTCTTTCCACTCCTTTCTCTGATCTTTATTTCCATTTGGATTTTATAATTGTAATAAACTCTAATAAAAAATCTTAAAAAAGAATTTGGACAAGAGGAGGAGGTAAAACATTCACAATAGACACAAATGAAAATCCACAATGGACCGAATTGGTTTGAATGCCTCGTTCATGTTGATGAGTTCTAAATTAAATGTAACCACTGAGGAAAAGGGAACTTGGTATTGGTGTAGACAGCTTAATGAAAGCACCTGCTGAAGACTCAGCGGCAGGCAAAAAAGAAAAGAAAAAGCAAACGTTTGATTGGATTATAAGACATACTGGCTGGTAGCAAAAGCATGCTTAATATTTAAAAAAAAAAGCTTCACTGTTATCTTTTCTGTACAATAAGATGAGAAAGGTGGAATATGTTGTTAAAAGAGTAATATGAAGTCAGTAAAGATGATTCTACTTTTCTTCCATATTATATATTTATATGTGCGTCTCTCTCTCTCTCTGTGTGTGTGTGTGTGTGTGTGTGTGTGTTACATTTTTGAGCTAATCAATAAATAAGTCAGGGAGACTAGACTTAATTGGTGCTTAACAGGGTGTTGTGACACAAGTATATACTTATCCTCCTGTCTCAGCTGATCAGGAAGAGAACCTGGCGGCCTAATTGCTAAGGCTCCTGCCTAGCATGTAATACAGCACCAGTTCAAATCCCAGTAAGGGTATGGCTAGGTGATGAGAGCTAAAAAGCTCGAAATAGATCTATACTAGTCTCCCTGACTTATTTATTGATCAGGTCAAAAACGTAACACACATAACGTAAAAAACAAACAGGTCAAAAACGTAACAAACAGGTCAAAAACGTAACACACATAACGTAAAAAACAAATTACACAATGGAACTCATAGCTTTCTGTCTAGATGGTCTCTGGTGATGAGCCGAAAGGCAGAAAAGGAAACAGTATGTCTCCTCCCTTAATTGGGGCCCTAACAGGGTGTTGTGACACAAGTATATACAGAGCCACCGTGTCACTCATTCACAAACACACACATGCATGTGTGTGTGTATATACATGTGTATATACTGTAGGTGTATACATGTACACTGCATATATGCATATGTATGTATTGTATGCACTACATATGTATGTGTATGTATGTATGTATACATGCACACACACACATACACACTCTTCCAGCCCCCATTTGTTTGTTTGTGTTTGTATGTGCACTTTGGAAGGATAATAATGCTTCAAATAATAAACAATTGAATAGAATGGAAATTCAAAACACTTTTCAGGTAAGGCATAGTTTTTCTAAGATTTTATTTAGTATTCAGAGTGATATTTATTCAGGATAGGAGTCTGCAAACAAAGAGCTATGTAATGTATTTCATGTAAAACCTTGCTCATATTTTTATTGATATTGTCAACTTCTGAGGACTTTCGTCCGCTCCTTCCGTCTGAAATTAAAAACACACTTTTTCCACTTGGCCGGCCTAGGCTAGTCTCTCTTTCTATGGGGTTTTAAACTTATTTATAGCTGCTGGGTATTTTAGTTTAACGGGTTTTAGCACAGGAATAGATTTAATTTGTTTTTATATTATGTATTTATATTTGTATATTTATTGTTTTTACTTTCCCTGTGCACCGCCCCGAGTCCCTGTGGGGAGAGGGAGCGGTATACAAATTAAATTTGATGATGATGATGATGTTGACTTTATTGGCTGTAGAATGACCCACAGCCATTTCTGATATCTGTTTGGAGAGTCCTAAAGTATATGGGCAGAATAGGATAGTCTTAAGACAGTGTGGTAGTAATAATGTTGGATATATATCAGTGGTGGGTTTCTGCAGGTTCGCACCTACTCGCGAGAGCCGGTTTGTGAAATTTAGAGAGCCAGTGAGAGGAGGTTCCACCAGCGGACCCAGAAGTAAGTCTGCCCCGCCACTGCCGGTGACCCAACAAGAAGGAAAGGAAAGGAAAGGAAAGGAAGAAAAGAAAAGAAAGAAAGAAAGAAAGAAAGAAAGAAAGAAAGAAAGAAAGAAAGAAAGAAAGAAAGAAAGAAAGAAAGAAAGAGAATTTATTATCACAATTGAGCCCAAAATTTTGGTTGCTAAGCAAGAGCATTGTTAAATGAGTTTCACCACATTTTACAAGTTGGCCACTCCCACCCAGTCACATGACTGCCAAGCCATGCCCACAAAATAGGCCACACCTACAGAGTAGGTCTAAAAATTTTTGAAACCCACCACTGATATATATCACCCACTCCAAAAAGGCAATGCTGTAAGAATTTATTTAATCTTGATATTCCACCCAGAGTTATCTCTTCCAATCTAGAACTAAAGAGAAATTTCTTGACAACAAGAATGATTAATCAGTCAAACTGCTGAAGTGGTTATGGGTACTTCATTACTGGAGGTTTTCAAGATTACAGCAGCAATCTGACAGCAGGAGGTTGGATTAAATGACCTCCAACATCCCTTCCAGCTTTATTATTCTATATCATCATCATCATCATCATCATCATCATCATCATTGTCATCGTCATCTTCATCATCGTCTTAGCCATTGTTTATCCACTGCAGGATAAAGGCCTCTTCCACATGTTTCCATTTATTTATTTCCAAATAAAATAAATAATGTAAATGAAGCCTAAATAAATCTCACAGAGATTTCTCTAGGTGCAGCAACTTCTGGAGATAAAGCAGAAGAATCTCCATTCCATCTTTGGATGAAAATCACTTTAGTAATGTGCAAAAAAAAAAAAAAAGTGATGAGGATGACAATGAGAATGAATGAATATAGCTCGTAATACCACTGTTATATTTCTATGTAAATGAGAGAAGATATCTAGATGTTTTACAGATGAATACAGGGACAAAAAAAAAACCTTTGGCAATAGATTGTTAGAGGAGAAAAAGTAGGATGTACTGCAAAATTGATATTTTTCCTGAGGCTCTAAAAGCCATAAAATGTGTCTGCTAGTGAAAGAAGAAGAAAAATCCCAGTATGGAAAAGGGGAAAATCTCAATACTATTTAGATTTTAAAACAAACATATACAATATATACAGGAGGACTATAGGAGCTGAAGAAAGACAATGAGAATATGTTTGCGATGTTGTACTTTTGGTATAAATTAAACATAATCTGGGCGAAGCACAAGTGGTTGCTGCGCATATTAAAAATAGGCTTAATATTTCAAACTCTCGGTTGCTTTGTGCATCCAGGTTGTTAGAAAGGTGGTTGCAAATGATTATTTCTTTAGCAAGTTCACATGGAGTTGTTTGCTCAGTTTAATAATAGTCTATCTAGTTCAGGCTGAACAAACTGGTCCCGGGAGGGGTGGGGGGGCAGGGGGGGTAGGGGAGGCAGAAATAAATCAATAGCCCAGATGTAATCTTAGGTGTCTAGAATGCAGAGAGCGATTTTGGAGCATAATGGCAGTGGTTGTCTATTGTCGTTCAGACATGAGCTGCATCAGAAAAGGGCTTGTGGGAACCAGATAAGAGTTGGTCAAAAGTGGGCTATAAATCAAACTGAGGCCGTATTCTGCTGATTTCACACACACGCTCCCTGGGAAGTGGGGGGAGTGATAGATCTGCAATTTACTGCTTATCGCATCTGCTAGAAGTTTCATAACACAAAAGCCTGACCTTCAATGAATAAACACCCTCGCTGACTACCTGTTTCAGGCTGCAAAAAATATATATTATATTATTCTATGCTCATCCCAAAGAGCTGCTGGGAGAGAAAGGATGAGCTGGGGTTGGGGGGGGGGGGTTGAGCACTGCTCTGAAAATGGTGTGACATCTTTTTGGGCTTAACAAGCTCTCGCCTGTCGCTAGCAGCTGTCACTTTAGCTACTTGTAGTCACTTTGCCATCAAAATGTGCTGAATTTATTAAAAGGAACCAGATACTTATGAAACAGGACTAAAAGGTCTACAGGGAGAAAACAGCCGCTCAACCACTAAAAGTCTGCAGAGCAGAAGGTCAGTTTCTTTTAAAACACTCTTGTGTGAATTGCCCACTCCTTTAAAAAGATAAATAGTGCTTGCTTCTATCTTCCATAACTGCTGAGAAATTCAAAATAGCTTTGCCTATGAAGGCTGCATTAGGGTATTAAGTGGTCCTCCAACCTAACACAGGGATACATGATGTGAAGTAAGTTTCTTTTGTACTTTTGTACTTGCAGAAGCTAATCTTATTTTTTTTTAAAGTTTTTTAAAATATATACTGTATATAGAAGTTGGCATGCTATAAAGTAAAATCATCAACCTCTATAAGCACCTTTAGTTCCTGGAACATTTTGGGGTGCCATATAAGTCAAATAGGTTTTGCTACTAAATAGGAATATATGTCTGCAGCCCAGGGACGTCATCTGGAAGTACATCCCTGGACATATTCCAGAGAGGAAGGGACAATATTAAAGATGCGCTGATATATCCAAGGTAGGGGATTAGCGTAGATATTGTCTTCTAGCGTAGATAATAGTTTCAAAAGAGTATTGAGACAGAAAGATTAAGTTGATTCATCAAATAGTTCCAAGTTGAATAATGCCACTATTTATTATTTTTCAAAGCAGAAACCATAATTTTGCTTTCTAACTACCAGGTGAGATAGGCTAGGCCAGGGGTCTTCAAAGTTGGCTCTTTTAAGACTGGTGGACCTCAATTCCCAGAGTTCCCCAGCCAGTGTAGCTGGCTGGGGAACTCTGGGAGTTGTAGTCCACCAGTCTTAAAAGAGCCAACTTTGAAGACCCCTGGGCTAGGCTGAGAAATATTGACTAACTAAAAATCATATTGTAAACTCTATAGCCGAGGGCTGATTTGAACACTGACTAAAGACTTGGGTCTCCAAAGTCATCAGTGTCTCAGGAAGAAGCACTCCTTGTGTCAATTTCTTGGCATTCTCTTTTACAATATGGGAATAAGAATCCCAACCTATTTTGCAGGATCATCTTAAGGTAAAGGTAAAGGTTCCTCTCACACATATGTCCTAGTCATTCCTGACTCTAGGGGGTGGTGCTCATTTCTGTTTCAAAGCCGAAGAGCCAGCACTGTCCGAAGATGTCTCTGTGGTCATGTGGCCATCATGACTAAATGCGGAAGGTGCACAGAATGCTGTTACCTTCCCACCAAGATGGTTCCTATTTTCTACTTGCAATTTTACATGCTTTCAAATTGCTAGGTGGGCAGAAGCTGGGACAAGTAACGGGAGCTGACTCCATAATGCGGCGCTAGGGATTTGAACCATCGAACTGCTGACCTTTTTGATTGACAAGCTCAGCGTCTTAGCCACTGGGCCACCACATCCCAAGGATCATCTTAAAGGCCAGTAAGACAACCCTGGAAGTCTTTAAAAAGATGTTAGATAGCCATTTGTCTGAAATGGTATAAGGTTCCTGCCCACGCAGGGGGTTGGACTAGAAGACCTACAAGGTCCCTTCCAACTCTGCTATTGTATTGTATTGTATTGTATTGTATTGTATTGTATTGTATTGTATTGTATTGTATTGTATTGTATTGTATTAATTAAAAGGAGGTATTTTGAACATTTGAGAGCATTATGTACATCTTGGGCAGTGCTACGTTGCTCAGAAGTTCGATTTTTAAGTACATGCAATAACTGCATGAGGACACTGTAATATTTAAATAAAGAGCAAGTAAACTGAAATTAGGAATGGACATGGCCACATTCACATTTATAATATGAAAAATCATAGCTTTCTCCATGTGCCTTCCTTACCATTCCTCCTCTCAACTGTCTCTTTCACTCCTTTCCCTTTTCTGTTTCCTTCTATGGTGCAATCTGTCTAAAGGAATGTGCTACACCGTGATCAATTTTGTTCAGTGATTGTGCAAGATCAAATAAGAGCTGGACTTTGTACATACATATATACACCCAAACTCACATACACAGGTCCTTTGTTGCTGCTTTCCTTTCTTCTCCAGACAGCTGTCCCAAAGAACTGTTATGCCTAGCCTTTCTATTTTCCATAGTTGCTGACAATTGTCCCTGTGAATCCTATAGCCAACATGATCAGATAATGACAGATGATCAGATAATGATAGAAGAATATAGCCTCATGATGGGATTCTCCTTGGACATTCAATGTATTCAGTTCTAAAAGTGCTGGAGCAGGTAGCAAAGGACTGTTCTTACATCAGTATGTAAAAGAAAACCAGCTCCAATTTCTAAGAAGCAAATTTGACAGCTCTATCAAAACAGACTTCATTTGGGCATGGCTGTCTAATGTCTCTTGGGTCAGAATTTATTCACATTGACACCCTGATTCAGATTATATATGTATAATTATTCAGATTCAGAATGTATGCATGTATGCATGTATGTATGCATGTATATGGACGTGGTGGCTCAGTGGCTAAGGCATTGAGCTTGTTGATTAGAACATCAGCAGTTCAGGAGTTCAAATACCTAGCACCGTTAATGGAGTGATCTCCTGTTACTTGTCCCAGTTTCTGCCAACCTAGCAGTTCAAAAGTATGTAAAAATGCAAGTAGAAAAATAGGAACCCACTTTGCTGGGAAGGTAACAGTGTTGTGTGCCTTCAGCGTTTAGTCATGCCGGCCACATGACCATGGAGACATGGTATACATACCAACTGCGGTAGTGCAGTGGTTAGAATGCAGTATGGCAGGCTAGTTCTGATGACCGCCATCTGCCTCCAATTTGGCAGATCGAATCTCATCAGGCTCAAGGTTGACTCAGGCTTCCATCTTTCCGAGGTGGGTAAAATAAGAACCCAGATTGTTGGGGGCAATATGCTGACTCTGCAAACCTCTAAGAGAGGGCCGTAAAGCACTGTAAAGCAGTATAAACCAGTCCGGCTTTCGGCCCGGGCATAGCACCGAGACGGCATTGGTCGCGTTGGTTGATGATCTCTGGAGGGCCAGAGATGGGGGTTGTTCCTCCATCCTGGTCCTATTAGACCTCTCGGCGGCTTTCGATACCATTGACCATGGTATCCTATTGCATCGGCTGGGGGGGTTGGGGGTGGGAGGCACCGTTTTACGGTGGTTCTCCTCCTACCTCTCTGGCTGATCGCAATTTGTGTTGACAGGAGAGCAGAGGTCGACCTCGAGACCCCTCATATGTGGGGTGCCTCAGGGGTCGGTCCTCTCGCCTCTCCTGTTTAACACATACATGAAGCCGCTGGGTGAGATCATCCATGGTTTTGGGGTAGAGTACCATCTTTACGCTGATGACACTCAGCTGTATATATCTACCCCAAACCACCCCAACGATGCCGTAGCGGTGATGTGCCAGTGCCTGGAAGCCATGCGGATCTGGATGGGAAGTAACGGACTCAGGCTCAACCCGACCAAGACCGAGTGGCTGTGGTTTCCGGCTGCCCGATTCAACCAGCTCACTCCATCGCTGGCCATAGGGGGCGAACATCTTGCCCCTGTGGATGGGGCGCGCAATTTGGGTGTCCTCCTGGATGCCCGGCTGCCCATGGAAGATCAAATGACAGCCGTGGCCAGGAGGGCGTTTTACCAGGTTCGCCTGGTTCGCCAATTGCGCCCCCTATTGGATCGGGACGCCCTTCGCACAGTCACTCATGCGCTCGTGACATCCCAACTGGACTATTGTAACTCTCTCTACATGGGGCTCCCCTTGAGGTGCACCCGGAGACTTCAGCTAGTCCAGAACGCAGCCGCGCGAGCAATTATGGGAACCGCCAGGTTTACCCATGTAACACCGCTCTTGCGCGAGCTGCACTGGCTACCTGTCGTCTTCCGGGTGCGCTTCAAGGTGTTAATTATCATCTTTAAAGCGCTCCATGGCTCGGGACCTAGCTATCTGCGGGATCGGATCCTGCCTCATACATCCTCACGGCCGATTTGCTCCCACAGAGAGGGACTTCTCCGGGTGCCGTCCACTAGACTTTGTCAGCGGGCGACACCCAGGGGAAGGGCTCTCTCTGTGGCGGGCCCGGCCCTCTGGAACGACCTTCCCCCCGACATTAGGACGACCACGGACCTCCGCTCCTTCCGTCTTAAATTAAAAACACATCTTTTCTGTCTGGCCGGCCTAGGATAGTCTCTCTGTCTCTGGGGTTTTATTGGGAAGTTTTTTAGTATAGCTTAGTTTTAATGGGGAATTTTAGCACAGGTTTAGGTTTAATTTGTTTTTTAAAGAAATGTTTGTATATATTTATTGTTTTTTATTCTTCCTGTGCACCGCCCCGAGTCCCTATGGGGAGAGGGAGCGGTTTACAAATATTAAATAATATTATTATTATTATTATTATTATTATTATTATTATTATTATTATTATTATTATTATTATTATTATTATTATTATTATTATTATTATTATTATATACTGTAAGTCTAAGTGCTATTGCTACGTGTGTGTGTGTGCATGCATGGTGCACATATGCAAACCCATCTATTTATACTCATATATGCACTTGAAAAAGTGGCACAGAAATCTTGGCATGCAAAATAGTGAAGAGAATGTATATGATTGTTTATGAAAAAGAAGGGCATCAGGGAAATTATCAGCAAAAGGATCAATTGGGAAATGTGCATGAAGTTCCTATATGTTACCAGAAAGTTAAAAAGAACTGGATGATTTTAAAGCAGATCTCTTCAAAAACCCTGGACATCCCGCTCTCTTGTCTGATGGAACTGAGCATTCCATGCAAGACTGGTATTAATACAGACCGGATGCATATTTATCCACACAATTTGTAGCAGGAGCATCATCCAGGGCTCTTGGCATGACAGCCACCTTGCAGAATTGTTCCTACCAGTACAGAGGGAACATGAGGGGGAGCCCCAGAGGCATTTCTGTCCAAAAGGATTTTATTTTTTAGAAGTAATATGTGTTTTCTCCATGTAAAACATTTTGCAGCTTGTCTTGTTACAGCATTTGTAAAAACACCAGCAGAAAGCAGCAGTGCTTAAATGAATTATTTAGGTTTTGCAGCAAATCACCCTGATCTCATGCTCAACTTCTTAATGCACTTTAAGTGATCCCAAGGAGGCAAATCAAAGCAGACAAGGGGGAAAATGTAAACGAAGCTTTACTAGCCACAGAAAGCCACATGATAAAGTTTATTAAATATCAGAGAGTAAATCATTTAGGTATTTGCATAATAATTGGCATCACAACTGGGCACCGGCCAGAACCAAAAGCTTTATTGCTATGCATATTTTCCCCAAACACTGCATTTATTCCTCCTTCTGATTAATATAATGGGCTTTCCTTCCCCCACTGCTTTTTAAACAAAATACTGATATCTTGCAAATTGCTGCATGTTACAAAAGACTGGCTCTCTCCCACTTTAATCATCTGCATAAAAATGGAAATACATTAGTCTGATTATTTGCTTATTGCTGGCAACATTTGGATGGAAAGATGTTGGGGGAAATCTATTTTCTCCAGGCTGCATACCCAGTCGAAGAAAAAGGTCCACAGACTTCAAATAGTTCCCAGGAGGTTACACATGGGGGGAATCCTTGGCCTAGGCTGATTGAGGAAGCTTTGATCTTGGAAAAAAGAACAAGGCTGGAGAATTATCAAGGGGAAAGACAAGTGAAGTCTGATTTTCCCTTGACCATCCAGCTTGTCCCCAACTTGCCTTGTTTAATCATGAAGCAAATGCTATCCTGTGCTCTGCACATTCAAGATACTAATTAACTTTTTAAAAAGTTTTTTTTTTAGATTATTTTGAATTGAGACCGATAATAGTGCGAACTGCATCGCTTTCCTTCCAGATGCTCAGTGGGTGGACACTTGCAAATAAATGTTTAATGGACCTGATCAAGCAAGTTGGCTATTTTGTAAAGTATTCTCAGTTTCTCTCCCTCGCTCCGTTTCGCCTCTTCTTTCTACCTTACCGTGCCATTCTCTTTTTCAAAAACTATTTGTAATGCTGTTTTCTGAATGAAGATATGATGCTGAGATTCACTAGATGTCAGTGAGATTAAGCAATCAAGTTAGAGACGCAGAAAATAGATAAGATAAGATAAGATAAGATAAGAAAGGAGGCTGTGCCAACACTCTACTTACTACAAAAGAAACCTTGCAGGGAACAAGGACTCTGCCTTTGTTTACTTCTTTATCTCATTTTAAAAATTTACATGGCTGCCCATCTTAAAGCAGAAATCTGGGTGGCTCACAACAGCAATTAAACCTCTTAACTATTTTTTTTAATATAAAAACATAAAATTATAAAAGAAAAATAAAACCTGAGGCCTCAGTCGTTCCCTTGGGATACCCCAACAACCACAACAGTGTCTAAGACAAAAGCCCGGCCTTCCAGAAGACTAAAAGGGTGGGGACCTACCAGATTGCTAGGGCTGGGAGTACTGGATATGACTTCGATACGGTCTGGGAAGCCACAGAAAAAGATGCTTCTGAGGTCCCTCTAGATCAGTGGTCCCCAACATTTTTGGCACCAGAGACCGGTTTCATTTTAAAGAAAATTCCGCGGACTGGTGGGCATGGCTCGGCCAGCGTAGAAGGGGAGCGGGGGGAGAGGTGGAACAGGCAGCACATGTGCATGCGGAGGGGGGGTGAGTCGTCTCACTCACCCCTCTTGACCCCCAACGGCGTGAGCAGCCATGTGCGCTCTGCCCAGGGGGCTGCCCCCTCCTCCCTCCTCCTCCTCTCCGGCCCTGCGGCCCGGTTCCTATCAAGCCACGGACCGGCACCGGTCTGGGGCCCGGGGGTTGGGGACCCCTGCTCTAGATGACAACATTTCAGGGAAGGGACCTACTCTATCTGATCTGATGGGATAGCAGATATTATCAGGGAGTGGCAGTACCTCAAATAACCTGAGGTCCTGGGTCACATAAGTTTTTAAAAGTGATAATCAGAATCTTGAATTGAAACCAGGAGGAAATTGGAAGCAAGTGCAGCTTGCACAACAGAGGTGCAACATGGGTGAACTTAGAAGCACTCAGCACTGTGTGTGATGTTCTGTTCTGGATCAACTTCCAAGAAGTCTTCAAGGGCAATCCCAAATAGAGTGCAGTTTGGTCTAGTGGTTAAGGTACCAGGAAACAGGAGATTGTGAGTTCAAGTCCTACCTTAGCGATGAAAGCTATCTGATTGACTTTGGGTGAATCACTCCATTTCAGTCTAACCCACCTCAGAGTTGTTATTGAGGGGAAAATATAAGGAGGAAGGTACTGTATGTTGGATATCTTAGCCTTGATATCTTTATTGGATATCCAAGGCTATTGGATATCTCAAAAACCTTGAGTTATTTGTAAAAATAATAAAAGTAGAATATAAATAAATAAATAAATAAATAAATAAATAAATAAATAAATAAATAAATAAATAAATAAATAAATAAATAAATAAATAAATAAATAAATAAGCATTGGCCTAGTGGCTAAGATGCTGAGCTTGTTGATCAGAAAGGTAAGCTGTTTGGCAGTTCGAATCCCTAATGCCATGTAACAGAGTGAGTTCCTGTTACTTGTCCCAGCTTCTGCTAACCTAGCAGTTCAAAAGCATATAAAAATGCAAGTAGAAAAATAGGAACCACCTTTGGTGGGAAGGTAACAGCTTGTCGTGCCCCTTCAGCATTTAGTCATGCTGGCCACATGTCCACAGAGACATCTTCGGACAGTGCTGGCTCTTTGGCTTTGAAACAGAGATGAGCATCGCCCCCCAAAGTCGTTTTACCTTATAAATAAAAATAATTTTTTTTAATTATAAAAATAAAATAAGGTGTGAGTAATGCTCTTGGTCCAGGAAAGGGAACAATTGGCACACAAGACAAGTATGTGCAAAAGCTTCCCTAGATATGGTGATTATATGCTCTTTGAGCAGGACCCATGAGTCCAGGGGGACTTCAAAATGCACACCTATATAGTCTAGGGAAGAGCAGTCTTTATTACCTAAAGATGGTTATATCCACTACTGTAGTTAACCATAAACAACCTAACACTTCCAAATGTTTTAGATCAGGAGTCCCCAACCTTTTTTTCACCAGGGACCGGTTTCATTTTAAAGAAAATTCTGCGGACCGGCTGAGGGGCTCAGCAGTCATGTGACTGGGTGGGCGTGGCCAACTTTGAAAATGTGAAACTCACTTAACAATGATCTTGGTTAGCAACCAAACTTTTGGCCTCAACTGTGGTCATAAGTTCTTTCTTTCTTTCTTTCTCTCTCTCTCTTTCTTTCTCTTACTTTGTCTCTGTCTCTCTTTTTTTCTCTCGCTATTTCTTTCTTTCTCTCTTTCCCTTTCTCTCTATTTCTTTCTCTTTCTTTTTCTCTTTCCCTCTTTCTGTATCTTTTCCTGTCTCTTTCTTTCCTTTCTGTCTCTTTATCTCTGTCTGTCTTTCTCTCTCCCACTTTTTTCTCTTTCTCTCTTTGTGTCTCTCCTTCATCCGCCCATTTCTGTCACTCTGTGTGTGTGTGTGTGTGTGTGTCTGTCTGTCTTGCATTCATTCAATCACTCCTTCTGTGTCTCTGTCTATCTTTCTCTCCCTCCCTCCCTCTGTCTCTCTATGTGTGTCTGTCGTCGTCATCGTCGTCCCGTCCCCCCGCCCCCAGCCTCCTCATCCCGCCTGCCTGTCGCTCGTTCACTCGTTCAGGCTCCGTGGCTGGATAGGAGCCGGGCTGGAGAGGAGGAGGAGGGAGGGGGGGCAGCCCATTGGGCAGAGCGCACGGGAGAACGCAGGAGGATGGTGGGGGCTCTTCCTCCACCCTCGTCGATGGAGGGACTCCTGTGCGCCGCCGGAGCAACCCGCCAGTTCCCTCCCCAGCCCGCAGAGCCTCCGCAGTCCCTGGAAGAAAATGAGTGGCCAGCATGCCAGCAGGGGAGGGAATCGGTGGCTGGTCCGGCGGCGTCCAGGAATCCTTCCGTCGACGAGGGTGGAGGAAAAGGCACACTCCAACGGCACGAACAGCCGCGCCTGCGTTCTCCCGCGCGCTGTGCTCAGGGGGCTGCCTCCTCCTCCCTCCTCCTCCTCTCTAGCCCTGCGGCCCGGCTCCCATCCAGCCACGGACCGGCACCGGTCCGCGGCCCGGGGGTTGGGGACCCCTGTTTTAGATCACAATACTCATGATCTTTAAATAAAGGCTGGGACCTATGGCATTTTTAATCCAAAATATCTGGAGAGCATCCAGTTGCCCATCTCTGTGCTGGTTGAGCCTAGAGTTCAATGTTAAATTCATAAGACAAAATCTGGTGCTCTTAGTCTTTCAAACTTTCTGGTTAATAGACATGTGTATGATTAATATACCACTTTCTTTAAACAAGATACTTTCTATTAACAATACAGAAACCTAACTGCAAAGTATACAAGATCACTGTTAATAAAAATAAATTCAATTGATAAATACTTTATATTACACATTTTTATTTTCTTGGTTCCAGATAGATTAAAATGATTTTCCCATGATAGTGTAATGCAAACTGTCATTTTTATAAGACAGCGTTCTTGATAAAACTGGGACATGTGTATGCACACACGTATAATAAAAATAATCTTTGTTGACAGAACTGATAAACTGAAGAGGAACTTTAGCAACAGTGGTGCATAGGCAATGTGATACAGTGAGTAGGAAGCTGAATTAGAAATAGGGAAGGTCAGGTTCAATTCCTTCACTCATCCATATGAAAGGTTGCTAAATGTCAGAGCTGCATGGCACAACCTGGGTGCTCTGGGGCAGAGAAAAGGGCCTGGTGCAGGGATTGCCTCCATACAGCCTACAGACCATGAATTGCCCACCCTAGTTTAAGGTTCATACTGATGAAGAATGTAGACTAGACACATAATTGCTCCCAAATTGTCAAATTAAATAAGATTTCATTGGAGTCTCCTCCTGTAGCCTCTGGTGTTTGTTATCTTTCTTGCTTTTACAGCTTACAGACCGAAGAGACTCCAAAAGCTCTGTAATTTTGTAGGATCAAGAGATGGCAACATGCAAAGACTTGCAATGAAACTCAAGAAGATTGGCAGGTGGTTTTAAATGACAACAACTGTCCCATAAAAGTAGCATTCAATACTTCTTTCCACAAACATATATAAAATTAAAGTGAACCTTGTCCTGATTTTTTATTCTTATCTCTAAACCGATCACACCTGCAAAATTAGTAAGGTCTGCCATCCATACAATTTTGTCCTCATGACTAAGAAACTAGCTTCCTTTTCAGATGGAGTAGTATAAGCAAAAATAGATGCTAGTGCAATTAAAGTCTGAATCCATGCTTCGTGAATTTTGGATTGAAGATTAATTGACCACAACTCTGGGAGTCTGGTTCAAACTGGGATGTAGGGAAATGTTTTCAGTCAAAACAATCCTAGACACATCATTGTCTGCAAAGCACAACCTACATTGCAAAAGCTTCTGAGGTTTGCTCTTTTAAAAATTGCTTTTTGTCTCTTTGAAAAGCAGCTTCTTGCCTCTTGGAAAGGTAGAAGGGATCTTCCATGGCTCTTGGGGAAAAAAGGACTTTCCCTGCAAAGATGGAACATGATGGGATGTGCTGTTTGTACAATGGAAAGAAAGAAGATGGTTGTCAGGAAGTGGCCGGAGTACTGAATTAAGACTGGAAAACACCATTTCAAATCCCACTTCAGCCATAAAGCTCATTTTAAAGCAACTTTGGATTTAATTACAAGATTATTGTGAAAATAAAATGAGGGACGGGAGACTATTTTGAAACATGAGATTTAAAGAAACCAAGTAATCCATGTAGCAGTCGGGACCCCCATTTTCTTAAATGTTACTGTTCAGAATAAAAGATGGCTGCTCTGCTTTTGTCTCATGGCAGAAGTTGGCATAAAGTGGCACTGCTGGCAAGGTGTGTCATCTGTAAAGAAAGGAAATGGAGTAAGTGGCATTCCACAGGCAATGAAGTCATAATGCAAGTGATTTGATGTTGGTTTCTGTTGCACCATAATACACACAATGCTATCCCAATATCATTGTGGCACCTTTCAAAAACCTATAGCAGCATAATTGACTGGCACCATAAATCCTACTTCAGTTAAAGACTTTACTAAGATAGAAGTAGGTATGGGCAGGTATGGGCAAAGCAAATTTTTAATTTCGATTTCAAGACATTCTCTGATTAGGAGACATGGCTCCACACCCATTTTTGCAGGTTCCAAAGCTTCTAACATCTCACTGCCAATATTGGCTGGAAAATAATGATTTTAGATTACAGGAATTTTCCGTGAGGTCATTGTTTGTAATTATATAAGTTAAAATAAGTATAGGGCCTCAACATACCTATATTGTGTAACTCTTCATCCCCACCTCTTGCCAAAAAATACATATTCTTCCCCAAATGTCTAACATTTGAGCTTTGGTCATTCTGACATTGAAATGTTGCTTTGTCCACACCTGCAGTGACCCATGTGCTTTTCTCTAATAAGGAAAGAAGGACATTTGGAGGAAAGGTAATTTTCTATGTAGTAAATCAGAAGAGCTTAACTGTCTCTTGCTCTGTGCAGTGATTGGGTTACTTTTCAGTAATGGGTTACTCATGTATAATGTGTAAATTATTGTAGCAATTTGATGACATCTGTGTCACTAATGACAATAGATTAATACATGGAGATGGCTGCATTACACCATACCAGAGTTTTGTTATCAACTGGAGAGTGAAGCTCTTCATATTATACCTTGGATTACCGCAGTTCTTTTTTAATGCATGTCTAAAGAACAAACATCACACGGTGTCAGTAGCATTTAGAGTTGATTGAGTTGACATGGATCAATTGAAGCCACCAAAGAAACTGGTGAGCAAAGGAAATTTTGCAGAAAGCTTGAGAAGGTGGAGGAGATCAACAATTTAAACTTATAAAATTCCTAAAGACCCAGCCAATGAAAGGGTTGGCAGAAAAAAGAGGGGAGGGGTTTGAATCAGGAAAGATTTAGGTCCATTTTAATGATGCTATTTTGGGTTGAAAATACAACAAACTGAAAGCTATCAACAAAACTGAATAATAGCCCAAACAGGTCACCAACGAGGCATCAATTAAATGCTTAGCCATTTCAGAATTAAATTATACATGAATTCATTAGATATTCAGGAGGTAAAAATCACGAATTCTTGTCATTTTATTGATGAGCCATTTTATTGATGAGCATGCAAAATAGAAGATGCCCTAAAAAGTCATAGAAGACAGAAGAAAAAGAAGGATGAATGACTCTTTCAAATTTCATGCAGTGAAAATGTATCCATATAGAAATGACAATAAAACAGAGGGAAGACTATACCACATCATTCAAAACTGAGGTAGAAGAATGAAATTCAATGTCATCAATGTAAATATGATAGATTCTTTGATTTTCTTTTTGAATTACTTAATGGCACATAATCAATCAACAACTCATAACCGGAAATGTGACAGGGGAAATATAAGGCTGAAACCAAGGAAAACTTTGTACTTAGTGCCTAATAAACTTAGAGGAGATAGTAAGATTTGTTGTGATCTACAGTGTGTGCCAATCAGACCTCTAGTGGGGAATATCAAGGAATAATGGTTGAACCTCTGCCTCTTTCATTTAAGATATATGAGAAACCCTTAATAATTCCTTTTGGGTGGAGTAAATAGAACAGGACAGAGTAGTTGAATTAGGAATATCTTTTATGGTGTTACCTTTGCACTTTTATTCCAAATTCTGAGATTTTAAGGTTTGAAAAGGGGTACTTTACAACTCTTGGAAGTTGTTTTAAAATGCTGACATTCAGCTTTATTTAAACAAAAATTAAAAGATTGATGTGCAGTTGAGGGAATGTCACCTGAAGAAGCAGTAGGATAATTTAACCCTTTCCCCCTTAATGCCGACTGGCGACACCCAGGGGAAGAGCCTTCTCTGTGGCGGGCCCAGCCCTTTGGAACGACCTACCCCCTGAATTACGCACCATCACCGACCTCCGCCTCTTCCGCCAATGTCTAAAGACATACCTGTTCCAACAAGCCGGCCTAGCCCAACCTCCCACGGGGACTTTTTAGAAAGTTTTAAATTGGGTATTTTAAAATTGGCTTTTAGCATAGGATAGGATAGTTTAATATATATTTTAAATTACGTATTTATTTTTTGTATTTTGTATGTTTTTAAATTTCCTGTGCGCTGCCCTGGGTCCACTATGGAGAAGGGCGGGATATAAATTTAAATAAATAAATAAATAAAATAAAATAAGTTATTTTTTTCCTTTTCAGTATGGACTGTGAAGATATATTTTCACAAGTCACTGAAAATAAGTCAAATCTGATCAGTAGTGTCTATGTGCATTATTGGTGAAAAATCCTTCATTGACTACATTTCAGCAAATGAAAAAAAATTGGCTGATCTGATTACAGATTGTCACTACAGTATGTAATTTTTTAATAAGTATTTTCAAAATCAGGCGCCACCTAATACATACTCATAACAAAAGGGTCTGTGAAACACTAAGCCTGTAATTATTTGTTTCCTGACTACCATGTTCGGTAGCTTCCATCTACTCCTCAATCTTCCTTGGATTTAGAGTTCATGGCAGCAATTTACTTCTTTGTTGTTGCTTTTTTTTTTACACAATTCCTTTACAATTGCTGCTCCTCCCTGTTCTTTCAGTTCAGATTGCATAATACAAAATCTGATAAAGAATATTGACAGACAGCTTTTAGGGAGTGTAAGAATATAATCCATGTAGCCAGATTGCTTGAGATAATATATTCTTCATTTATTCTAGATATTGATCAGTGAAATTGTTTCTGCTGCATATTTATGTTAACTAAAGTTATCCTCAGTAGCCCCAATTAAAAATAAAAGGTTCAAAATACATCTTCACATAAATATATTTTATATGACAACCTATATAATTTTATGTTTTAATGCATTATTTGTAGACCCAATGCCATACATTATTTTTTATCACTATATATTCCAGTTGGCAACCACAGCTCTTGAAATGTGAATAAAATGGTACAGTCTAATTACAATGTCTTTCTTTCTTTCTTTCTTTCTTTCTTTCTTTCTTTCTTTCTTTCTTTCTTTCTTTCTTTCTTTCTTTCTTTCTTTCTTTCTATCATCTGTCTGCCATTTAGCCAGCCAGCCAGCCAGCCACAATTAAAAATAGACAAGCAGTAGAATATGTTGAAATGAGTACATTGAAATGAGTACCTTTCAAATATCACTATTAAAGTTTTGAAAAAAATAGAAAATACCCAAAAATGGAATAAACCTGAAACCCACATTAAAAAAAAGCATTAAACCTAACTTCTAAAAAGTAAAAAAGCAGTTGCTGGCATAGTTATTAACATACGCATCACAGATATAGAGATATAATACTACCAATGACAAATCTTACTGTGTTTCCCTGAAAATAAGACTCAATCAGAAAATCAGCCCTAACATGATTTTTCAGGATGCTTGTAATATAAGTCCTACCCCAAAAATAAGCCCCACTTAACATTGTCAGCCAGATGGACACATCTAGTACCATATTTACCCAAAAATAAGACCTAACAAGAAATAAGACCTGATGCATCTTTTGGAGCAAAAATTAATATAAGACCTGGTCTTATTTTTGGGGAAACACAGTAGTTTACAGAGGCTATATTTTCTTGAAAAAATAAAAGAGGCAAACTGAAAACAGTTCATAAAAGGGTTAGCCAGAAGTGGGATTAGCTGGTTCTTTGAACTGGGCAAAAAATTAAAAACCTGTTCACCCGAACTGGTGCCAACCGGCTAAATCCCACCTTTAGTTATTGCATTTGTTTGATTGAGTAACCCAACTACTACAAAAGTGGTAACTGGTTACCATTTGGCTTCTGGGTGAAATTTAAGTTGTTGTCTGTCACCTGTAAAGCACTGACGGTCTCATGATCTGGATTCCTGATGAGTTCATCTTTTCCCAGTCATTTCTGCCCATGTAATAATATCTGGTAATTTTTAGTCCCATTCTTGAGAAATGTTATCACGAGAGACCACAAGAGAATGTGTTTTCTGTTGCTACCTTTTCCCTTTGGAATCGGCATTCATCCAATAATACATGAATACCAAATCTGTTGACATTCAGAAATCTGCTATGATCTGTTAAGAAAAGCCTTTGGAATTTGATAATATGGAGAGTCCCTTTCCTGCAGGAAGTGACATGTGCTATAACTGCTCTTCCTTGGTATGTCAACAGATAGGGAGGATTATTGTTGTTCCTGGTGTTGGGCTGGTGGTACAGTATGTTTGCTTTGCTGTTCATTTGTTTATTATTTGAAAGTTTTTTAGAGCCGTTTAGAATGAAGCGGTATGTAAATTTCATGCAGAAAGTGAGAGACTGGAAAAAGACTAACTAGTGAGAGCTAAATTATCTATAAGTCAAAGGAAATCTTGTATATATTCTTGTCTAAATTCCAGAATAAAGCATGAAGGTGGAAAGTCAGGAGACTTACATTGTATTCCTTCTAGGCATATAATAAACAATTGGGAATTCAAGTCATTATCATGAAAGACACAGTTCTCCAAATTTGTCCAGTCTGAAAATGTAAGAAGAGAGTAAGAAATAGATGGCAATGGACACCCAAACAGTATCTCAGGTAAGGGCTGGCTAGAGGAAATCACAGCATGCAATGGGTGTGTGTGTGAGAGAGAGAGAAAACTGCAAGAATTCCAATTCAGATAGCCATGTGATAACCTGCCATAGATCAGGTGACCTGGAAGAACCAATTAATTTTTTACAGAGAACAATATTCTTGCAAGGGGGGGAAGCCATCTGGACCTTACTCTGTTCACCAAGTTCCCAGCTGTCAGCCACCTCATCTTTAGCTTCCCTGCCTTCACTCTACAAGAAGCATATGAGCCTAAGGCTAATGGCTTTATGTCTTACAGCTCTTCATGAAGAAAACTTTTCAGTGTATCTAGTAGAGAGAAAAAAATCTCATGGATATTGCTAATAAAGTGGAGCAGTTTTACCTCACCAAAAATAAGCAGCACCCCAAGAGCTACTATAGTCTTAGCTAATGCCTTTTTCCTGCTTTATCTCACAGGAGGCAAGACTAACACAGAACTAAAGGCAGCCCTGTTGTACTTGCTGAATAAAACAGAGGAAATCATTTGTAGATGAGTTGCCAAGTCAAGTCTAAACATTTGTTCTAACTGGCAATGTGTCGTGGGTCAGGCCTCGTGCAGGTATAATCCAACCCCACTGCAAACTCAGATTAGATGCCCATATATGGAAAAGAGGGATTTTTAAAAAAATGTTAGGAGTGTTGCCAAATGTGCTTGCAAAATTGAGGACAGACTCATTTTAAATGCCAGGAGGAGCTGCTATCAGCCTTATGCTCATATGTGTCCTGCAAGATGGAATTTATTACGTTCATTCAGAAGATAATATCGGAGGGAGAGAAAGCAATAAGGGAGGGGATTTCTTTTACATACTGCTCTGAGGAAAAGGGCTTAGAAGTCAAACTCTATTTTGAAATGGAAGAACATTTAAACAAAAAAATGGAAACTAATTTGTAATAACCTTTTAAAATGGCATTTCCAGCCATACCATTATATAGAAGTCAATTTTTAAAAGCTAAAATATACCTGTACTACCTAGCACTTCAGATTTTACTACTGTTTTTAGGAATCCTTCTTTCCTTCCAATTTATTAACCCTACTGGGGCTGTCAGGTGCAAAAAAAAAATCAGATCCATGCATGGAGGTTCAAATTAACTGATTTATTGCTAAACGTTTATGCACCAGGATCTTCTCAAGTAACAGTAAGCACCTGGTTCCAACATGGCCAACAATGTTCAAGGGAAGGTTGGACTTAGTTTCTTTGTGACTATGTAATAACTCTAAACAGATGCCTCTTTTAACTCCTCCTCCTGACTCTGCCAGCCTTTCTCCTACTATACAGGTCCTGATTTTCTAGAAATCTACAGACTGGAGTGTATTGCAATATAATTCCAGACAAATGACAGATGTGAGGTTAAAAAGGGTGAGTCACGGTTTGTGGGATTTCCTGTGGAATTATAGCATTGCTGTGGAGGCATCCTGCACACATCTTTTTCTGCTATATATCAATAGTTGTGCATGTGTTTTATTGTGCCTACTTGAACAGTGCTGTCTGGTTCACCTGTTTCTGTGCAATATTTCATTGTAGGCAAACACCTTCTCTCCAACTGGCACACCATCTCCTTTCTGCTCAGTGTTTCTGTCCTACATGGCAATTGTTTTCTACAAGTTCACCAAATGAACAAGTTTTATAAGCACAGGCATTCAGTAAGTGTATCTGTAGAAAAACTATTGACACAGAAATGGACATTGATGGAATGGAAGAGTTAAATGATGATCCTATTAATTTATTTGAAGGTCAAATTGATTATTGATTGCCACTTTCCCTTTATAGTTCATGCCACAAGATTAAAAATGGTGGAGATAAAGAATCGAGGGAATCCATAATTTGTGTCTACCTCATGGTTCTCTCAAATGCCATAAAATGGGGGTTGGAACCCAGAAACATAGGCAACTACAAATTTTCAAAGCTTTCCTCTACATTGAGAAATATATGGGATGTGAAAATAGAAACAGAAGTTCTAAAAAACACCTAGCACAACCTCCTTATTTTGTTTTAAAAACAAACAAGAGGGGTGCCATTGGAGATTTTTAGCATTATTATTAGTTATGGAATCTTTTCCTCCTCCTTCAATATATTTTTCTATTAATCATATTATTTTATGACTGAATGGTACTTAGTGATATGCCCATAATATATATATATATAAGCTACTCTTATTGTATCATTCCTGGAAAGAACTGAGGTTTGTATCTCTGGTTCTCCTCATCTTTGCTTGTCTTCATAAAAACTCTGCACAATAGTTTAGACTGAGAGATAATTATTGGCCTGAAGTCAGTTTCATGAGTAAGCTCAGATATGAGCCCAGGTCTTTCCCAGTCCTGGTGTAACTGCTAAGTTTTTGTTTTGGGGTTTTTAAAAGATCCAAATGCTGAGATAGTCTTTTAAATAGAATCATGGCTCTAGTCAACAGCACAACAGCTTTAAAATCTAAACAAGAAAAAGTGAACTTTGCTCACAGAGAACTGCTGTTTTATGTAAAGAGTTCTGCAGCTGGGATGACTAGCACTAAATGCTGGGAAGATGTAGATTTCTTAACCCAAACTTGAATGAGGGAAAGGGAGGGGAAAGGGAACACAGCCCATAATGGTGAGAGATAACAGGTGGAAGCCTTATTTTGCCATTGTGCCTTAAGGGTAAAATCTGGCAGGCAGAAGTCGCTTCAGAACAAAAGCCACGGCATCTGCTGTTCACTGCACTTCTCCAGTCCATCTCTATTTTTTCAGCATCACTGACAACATTTTGACAGCAGGATGTTACAGCGTTTTCATTTTTCATTCTCTCAGAACTTTCAGATACTGAAATGAGGCTTTGGGAATGAAGCCCCCTTTCTGTTTCATCACAACAATAATTGATGTTGAAAAGTACAGTTTCCACTGCACTGAAGTGTGGCAAGTACATGCCTGATCCATGAGAACAAAACCAGAAGGATAATACTTTCATTAGGACCAACCACAAGGAGATACAACAACAAAAAAGCATTTGGGCTTTCCAGTTTTCCAGAAGTTCTTTCCCTCTCACGTGGTGGAATTATCTGATTCATCAGATGCAAACTTTGTCAGTGGTTTTACTGCTGGGACAAGAAGGCTTTCCTGAGACAGGAGAACATATATTTGGACCAATAGTGAGCAAACTTTTTGGAGATGGTAAGAGATCAGGCTGTGACCAGAACATTCTCTACCTTGAGCTTCCTAAACACCAAATAAGTCAACAGTTGTTCTTGAGAAATATGCAATTTGCATTAACAATTCTACTACTGCTTTCCCACAGCTGCTCTTGTGGTTTGAAAGACCTTTGGAATAGCATGTGATAATTGATACAAGAAAAAAAACAACGCAAAAAGAGAATGGGGAGCAACCATAATGATAATATTTTTGCAGAATCCTGAAGGAGAGTACAGTTTATGGCTACATTAGAAATGTTGATAGTACATAGACCTTGAGCATTATTACTCAGTTCTGCTATAGTGGCCTTGGTCTTGGTAAGAGTACTTCTGATCAACCTCTCTAGGCTTTACTTTTAACCAGTTGCTATCTGTATTTTCCATGAATGCTTCTGGGGTCCATACGGAACACAGGAACACAGTGATTTTTTTTAAATGCTAGAAATGCTGTTTTTCCTTGCAGCGTGACAGCTTTTACTGAATTTTGTTGAAAAAGTAGGACTGCTATATCTGGATTGCAAACATCCAGGAAAGCAACAGACGGCAGCAAAATGAGACAGGGAAACCTAATGTTTTACTGCCCTCTATGATCACGTAGACTTTTGCAACTCAGAAATGGTAATGCCATGAAAATTAGGGCAGTCAGATAGAATGGGGCACTTGGAAAATTCCAGGTGTGAAAATTATGGGCAGACTGGTGCCTACAGGCAAAGTTCCAGCTGTAGTCTGTGTGCTCATTGGGCACAAGTGAAATCACACGCTTAAATAAACTCAACATCCATTCCAGCACTCTATGACACATGAACAGTTAATATCTGCCTTTTCTCGTTGTCTTTCATTTTGAAAAATAGCAACCACAGTATTACTTATTAAAAAAAAACCATAAAACCTCTGTGGATACGGTTCGGTTCTGCCCTTAGTACCAGCTTTAGGCTTTGCAACTTACCTAAGATTAACAAGGCTGGTTGAAATTTGGCTACAATTTAAAAGAGTTTAGCCTGAATTGAAACAGCTCCCTGAGTCTGCAGACATAGAATGGCCTATTGTGAACATTTACTCCATCCTCTTTTGACTCCACCCAGACTCTCTTGTGCTGTATGGAATGTGTGACCTTAAGGCTGAGAATCCTTCTCCATCAGGAACAAGCAAAACCATTTTAGCCTATTTTATTTGAAATCGGGGAAGGAGGGGAGCATGGTGTTACCCAGAGACTTGCATTATACATACAGCTGCTTATATGAGCTATAAAGGATAATTTTCTTGTATTAACGTCATAAATTTTCTTGAGCCAGGGAGGCTTCCCACTGCATAATAGCTTAATTTTTCATTCTAATAATAACTGGCTGCCAACTGAAATGAATGGGTGAAAAAACAAACATTTCTGTTCCATGACATGATCTATGACAGATGTAAAGATTTCGGAGGCCCTCCGGCAGGGTATCCTAACCTGCCTGCTCTTGACCCAATCCCTCCACCCCCCCCCAAAAAAAGGGAATTGACATCAAGATAAGAGAATAAACTATAAAAAAAACTTCAAGAATAAGTAAAAATCCTCATCCTGTAGTTAAATTGTAATTGGCAATCAGCCTGATTTAAAACCACACTAAATATCCAGGCATTTTTAAAGTGCCTTCAGCTTATGTGTGTAAATAAAAGAATGAAAACATTCCCTTGTTGGTTTTTTTAAATGCATAATGTGCGTGGCAGAAATAATAGCCTGGGTCATTCCAAAAATATCAGAGATGTCTAAACGTATGAATGTGCATCAGGTACTTTTGGAGTAGGTCTTGGGTGAGAAGAAAATAATGCCCTTTTTATGTTTAAAATTTTAAACATTTATAACTCAAATTTTTTCATGGTATTGGGCTATTGACTTCAACATTGCAGAAGTCAATCATTATGATTCTCTCTGAAAAGTCTACCCTATTACAGTATGGCCTAAAAATAAAGCATCAAAGCCCACAGTTTCCAAACCATGACCAAACCATGGAAAGCATCAACCCAAAGGAAGAGAAATGCAAACAAAACTGCAGATTTGATGGGAACAAATGGATTTTAAAATGACTTCCAAGTTATTGCAAACATCTGCATCAGGATTTATTAATTTCTTAAGTGGATACACAAATTCTATGAACCATAGAAAATATACAGTGAACCTGATATCACAGTTTCTTCCTACAGACACCTGCCAAATGAGATTTTGACACCCCTCCAAAAAATAACTGGTACACAGGAATACCACCTCATGAAACTTATCCATATATAATTGTGTCCCAATAATCAGAGGCTAGCAAGTCAACTTTTTTGTGTTGTGACATACATATATACAGTACCTACCTTCTTCTATTTTTCCTAGGAGATATCTGTGGTCATATGTTAAGCTCTAGCATTCACTTTTGAAAGAGATTCATTGCCTTAAAAATTCACAGCACACAGAAAAGTAGATGACTGGGAAAAGGATTCTAAACTACTTTATCTAGACATGTTAGGAGACATTTTTGAATGGGATAGCAATAGCAATGAACTCTCACCACTATTTTGAAATATGAAATATGAAATTATTAATGTTCAGTCTGCAATTCCTTGGAACAGATACTTGTACAAATCCTTCATTTATGTTGACTTGGAATTCATTTTTTTTAAATGAACATCATTGCCAATCACTTTGATTGAAGCAACTTATTGCCAGAGGGGTGCAATGATAAAACATTTGATTATAGTCAAAGAGACCAAAGTTCAAATCTACTTTCAACCATGTCACTGGTCACTTTGAGTTATTCATCACTTCCAAAATATATTTCATTTTCCACGAAATGAAATAGGTAATATTCATGAGTTTCAGGTTAATGTTCATTAGGATGGGAAAGGTTATTTTTCACTACACCATCATGCAAGATTCCATGAGTTTCCAATTATGATAAATAATGCTCTGTTTTTCCTACTCAGGATGTAATTAATAAACTAGCCATTAAGCCATGGTTTCAGATATGAATTCTGAAATTCTAAGAGAGAATGAGATACTTTTTGCCTTTGAGTTAAGTTTGCCTCTTGGTGATTTAATGGAAATAGAAATGCCATTTTGCCCTGTGTCTAATGACACCAAGTATTTTTTTCTAAAGTCAATCCCATAATCTCTTTTAACACCATCACCTACTGGAACCATTGTCTACTTTTCTCTCTCTTGATGAGTATAATCAGTTTTTGCTATCATCTACTTGTACCATACACTGCAAATGTACCGCATGAGTTTATGCTTGCAGATCATTGCCTTAAGATAGCAGTCATTCTATTGGTTGGTTAGTCCATGATACTAGCATTCACCTCCAGATCCATAATTTGAAACCTTCCTTCTTTTAAACTTTCTTGATAGAAAAACTGTGTTATCGCTGAAAATACTTTTATCTTGTTTGTCATAGAAATATTGTTATCTTACATGATTTAGTTTAAATTTGCCCTCCTCCCTAGAATCTCATCTTTACATTAACAGCATATTGTCCATCTTTATTCATGAGTCTAACAAATCAAAATTATATATCACCTTCTCTTCTTCACCATCAACGGTGAATTAATAAAGCCTGCTGTTGACATTACCCTTTTCTTCTTGATACTTAATATTAACCAAGAGTTTTCAATTTCCAATTTTGCTTTAATATCAAGCCTTTCTAAGTCTTCTTTACTTCCAGCTAACAAAATGCTGACATCTACATCAATTGTCATTGTTTTATCTTCCCATTTTGATTCTCACTATCATTTCTGCCATTTTATAATGTATCTGCCCTATACATTAAAACAAACGAGCATGGAGATATCATGCATCCTTGTTTTACTCTTTCATATTCTGCACCTCTCCATTTTCCCAGTGTCAACTTTCATTTCAGTTATTTTTCACTTTAAAACTTCCTAAGGAAAATATTCAGATGTGGTGGTACATTCATTGCACTTAATATATTCTATGTTCTGGTATGAGATTTGAAATCAAAGCCCATGTGTAATTAATAATAGTAAAAATAAACTTCATTCTCATATTCTTCTGATTTCTCCATTATTCATCTTATGTTAACTTGTGTCTGATTTTTTCTGAAAACTCTTGGTTTGATAATTCTTTCATTACGTATGGCTTTATTCTTCACTGTACGTTCTTGAGCAAAATTTGATTATGTGAAGTTAAGTTGGTTAAGGGGAAATTCCCTTCTGTCTCCCTTCTTTAGGATGAGTATGTGCAAGCAGTCTTTTCCAATCCCTAGGTCACAAAATATTGTTCCATATTTCTTGACATAGAGCTGTTTGCATTTTAGCTGCTTCTTCCCTTGCAGTTTGATATACAATAGTTCATCTACTGTATGTCTGCTACTGTCCTATTTTACAGCTAATCTATTGCTTCTCTGACTAACTTTCTAGCTGGTCCTCTCTTTACAGTCTGATCAATCTAATTTGCCTTTATTTATCTCTTCCATAATTACACTTGGGTAGTCCTACCTTACCTATATATTTTCCTCTGATTTTTCTGATCCTCCATAAAAGAAACCATTGGTCTTCCTTTTCTTGCTGTTTTTCTCTCTGGACAATCTTGGTTGTGACAACTTTCTTTGTCTTTTCTCGCATATTGTTGGACATCTAAAATTATTTCACATACCTTCCTTCTTGTCATTCAGTTTCATCCTCAATCTTTCTCTGACAACCATATTAGCTTATTCTGGGATGCACTTTCTTTACATCTTTGAAATATCAGATTTTTATCAATGTTGTTGTCATTAGAGCTATACAACATCTAATATCTTTTCTCATGTTGCTGAAGTGTTTCTTTTGCACAAAGAGAGTACACTGATCTTGCCTGTATGTTTTAAGATCATATATTTCTGGGACTCGTACTCTCTTTAATTTTAAGTTGATAACAATAATTCGTGGCCTCTTCCACAGTCTGCACCTGGATGTTTCTTGGATACTGGGCTGCATTTCTTCATTTCTGTTTCATATTATGTAGCTGATTTGATTCTGATGTGCATCTGGTGATGTCCATGTGTAGCATTTGTTTTATTGTACTTGAAACAGGTTTCAACATGAGCAAATAATTTTCTTTGAAAACCCTATGAATTTATCTCTTCCATTATTACATGTATTCAATCCAAATTTTCATGTAATTTCAGATGCTTCAGTTTCTTCAACTTTTCCATTCCAGTCACTCTTTAGTTGTCCTGTACCATCTCTTGATGTTGCTTTTAGAATGTCTAGCAATTTGCCATAACATTGTTTAATGCATTCCACTATTGTATCTGTTGTAGGTGTATTACAGCTCAGTAATTCTAACAGTTATGTTCCTGTAGTTTATAGTTTTATAGTTGTGTGTAGAGTATACTTAGTAACTGTGAGAGGGATCTTGGAGGCCTAGTGGACAACCAGTTAAATACGAGCCAGCAGTGTGCAGCAGCTGCCAAAAAAGCCAACACAGTTCTAGGTTTCATAAACAGAGGGATAGAATCAAGATCACAAGAAGTGTTAATATAATTTTTATAATGCCTTGGTAAGGCCACACTTGGAATACTGCATTCAGTTTTGGTTGCCAAGATGTAGAAAAGACATGGAGACTCTGGAAAGTGTGCAGAGAAGAGCAACAAAGATGATTAGGGGACTGGAGACTAAAACTTATGAAGAACGGTTACAGGAACTGGGTATGTCTAGTTTAATAAAAAGAAGGATTAGGGGAGACATGATAGCAGTGTTCCAATATCTCAGGGGTTACCACAAAGAAGAGGGAGTCAAACTATTCTCCAAAGCACCTGAGGGCAGAACAAGAAGCAATGGGTAGAAACTAATCAAGGAGAGAAGCAACTTAGAACTGAGGAGAAATTTCCTGACAGTTAGAACAATTAATCAGTGGAACAGCTTGCCTCCAGAAGTTGTGAATGCCCCAACACTGAAAGTCTTTAAGAAGATGTTGGATAGCCATTTGTCTGAAATGGCATAGGGCTTCCTGCCTAGGTAGGGGGTTGGACTAGAAGACCTCCAAGGTCCCTTCCAACTCTGCTATTGTATTGTATAGTATATATTTAGCGATATATATTTATTTAAATTTAATTTACTCAGCCTGTTTTGGTTTACCTAAATTAACTCTAAAACAAGGCACCAGTTTATATCTGGATATATCTATTAGGATGTACTTTTAACCATCTTACTGAATTTGACTTTATCTCCAAGAGGTGGGACAAAAGCATTACTCCAAATTTTATTTTTAAAAAATCACTATCTTCAAACCATTGGAACAAAAATAATGCTACATTCCTATTAACCAATCTGGTGTCTTCACTGACAAAGAATGAATCCCCCCCCCCCCAAATAACAAGGTGGGTTGTTGAAATTGTATTCTATAATTAAGAATTGAGTCCATTTGGATTGTTTAGTGTATGTATAAACACACTTTTCAAAAGGCAGACGGCATGCTTATTTATTGACCTGAAGGTGGCCTTTCGTCCTGTTAATTGAGATCTGCTGTAGATAAAATTAGATAACAGCAACTGGGACAAAAAAAACCCTCTGTATCTGATACAAACATTATATTTAAACATCTAACTAAATTTTGAAGTGATCTTAGTTGTGATTTTAACTAAATCTACATCCAAATGAGGGGTATATTTGCCCCTTGCTTCTTTACCTTTTAGGTATCAACCTTTTATTTACCTTTTAGGCATCAACCTTCTGAGTTCTTCAAGTATATTAGGAATGAGATGAGATGTATTAATGTCCTATCTCCACATAAAACATGGACTTCAGAGTAAGTGTTAGCTTGGTTACTTTGTGTTTTTATTCTAAGCAATTTTGACTTAGCAAGGAACAAGAGGAAAGCCAGAATTTGCTATGGTGAAGAGAGAGAAAAACCTTTTCTATTTATAAATAGTTGGGAATATTTAAATTATACTATGCTTAAGTTTTGCTTACAGATGTGCAGAACCATGCACACTGGGTAGAATCTATTTAGCACACTGATACAACTGTTTATTGTGCTGTGGGAAGAAAGCAAATTAACCAAGAAATGTGTAATGCAACAACTGCAAATTCATAGCTAACTTGGGGAAGAGAGAAACAAGGTACAATTAATGCTACTGCCTCTTTCCACTGTCTTGGATTAGCTCCTGCTTGAACTGAGAGATCTCCAAGATCTCTTAAGAGAACCCATCTGCCTTTTCCTTTTCTAATGACTAAAGGGCCAGCAATGGTACGTAAGAATGTTCCATCAGCTGGCTATTATATCTTCATTATATTTGCTCTTTGGTTACCTTTGGTTTTGGAATTAAAAAAATCATTCCAATTAGTTTGAATATGTACAGAGCCTTCTTGAGTTCTTATGCTTGTCTAACAGACTCGCTTTGCAAATGGAACGAGGCATAGAGGCTTGTTGTTGGTGTGTGTGTGTGTGTGTGTGTGTGTGTGTGTGTGTTTAATGGAATCACCTCAATGGTTTTAAATCACTCCACAATGTGCAAAGTAATTTAAAATTACTGGAGTGCTTCCAATTTTTATTAGTCCTTGAATTTGGAAGTGACTCAGGGTCTTTGGGGCATGTGCAGTGCACTGTGACTTACAATTACTAAACCCTTGTAGGGTTTTTTCTCCCTCCCCCCCCCCCCCCCTTTGGAAAGCTGCTGTGTTTTTCAATCACCAGAAGCAACTGAGCTTATCACAAAAGAAAAGCAAGGGGGAGCAGAGGAGAAATTTGGTTTTAAACACGTTGTTTACAACATCCTAACAGTGGTGCTAAGATATCGGTGGGCTCCTAATCAAATGAAACCTTGTGGTTTTCATTTGACTTGTCCTAAGAATAGCTTTGTCTGGACCCAATCCTAACTAAACACATCCATTTAGGAAGGAACAGACCCAACTTTCTTGGATTTCTCTACAGTCACCTACAGTTTTGACAATTATTTCATTAAATAATGTAATGATGGAGGTGCAGATTAACAAATCTTCAATTGCTACATTAGGAAAAAAACATCACAAAGTTAAAATGATGAAACACAGAACTACAATTCTATCAATTTTGGATGAATTTTACATTTTATCTCAATAATAACAGGCTATATAAAATAGTACATTTTAGAAATATGGTAAATTTGTAAGTGTATAATATATGTTTCTTTTCTTACTTTTTTTTTTATTGCAAAAGTTTTATTCAGACAAGTTTCCCCCCTTTTACCCCCCCGACATATAATATAAAACCACATACAAAAAGTATACCCCTCACCTCCCCCATCTTAAAATAAAGTTCTCATTCAAATATTAAATATTATACCCCCTCGCCACCCGACAGACATGATATAAATTTAGTGTATAATACATCAATCTCTCCCTAGCACCCTCTTCTAAGTTAATTCAACATGTATACATCATAACATAACCATGTCCCATTATTCCCATCTCTATATTACTTATCCACATATATTTCCCCACCCTCCACCCTAACCCACCCCCACCTCCCAATCAATCCCACCCCCCTGACTTCCGCTATACCACTTCAAAAATTCCAAACATCCCAGATATTATTTAATCTATTCACCTATCAATCCAAACATTCTTACCTAAAGGCTACATGGTATTTCCCTGTCTGATATTTATTCTGTATATAATTAATCCATTTTGCCCATTCCTGTGTATAATTCTCCTGTTTCTGATCTTTTAAAAAAGCTGAGATTTTTGCCATTTCGGCAAACCCCGCCACTTTTTGAATCCATTGATCAATTGTCGGTAAGAAATCTTTTTTCCAATGTTGAGCAATCAACAACCTCGCTGCTGTAACCATGTACAAAAACAATTTTTTTTCCCCTTTAAGAAAATCCTTAGTTATGCCCAGTAGAAACATTTGCGGGGTGAATAGTAATCTTTTCTTAAATACATTTTGCATAACCCACCATATTTTTATCCAAAAAGCTTTAACCTTATTGCAAGTCCACCATACATGAAAAAAGGTAGCATCTAAACACCCGCATCTCCAACATTTTGGTTGAAAATTAGGATCTTTTCTTACTTTTTAGTAGATATTGTGCGTTTTCTATATCTTTTTTTCTATGCATCAACAATTCATCTTATTTAGATACTTAATTGTTAATCATGCATCATTAAAAAAAACAAACTAAAAATGCTTTTGCTTCATGTTCTGAGCTTAGTACTTTTTTTTTTTTTTTTACTTCTAGTCTAGTTTATTTCATATAGGTTTAAGTTTAGGTTTAGGTTTAGGTTTATTAGTTTTTTATACCGCCCTACTCCCGAAGGACTCAGGGCTGTGTACAGCCAAAGTAAAACAGATATATAAAAGTTAAAAAACAGTTTTAAAAGCATATTAAACAATTTGGCCTCTCTTAAAATTAAAAAACCAAACAAACCCCGATTAAAATTAATAAAAATTCACATTTAAAAATTCATTTTTATGCCAGCCCGGCTTGTTGGAAAAAAGCACGGCAGAAGGTGAGAGCACGGCAGAAGGTGTGTAAGTCAGGGATAATTCGTAACTCCGGGGGCAATTCATTCTAGAGGACAGGTGCTCCCACGGAGAAGGCTCTCCCCCTGGGTGTCGCCAGTCGACATTGTTTAGCCGATGGCACCATGAGGAGACCCTCTCTATGGGAGCGTACTGGCCGGTGGGAGGCTCTCGGTGGCAAAAGGCGATCTTATACGTACCCAGGTCCTAAGCCATGGAGCGCTTTAAAGATAGTAACCAACACCTTGAATATATAGGAGAGAAGCTATTTTATTCTATCAATAAAGGGGAATATTTCTGGCTCAGGGTTGACATGAGGGGTCCTTGGTGCTCTCTGAGCTTGCTTGTTTTCATGCAGACATTTCATTAGCCTAAGTAGGTAACATCATCTGTGCTCGTACTGATGATGTTACAGAGATAGGGTAATGAAACGTCTGCAACAAAAAAAGAAAGCTGAGAGAGCATCCAGAACCCCTTATGTTATTCTATCTTGTGTAAATCAATTTAGAATAAAATAGCTTCTCGCCTATATGAAAGAAATAAAATTTGGGGTCTCTTATTTTTGATCGGTAGTCATAAATGTCTATAGGGGAGCAAGAGGAGAAAATTACAAAGCGTGCATTATGATGTTGTATCCAAGGAAGCGGGGTTGGCATTGTGACCTCAAAGCACTCTTTGTATCATTTTGACAAAATCTTGGCTTGTTGCACACAATCCTAGTGACAGTTCTGTGAAATACTATTTGGAGGAAGTCTTCCATTTTCACACAGACACACTCACACAAATTGGAAAGAAGAGAAAGTCACTAGTTTAGCACAAGTGTATTCCAGGGAGGAGATAAGGATTATATTAACATTTTAGCAGGTAAGTGAAAGTCCTGTTAACAGAAAAGTCTTCCTTCTTCCTCTTTGTGTTGACCTCAGCATTTCCATAGGCAAGAGTTGAACTGTATAAAACTTAATTTTTCATTAATGACATTATTGCACCACGATGTCTCCAAAATGTCTATAAAGGACAATTAAATAATTAAATATTTCACCCCCCTTGACCCCAATATAGGAATATATGGAATAATTTTTGAGTCAACAATTGTTGTGGTAGAAGAAAAAGAAATTTAGTGCTTTTCTGCTGCCTTGAATTATAAGCTCTACGGACAATAACTAGTTACCAGAATTTCTGGAAGATACTCTTGCTCTGGCGTTCTCAGAATAAACGATACTCCAGAAGTCTTCAGTGTATAACAGATGAAATAAAGGTAAATTTAGTCATATCTTTCAATTCACTTGCTTAATAAAGCTGTTCTATTCTTTTGCCAGACCTATTTATTCAAATCCATATTGACCTTCAGTTGAATTTCACTCCCAGTTCTGTGGAATATCATAAATAAACTATTAAGCATGTTATAAATTGTTTGAGGGCTTATTTATCTTCACTGAATGTAGAAAAATATCTTCTTGTATATTTGGGGATAATAACCATCATATATCTAAGCAAATAGCAATTAGTTGAGGGCCAAATTCTGCATTTATGATAAAACTTGTCTTCTAATTTCTCTCCCTGAACAAATAAGACGTCCCCTTTTCTATCTCATTCGCTGGATACTTTCAAAATTCTTTAATGATGATTTAAGTTCATTTTTCCACTATGAGGGTGATATTTTTTGCCATTACTAGGCAGACTCCTTGGTTGTCCATGATTCTGGAATCTGCTTAAAACCTGATTGTGCAACAATTGTCTAAAATGTACAAAGATCTTTTTGAGTCTTTGCTGGAAATGTGAACAACATGAAGGGATGTTGTACCATATTAGGTGAATATGTAAAACAATTTTTGGTACAAATACTTGCATTAATTCAGAAGATTGTAAAGGTTAAAGTACAATGGAAACAGATACTTTTCTTTGACAAATGCAGCAAGATTATTATGCTCAAAAATGAAATGGCTTATGCTATTTACAACAGACGACTAATAGTCATAATGATGGCACTTGATGACTAAATTAAATATCTACGTTTATGGTCAACTGAAAACCCCTTATAAAGTTTTGCATAAAAGAAAACAATGCACTTAAAAGAAAACAATGTGATTTAATGATTTAGGGGGAAATGGATAATAGAAAAAAATGAAGGGTATTTTGTAATCATAGAGATAATTTTGTGATTGTAAAAACTTTCTGTTTTTTTCTTCTTGATTCTTTTTTTTTTTGCACATTTGCTTTTCTTCCCCTTTTTCTCTTTCTTTATTATTTCTGCTCTTTTTTAGTTTCTGTTTGTTGATAAGTCTTTTGTAAAACTTTAATAAAATAATGATACAAAAGAAAAAGGAAAAAGGAAAGCTAATGGCACCACATGTACACATATGCACATTCTTTGCCTGCCTCCTAACTAAAATTAGCACATGAATGTAGGGAATTCTTCTTGTTTACAAGAATTAATTGAAAAAAATTATACATAATGAGAATTTCTCTAACATGCTGTTCCCTTTGAAAGAAATCTCAAAAGAATGTTACCTTCCATGAGATTGAAAGCAACTGGATGGGAAAGTGGCCGAAGGAATGACTGGTATAGCAGTCATAGATAAACCTTTTGGAAAAGTATGAAGAAACAATCACAGGAAAGGTTATATGCTATGTTCTTCAAAGAATCACAACAGCTAGAGCTGCAGTCTCAATCAGAGTTCCAGACAAAATTGCCTTCTGGTTTTGCGATGTATGAGCTTTTAACTATGGAAAACATTTGTAGGGCTTATGGCTGCCTTTTGATTATAATCAAAGTGCATAGTTTATTATTATAGGTTTTTTTTTAAAAAAGAAATTTAATCTGAAGTTTGAGTTTCATTTCTGAAGATATACAAGATGGGCTTCCAATTTTTCTAAGAATGCCAATGATTACGTTTAAATTAATTTTATTTCATTAGGTATCATTTATTATTTTGTAAATTAGTAAGCTGTATTCATCTTGATTAGTAGATCTTCCAGTATTAGTTCAGATTTATCATTTCAACACTTCTGGCCAAAGAATCAGTTGTAGGTTCTCTTCCCAAATTACTTAAACCAAATGAACATCCACAGGGCTAAGTAATTTCCTGGGTATATGGATGGTAGGTGGTATTATTAGAATATCTCCAGTGCAATGTCATTTGACCTGGTACTTTCCAGTTGCGTTGGGCTACAATTTTCAGAATTTCCATGCTTTCTTTAGATTCCAAGGGATAGCAATAACACTTAGACTTATATACCACTTCATAGTGCTCTACAGCCCTCTCTAAGCAGTTTACAGAGTCAGCATATTGCCCCCAACAATCTGGATCCTTATTTTACCAACCTCGGAAGGATGGAAGGCTGAGTCAAGTTGAGCTGGTCAGGATTGAATTCCTGGAATGAGCAGTAAATTAGCCTGATGCAGTTCCTACACATTTAGAAGGTACCAAGTTGAAAGAGTTTGCTCTTGGCTCTATCCATTGTTTCCAATGCTGCATTAAGGCCTGGCTACCACAGGAATTACCCAAGCAAGTGAAAAGGCAACTTCTTAGCATCACGTATCAGCAATTTGCAAAGGAAATGGAAAAAATATATATATTGTATAGTGCTTGTTAAATATTTGATATTCACTGTCATGATAATGGAACTGGATTCAAAGATCATTTTCCATCTGTAGCAACAAGGAGCCTGTTCTTAAAAGCAGTGGAGCTTTGGTTTAACAAATAAGCTAATCAATGAACAAGCTGAATTTGTTTGGAGGGGGGCGGGAATCACCCATGCTTTAATTTTAAAAAATACAGTTTGCCCATTCTGGTTTCCTGCCCTCAACTGGGCCAATAAAACTTTCAATATAGTTAATGCTGTTTAGCTAAACAGATCCGACAAATGCACCATTTAGATTGAAAGAAAAGTTTCCATTAGTGACTGGAAAGAAGCTCTATGCCGGCTCAGCTAGTAATTTTCTGCAAAGCCAGCACCGTATATCAGAAGCAGAAGGAGATGTTGGAATATACTGCTTGGCTCAAATATGATAATCCCTAGTATGCCTTTTCCCGTTAGAGTCATAGTTTCTAGTAACTGCTGCAGGTATTCAGGGGGGCAAGGAGACATATAGGAAATGGGTCATATAGAATTTGGCCAGAGACATGCCGTGTATTTATTATTATTACCTGCTGGTTCATTTTTTAAAATGTTACTCAGCCATCTTCCATGAAAAGAATCCAGGGCAATGGAGAACAGTGTGAATAAAGTCATTCATGCAAACGTTGCAGGAGAGTTTAAATTAAAAGGAAAACAAAAACCCACCCTGACAACGTTCTGATAAAATAAAAGAGCAGGAAATGAAGGGAATTATAGAAACATCAAGAGAAGCACAGCATATATATTTTTAAAAACACCCTACTTGCTTGGATAAATATGATGGTCTTTGCCAGGCGCCAAAATATTATATCATCATCCCTCAGGAGAAGCTTCGCATGCTAGGGAAGGTGGAAGGGAAAGGAAGATAAAAACCAGCAGCAAGATGGATCATCATGTGGTGAGGAATACGTCATTGAAAGAATTGAGGGACCAGGTTAGGGAACCAATCATTATGGAGAAAATCCAAATCCAGTTGACTTGATGGCACATAATCAATCAAGTTTAAAAAAGTTGCAGTGCTTGAAGTCTTCCTGTTTAATGTAGGAAGAGATAGGTGTTGAGTGTGATTGAAAAAAATATTTTTAAAAAATGCTTCAGTGCTCCTCCGGACCAATGTGTGGCACTTTGTTGAAGAAGCCTATCATTTTCCAAGTTGGGCAAATCTGAAAATGAAGTTCTACCCACTTTGAATCACATTAATTTTACAAATGGATTTTTTTTTTACAGCAGCCATATTTCTTTTTCAGAATTGCTTGAAAGTATGAGAAATGGGCTCCTTTGAAGAATAGAAATGCTTTCATAGGAGTTCCCTTCCTGCTTGCCCCCACCCCACCCCCTCAACCATGGCCAGGATGATTGGCAATGATCTTGCTACCCCTAAGTGGAGATTGCAAAAGACGGAACTTTAGATCTTTACTGGGGGAGGGAGGACTGCTGCTATTCAAAGAAAAGGTTTACATCATGCCCTGTTTATTCATTGGCAGTTTTATAGGTGTGTCACGTTCAAGATTGCACTCAGTTTCTAACTGGGAAGGGAGGGAGGGAGGAAAGGAAGGGACAAAGGAAGAAAAAGAAGAGAGAGAGAGAGAGAGAGAGAGAGAGAGAGAGAAATAAATAAATTTATTATTATTTATTTATTATTTGGATTTATAAACCGCTCCCTTTCCCCAAAGGGACTCGGGGCGGTGCACAGGAAGTTAAAAAACATATAAACTTAACAATTATAAATACTTAAAACCGAATTAAATAATTATCCCCTGTGCTAAAATTTTAAAATCATGAAAACTGTTACCCCGTTTAAAACCCAATTAAAACAATTTGAGCTTCAGACTATAGGCTAAGTGAAATAGATTAGGCCAGACCGGCCTGATGGAAAAAATAGGTCTTTAATTTCTGGCGGAAGGAGCGGAGGTCCGTAGTTGTTCTAAGATCGGGGGGTAGGTCGTTCTAGAGGGTTGGGCCCACCAAAGAAAGAAAGAAAGAAAGAAAGAGAGAGAGAGAGAGAGAGAGAGAGAGAGAGAGAGAGAGAGAGAGAGAGAGAGAGAGAGAGAGAGAGAGAGAGAGAGAGATACTGTAACTTGGTTTAATCTCATTGAGGAAGTATCTGAATGTGAAATACTTAGCTTATAGGCAGGTTTAGTGAAATGGGAGAGGGAGGGAGGGAAGAAAAGAAAGCGAGAGAGAAGGAATGATGGAAGAAAAGGAAGGAAGGAAGGAAGGAAGGAGAAGGAAGGAAGGAAGGAAGGAAGGAAGGAAGGAAGGAAGGAAGGAAGGAAGGAAGGAAGGAAAATATAGACAGGCTGAGATTAATGTGACAATAGGTTACTGTAATTTTTATTTCCCATTCAGCAGTTTTAAAAATAAAGAGTAAGATCACCAGTAGATTTATATCTCACTGAGAACAGACTTGCAAATAAAAGGAATATTTCAAGGGGTGGGTGGGTAGTTTGAACGTTACTTTGATGTATCTACTAGCTCTCCAAAACAGGTCAGTGGGAGGAATGTTGCAGGTCCCCCAGAATAAACTGAATGAAGCTATGCAATCCTAGGAAGGGTTAATATTGTGCTAAAGAAAGCTTTGTTCTAGTAGGCAGGGTATTCTGATGCACTGCTGGGTCAGCACTGTAATTAAGAAAATTGCCTTTAGGGTGCTTGTTTGGTATTGCTATTATCGTCTTTTTTCATCTTTTTAACAAGAGTAAACTACTTGAAGATGTCCCCATTTACTCTTTTTGCCTCTAGTAACCTCTGAACCCATCAAGCTGGCAACTCCTCCAGCATCTAATAGCCTAAATGACTTTCGTTATCGTCTGGCTCAACCCTAAAATCTTTCACGTTCTTTTTTTTTTTGACCTCTAACCCTATTCCCATCCCAACTCTGACTATTATTTTGACAGCTATCATTAATGTTGCATTCTGGACAATCAAACACCAGCTTTGAATAGATAGCAACATGGTCACAGAGGTGAATATAAGAGGAAAAAATTTAGCTTTCTCACACTTAAAACCAAAAGCCACATGAAACAGTGGAACTGAGCAACATCTGAACAGAACAGAAAGAAGCTGGACACTTTGTGCTGTTGTTCGCATAAAGCAGAATGTGTGATAACACAAAAAGCAGCACCTTTATAAAATTAAGGCGAAGGGAAGAAACATTGCATGGAGAGGGCGCGCAACTTGGGTGTCCTCCTGGATTCCCGGCTGTCCATGGAGGACCATGTGGCGGCCGTGGCCAGGAGGGCGTTTTATCAGGTACGCCTGATACACCAGTTGCGCCCCTTACTGGACCGGGGGGCCCTTCGCACAGTCACTCAAGCACTTGTGACATCCCGGCTGGATTACTGTAACGCTCTCTACATGGGGCTCCCCTTGAGGTGCACTCGAAGGCTACAGTTAGTTCAGAATGCGGCCGCACAGGTGATTATGGGTGCCTCAAGGCAAGCCCACATAACACCTCTCCTGCGCGAGCTGCACTGGCTGCCTGTGGCCTTTCAAGTGCGCTTCAAGGTGTTGACGACCATCTTCAAATCGCTCCATGGCTCGGGGCCTAGCTATATACGAGACCGCCTCCTGCCCCATACATCCCTTCGTCCAATCCGCTCCCACAGAGAGGGTCTTCTCCGGGTACCGTTGGCCGGGTTGGCGATGCCCAGGAGAAGGGCCTTCTCTGTGGCGGGCCCGGCCCTCTGGAACGACCTACCCCCCGACCTATGCACCACCTCGGACCTCCGCCTCTTCCGCCAACGTCTCTATTCCAACAAGCCGGCCTAGCATAGCCCCCCGTTTCTGACTTTTATCTATAAATTGTTAATTTGCAGGGTTTTAAATGGGTTTTTTAGCACAGGATTTATAATTTAATATATTTTTAATAATGTATACTGTTCTCTTGTTATGGTTTTAATAATGCCTGCGCGCCGCCCTGGGTCCTAACAAGGAGAAGGGCGGGGTATAAATTCGAAAAATAAATAAAATAAAAATAAAAATTAGAGGCTTTGATCTTTTGGATGTTGAGTCTTTACAAGCAACAAGCAAATTCATGTCAAACTTTTAGTCATTTGGTGATGCCCAGAAAACATGCAGCCTAGATTTACATGAGACCATTGAAATCAGTGGAAATATCAGCTATAATTATTTATTTATTTATTTATTTATTTATTTTATTAAATTTATGCCCTGCCCTTCTCCTAAAAAAGGACCCAGGGCGGCGCACAAGCATCATTAAAATCATACAAAATACAAAAATCCAAAATTATTAAAAAACTAATTAAATATTCCCTGTGCTAAAATTAATAAAGCTCTAAAATGTAAAATTATCTCTATAAAAATCAGAAACGGGGTTATGCTAGGCCGGCTTGTTGGAATAAATAGTTTTTAAGACGTTGGCGGAAAAGGCGGAGGTCCACGATGGTGCGTAGATCGGGGGGAAGGTCATTTCAGAGGGCAGGGCCCACCACAGAGAAGGCTCTTCCCCTGGGCACCGCCAACCGGCATTGCCCGGCCGATGGTACCCTGAGAAGGCCCTCTCTGTGGGAGCGGATCGGTTGAAGGGATGTATGGGGCAGGAGGTGGTCGCGGATATAAAATGCAATATATAAAATGCAATTGGATTTTGAAAGAAAATGGGATGAGCCAAAGAAATAGTTCTTGTCTGTTTTTCTACATGCCTCCAGGGTTGTCATTCTCTTCCTTTGCCTATTACAGAGTAAATTCATTCAGAATTGTTTGTTTACTTGAATTTATTATTTTTATACAGTACATTTAATTTGCACAAATAGGTAAAATATAGTTTGCTTTTGATTTCAACAGCACCTAAGCATATTCAAGAAAGTTGGGTTGTTTTGCTGTGCCCAAGGCTTCAAGGAAGCAAAATACCTGAACCAACTATGGCAACTATGGACAGTTGTGTGGTCAAATGTCAAAGGTTTTCGTTCCTTTGAAAATATTTCATTTCTCATCCATGAAGCTTCTTTAATTTTAACTTCCTTTGGATTTTAGATTTTCTCCCAAAGCAAGAGCTGCCCCTCCCTTTTTAGAAACCATATAGAATGGGCACCAGGAAAGCATTCTTTTCTACTTAACAGGGAAGGAAGCCAATAAACAGACAGATGGATGAATGTTGAAATGGGAAAAGAAAGAAGTGAAAAGAAAGGAGTGAACACTCCACCTAACAGCATCAGAAAGGTACAGGATGAACCACTGTTAGTATTTGGTCCTCAGATCTTTTGTTTCTGTTGCTCATTCTATGGCTGACCAGGATTTTACTGTAAATGCCCTTCTGTTCTTATCTCACATTGCTGCTTTGTGCTTTCTTTACATGTTCTGCATGTAACTATATCTGTAGGTGTTTCGGTACTGATGCTGTGTATTTTCTCAAGCACTTCTAAGCATCATTAATTGACTTCCAACCATTGTGAAAGGCATCTAGAAAAGCAGGCTCGGCCATTCTTCAGTCCTCCATGTACACGAAACTGGATACAAATCAATCAGATGCCAACACATGATAAGCCTGTATTAAATTCCACAAAAAGCATTTCACAGAATAGAGGTAATCCTTGAATGCATGTCTACTTAAAAAGACGTCCCATTGACTGGAACAAGGGTTAATCCCAGGTATTTAAGTATACGACTATAATGGTAGCACGGAAGGAATGTGTAGTAGCAAATTTTGCTCTAAAAGTTAGCTGAAATGCCAAATTGCTAGACACCGAGTAAACATAAAAATCAACTGCTTAAGAAAAGCAGTAAAGACTATTAGAAAAAATATGCTTTCCCATACCACCTCAAAAATAAAAAAAGAAATTCTTTCTCTCTCTTTCATATGTGTATATGTGTATATTTGAAAAAGTTATTTTAATGAATGACTAAGATTGTCGTTCACAAGGTGACAATTATGCTGGTGAACAGAGGAAGACAATGCAAATTTATACAAAGTATAGATTTCTGCAAAGAAAGAAGACTTGAGCCTTTCATTTTTTGGCAGTGTTTTTCAAAAGTGTGATCTATTTTTGGTTCCTCTGGTTCCCTTTCGGAATGGAAATGGAGTAAAATTCATTTCTGCATGCATAGGGCCCTGGGGTACATATGAAGCATTACTAACTTCCGTGTTAGAACAAAGGTTTAATTCCTTCTGTGCCTACAAGGACAGCAGCTTTCATAATTTGTGGGAAACCTCCATTTTTGATAGAAGAAAATGGAAATCCAGAATAGGAAGCAAACACCATTCTTTATTTGATAGTCATCTTGTTCCCAGGTTTATGCTGAGAAATACTCAGCCATGTTATAGCCATGGTGCTCTAGAGGATAAAAACTCTGCCTATAACTTTCCCTATGATGGTCTCAAAAGAGCAGCAAGCACAACATCTCTGCATTTGCGATAAGTCATCTACATCTGAGATAACATTATGCTCTTTACAGAGCATGAAATCAAACTTCCTTTTTACTTTCTTTGATGTGAAAAAAAATTATGAGCCTTTAAAACATTTTAGATCTATTGCATTGCCAAGTCATTGCTGAAAGTTCTAGCAGGCCAAAATGAATTATTAGATAACAATTACAATATCATGCTGTACAAAATGGATTGAATAGAAAGGAAAAGTTTCCGATCTGAATCCTTGGAGCAGCTGTGAGTGGAAGGCCACTTCTATGGTGGCAGCAAAATGAGAATTAGGAATGAAGAGTTTTCATGTGCCAGTCCCACTAAGCACAGAGGTGGTATTCTACCAGTTTGAACCTGTTTGCCAGAACCTGTAGTAGAAATCGAGGGTGGCCCCGCACACTTGTCCTGGCTCTACGGCACCCCTTTAGGTCCCCTTTTCACCAAAAGTGCATGTGCAGAAGGCTGTGGAGGTGGTGCATGCGCTCACATTTGCGAACTGGTAGGGAAGTTAAGTGAATACCACCCCTGACTAAGCATCATGTGCTAGTCCCACTAAGGTTCACCTCCTGGAGCAGCTCAACCAAAATAGTCCTGGTTCAGGGGGTTGCCTCTTGCTTATGGAACTGACTAATTCAATCTGCCTCACACAGACGTTGTGGGGATAACAGTGGGAGATGATCTTCCCTTCGAAATCCCAAATGGAATATAAGTGCAAAAGTTATTGGAAATATTTGTCCATTGGAAAAAATATATATGAGTTGATTGAAATCCATTTGGAAGTTAATAATTCAGTTCAAATAGTGCTGATTCAACACGAATTTCAAAAACCCAACACTTTATATCTGCTGTTAATGAACAAGGGAACCTCGCAAATAACTGTAACGCATGGGATAGAATTTGGAAACGTAATTAAAGTCTTCTAGGGCAAGATTGGAGACCTCTGTTCTAGGCTATGAGACTTCTAAATTCCAGGGCGAAGGGAAGGAGGAGATTCAGGGATAAGCTCCATTACATTATGGTTTTGATTTTTTTTACTCTTAAAAAAGATAAATGTGTACAATTTTTTTTTTCCATTTCTGGCTGAGTCCAGATCAAGTTGCCAATGTTGAAACTCTTGAAATTAAAACTTGTGGTAGTGAAAAAAATCACTTAATCCTTACCCTTTAGTAAAAAAATCTGCCAAATACTATAAAGATGGGCAAGCATATCAGCACAGTGTGTGTGTGTCTGTGTGTATGTTGTGTGTGTGTGTGTGTGTGAATGGTGATAAATGTTACGCTTCAAAGCAGAGGAGAAAGCATCCCTCAGAAGTCTAAATAAAGACCATAACATCACCATCATCCCAGCACATCACAGTTAGCATGGACAAAACAAAATACATTAAAAAAAACCCAAAATAATTACTGAAAGACAAAGAAAACTGAATCCCAGTAAATGTGATACATCCCAGTAAATCCAGTACAGAAACTGGACAACCTGATTGTTAGCAACTCTGGGTTCAGAACCAGTGTTACAACTCTGGTCCCGTAATCAGTGTTTAGAAATAAATGCGGAACAGTGTAATACACTGGACAGTAAAGAGATACGTTGCTTTAACCACAAATAAACTCTAAAACAGTGATAGTAAGAAAATAAATAGTCTTTACTTTGTAGCAACTAAAATGCTTCTTCCGACCAGTGATACTAACTTCTCAAAATAATAACAGTCCTTCACTGAAGAGAGTTATCTTACAGTGATGCAAAACAAATACTTCTTCAGTCTTCTTCAGTCTTCAGCTTCAGCACAGGAATCAAAAGGAATCGAAAAAGGGAATGGACTGTGTTCCTGAGCTTCCTTTATGGTAGAGCTGAGAAGCACAGCCAATCAGAATTCAAACACAGTTCTTAAAGCTACATAACTCCTTAAGAACATAGGCTCATATATATTGTCAACCCAATGTAAGGCTGAATATCCTAACATACTCCCCTTTGGGTTGATCAATATATCTCTCCCTCTATCTATCCACCTACCTACCTACTGTATTTCTCCCTATCTATCTATCCCTCTACCTACCTACCGACCTACTGTATTTCTCCCCTCTATCTACCCCTCTACCTACCTACCAGCGGTGTTACGTGGAAATGCCTAGGGGCATCCAGAATTGCCCGCGCGGCCGCGTTCTGGACTAGCTGTAGTCTCCGAGTGCTCCTGATATTCCTGTCTTCCTATTATATATCCACTTGGAACCAATTATGTTTTTCCCTTGTGGTATTGCAACTTTCTCATAAGCTCCCAGATTCTTCCATGATTTCAACTCCTTCTCATTTGCTGCTCTCCACACTTTCCGATCGTCCTTTGGGTATGTTGCTAATTCAGTGTATGTTGCAGGAACCTTTGTTGTCTGATAGACCATAGTCACCTGATAACGATCAGGTGGCCTGGTTTTTGACTTCCTCGCAGTTCAGGACTTGTGGATGGACTCTTCACCTTTATGTGTTCCTGCTCTCTTCCCTCCTCTTGAGTAGTCTCTACTGCTTTTTCCCTCTCTACATGTATATTGTCAGTTTGTGACTCAAAAAATATTTCTTTTCCATTCTCCAGTTTATCCCAGTTTAAATCTTCCATGAACTTTGCGTTCGTACTGTGAATCATCCTCGTTGTGCCTTTCTTCCAAAACCTGTATGACTTTTGGTTTGCATTGTAACCAACAAAGATTAATTGTGTGCTCCGTTTTGCCCCTTTTGTCTTAACTTTGATGGTATATGCACACATGCAGGTGAGCCAAACGTGTGAATATAACTCAGATCAGGCTTTCTACCATGCCATATTGTGTATGGAATTTTTCCTGTAGTAGAATTCACAATGTTGTTTAGCAGACTATTTGCACATAACATTGCCTCCCCCCACAAAGCTATCGGTAAACCTGCATCAGCAGCATGGTTCTTATCATGGTTTGCGGTGTTTGACCCCTTTCTTCAGTATATGCTTTGTGTTGTGGAGCAGAACACTTATGTTTTATACCCATTGTATCTAACATGGTTTTAACCTTGTTATTCACAAACTCTGTACTACTATGGTTACAATTTTTCCCTTTGTTTTTCTCTCAGCAAACCTTATCCAGTTCCTAAACTTCTCAAATGTTTCAGTCTTGTTTTTAAGCAGATAGCAAAACCCGTATCTAGAATAATGATCCTGTATACTTAGTACATAGCAAGCTCCCCCTAAATTAGCCTTCATTGGGCCTATAAGATCAGCAAACACTACTTCCAGTGGCTTCCTCGTCTTGAACCTATCTAACCTGTTTGCAGGGGTTTGTTTGCTCTTCTCTTTGTTACACACATTACAATTCAGATATTTGTCACATGGTCTCAACCTCAACCCATTTACCAGTTTTGATGTCTGTTTCAACTTTTGAAAACTAATGTGCCCCATACGTCTGTGTAGAAGTTGAATGCACTCATCATGTGACCTTATGTTTGAGCATACAGCATTTGCTACATGATCATCAGTTAACACATATAAACCATCTTTCAATTTTCCAGTAACCTTGGTTCCATCCTTCTCTAACAAACACTCATTCTTCTTGAATGTAACTGTATATCCTAGCTAAACTAGCACTCTTACAGACAGTAAATTAAACTTTAGCTTAGGAACATACAGCATATGCAATTCCTCCTGTACAAATTTACATTTAGCCATTCCTTCCCCAACTGCTTTTAACTTCCATCCATTGGCCAAAGAAACCTTGTTACTTGATGAAGACATTTTTTTAAAATTCCCCCTATCTCTAGTGATACATAGTGAAGCTCCACTATCAATAACCCATAAATCGTGGTTCACTGATGCCTTACTAGAGGTAGTTACATTACATCTGTGTTTTCTCTCTCTAACCATGTTTTGTGGTTTACCTCTTTTACAAAACGTAGCTATATGGCCCTTTCCCCCACAATTATAACATTTTACAGTATGCACATGGTTATTTACATTTACATTTACATCCACAGTTTCTGGCTCAGCTCTAAGTTGTTGCCTTTCCACTCACCGTCTTGACTCTTCTACCAGACGCGAAGAGACGTTGGCTAATGTAAGGTCTTGTTGAGGCAGCACTTCAAATGATGTTACTACAGCATCATAGCTTTCATCCAGTGATGAGAGTAGTATGTACACCTGATGCTGTTCTGTAAAATTCAGTCCCTTTTCTTGCAACTCTTGAAATATGTCCTTCATACAGTTAATATGGACTAACATGTCTCCTTCCTTGCTGAGCTTTGTCCTAAACTGTTTTCGGGTTAAATGTATTGTGTGCTCCCACAGTGTCACGAACATACAGTCTCTTTAAATTCTCCCAGCATCTTGCAGCAGAAACCTCACCGCGAATATGCACTAGCTGGGAATCATCAAGCATTAAGCCTATGATGCAAAGTGCCCTTTCGTTGTTTTGCTTATACACTGCAAGTTTTCTGGCATCTCCGTCATTATCCTCCCTCCAGGCAGTCACGTCCGGTGGATTCACCACAACATCCCATAGCCCCTCTCTGCACAACAGTAGACTGCACTTGGTGGACCAGGAAACGTAGTTGGTGCCATCCAGCTGACTAATAACTGACAAATTGTGACCCTGGACTTCTGCCAACTTCACCAGAGTAGTTTGTTGTGTTTAGCAACTCTTCTATAACTGTAACCGGTATTTACACTGTGTAGCCTGGGCCCATAACCAATGTTAGCAACTCTGGGTTCAGAACCAGTGTTACAACTCTGGTCCAGTAACCAGTGTTTAGAAATAAATGCGGAACAGTGTAATACACCGGACAGTAATGAGATACGTTGCTTTAACTACAAACAAACTCTAAAACAGTGATAGTAAGAAAATAAATAGTCTTTACTTTGTAGCAACTAAAATGCTTCTTCCGACCAGTGATACTAACTTCTCAAAATAATAACAGTCCTTCACCAAACACAGAGTTATCTTACGGTGATGCAAAACAAATACTTCTTCAGTCTTCTTCAGTCTTCAGCTTCAGCACAGGAATCAAAAGGATTCGAAAAAGGGAATGGACTGTGTTCCTGAGCTTCCTTTATGGTAGAGCTGAGAAGCACAGCCAATCAGAATTCAAACACAGTTCTTAAAGCTACATAACTCCTTAAAAACATAGGCTCATATATATTGTCAACCCAATATAAGGCTGAATATCCTAACATAGATCAAAAGAACTTTCAATGACTTCATCAAAGAAATGTCAAATCACAAAAGAAGAACAGCAATGGATGAGAAGCAGTGGACCCATTCTCTTATGCATCTATGCACACCCCAAAATATGTAAACCCGACATACTATTTCATCCAATTGCAAGTAAGCTTGGATATCTCACAGATGGGAGCAAACATTTCTTCTATTCCCCTTTACAATGCCTCTAAAAATATATAAATACCTAAAAATGAAAAAAGAAAATGATAATGAATACCCACTCAACTTTATCAAAAAGTGTTTGACCACTTTTGTCAACCCACTCAAGCACAATCAACACAAGCTGTGAAAAGCCCCACACTATTATACAACAAAGACATCTGAGAAATCATCAGCAGACTATCACAACCAGACAGAAGCACTGTAGAACGCAAGCTTTGCCAGTAGTCATTGAGTTATGACTGTAATGGAGCCTGCCAATTACATTCATAACTCAAGGATCAGAGGTGGTATTTTGCCCGTTCGCACCGGTTTGGGTGAACCGGTAGTGGCAGTGGTGTGAAGCTCCATGCACCCACCCTGATGTCATTGTTTCTGTGCATGCCCAGGCATGTGCACGCTCCCGTTACCAAACCAGTAGTGAAGAAAAGAGGATACCATTACTGCTAAGGATTTGTTGGAGTGAATCATGTAAAATGAATGTGAAACTCCCTGCTTTCACCCATACATTTGCTAATTGAATGTGTAGGTTATTAAGTGCACATGAGGTAATTAATGGTGGGGTGGGGAATGCCATGAGCGGCCTGGGTGCTTCCAACCACCCAAGGCTTTGTAAATGTCTTTTTGTCATGGATGTCATCCAGGCCTCTGTTTGCAAAGAACTAAGGCCTAAAGTACATCAATATCACACGAGATCTGCTACTGATCTTGCATGACCTCACAGTATTTTTAGGCCTCAATTCTTTGTAAATGCACCAAAGCAAGCAAAGAAACTGAAGGGTTGCTAGATCTTCACAAGGTAAGTGAGTCTCCACAGGCCCAGTGCCTATGGAGACTGTCAGAAGATGGAATAGGCAGGGCCAATGTTGCAGTGCCTCTTAATTCATAAAGGTGAATGGTGCAGCATTTGTAAACTCAGGACTCTGTCATAAATATTTGGGGGGGTTACATCACAATTTTGAACACTCACTAAGTGAACTGTCACAACTTGAGTATTGTCTGTAAAGCCCTACAAAACACCTTAAAAATACTAAAAGACACAGCAGCTGAAGAAGGAAGGTGCTTTGGAGAATAGGTTGACTCCTTCTTCTCAATGGCAGCCCTTGAGATATTGGAACACTGCTATCAGGTCATCGCCTGGTCCTTCTTTTCATAAGGCTAAATATACCCAGTTCCTGCAGCCGTTCTTCATATGTTTTATCCTCCAGTCCCCTAATCATCTTGGTTGATCTTCTCTGCACTCTTTCTAGTATCTCAACATCTTTTTTTACATCGTGATGACCCAAACTGGATACGGTACTCCCAGTATGGTCTCACCAATCTTGATTCTATCCCTCTGTTAATGCAGGACTGTGTTAAAAGGGACATTGCAAGCTTCAGTCATTCTAGGTTACTCTAATGAAAAGTATTCCTGGAATACTTGCTGGCCCTGTTTCTTTGACCTGGTTTACTTTGAAGGGCTGACAGGAAGACAGAGAATATGTAATCGTTTAGGTGAGATGTTATAAATAAAGTGATTGAAAATCATTGATAGGTTATGAAGAATATATTAAAATAGATAAAGACTTAGGAAGTGAGGTTACTGTACAATGATCAAACATACTGATGTGAACACATCTGGAAGATAATTCAAATTCCTATTCTTAGAATTTCTGTAGCTCAAGCAAGGATGCCATCATCTATTTTAGAACACTGTTTAAAAAAATACTGTATGAGTCCCGAGCAATGCCTCCTTATTTGTTTTATTGCCTATTATTTCTTTTAGTGCCTATTACCTGTTTCATTGTTCTATATTTTCTGACATTTGAACCACATTTTTAACTTAGCTCTTAAGGGGAAACCTAAGTGGTCTGATATGCAAACAATTGATTTTCTTTCCTGGTCCAGCAACAAAGGAATCCTATTGGCAGCGGCTGGATTTGCCTTGTCAGCTTTTAAAGTTTGGACTCATTTTTTATCCTTTCAGCAGTTCAACAAATAAACAAGATTTATAGGTGTTATGAATACTTTCTCTCCTGTAACCATTCTGCCTTTTTTGTAACCTGTGATAACTGATGACTATTTTTTTCCCCAGTTATAACCTAGGGCTGTAACAATAAAGTCTTGTCTGACTGGTTTCTGATTAGACAGGATGCCTGACATTCAGAAGGATGCTGATTGACTATTTTGACTCTGTTCAAAATCCACCTGTCAATTTTAGCCCTTGGCAAGACAACAAAATAACTTTAGAAGTTTTATCTCTCATTGCCCAAAGTGGTGACCTTCCTAACACGGGGTTACATGGGTGGACAATAGATTGTTAAAAGAAGGAAGACATCTCTCCTTAAAGGAATGTGCCTTAATGGAGATGTATCCTGGGAGCCAAAGACTGAACTAGACTCTAGGAATTTGTTTCAGTCATAGCAGGTATATGGATTGTTGCTTTGTTACATGACCATCTAGTTGGAGACTTTGCCTTATTGTTGACCTGTTGATCTTTAGCATCAGACTAGGAAACGATTTCCCTCTATGTTGGCTATAGTGTTAACAATGATTAGTTTCCAAACTCTTATAAGATTACTTTGCATTTGGCTTGCAACGTTTCTGCCAGCAGGGTCTATAAAAGTAGAGCAGGAACTCACACTATCAATAATTAGGTTCTTTTAAGAAAATTAAAGTAGTGTCGAATGATTAAAATTAATATGATAATAGATCTGGCCTTGAAGGGAAATACTATTAAATCTTACTTCAGCTTTTAAGGTGAGAATGGGGTGTGGTAGGGGCAGGTCTTTTGAACTTTTCCTTATTATTAGTGAGTTGTATCATTTCTTTATTTTGAGGGCAGACACAAATAAAACTAGGTGGTATTATTTATGTGACCACAGGACAATTTTCTTAAACTCTATTAGCTTCATTTGCTTTTGAAGACGTTATTAAACATCCAAATCTATTCAGTAATCTATTCTAGTGGGATTTGGAGTTCAATAGGAATAGTTGCAAGATGGACTGTATCATAGCAGGTAAAGGAGAAATGTGAAAGCCATTTTGCTGTACTCATAAGACACCAGATTAGAAACTTGGAGACTCTGAGTTCTAGTCCCACTTTAGGATAAAAGTCACCTTGGGACAGACCAAAGCCTAGGAAGGAAACAATGACAATTGAAATTGACAAAATACTTCTGAAAATTTGCCAGAAAACTGCAGGGATATGTCCAGGCAATTGCAGGAGTTAAACACTGACTCAAAGTCACATACACACAAACCAGAAGCATGCCCTAATAAACTAGGTTTGAGGAAATTTATTCAACAGTCATAGCTCAGGATTTTGGATACAAGATGGCAGTGTTCTTAATGTAAAAGTTGTGTGGCATTCTCAGCAAACCAGAATTATGTCAAAACGATATCATAGACATGACACCCTTACAAACATTGTCCTGCTGCCTGACAGAAGTATGTAACATGTGATATTTATGTGATAAATTACTCACAGATATATTGTCAATTGCTTCTCACATAGACACTCTTCTGTTTATATATTGTCCCTCCCTCCAGGTTTAACCAAGCTAAATGCACCAATCATCTAAAATAGGGCCTGAGACAAATAATAAAAAATAAGGCGTTAAACCTACCCTTATGTCTCCTATGAATTATAAAGTTTGTTTAAAAAATCATGACAAAACCTTGTTTATTTGTTTGTTTATTGCAACTTAGTTGTCCAAATTCTTCCTAAAATATAAAGATTGCTAATTAAGTATTTCATAAATTTCTATCAACATATCAAAGATGATATACATGAACAAGAATATCAAACAATTGTAATCTTAAACAGTAATAATAATTTTAAAATATCCATCTTGTTATTCAGTGTTTAATAGTTCTTTTAAATTCACTCTTTACAATTTAAAGTCTGTACAGGGCCCATGTGTCAAGCAGGTGTGTGAAAGATCATTTTACAAAAGAGGTTAGTAATCCCAAAATGTAGGAGAACTACATTGCTGTTTTTAGTTCCTCATGACAGAAAGGAGAAATATATAGCATTTCTTCTTTTGCTGAAAGATGTATGTTATCCTTTTCTCATTTTCTCATTTTGATGTTCTTCTTCAATCTTAACTTTCTTCTTCTTTTTTTTTACAAAGTCTACTACCATATTAAGGTTTGAAGTGTGTTACAGTCATGCTATCAAGCCATATGGTATCTACAATTTATTCCTATAGTAAAGTACTTCCCAACCTGTTGAATTGTCACTGACTTATAGAACCTCCTCCATCTCCTCTTCCTCCAGCATAACTTATATAATTTGAACTCTTTCATTATTTCTGTCATGAATCATACCAAGCCATTAGTAGGTGCTAAGTGCTAAACAAATTGATAAAGCAAATATAATGCTGTGATTGAGTTGCTGGACTTGAGCTATGGCTCACGATGCTTATTTGAACAGGAAGCTCACAGGGTGTTTTCAATAGCAAAAGTCTCTTGACACAATCTACCTTGCAGGGTTATTGCTGTGATGATAAAATCTGGATAGACAGCAGGAATTCTGCTCTAAAGGTTGGATATAAATGTATAGTAAGTACTTCAAGATCATATCTTTCGGATCATCTTCAAGTGTCAAGCATAAATAGTTAAAAGTTTTCAGAACAGGATAGATAGCACTAATTGGATGCATAGACTTACAATTAAATTGATTCTCACAACGTGTCATCTCAGGGACAAAAGGCTCCCTTAAGAAGAGAATAGATCTCAAAGGTTTAGGTCCAACAGCCAGAACCAGGAATCAATCTATTCTGTTTTACTTTTTATGTTACTTGGATAGCTGGTGAGAGCAAAAAGGTGATCCCTCAGAGCTAAGCAAGGTGAGTTCTGGTCTGTATGTGAATGAAAGATATCCAAGAGGTCCCAGATCCAAGGATGCAGAAACATAGAAAACTGATAGCAGGGGGGGAGACCTCTAATGGAGTCTGCCCTTTGAAGGTTTTTGTTTGCTTGTTTGTTTTAATATCATCATCATCATCCATTGCAGCCAGATGTTCAGGCTGGGTTTGGCATGTTTGACTACCCATTGAGTCCTTACCAAGGACCTAGGATAGGCAGATATGGAAGTTTCATGGAATTACAGATATTCTTGCAGGATGGAAGCTAATCAAAGTAAAGCTGCCTTTTGCAATTAACGGATGATGAATTTGTCAATGCCCATGGTGTTCAAGCGGTGCTCTACTTTTTTGGGATCGTGCTAAAGATTGTTGTCATTATTATTATTTTAGATTTTTGTCAGATGAGATTGAAAGGAGAAAATAACATCCCAGAAGATGGAAGTGGCAAGCAGTTCCATGTTCATGGATATAGCCATGAAATCACTACTCAGTTCACCCCAGTCTGAAAAAATCTTCACCTCTTCTATGGCTCCCTCAGTTTCACACTTCTAACAATACATTTCATCCATGGCTTTGGTTGGCAATTTTTCCTACCTTACAGGATCCTTGGGAGAAATTAGTGATGAGAAGAGACTATGGAAGGCAGCCACCATTTGTAAGGATGTGGGAAGGAAACATGCAAATGCATTCAGTAGATGAGTTGTGATGGCGAGCAGCATGTAAAATGAGCAGGAAGGAAAAGATAAGAACCTATTTGCAGGTAAAATAAATAGCAGAGGGAGCAATGCATGTGGTACATGGAAAAGACAGGAGCACATGTGGAAGGTCAAGCACATCTTTCACACACATTTTTTTGCATTTATAAGCATGTCCTCAGATACTTACTTATATATTTATTTTACTGCAGAAGGAAAACATTCAGCTGACCTCATTTAGTATTGCCACCCATGTCACACAGAGTACTGTCCCTTTTGATAAAAATGTGCAAATCTGTAACTGGGATTCAGAATTTACTACTCAACACTGCCAGATGTAATGAGATGGCAAAGGTAGCCAGGGGACTAATTCTGGGCATAGGGCCAAGTCAGACTTGTCATTATCAGCTAACCTTAGGAAGTTTCCTATAGCTTTCACTGTTGCAGACCTTTAGTAAGTGTAATAAAGTGGTGCCCCTGAATTGCCCATGCAGATATATGTCATCTCTTCATGTTTGAGTCACAGCAGACCTACAGATGCCTACCTTGCATTAGAAAGTTTACTATAGTTGCTGATAGCAGCCTGAGCATCTGACCGTGGGCTATTGGCATAGGAGTGTATTAGTTTATTAGCAGGCATGAATGAAAATATAGGTAGGTAGGTAGATAGGTAGGTAGGTAGGTAGGTAGGTAGAGAGGGAGGGAGGGAGAGAGGGAGAGGGAGAGACAGAGGGAGAGAGGGAGAGGGAGATACAGATACAGATATAGATCCTGTGGAACCGAAAGTGCTTAATCTATATAAATAAAAATGTAACTATGAGTTTGTTCAAAACCGCTAATCTCAGAAAGTACTGCACCGATCGCCACCAAATTTTCACACTAACATTCCTTACAAGTGCAGCACCAATGATATGTATAGATTGTGTTGATGGCATACCTGTGCCAGGTGCACGCTACACAAATGTAAAAGTGTGGCACTTCTTTTTTTTTTACTTCCCTTTAGCTCCTCCCACCCGGCTGCTTCTTATGCTGCGTCACACACATGTGCAGCAGCGCGTGCAGACGCCCTTCCCCCAATGTCACATTTCCAACGGTCACTTCTTCAATGAACTACCCTTCCCACAAGGCCCTGGGGCCTTGGTGGCATGAGGTATATATGTGCGCGTAGATGCACGCATGTACGTTCAGCCCCCTGTCCAAAGATTACCGGGACAAAGGGGCAGAGTTTCGGGGCAGGGCTCCCCCCCCCAATCGGAGCCTCCAGGTGCACAGGCAGTCTATCTGAACTGGGGGGGAGGAGTAGAAGGAGGGAGGCGTCCTTGTGGTTCAAGAGACAAAACACCTGGGTGCTTCCGGGATTCGGGGGTGGGACTTCTGCTCTCGGTCCCCCATAACTCTCCATATTTGCCGGCACCGAAAGAGCTTGACCTGCTGCCGGTGAAGGTTGGAAGCCAGGAGAATCACGGCCGAAAGTTTTTGCACCGTGACCGACCCTTCCTTTTTTGGATGCAGGGGGGCGATTGGGGAGGTGAGGGAGGACCTGATGGTCACTTGGAGGGAGGGAGGAGGGGAACCTGGAGGAGGTTGACTGGGGGGGGGTCTGGGGAGGAGAAGGTAGGTAGGTAGAGGGAGAGAGAGAGGGAGAAATACAGTAGGTAGATGGGTAGGTAGGTACGTAGAGGGATAGAGAGAGGGAGAAATAGAGTAGGTAGGTAGGTAGAGGGGTAGAGAGAGAGGGAAAAATACAGTAGGTAGGTAGATACGTAGGTAGGTAGAGGAATAGAGAGGGAGGGAGAAATACGGTAGGTAGGTAGATAGATAGATAGGTTGGTAGGAGGATAGAGAGAGAGAGAAGGAGAAATACGGTAGGTAGGTAGGTAGAGAGAAAGAGGGAGAAATACAGTAGGTAGGTAGGTGGAGAGAGTAAGAAATACAGTAGGTAGGCAGGTTGGGGGTTATATGGTGGGTTTATGTACACAGGTTGGTTGGCCATTTATTCAGACTGGGCCACAGCAACGCGTGGCCGGGTACAGCTAGTTTAAAATAAAAACCTTGCATGTATTTATATACAGGGCTCAGAGGGTTAGAAAATGATGCCCAAATTTGTACGTCTTTCCGTTGTAGGCTCTGTTTAATGAGAACTGACTAGAAGCAGCCATTTTAAAAGGGAACCTCTCTTTATTAAACTAATTGTTCTTGCTTTATTTATTAACCTAATTGCACTATTTTGCCATTGGGAATTACATTAGCACTACTACTCCCTAATCTGAATCCTGAGCATCATCTTCCATGTTTTAGTTCAGTAATTGGAGAACCGTCTGGTGCATTATTGCTGCATAATGCATTATTACCATCATAAACAAAATATTGTGGCCCCTAGATCATAAAAATGGTAGAGAGGTGCTGAGAACACAGAGTCTAAAGTGGCATTGCAGCATCATTGTTCCAAATTTTCTTCTCTCAAAGCCCTCTTTCCATATGTATTTATTAGCAGAGTGTTGTTATTAATTTAATGGGAAAAAATTAAAAACATCTATTCCAATGTGATTTTCATACAGTTTGAAGTCGGGTGATATAAAGATTCTTAAGTGCAAATTGAAATACCTATTATTTCGACATCAAGGAAGACAAAGTAGAAATGGTTAGACTGATTGTTCTGTTCAAAGAGGAGAATATAAGTACGATTTTTATTTGGATATCATTCTGGATTTTGTGCTTGTAATTGAAAAAAAGAAACTTTGACTTTGATTTTGCTGATTAGATAGATTCATCATTATAGAAATGGCTAGTTATATACTTATTTGTAAAAGTAAAAAGTTGGGGCTTTGATGTTGTTACCTTGCACGGTGCTAAGAAGAGTCCGAAATCAAAACCTTTTTCTTTCTTCCCATGTACCTCATTTTTTCCTTTCCCCCTTTCTTTTTTCTTCCTTTAATTTCCAATTTTTCTTTTCCTTTGTGTTTTATACATTGATAACACAAGAAAAAGTCAATGACGTTCACAAAGTTTGAAGTACATTTTATTAATTCTATAGCATAGTAGTCAAGTAACTTGTTCATAGGCAAATTCCAATAAAATAAATGTAAATTACAATAGTTACAACATATTAGCTACCTATGCACAACATGCCATAATCTAACATGAGATAAATAAAATATCAAGATTATTGTGATCTCCTCCTCCTCCTCCCCCCCTCCTCCTGTTTTCTATATATTTTGCTGGCAAACATACCTAATGCTCTTGCCTCCTATTTTCCCTACAACAACAACCCTTTCTTCATGAATAGATGTAGAGTGTTAATTTTTGCTTTTTTTTTTGTTTCTTTCATTATAAATTCTTGTTGTTAGATCCATCATCCCTATATAGCTGCACATTCGTGATACAGATTAGAGGAGGGATCTCTTGGTGTTCCACTTTTCGCCTCTGTTCTGTTGCTTTTAAGGTTTAAAACTGGGTTTTCACTCCGTTGTGACTGTCCATGCTACTTGCCCAGAATATTGTTCCCAGAACTCTAAAAATGTTATGCTTTTTGATGTACCTCTAGATGTATAAATCATATAATGTTTTGCTTATAGTTCCTGTGTGTGTGTGTCTCTCTCTCTTTTTGCTTTTGACTGCCTTTACTTCCAATTTATCCGTTTGTTTAGTTTGCCTACATTTAAAATTAAAAATGAAATTCACCTGGGTAGCGCCTGTGCTTGCTGTGATCTGGACATAGAGAGTGGGTGCAAACTGCAACTTCATCCCGAGTACTTTTTAAACTTCTGTATTTTTAAAAATTTTCTCTTTGTTTTTGGTTTCAATTACCAAACTAAAAACAAATAAAAAAGGGGGGAAATCTCTGAGTTATAATAAAAAGAAGAATGGTGCTCTCCTCAAGGAAAATGGTACAGCGTGAAATGAGGTTTTAAGAATATAATTATTTACCAATATCCGCAGCTTTTGTTAACCTGCCTATTCCAGCTGCTTGTTTAGTGAATCTATCCTCCTTTGTAAAAACTGATGATACTTGGATAGGGGAACTTATCACAAATGTTAAAAATCTGCCTGCATGCACATTTATACCACTGACACTTAATTTCTTCAGTGGGTTCAAGTTGGCATTTTTGAAGTTTGGAACAGGTTTCTGATTATACCTGGCTCTTTTATATTACTGATGAAAGCCTTGAAGAGATGACATTATGTTTTTAATGTTCATTTCTAAATATATTGATTTTTACTTAAACACAAAGGAAGGATGGATGGAAGGAAGGAAGGAAGGAAGGAGGGAGGGAGGGAGGGAGGGAGGGAGGGAGGGAGGGAGGGAGTGTGGATTACTGCTGGGAGTTAAGAGTTTCTTTGAAATTAGCACTATTCTTAGCTTCTCCATGCCCTCACTTCCAATTGCTTCACAGCAGTGATTGGAACATTTCTATATTTAGGACACAATTGAAACTCCCCTTATAATAGTTCTGGAACAAAAATGGCAGATGCATGATTGCTTGTGTATTCTTCCAGAGACAGAACACACATTCTGCCAGAGAGAAGTTCCCTGAAGATGGGTTCCAGCATGAGTCTGAAATCTTGGAAGACAAAAACTCTGGCCTGGCTGATCAACCCAGATTGGAGCTTGCAGACAAACTACCCATACAGTAATTGTAGTAGTAGTAGTAGTAGTAGTAGTAGTAGTAGTAGTAGTAGTAGTAGTAGTAGTAAACCCATTGTTTTCTTATATTTTGATAATATCATTATTTATATTTTGTAACTATTTGCTTAAAGCACATCTTTGGAAAACCTGCATACTTACAGTTAACTGAGGTCCTATTATCATACTCAGGTCAAACATAATAGGTGGTTTCACTACAGGATGAATTTGTTTAAATTATATGCTTAAAGGATGTCGTTGTCTTTCCTTTAGAAGCCATGTTTTATCAGGAAAATGTACAGGACCATTGCTGAAGCCCTAAGTATGAGGTTTGTGTCTTGTCCTTTTGTAGCCTGAAGCAATTCTACATAGGTGGTGCTGGTTATGGAAGGCATTGCATCTTAAAACACAACAGTGATAATAGAATGGATAGTCATGAAGTTCTGGAAGGCACATTAATCTTAAGCAACTAGCAAGTCTATTAGTGTATCTTGCTATACACTAATTCATGCTGTAGTCATTGTCTCCTTCCTCAACTATAGAAACTTAGGGGCTTTTTCCCCCCTTCTGCAATTTCTTATTAAATCTCAATCCTCCTATTTTTTCAAAATAGGTTGCTATGCTATCAAAATCACAATTTTATGGTTTTTTCTTACTGTTCAAACGTAGAGAAAAATCAAGCGCTATCATAGCAGCTTTCCATTGCTCCATGGACTTTCCCTCCTGCTTTCATCTACCCTCAGAATCTGCTCTGAAATTTTGAAGACACTCCCCAATCCCATCCAAAACAAATTTAGAAGACAATATAAAGGAGTTGAAGCCATCTTCTGTCTTGTCTCAAATCCAGATATGTACATGTTAATAAATCATTGGGTTCCCCTGTGCATTGCCTGCTTTCTGAAGTAGGCCCTTCTTGTGTATTTATACTACTCTGCAAAGGATTGTGTATTCACACAATTCATTAAAACATAAATGTTGAATGGCTTTACAACTTATTTTTTAAAATAAAAAATTTCTTACATACACCCACACCCCATCCTGCTCCCAGGCATGGGAAAACAGAAGAAAGAAGAGGAAAACAAATCAGAGGGCTGGGGTGGAGAAGAAACAGATTGACAGCAAAGGTATCCTTCCATAACAGGAAGCGTGGCTGCATATTGTAAATGAAACAACAATTAATTGTGAATTAGTTTTATGACATCCAGCCACTGTATGATCCAGACAGCAGACCAGTTTGGGAAGGCAATATTTATGAACCAAAGGCAACTTATTTGACCCATATGTTGAAGCGGTATTTGGTTTTTCTAAACCCACTGTCTGTATGACAGATTGTGGAATTGCTACCGATATAACCCTGTCTGCACTGATTTAAGGCAATGTATAAGTTCAAATTTGCTCATTCACATGTGAACATTATAAAACAATGCTGGAGAATACAAAGGATAAACATAGAAGGGCAATCCATTCTTTCGAAATAAGAGAAGGACTTCACCGGTTAAATCAAAGATGAACAAAGCATCATTTTTGATACGAACTGTCTATGGAGCTTCTCAGTCACCCGGGCCATGGTGTTCCCAAAGGTGCTTTTTCAAGAGGCAACTGGACTTTCTGGTTTTTCTTTAAAGATGTTTCACTTCTCATCCAAGAAGCTAAGCGTCTTCAAGGAAAAACCAGAAAGTCCAGTTGCCTCTTGAAAAAGCACCTTGGGGACTTTGAATACCACTTTAAATTTTAAATTACAGATTATAATCCTATAGCAACAGCACAATACACAGCCCTCAAATTATGGTGCAGGAAGATGTGTGTGGCCCAAAGACATGTGCTAGAAATCTAATAATTCAAAATTAATGCCAAAGGATTAATTGGCTGGTTAATTAATGGAAAAAACAAAACCCAGCAACAAATAACTCGGAGACAGAAGGAGTTCACACAGATGGATGAGCAAGCAGCAAAATGCCAGATGAAACCCAAAACTGATAACCACAAGGTTATAAAACAGAATGTTAACCAAGCAAACACATTGTTGATCTCTAAATTATCCATTCCACCTTGTGAAGGAGTTGGCGGCATTATGGGGAATTTTTAGCACAGGAACAAGGTTTAATCTGTTTTTAAATATGTTTGTATACTTGTTGCTTTTATTCTTCCTGTGCACCGCTCCGAGTCCCTATGGGGAGAGGGAGCGGTCTACAAATTAAAAAATAACAATAACAATAACAATTATGTTGTTGTCGTCATTGTTGTTGTTGTTTTATTTAGAATGCACATTCAGAAGATTTGACCAATTCAAAAGAAAAAGAATACAGAGAAAATATAAGCAGCATGATAAGCAACAGAATGTTTTAAAATATGCAGGAATTCTGCATTTAATATCCAGAATTACCAAATGTGCTTTTCTTGATGGATATTTTATAGCCCACAATTCAGAGAGGCAGTCAGAGATCAAGTGTTGGCACCTCAGCTGGATTCCACTATATTGTGCGGAATATCTTTCTTGGCCCTCTCTTGCAGGGCCAAGCCAATACTAAGGGAGGAGGGAGAGGGCAGAGGAAAGAATTTCTTTGGCAGGCCACAATTGCAGATCTAATGAAATTCTGCTATCACTGTATCCTATGAGAGCCAAAACAGTGAGCAAGCAATTGTAATTGTAAGCATGGCATCCATCTACTATATCATTTCTCACCATTAAAATAAGAGATTGAGATGGATAAAATTGGTTTGATGGCAACAGCACCGAATACTTGGAGCATGTTGCCAAAATCCATGGACTGGTTTCAGAGTTTGTATTTACTGATTCGGATAACTGGTTCTAATGAAGAAAAAAATGCTGTAAGTGCAAAAAAGCATTGTGCAAAATACTCCAACTCAATATAATAAGGAGTACAGCTATGGAAGTGGGTGACTGGATTCGGTGAAGCTTTGGTTAAGTCCAGCTTTGACACAGCCAACTGAATGGGCTATCACCAAAGTGAATCAGAGCCTTCAGTGTGAAGTTTGATACATTTTCTGATGTCTGGGGGGCTCTCAGAGTCATCTGTAACTTTACTTCCATAGGTGGAGAGCTCTAAAAGGAAAGTTGAGTTGTGTGATAATGTCTCTGACATTAACATGAGTAGTCAAGCAATAAGATCAATCAGCTCATGTTTCCTGCCTATCTGAGCTCTTTTGGGGTAATAGGGCTAGCATTAGTTTGGACTTTTCTCACATTCTCAGTTCTTAGCTTCTATAGAATGGAGTGGAACAGAACAGAATGGAACAGAACAGAACAGAACAGAATAGAATTCTTTATTGGTCAAGTGTGATCAAACACACAAGAAATTCATCTCTGGTGCACAAGCTCACAGTGTACATATAAAAAGCAAGTAATAGGCCATAGGTCCTAATCATAGTTACAATCAATCATAAGTTGCAAACAAGAATTGGTAAATCATAAAAAAACAATAGGAGAAGACTGTAGGAAGATGGGAAGATGAGAAAAGATGAGAAGTGAGACAGTGCTATGGGAATTAAGTGTTCAGCAGGGTGATTGCATGGGGGGAAATACTCTTTATGTCTGGTTGTTTTGGCATTCAATGCTTTGTAGTGGCATCCAGAGGGGAGGAGTTGAAATGGGTTGTGTTTAAGATGTGAGGGTTCTGTAGACATTTTCTCAGCCCTCTTTCTGGTTTATGCAGTCCATATTCTTTAATATGGTCATTCATAAGCCATAATTATCCTCTTTTGGGCTAATGGAATCTTTGTCTTTCTGTTCTGATTGTGTTGACACAACTGAGAACTCCTTTTGCCTCTCAGAAATCTAAATATGGATTCCAATATTTGAATTCTGCATGATTAGGAAAGATTTATGATTTAAAAAAATATAAGCGAATGACTGGTTGGCATCCAGCCACTGTACCCAACTAGTATTGCTCTAAGAAAAAGAAGAATGGGATGGAAAGGCTACAAATGTCCATTTCTCTATACTAGTTTGTCTGCAGTCTGTTCGGATTGCCTATTGTGCCCTTCTGCTACCTCCCCTAATATTGGCCTCAATTCATAATCATGACCCAACCATTTTCTGTCATTGATAAGGAGTTCCTTATCAATGGAAAATTTTTCCAGCCTAGGAAGCGAATGACGGAAGAGCTATCTATATCCTTCAGAAAGATAAATTAGATTTCATTCTTCTGAGCTCTCATTAAAAGAAATCAAGATTTGCTATGGGTCCTGCTCAATCTGACATCCCAAAACCCATCTGGAGGAAGTCAGAAGGACCAGGATTACTGAGCAGTTGTGCCAACTTTCCGTGAGACTGGAGACAGTATTGTCTGGACTAAGTAGAAATGTAAAGAAAAATGGTGTCCCCCGCTATTTTCATTTTGTTCTAACAGAAAAACCAGGCAGCTTCAGATATCCTGAAGTTTCCCCCTTGAATTCTATGGACTGATCATTTTGTTTTTCAAGCTGAATTTTGAAGAATGGTTGGCATAAAAGTTTTGCCTCCTGGCATATCTGGGAAGATGGACAAAAAAGATTCTCCTCTTGGGTATTCTGATGTTTTATTTCTTGCTGAGGAGGAAATATTCAAAGTGCTGGTTATTATCTTTCAGGCGGTTTATGGCACGTCTGAGGAAACTAAGGTGATGCCTTGCTAAAATTGAATCTGCCTGTCTAGCCTGGTCAGTAGCAGAGATCCTGCTGTTGGTCCCCTCCTTGTGAAGTTCATGGTCTATGGGCCAGGCAAGAGACCTTCCCATGGATGGTCTCCATTTGAGATGGTCACCTACCCCAGGAGGTATGGACTGAACCGCCGTATTCCTGATCTATGGCATCTTGAAAATCAGTCAGAGCAACCTTGGCCTCTTTGCTTAAATGAATCTCATCTATAATGTGCTAATTTTTACTGATGACTTTTAAAAATGATTTACACCTAAATTTTAATAGTCTTGACTTTGTAGGACCCCAGCCAGAATCTGCTGGGATTATCATGGGCTATAAATGAATTAATAAATAGAGTAGTTACCCTCAGAAGGAAGAGAACAATGAATAGCAGGGACAATCATTTTGACAATAGCCTCAACATGTTGCTCTCACGCCAGGCTTAGTGGTTTCTTTTTAAATATATTATCTCCCTCCTGCTTAAATGCAAGCTCTAATCAAAGGTTCTTCCTAAGGCATTCAGAGATGCCTATCCAGTTGCAAGGTCAGACATTCTGTTCTCAGCCTGCAGATGTTGTAATATAATTCTTTTACTAGACCAAAACCACATCACACAGTAAAACTCTTGTGACCTTGACTATCTGCATTTACTTTTAAAAATGTAATTCAAGCATTCGGCCTACATTAGAAACATAATGGAGGTTCATAGGAATGCATCTGTTGCATTGCATCCAGTATCACATGAGTTAAATATTTGTATTTGAGATTTTAAATTGTAATGAAAGCCAAGTGTAAACCTCATGCCTTCTTTCCACTCCTTTATTTGCTGAAGTCCACAAAAGAGTGAAGATTTGAGGACAAAGGGGTCTTTTTAGTCGATTCTTCCAGACAAAGAAGGATACTTTTCTGTCTTGTACTCCAATGTCTTGTAGTCCAGTGTTTCTCAACCTCAGCAACTTTAAGTGGTGAAGGCTCCAACCCCCAGAATTCCCAGCCAGCATGGGAATTCTGGGAGTTGGAGACCACTTCTCTTAAAGTTGCTGAGGTTGAGAAACACCACTGATCACTATCAAGGATTGTGTGCAGAAATTGTTTTTGTCCTTCTGATACTGCCAATGTTTGACAGCTAGCCCAACTTGGCACTTTTCAAATCTGTAGACGTCAATTCCCAGGTAGCTGGGGAAACACTGGAGTTGATCAGACTTCTAGGCAGCACCTAATTTAGGCTGAAATGTGAAAAAGGAAATGATGATTTCATAAGCATCAAATGCATTTCACAAAGAAGACAAACACTAAAAGTGTCAAAAATTTTGCCATCCAGATTTTCGTTGCAAAATAGCAACGACCAAAACATGCTCCCTTTTTTTTTTGTCTTCTTTACCAAGGCGAACAGGATAAAACTGTTTTGCTCCTACAATATACTATTCCCCAAATCATCTCAGTTACTTACGCTGAAAAGGAGAATAGTGCTCTGTTTGGAAGCATCCTCTCCCCAAAGGGCTGTCATGTCCAAGTCCACTGAATGATAATATGTGTGGGAAGAAACCAGTGCAAATCTGGAACATACCCATCAATATGGCCTATGAGCAGGAACATCAGCTTGGCTCCTGGTGACAGTCTGGACCAATCTCTGCAGTTTTCCACACAAGAGTTCACTTTTTTCATAAGTCACCTCTGGCTAACAACAACAACAACAACAACAATAAAGCCTGTTGTATCCAGTCTTTTTCTTGTATAACTGACTCTCTAATTCTTCAGAACCCATAAATCTTTAGGCCTCTTTTCTCTGTGTGAGTAAAGTGATGCCTGAACAATTCACTGTTTTTCACTAGCATAGGTAGGAAGTGATGCAGTCCTCGGGAGACCAAGCGAAGATGTTTATGCTCTTAATTTACCTGAAACATTTAAAGCATGTGCAGACCAAACCATGGAGATTCTAGTAAGATCTTATTACACAGTCACTCTTTGTAGCTTAGCAAATCCAATGTTAGGGTCATTGTAATTAGCGTGTACTTTAATGGATCATGTCCAAAGAGCCCATCCTTCACCTTAGAGTTATTGTTGTTCTAAAGGCTGATGGAAAAAGCAGGTAGAAGCTATGGTTTTTCTCCTTTTTTGTGCTTCTTTTCCCCCCTTTTCTTTTTAGAGGGGGGACTGATTTAAAAATGATGGATAGTTTTCATGTGGTATGAAACGTAATGTTTTCTTTAGCACAGCAGGATATTCTGTTTGCAGAGTTTAACAGTGAAATATTATGCATATCTACAACTGGCCTGCTGCCAAAAATTAAATGGGGGGAAAAAGCCAGAAGATATTGCGACTCTGAACCTTAAAATGAATGCAGCCTATACAACTAATGAGCCATCTTTAACAGAAAACTATTTATAGTAATATATGATCGCTGTCATACATGTCAACATTTAACAAAACAGTAAATAATTGCTCATTTGAATGTTACCACGGGCTTTCATTTGGTGTATTACATATAATATACTGCATGTTCAACGCACAGTGTTTTTAAAGCACATTCATTTTATCTTCGCTTCCATAGGCCAAATGTTTTATTAAACTCAAGTTACTCGCTATGTAAGGAATATTTATGAAAAAAATGTGCATGCTAAACTCTTGTTTGGCATCCAGAGAGCAACATTTGGCAGGCCCTATTTATCTAAATTCAGAACCACTGTTAAACCCTCCTCCCTTCAGCTGTAGTCCATCATTTAGGATGGAGAGGAGGGCAGATGGTGGGGAAGAAATTTACTCATTTCCACTGCAGAGGGGACAATATGTGCAGAGAATGGTGCACACTTGTGGTGTTTGGCAGAAAAGTCCCAGCTTTTCTGTTCTTATTATTATTATTTTTGCTTGTTTATTGAATTTTTATGTCACCCATCTAGCCTAAAAGGCAACTCCAGTTCAGGTGAGATGCTTAGAACTATAGTTCTCACACAAAGTATATATGTGAATCTGAATAGTCAACAGTATGTGTCAGAGAAATGCAAAGACCTCTGAATTAGAGCTATGAGCAAGAATGTCCAAGGTTGATCCTTGGAGCAAAAAGAGAGTCATAAAATGTGGACAGAACTAGGATAGAAAAGTGTATGGTAGTTGTGCGTCCTATATGCTCTTCTTTGGTGATTTCAAGAAACTCTGAGTGCAACTTCTCTCACATACATGTTATCCTCCATATTTTCCTGAGTCTCTTTTCACATAATCCCACATTATCTGTTGGAGATAAACCATTCCCAACTATCCCTTAATATTTTCATTGGGGATGGATGGATGGATGGGTGAATTGATCTTTGTCTATCTTGAAAAAGAAGTCAACTTCTCGGCTACTTCTAAATATTCAGTTTGATATTCCTCTCTTAATACATTAGAAGCATTTGGATGCACATACCAGGAAAAAAATCAGAAGACACGCACCAATTTGTCAAATTGAGAGAGCTAAGCATTGGGATGAAGAATGAGTGCACAAGAATGCCCATACTGCTCAGTCATAAGTATAAAGAAACAAGCTGAAAAATAAATTAATGATTATATAAAACCCCAAAAACACATAGAATCTTAATCTGTGATCCTTGCACTATTGTTGGCCTAGGAGGGTACTACAAGTATCTGTACGTATGAATGGGTAGAGATCATCATCACCAACTTCATCTTGTATATTTCTTATGCCCAGTTGGATGACAACACTTAGCTGACCTTGAACAGCTAAGCAGAACTAGACATAGTTAATACATGACTGGAGGATCACAAGGAAACAGCAGGACTCTAAGATAAATTAAGTAATAAAGAGAAAAGAATAAAAAAAGAAATTTATTTACAATTGCCAGAAAAATGACCGAGACTTGTTACCACAGGTCAGACTTAGCTGAAAAGAGACTTTGCCTTAATACCTTGGATACCTTATTATTTGCAGCTCAATTTTTGTCACAAACATTGGTTTGTAAATTTAATATCTCCGAATTCAAATGCTGCTTTTACCTGACACTGGCATTAACCAATGCTCTTCACACATATGGCATTCAAAATGAGACTACACCAAAATTAATAGTCTGGAAACGCTTTTGGTGACAATCTACAAGTCAGCATTATGAAAAAGGGTTGGGAATCATTGTATAAAGTAAAACATTTATAAATAGTAATTAATATAGTGACAATTGCAGTGCCATTTCCAAAGTAAAATAGCAACCAATATGTCTTTCCTTGCTGGGGAAAGAAAGGTAAACTATCCTTAATGTGCAGTGATTTTTACTTTTGGAGCATTGCCACGGGGAGGTGGGGGACCTCTCACATGCTAGCTGGATTTCAGAAGACAGGAGTATATGTAAGAAAGATACAACAGCTGGATGAACTGATTTACATTGGAGAAAATAGACCATGAATTGGAGCCAACAGTGGTTTCAACCCTTTATCTTTAGGGGCTGTTTCCTGGGAGGGTTTTTTCTTTCTTTTTACAATTGCTTATATTATGTCTGTCAGCAAAAATGTTGAGTACAGATTTGATTCTTACTTGCAAAAGTATTTAACATCAATTATGCATATGCAGGCCATAGTATTCTGGATGGTTACAATTTTCTGCATAATGTTTCCCATGGATCTCATAATTGCACTAAATAAAGCCATTAGGTACAAGTCATGGGTTTGCCTTATTCACCCTGAACTAGAAATGGAAAATTTAGAAGTTTTAGGCAGGGTCCACCCAAGACACCTAACCAATTTAGACCTGTAGAAGTTTTTACAAACATGTTAAAATGGGTTAGCTCTACCCAGGTTCAGGTTTTTTTTAATTGACTAAAATATTATGTAGACCCATTATGGCCCAATGCATTGTTTGAATCAAGAGATGTGTAAATTCAGTAATGAAATTAAAATACAAAGAATATTCTCAATGGCATTGTTTTGAGGGGAATTAAGGAGGAAGAGTGGCTAAATCTGAAGCTAAATTCTTCTTGTGTGTGTAATTCCAAGCCACAGATTAGAATTAAGATTTTAAAAGTCATTTTTTCATTTATAACCTTTTAGAAACAACAAGAAACATTGTCCTAATTTCTACACAGTTCAAATTACAGGTTTGTGAAAGAAAAGACCAACCTAAAACCATATCTCGAGAATTTATGACCAGGCTACACAGAATTAAAGGAAGTCCCACTAAGCAAACTGACTTCCAATCATGGTGTTCATTTTTGTCACTTAGTCATGATTTCTGAATTCAGTGAGCACACACTGTCATATTTGCACTTCCTTAATTTCATTGGTTGGGTTGTAGCTTAAATATGTGCTAGTTTAAATCTTCAGAGACTTTTATATGAAGATTTTCTCGCAAAATATTTGCTCAATCTTTGGAAATTTCTTTTACAGAATTTTCTGTTTCTGTATTATAACTTTTCCATATAGTACAGTGAAAAAAATGAAAATAAAAATAAATCAAAGGAAAGAAAAAGTCAAATTATATCTCTTCTGGGAAAAGCCATCCAGCAGTTCCTAAATCTGCTAAGTTAAGCTGCCTATAGAAAATGAGAGTTATTAATTTAGAAGAGGAAAATGTTTTTAGTAATGTTGCAGTTTGGTTGCATTTGAAAGGAAGAGAGTTTATAACCAGAATTTTATAGAATCTGTGAGGCAAAATAAGCTCTGATGGTAGCATAGCAGATGATAAAGCTGCAGCAGAAACCTTTAACTCAATGGGATGACTGAAAGAAGAAATGTATAGCACAGAACCAGATGGGAGGCCATCTGGTGTGACAGAATTAGAGAGTTGGGGCACCTTAATAACCTTATTGAGACTTAAGCTTTAGAAGTCAGTGTCCACTGTAAGATGAGCACCCAACCAAATTCGAATCCTGGTTTAATCGGCTATTATTTTCATGAGTGGCATGCACTTTTATGTTTTTATGGGTGAAGGAAAAAGTCAAAATCTGCCACTTAGAAAAAGCTTCCTATAATCTGCAAATTGGGAACTATAGTTAAGAACTTGCATTTCTGATTTCAGGTTGGCTCCAGAAGTTGCTTTACTGGCAAGCATTTAGCCATGGTTGTAAGTTTGCTTGGCATGTAAAACTGCACTTACCCATCCTGCTTGTTTTATTTATATTGAGGAACAACTGAGCAGCATACATTATTCATCCATTAATTTAGATAAACCAGGTTGCGTGATTTAGCTTTATATGTGAATATGGCCTTTTAAGAATGCACGGAGTAGTCATATAAATATATTTCAGGCAGGCCGGGAATGTTCTATCTTTGAACAGTTCTTCATTTGATAAATTACATCACATGTGGTAGTTTGCTTATTTTTCCCTGGCAGCTAGGATCTTTCTAAAAGGTCAATCCTTAGGAGATAAAAAGTTCTATTTAGATCAATTTGGGATTATTAGAATTTGTATATGCCTAACCCATTGCAAGAAAGCACCCTAACTGGTTATTTGCAGAAGATCATGTATATGACTACAGCTGCTAACCTAAGGAGTCTGAGGGCTTCAAGGAGTAAACAAATATTTATTTATTTATTTATTTATTTATTTATTTATTTATTTATTTATTTATTTATTTATTTGGATTTATTGACCGCCCCCTCTCTCCGAAGAGACTCGGGGCGGTGTACAGGAATTTAAGAACATATACATATAACAAATTATAAATAATTAAAACTAAATTAAATGTTTTACCCTGTGTTAAAAAGTACCTTGTTTAAATTTATATCGTAAAAACCCGATTGGTAATATACCCAGTTCTCAGGCTACATTAAACAATGGCAAATATTCCAACCATGACAGTAGTTGGAGCACAATTGTTTCTATCTTGGTTAGCACTCCTTGACACTGATTATTTTTTAATTTTCTGTAATTTCTTTTTTCTACTCCTTCCAGAAGATGCCAAGAATTGAGTTTGCAATGTTGCAAATGCAATGTATTGTTCATTAAACAAACAGTCCTAGGATATTTTTATTAATGGGAATCTCTCCATGCCTTAGTCTGGGATCTAAGGTACTTTACTTGAGAGCAGAGCAGGAGAAAGATGAAGCAATTTTAAGTGTCTTTAAACAGCAGGACTTTTGAAAGAATTATGTGAATCTTATGGTTTGGGCCCAAAGTGTCTTTCTTCCCTTGAAAAATGCTGCTGGTTGTAGAAAAGAATTACAATATAGCTCATAGCAAAGCAATGTGACAGAGTAATAAAACTACACCAATTATTTCAGGGGTGAAATTCAGCAAGTTCTGACAGGTTCTGGAGAAATTTTGAGTGGTTTGGAGAACCAGCAAATACCACCTCTGGCTGGCCCCAGTGGGGTGGGAATGGAGATTTTGCAGTATCCTTCCCCTGCCACGCCCACAGAACCAGTTCATGCCCACAGAACCAGTAGTAAAAATATATATATTGAATTTCACACTGAATTCTGTACTTCTGCCTGTACAGAGCTTGTACAAGAATTGTGACAAAATTTACGTTTGGGTTCTCATTTTTTAATTCTCAGGTGTATATCCATTTCTATCTACCTACCTTTACTTAGTGTAGCTTCTGTTTATAATCCATATTAATTATCCTCATTTCTGATGAATTTTAGTGTTATTATATCACATACCCAAAAGGTATGGCTCAGTGGCTAAGATGCTGAGCTTGTCAATCAGAAAGGTTGGCAGTTCGGTGGTTTGAATCCCTAGCACCATGTAACGGAATGAGCTCCCGTTACTTGTCCCAGCTTCTGTCAACCTAGCAATTTGAAAGCACATAAAAAATGCAAGTGGAAAAATAGGAACCACCTTTGGTGAGAAGGTAACAGCGTTCTGTGCACCTTTGGTGTTTAGTCATGCCGGCCACATGACTAGTGTGGATGTTTTCAGAGCACTTCCAGCACTGGCTCTTTGGCTTTGAAATGGAAATGAGCACTGCCCCCTAGAATTGGGAATGACTAGCACATGTGTGTGAGGGGGCTCTTTGTCTTTACCTTTATATTATATACTCACATTATAATGTGCTCTTTCATCTCATAGAGATGCATCATTACATCCAGAACACTTTGAATATCTAAACAGAGCCGAGTCTGGATAAATCAAGTTTAAATAAACAAAGTTTCATCAGTTTGGAATGAAAATGGAATGAATGGAAATGGAATTAATTTCCACCACCATCTTTGGCCATACTTTTCATGAGCCTGTTCCAGCCATAATTCCTCAGCCTTACATTTAATAGGATCACTCTCATCACCCCCACCCATGGTACAATTCTATTGGCCAAATTCAAAGAGAACTTAGAAGATAGCAACTCAAAAAGACTCTTTCAGTTTGATTAAAAGCTCCAGATTGTTGGGCACAGCCCAGGAAGCAGGCAGAATTCTCAAGCTGGGTACTACAGGAGAAAAGCCTGGCTGGTGAAGGCAATAGTAAATACACAGGAAACCTGAGGGAAACTTCTTCCTTCCCACTGCATCTATATCTCTGACTCCAAAGGAGCCTTGCCTCAAAGGCAATCATTAATCAAGGATATATATAGGTGTTCTGCAGCATCTACCACAGGATGTCAAACTTGCATCATCGCGTGATGTATCATGACTTTTTCCCCTTTGCTAAATTGGGCATGGGTGCGCCCAGCGAGTGATGCATCTGGCCCATGGGCTGTGAGTTTGACACGCCTGATCCATGAGTGGGCTTCAAAAATTGCAGCAATGGGGTCACTGCCCCATTGTTGGGTGGGGGTAGCCTAGTCGATCTTCTGCACCACGGCAGGGGGGGGGGCATTTTTCATCCTCCCCATGCTCTGGAGGCTTTCCTCTGGAAGTCGGAAACCTTTGGTAGGCCCATGAAAGAAGAATTAGCTGTACACCTTTCCCAAGCTGTCTACAGCTCTGTAGTTAAACAACACTTTCGTTCACTTGGACTAGTCCTACATATAGGCAAGAAAAACCAAATGCACAAGTACAGTATAGGTGGTACCTTGCTCAATAGTAGCAACTGTGAGAGGGATCTTGGAATCCTAGTGGACAACCATTTAAATATGAGCCAGCAGTGTGCAGCAGCTGCCAAAAAAGCCAACACAGTTCTAGGCTGCATCAACAGAGGGATAGAATCTAGATCACGTGAAGTGTTAATGCCACTGTATAGTGCCTTGGTAAGGCCACACTTGGAATACTGCATACAGTTTTGGTCGCCACGATGTAGAAAAGACATGGAGACTCTGGAAAGAGTGCAGAGAAGAGCAACCAAGATGATTAGAGGACTGGAGACTAAGACATATGAAGAACGGCTGCAGGAGCTGGGTATGTCTAGTTTGATGAAGAGAAGGACCAGGGGAGACATGATAGCAGTGTTCCGATATCTCAGAGGGTGCCACAAAGAAGAGGGAGTCAAACTTTTCTCCAAGGCACCTGGGGGCAGGACAAGAAGCAATGGGTGGAAACTAACCAAGGAGAGAAGCAACTTAGAATTAAGGAGAAATTTCCTGACAGTAAGAACAATTAACCTCTGGAACAGCTTGCCTCCAGCAGTTGTGAATGCCCCAACCCTGGAAGTCTTTAAAAAGATGTTAGACAGCCATTTGTCTGAAATGGTATAAGGTTCCTGCCCATGCAGGGGGTTGGACTAGAAGACCTACAAGGTCCCTTCCAACTCTGCTATTGTATTGTAGTACAACACAGCATTTGTCATCTTTTTAAAATCCTAGCAAAAAGTAGTCTTAACATAGCATGTCCAGGTAACAACTCCTTTTCTTGAGCATTTAGAGATGTTTATTCTTTGTGCAAGTTAATCATTGGACTCTCCAAACATTTGCTTTTGAGAACAGTGCTACTACTTATTTTTCATTATCCTTAAGGTTCTTGAGTTCCAGCCCAATGACTGCATAGTTTACCTTGGTCTACTCTGAACATGAGTAAATATGGTGACACCTTCAAGACTTCCAGTACAGCTCTCTCACCCTTTTTTCTCTCTTTACAACATCCCCCCCACTCAATTTCTACTTGCAGTGTTTGAGAAAATAATATCAGCAAAAAAAATTGAATAATAATTGATAGCAATTATTTCACCATCATCATTATTACTATCTTCCAGAGCCAATGGATATGCTAAGTCTTTTTCCAGTGCATAGCAAACTGTATGCCAATGCATATTATATCGATAAAATCAGAGGTGGTATTCAGCTGGTTCAGACCAGTTCGCTTGAACAGATAGCAGAAATTGCTATACTCTTCCTCCTGGCTCTATGCCGTCCTATTTAGTCATGTTTTTTGAGGCCGGGCCCTTGCACAGAAGGTGCGCGGGAGAGCAAAATGCATGTACGGAAGGCTGGGCACCTGTGCCGACTGTCCCATCAATTATTATATCTCTAACAGCAGGGGTGTCCAAACTTGGGAACTTTAAGACTTGTGGACTTCAACTCCCAGAATTCCCCAGCCAGCATAGCTGTGGACTTGAAGTCCACAAGTCTTAAAGTTCCCAAGTTTGGACACCCCTGTTTAACAGTAATATTCTATTATGTCTTGTTCTGTTTTATTTATTTAAATTTTTTATTTTTTTTATTTCTGGTCTGTGACTGTAATATAGGTCTGATTGATATCTATTTAATGTTGGGACATACTGATTATTTTCAATTTCAGGTTATTTCACAGGACACAAATAAATATTTTTTTTAAAATGGTACAGAACAGAAAGAAATGGATCACCCATGCTTCTTAAGAACCTATACTTTCTGTGAATATTTACTTGACCCCAGAAAAACTGGAATATATATCCATAAAACTGTGATATCTATGCCATAATAGTTGTCTTTTAATATTGAAACTGAAATGGTAGATTGATAAATGTATTTTTGGCTACCAATATTAGACGTATCCAAGTCATTTGGTTGAAATGAAGAATTGTATAATTACTATATATGGCTATGATAATTTGTTTTAATTCAAAAGCTATAACATTGAGAAACTTGTGATTGTTTAAAAATTACTTTGACGGACTTCCAAAGCCTGTCAAAATTCCTTTGGATTCAGTTTTGCTCCAAACTTCCAGAAATAAAACAAAACAAAACATAACAAAACACGTATATCTGGATTTACAATCTCCCTGTGCATAGATGCTGGCAAATTGCTGTCATAAAAGCACCATATCATTACAAGAAACGTGTTGTTATGTAAACATATTTCCCTCTGTGATCAGATCCATGAATAGAATTACTTAAATGCCTGTTACCTTTATAAAATCTTAAATATGGCAGAGGAATCATGGCATAATTGTCTATAGTGGAAGGAGGAGAGAATACAGTTACTAACATGGGATATCAGAAAGTTAAGTCTCCCTATGACTATCCTTTAACAACCGTGGAAAAGGAAGTCACACATTTGACAATTTCCAAGTCGCCAGTGCTTGGCTACCCCCTGCTGGGCTGTTAAAGTCCCAGGCCTTTAAATACCAGGAGGAATATATAATGTAAGCCAGCACTAGAGAAGATACAGAGCCAACTAACATTATCTGTATTCCTAAAGGAAAGTAGATTTTATTTTCTTAGCTATGTTAAGCAATGAATAGCTGTGGCAGTAGAGCAGTTGGAGATTAAACAAACAGATATCAAATTATTTGTGATGGTTTCCTCAGAATATTCTGAGGAGAATTCTTTAAAGCTCAGAAACAAAGGTGTGCATAAAAATAAAATAAAAGGATATTGCTTGTACATACTTAGCACTTACCATATTGAATAAAAGAAAGAAAGAAAGGCTACAGAACTATTGAGAAGAAGGGGGCTAAGTCGAGAATCTACAGGGAAATATTTATTACATTCTTCCCATCCCAGGGGATGCTTGACAGACACTTGAGAATACTTTTAACCCACAGGGAAGAAACTCTTTTCACATAAGCTTGTGCTGTGGAATTTGACGCAGAAAATTTGCTTCCAGATGTGGCCAACTTTCAAGTTACTAAATTTTAAAAACAAATGGGGAGAAAAGGAACAACTTGTTATAAAATGTAACCTAGCTGTATGTGTCAAAATCCAGGAATATGTAAACACAAGTGAGAAGGGGCCATAGAGATTTGCCAATGGTATAGCAGGCACTTGACTATTATCATAAAATTTCAATACTAAATGTTTTCCCCCTTCTGTATATTTTCCACCATAAACAAAAAATAAATCAACACTTCAACTGCATAAACAGGGCCTTAGTATTTAGTCATAAAGTCCCCAGTTATGTCACCATCAATTTGTATCCAGCACATAAGAAGGGATAAGAAAGATGTGTATTAACAATGTATCCCTCAGAAGAATATTTAAAATATATTTACTAACAGATGAACACACACACACACGTGTGTGTGTGTGCATATACACCTCTCTTAACCTCTTTAAAAACCTAATTTATTTAAATGCAGTACAATCTATGTATGAGAAAAGTATCTTGTGTTTTTGAGAGGAAAAGAGAAGGAGAAAAAATATATAGTAAGTATCTATGGAGATTTTCAATCATCCAGGTCATGATTATCCCAAAGGTGCTTTTTCAAAAGACAACTGGACTTACTTTGTTTTTCTTTGAAGGTGTTTTACTTCTCATCCAAGAATGGAAGAAGCTTCTCGGATGAGAAGCAAAACATCTTCAAGGAAAAACAAAGTATGTCCAGTTGCCTTTTCAAAAAGCACCTTTGGGACAAAGACAGTATGTATGTATAAAATGAAGCCATATAAAAGTCTTCTAACCAGACTGAAGTTGATATAATATCTGTCTATTTTTCCTTGCACATCTTCGTTTGTAGGAAGAAGCCCAGGAAAAGAAAATCAAAACAGGGAAACTTCACCAGCAAATTTGCATTGCTTTTATATAGTTTGGCTAGCGTGGCTCTCAAAAGAACCCTGAAAATTACAGCTAAATGAAAATGCCAATGTTTCTCAAGGAATGTTTTCTATGGAGAAGTATGGTCAAGATGACTGTTAAACCATTTTAGGTTTGTGACGCAAACTTGCCTTTCAAACATTTTTTCCACAGACAGTTAGCAAATAATAATATTACTTCATAAACATCATTATTATTTATATTTAATATGACAGATTTTTTTAGAAAGTTGCATTGAATACTAAAACAAATTCAGACTCACAATTAGGGAGGTAGGCTATATTACTGATCCCCAAAATGGTTTTCAAGGTATTCCAAGAAGTCAAATTTGAACAGCATGTATCAGAATACAAGGCCAATAATTTTTAGTCAATTACCTGCCTTTGATAAATGAATCATCAACATCATAATTATCATCTTCGTTTCTTCATTTCTCTCTCTCTCTCTCTCTCTCTCTCTCTCTCTCTCTCTCTCTCTCTCTCTCTCTCTCTCTCTCTCTCTCTCTCTCTCTCTCTCTCTCTCTCTCTCTCTCTCGTGTTGCAATCATTCTTTTATAGGGATATTTCTCCTCATCCCTAGCCCTTTCAGTTCATCATTCTACCAAACTTTTTTCATACTTCCCAATAACTTAACTTCACATATTTCAGTGGCAGTCTACATTATACAGTAGTTCATTTCATTCTGTTTTAAGTAGATTTGTCATCCTCTTTTTGTATTCATAATTTTTGGAAATTAATTTATCTCCTAATATTTCTACATGTAGGGATTACACTTTCTTTTTTCTGAATTTGTCCTGTTTTCATTCTTTCACACACTTCCTTTTTATCCATGCTCATTTTTCCAAAATTCCACTTTTGACACTTATCAAAATGTGTCTGTCTCACATTCAGAATCTTTCATCTCTCTTGTGCCCATCAATAACGCCTCATCATAAACAATAAGATCAGTCGTGTCTTTTCATTTTTGTGTCTTTTCCATGTGTATATATGAATAGATTTATGCTTAAATCATTCACTTGAAACAGACATTTTCCTAACCAGATGTTCACCAGTCATCATTCTCCTTCCTTCTTGGGACTTTAAATGACCCTGGCACTTTTTTTTTTAATATGTCTTGCTCTGAACCATCAATTTATGGCCCCTTTATAATCACATTTACTTGGAATGTTGTACTATTTTTCTGCAAACCCATCCATGGTATTTTCCATTACTTTCCTTTACCAGAATAAAACATGCAGTTATGACTAAGTTATGGGTTTCTAGTTTCATACGAACTCATAAAAGCATAGATGAGACCAATTAATGTTTTCCAATATACAGATATAGATTTTATTCCCACACTTTCACTTCTCTGTAAGTATGTATCAACTTCATTCCAACAGTTCATAGTCTTCCAGACTCATGCATATCAAATCTGTGCTCTTGAACATTGATATCCCAAGTCATTGACTTCTAGATGCCATGATCATCACCATGTTGGCTTGTATGACACAAGCTCTGCCAAAGGCCAATTTTACATCAAATTTTTCCCAATGTTATTTGCTGGAATAATGCTGAAGCAGAACTTGGCTGCAAATAAATGAGGCCGTCTTTCATTACTGTAGTGCAATTGGACCACAGTTTAAAATATATCATCATTATCATCACTTCTCAGTCCTTTTGACTGAGTGTACAATAATTTCAAAGTGTCTATTTATTAATGCATTGGTTTCCAAATAGTGCTGATGTTTCACCAGCCATGTTACTAGCTTCTTTAGAGTAGAGCTGAAACAGAATTGAAATAACAGATCTGTGCAATGTCCTATTATTGATATTGATTTTAACTGAACACTTTCATCTTTTATGCATGATGGGCATTTGCGAATATTTGGGCTCTTTTTGACAGCTGAATGAAGATGATACCCATAGTCTCCAAGACCACAGAAAGTGTGTTATCATCAGTTATGCTGTTCCCATTCCTGATCCCTGTTCTGCTATAGATTCCCCCAGCTTCACTTCTCCTTTCACCAAGCACACTCTGCTCTAGGGGAAAATAGTTACCAAGCACTCCCCTTAATGTCACGGTAGTGGGAAGTTTACACAGTGATGAAATTGGTTTTTCACATGGAAAGTCATTCAACTAAAGATGGCTTGGGCTAAAAGGAACAAAATAATTCTTCTAGTGTCCATGGCCTGCTATGGTTGAATATGAGTCTACTGCTCAGATAAAAGGCATAAAACAGCTATTAAGATTGTTGAATAAGCAGGTACAAAAACATCCAGCACAAGAAAATAACAGCCAACAACATAATAGCTGTCTATCAACACCACAATCAACGACTAAAAAGGCATACACAATCAGAAACCATATAAACACAGAGAATAGCCCAAAGCAAACTAGAGAGAAGTTTCCCGAGGATAGGCTCCAGCACGAGTCCAAAAACTCAGAAGACTAAATCTCTGTTCCTGATGACCAACCCAGATTGCATCCTGGTATGTATGCATTTGGAGTCTCAAGAATGGGTGAGATTTCCCAAAGAACATTTTGTAATGCCCCTGAAAATAGTGATATATTATATATAATATAAGTTCTAGTTGAACTTATATTCCCCCATAGGGTATTCTCCTAAATATTCACCTATAGAATATTCACCTAAAAAGAATGTTTTTCATTATTCAGAATTTCTTTTCACAAATCTATCAGAATTAACCTGAATACTACTTTTAAAAAAAACTATGAAGACCAAGATGGCTGATGCAGAAGCAATATAAAAGGAATTGATTAGTCATTTAATCTACCTGAAAAGGTCACATAAAACGAATTCAAAGAACTATCTACCATTTATAAGCAAGGAGATGAAGAAAAAACTAAAACTTAGTGGTTGACCAACAAAGAAAAAAGTCCTGTGTTCAATCTCCTAGATCCTGTCCTTGATGCAAAGAACAACAGATATACAAATTGATACAAGCACTCTCCCCATGAATAGAATATGTTCTGTTTCTTTATCATGGCATGACTTGTGCACAGTGATATCTTGGTACTTATTAATTGGTTCTGAGGGGTTTGATGAGTACAAAAAACAATGAGTGCTGAATATTCCCCCCCTCCCATAAGGAATAATGTAGTGCGTCAGAAGGCAGCCAGCACCAACAAGTTCTCTAGCTTGTTCATTGAGTACCAAACCAACAATGAGTACTAGGACAAAAATTTCCTGTCAAAATGCATTAGGTACCAAATTTGATGAGTTCCAATGCTGTTTAGTACCAAGGTGCCACTGTATTTACAGATTGTGTGCATATACACTTATTCCAAAGCTCCATGAGGAAAGTAGCAGTGGCAGCACCCCACTTTCACCTTTGCAATGCAATTTTATATATGTCTATTTAACATCACACACACACACACACACACACACACACACACACACACACACACACCAGAAGTAAGCCTTGAAGATGAATCCACATTTTTTATAGACAGTCCTGCATCAATTACTGTATACAGGAGAAACCAATATTTCATCTTTGCAAGAAGACACTGTATCACTCATGCACTGGGTGAGTCCAGTAAAAGGTAAGCCTGGTTTTCCATGGGAATGCTATGGAGCCAGAGCTGTCTCTATCTTTCTCCATATAGGCTTTTGATTGGTTTATAAAAATGCTAACACTGGTTCATGTTCAGCTGGTGTCAAACTATGACAGTCATGTATAGCTCCCATTGAAATAATTGGGTTTTAAGCTTGTCAAGCATCACTTAATCTGCATTCAATTCTCTGGCTAAGATTGATGGCTATCTAATTTTTAAACAAAACACAGATCCTTCTTTTCCTTCTATCACGTACATGTGGAAATTTCATGGCAAATTCTTTTCATCATCTTCTGCATAAGACAGTTAAGATTCTAGGATACAGAACAGAATAACACTATTTTCACACATTTCTTTATTAGATGCATCAAGTAGAAATCCTCCTTCTCCAATTTGCAATTCTAACAGGGTAACTATTTTTTTATTGACCTAGGAACAGAAGAGTAAATTCTAATCTAAAAAGAATTTCTACAAAGCAGATGTTTCTTCCTGTGAGTACTGGTACATTTCTACCCTCTGAATGATCTCTGCTTTTGTATGCCTCATTAAATTTTAGAGGTCCCTTGCTCAAATAAAGATTTATTAGCTGTTAAAACCCTAGCATAATTCTTATACCACCTACATACTCTCCTTTAACATATTTACAAGTATAAAGACTTATTCACTGTAAAAACATGAATGATTTAATGTTGCCACATTATTGGTGTCAATTACTAAAATTCAGTCCTAAACTATAGGTTTTTTTGAGCACTCCATATTTAATTCTAAATTTGTCATCTTTTTTTTTAAAGAGATTCTCTTAATTTTGAAGATCAAGTTGTTCAAGCCAAATGAGGGCCTTCTCAAGACTGTCTTTTTGAGAGCAGTTTCTGGGAAATTTAGACCCGCATAATAATTACAAAATAATCCCTTATATTTTACAAATCAAACTTCCATGTGAATCATTTACACCATGGTTGTTAAAGGTACGAGTATAAAATAGATTTTTCGTGGATGCTTTTAGGGAGGGAAATTGTTAGCTACTATTTATCTGATGAAATGATGAGGTGATTCCATAGTCATTAATTCTACTCTTCGCCCATTTTTCCTCTCTTTTAGCCTGTGCTTTTTCATAGTTTTAAAGTTATCCTGACATACCATTACATCTTTTACTTGGTCATCTTCCAGAAATTGTCTCAATTTGATGGTTCCAAGAGTTTTTACTACATTCAAATCTAAACCTCTGGCAAAATTTCCCATGAATAACTTTGGCAATTCAGTCATGATGCTGATTGTAGTCAGCTTGTGAATTTTTACTGCAACTACCAATCAAATGGTCAAGTGCTTCATTATTTTTACTACAAAGGCCACATTTGCTGTTATTTGTTACACATTGAATGTTCAGCTTCACACGATTAATTGGCAAATCTTGTACTGCTGTTCTTGTACTGCTAAATTTTAGTCTTCAGATTCTTTATTTAACACTCGTGATCTCAACCATGTAGGGGTTTTATCAGCTTTTACATCTGCAATGTTAAAATATTGACCAATGATCAGGTTGTTTTTCCAATTAACAAATCAGTTTTCAATTGTTCATTTTCTATTTTCAGATTTCACCTTTTTGTTTTCAAGATTTTTCTTGACTGATTTCCCTCAGCAAAGGTTCTTGGTTTTTCTTAATGTAGTTGTTCAAGCCATGTTTTTCTTCTTCTACAGTTTGTTTCGGTAATCTTCCTCCCCCTGATCAATAGCACCTTTTTGGGTGTGTAGGGTTATGTATCATTACAAGGTTTTTTTTAATCCAAGTTATCAAGTTCCATCTGGGTCCAGTCAACTATTTCTGCTGTATATTGACTAACTTGGACTGCACAGGTATTAACTGCTTTAATTATGTTTCCATTATTTTGCTTTGATTTCAGAATTTTCCAGACTTATTTGATTATTAAAGATAATAACATTAATACTAATAGTCAAATTCTGCAAAGGACCTATAAGTCTAATATATGGAAAATTTACAATATGTTTGCAAATTGCAAAGATCTTACCAGAACTGAAGTTCAGTTGTGCTGAATATTTTACCAAAAGTCTGATGGGAAGAAGAATCAGGCAATAAATAGCTAGCCCAATATTTTTGGTGATTTGAAATTCATCTGCTAAATCCACTATTGTTCCTAGATCCTTCAGAACTAGAAAAAGAAAAGTAAATTAAATATTCTTTACATGAGTATACATTAGTAAACTGCAATACAGGCAGTTCTTGACTTATGATCAAAATTGAGTCCAAAGTTTCCATTGCTAAGCAAGACAGTTCTTAACTGAGTTTTGTTCCATTTCATAACCCTTCTTCCATTGTTGTTAAGCAAATTACTGCACTTGTTAAGTTAGTAACATGGTGGTTAAGTGAATCTGACTTCCCCCCGGGTTTGCTTGTCAGAAGGTTGCAAAAGATGATCAAATCACCCTGTTAGAACACTGCAACCATCCTGCGGGATCGGATCCTGCCTCACACATCCTCACGGCCGATTCGCTCCCACAGAGAGGGACTTCTCCGGGTGCCGTCCACTAGACTTTGTCAGCGGGCGACGCCCAGGGGAAGGGCTCTCTCTGTGGCGGGCCCGGCCCTCTGGAACGACCTTCCCCCCGATATTAGAACGACCACGGACCTCCGCTCCTTCCACCTGAAATTGAAGACTCATCTTTTCCGCCTGGCCGGCCTAGGGTAGTCTCTCTCTCTATGGGTTTTTTAATTGTTTATTTATATTTAGTGGGGATTTTTAGTTAATGGGATTTTAGCACAGGAATTAGTTTAATCTGTTTTAAATTGTATGTATTTTGTATATTTATTGTTTTTATTCTCCCTGTGCACTGCCCCGAGTCCCTGTGGGGAGAGGGAGCGGTTAATAAATTCAACTTTATTATTATTATTATTATTATTATTATTATTATTATTATTATTATTATTATTATTATTATTGTTATTATTATTAAATATAGTTTGCCACACATCCGAATTTTGATCATGGGGATGCTGCAATGGTCATACGTGTAAAAATGATCATGTTACTTTTTTTCACTACCATTGTAACTTCAAAACTAAGAACTATAATAGTAGACTATCAGAGAATAAAATCCTACCATAAAAATCCTTCTTATTCTCTGTGTTCAGTCATTGTTGAAAGATACTTTATTACAAGAATCCAGAGACAATTTTGTCTAGAGGCATGCTATTTAGGGTGACTGGTTTTATGTAACATAAGTACTACAATTAACCCTATGGAGCAGACAGATAGATTTAAAGTAAATGAGAGCAAATTTCTCTTAGCAATATACAGCTCAAATGTGTTTGTTTCCTCGTCTCCAAAATAAAGCAAACAAGTCAATTTATATGTGTAGACTTCTATATAATTTCTTTCCCACAATTTAAGATCTATGAACCACAAAACTAAAACTAAAATTATACAGCCATCTGGTATTTGAACAGCAAGCATTGTATTTTTCTCCCTAATTATATGGGATATTGCAAGATACTGGGAAAAAAAAGATTATTCTTGGAAGACTCAAATCGTGAATGGTTAAAATACTTCTTGTTTAATAATTGCTGCTCTTCATTAGCGTGAACTAAAGGCATAGTCTATCTGAGACAATAACATCTGTACCCCATATTTCATTATCACCAAACTTCACATTTCACACAAAAAGAATAGCTAGCAAAGCCTTACAGCTTTAATTAGTTTCTACCATAGCTGTGAAGGTCAGCCAATTATTGTGTGTGAAATTTCAATATGAAGCGGCTGAATTGAAGACAGCATTGCAACATTGTGAAATGTGTAGTGCTGTAAATCTAGCATGATTGTGTGTGTGTGTATGTGTTATATATGTATATATAGGTGTGTGTTTGTGTATATATATGTATGTGTATATATATATATATTTATTTTATTTACATTTATATCCCGCCCTTCTCCGCAGAGGACCCAGGGCGGCGCACAGGAAATTTAAAAAACATACAGAATACAAAATAAATACACAATTTAAAATATAAATTAAACCATCTTATCCTATGCTAAAAACCCAATTTTAAAATACCCAATTTAAAACTATCTAAAAGTCCCCATGGGAGGTTAGGCTAGGCCGGCTTGTTGGAATAGGTATGTCTTTAGACATTGGCGGAAGAGGCGGAGGTCGGTGATGGTGCGTAATTCGGGGGGTAGGTCGTTCCAAAGGGCTGGGCCCGCCACAGAGAAGGCCCTTCCCCTGGGTGTCACCAGTCGGCATTGTCCGACCGACGGCACCCTGAGAAGGCCCTCTCTGTGGGAGCGTATCGGTCTAAGGGATGTATGAGGCAAGAGGCGGTCTCGCAAATAACTAGGCCCCGAGCCATGGAGCGCTTTAAAGATGGTCGTGTGTGTGTGTGTTAGTTTTTATGAGCTGATCAATAAATTTATTTAAATTTGAGAGACCAAGATAGATCTATTTCGAGCTTATTAGCTCTCATCAGTTGGCCATACCCTTTACTGGGAATCAGTTCATAAAAACTAACACACATATCTAAAAAAATTTACACAACGGAACTCATGGTTCTCTGTCTAGATGGTCTCTGGTGATGAGTCGAAAGGCAGAAAAGGAAACAGTATGCCTCCTCCCTTAATGGGGCCCTAACAGGAAGTTGTGAAAAACAGTTATCTATCTATCTATCTATCTATCTATCTATCTATCTATCTATCTATCTATCTATCTATCTATCTATCTATCTAATTGTTTCCACAACACCCTGTTAAGGCCCCAATTAAGGGAGCAAGCACACTGCTTTTCCTTTTCTGCCTTTCGGCTCATCACCAGAGACCATCTAGACAGAAAGCTAAGAATTCCGTTGTGTAATTTTTTTAGATGTGTGTTATGTTTTTGAGCTGATCAATAAATAAGTCAGGGAGACTAGGCTTAATGGCAAGGCTCTCGCCTGGCATGTAATACAGCCCTGGTTTGAATCCCAGTAAGGGTATGGCTAGCTGATGAGAGCTAATAAGCTCAAAATAGATCTATCCTAGTCTCCCTGACTTATTTATTGATCAGCTCAAATAAACACACACACACACACACACACACACACACACATATATATATGTAATTGTTTCACAACAACCTGTTATTATTAGGCCCCAATTAAAGGGAGGAGACATACTGTTTCCCTTACTGCCCATCGGCTCATCGCTAGAGACCATCCAAACAGCAAGCCAAGAATTACGTTGTATAATATTTTAGATATGGTGTTAGTTTTATGAGCTGATATATATATATATATATATGTATGTATGTATGTATGTATGTATGTATGTATGTATGTATGTATGTATATATATATATATATATATATATATATATATATATATATATATATATATATATATATATATATATATATATATATATATGTATGTATATATATATATGTATATATATGCGCTGGCATTGCTGGCTTCGGGGATTTTCCCATATATATTAGCTTTATGAGCTGATCAATAAATAACTAACACACATATTAAAACATTAATACAACGGAACTCATGGCTTTCTGTCTAGATGGTTTTTGGTGATGAGCCGAAAGGCAGAAAAGGAAACAGTATGTCTCCTCCCTTAATTGGGGCTCTAACAGGGTGTTGTGAAACAATTATATAGATATAGATATAGATATAGATATAGAGATAGAGATGATAGAGATAGAGATAGAGATAGAGATAGAGATAGAGATAGATAGATAGATAGATAGATAGATAGATAGATAGATAGATAGATAGGTAGATAGATAGATAGATAGATAGATAGATAGATGTTAGTTTTATGAGCTGATCAATAAATAAATCAGAGAGACTAGGATAGATCTATTTCGAGCTTTTTAGCTCTCATCAGCTAGTCATACTCTTACTGGGATTCGAAAAAAAATTCACACAACGGAATTCATGGCCTTCTGTCTAGATGGTCTCTGGTGATGAGCCGAAAGGCAGAAAAGGAAACAGTATGTCTCCTCCCTTAATTGGGGCCCTAACAGGGTGTTGTGGAACATATACATACATACATACATACATACATACATACATACATACATACATACATACATACATACACACACACACACATACATTCACAATTTTAATGTTTTAAGATTCATTGATTAATTTTACAAGTTTCAGTAGAGGGAAAGAAAAGATATGATTATGGATGCTGTCTTATGCTCTTTCACTAGCTGTGACATAATGCTTAGGAGATGGACCTCCCCTCTTTTAAGGGATGAAACCCACACATATGAAGCTAATTTTATGATGATATGAATCACTTCCTACACTTCCCAATGCTTACTGTAACTTAAAAGGGCATTGTAATTTTTCTAAATAAATTCTTCTTTGTGGTGACTTTGAGAAGACATTGAATACATTTCAGTTTAAAGTGAGATACAGTTAATGAATCTCAGTGATGCCAGAGTAGTGCGTAACTCTTCAGAAGTACTACAGTTATGTTACACAGATCTGTGGATAAATGCAAAGTTCAAACATGAACTTTAATTTCGTTTATTTGTTCTTCTGATGTTGTAGTGGTACTGATACCTTTCAAAGGGAAAGATTTCCAAGATAAAAAGATTTTAAAAAAACCCGAAATAACTGTTGCGCCATCAAATTGGGGGCAACTCATAGCAACTGCACAGAGAAACCTTCTCCAATATGAAATGTAAGTGCCACTGAATTCAATGCTTATTCTCACTTCCAATAAATGCTCAATACTAAACACATTTATTAGCTGACAGTCTTCAAGTCTTAGAACCTCCTTATTGGTACAATAGAAAGAAAAGTCCCAGTCGCCTACTAATATCAGGCAGATAATGTAAGGAGTGATCATAAAGCTTGCTTCAGCAGATAAGAAGCTGTTTCTAGAAATTTACAAGCCACCAAGGATCAAAAAGCTTGCATTCTGGATAGGTCTAAAGGTGAAGACTCTAAAAAGTAGATCAATTTGTCATCTTAAAAGCTCACACTTCCGTGATTATAAATAATCTAGTCTTTCTCTACAATCAAAAAGGTGAAAGATCTAAATCATAAGGTTATCTAACTGTGTTTCTTATGGTTACCATAAAAAAGAAAGAAAAGGAAAAGAGAAGAAAAGAAGAAAAGAAAAAAGAAAAGAAAAAGGGAAAGGGCAGAAATATTATTTATTCAATGGTAAGATCAGAATTCAGATGCTTTCCCCCTGAGCTCAAGTTGGCTAGTCATCTAAACTTCTACACTGTGTAAAAATGTGAAGACTTCAGTCTTCTATAAGCAAATATACACATTATAGGTAGAGAGTTTGCATGGATTTTGTCCTAACAGGAGAAGAATACATTTAATAAGCAAGTAAAGTCACCCCAATTCTGAGACAGAGTTATCTCTGTAAGCATGGTGCATCTCACTGATTCCATCTACTATCCCCAAGGCTCATCTTTTGTCAAAATACAAAAAGAAATGGACCTAGTTGAAAATCAGCTGATGTGTAGCTCTTATTGTTGGCTGTGCATGTCCAACTTTTTGTGATCTCCTAGACCACAGCACATCATCTCATCCCCCATCCTCCACACTGAGACTGCTCAAATTGATGTCCACTGCTTTGTTGACACTATCTAACCATCTAATCCTCTGCCATCTCCTTCCTCCTTTTGCCTTCAATCTTTCCCAGCACCAGATTATTTTCCAAGGAGTCCTCTCTTCTCATTTGGTGGTCAAATTATTTGAGCTTTAGTTCCAGTATCTGCTGTTCCAAAAGACAGTCAGGGTTGATTTCCTTTAGGATTCACTGATTTTATCTCCTTGTATTCCAAGGGACTCTTAAGAGACTTCTCCAACACCACAATTCAATAGCATTAATTCTTTGGTGCTCAGCCTTCCTACTATAGACTCCGACTATATGGGGCCTTTGTTGGCAAAGGTCCATACAGATGTCTCTGTTTTTTAATATGCTGTTTAGGTTTGTCATAGCTTTCCTCTCAAGGAGCAACCATCTTCTAATTTCATGGTTTTGACCAGAGGTGGTATTCAGCCAGTTCTGACAGGTTCTGGAGAACCAGTAGCGGAAATTTTGAGTAGTTTGTAGAACTTGCAAATAGGCTGGCCCCTCCCCCACTGCCTCCCAGTCTCTCAGCTGATCTTCTTTTGTTACCCTGAACAGGAGCTGGAAAGCAGGTTAGTGGGGTGGGGAGGGAAAGGGGATTTTGCACTTTCCCCTGCCACGCCCTCCAAGCCACGCCCTCCAAGCCACGCCCTCCAAGCCATGCCCATAGAACCAGTAGTTAAAAAAAATTGAATCCCGCCACTGGTTTTAATCACCTTCTGTCTGGGATCTGGGAGTCAAAGAAAATAAAATCTGTCACTGTTTCCATTTTCTCCCTTCTATTTTCCAGGAAGTGAAGGGACTGGATGCCATGATCTTAGTTTATTAAACTGTTCAGTTTCAAATGAACTTTTCTACTTTGTTCTTTCATCCTCATCAAGAGGCCCTTTAGTTCCTCATTTTCCACCATTAGAATGGTGTCATCTGCATATCTGAGGTTGTGCATATTGATGTGTAGCCTTTGGTGTCAGTTGAGACAATCAAGGAGAATACTATCTGGCCAAATTAAATCACAGTGTGAAAAAAGGCTAATACAATTTTCCTTTTTTTAAGGCAAATGAGTATATATAATCTATGGTATAGATTTATCTTATTTTTAAGAATCTCTTCCTTTATTCTGTGATGTATTTAGCATTTATTGCACTGAAAATCAGTGTTTACCGTTCTGAAACTAAGAGGCAAACTAAACAATATACATTATTCACATTTCTGGATATTATTGACAGAATTATAAACATACTCCCTTTTCTTTTTTTTAAAGTGTACTGCCATTTTTTATTTATTTATTTATATCCTGCCCTTATTATTTTTAGAAGTAGTTCGAGGTAAGGAATTTATTTAAAGCTCTTCCTTCCTTCTATTTTTCCCAAATCCTGTGTTGGGCTTAGAGAGATTCACCAGTCCAAAGCCACCCAGCTGGCTTTCATGTCTAAAGCAGAACAAACAGCCATAGTCTCCAAATTTGTTGCCTTAACCACTATACCAAACTGACTCTAATGTATATATACCACCAGAAAGGTAATGGTCAGTCTGGACGGAAACTTTAAAGCACAGAGATGGGAAAACCTCAACTTTTCTCAGCTTATTTGTTTGGAATTTCCCCCTCCCAGACAGTAATGTAGGGTTATCAGATTTGGGCTGCAAATTTGTAAATGGCCACTAAAGGGCACCAAAGAGTACAAAGTTCTCATTTCTACCATCTGCTGGTCTTCAGATGTTTTCTGCCCAGATAACCATATCTAGATGGAACAGCATAATATAAATTGTATGTATCGTTACATTTATCTACAAGATGTCATTTGAAATCCATTTTATACCCAGGGAGTGATGGAGTTATTCTGTGCCCATTTCTTCACTTAACTGCAATGTTTAAGAGGAGATCATATTGTTTGAATTGCTCAAGTACATAATGGGCCTATTTATATATAATAATCTCTCAAATACAGACAGGTTGTTTTTTTTCTAATGGGAACAGCAAAAAAGAAGAAGAAGAGCTAACCATGTTATAGTTATAGTTTGGTATTACATTCAAGCCAGAAACCCTGATTTGTTCATCTCATAAGAAATCAGGGGCAAATATCCCAAGAGTAGGACTTCATATTGAATTATAATTTTATATAGAACTTTGATATTTCTTTCCCCTTATCCTCAACTTTTCCCTACCACTTTTCAATAGAGTTAATGTCTACTCATCATCCTCTCTTCCTGTTTCCCACCTTTGCAGTCAGAGATATATGACTTTTAACAATAACCATATTAAGATTATTATGGAGGTTTATATGTATTATATATTAAGATATATATATACTGCATATATACCTCACCAACAATTGGTTCTCTTTTAAGAAGATAAGAATGGCCCTGTTGAATCAGAAAAGTGCCCTTCCTAATCTGACATTGGGGTCCCTTCAGTGACCAACCAATTGCTTTGGAGGTGTCTGCAAGGACATGCTGGAATTATAATCCTTTCCTCCTATTGTTTCCTTGCAAATGGAAATTGGGGGATTATTGTATCCAATCTTGGGATAACAGTGATTCTGTAAGACTGGTGGTCCTTGAACTGGGGCTCCATGCAGAAGTGGGCTGCACATACTTTAACAACTGGTTCACCACACAGCAAATCTTCTCAGACAGCTGCGGTGAGGTATGGCAATCATCTGGGCTTCATGGGTGTGGAACAAAGCCAGAGAGTGAGGTAAATAGGACAGGCTAGTGCCAGGGCAGGTGGGCAGGCCCAGCTGGTGGTCAGAACTACTGGTTTGCCTGAACTGTTCCGAACTGGCACCAGCTCATCTCTGGCTCCATGAAATTATTCAAGCCTCTTTTAAAACTATCCAAGTATCCTCCATTTTTGGTAATGAACTCTGAAAATAAATAAATTATGCACAACTCAAATCTTATCGTTTCTCCCATTTTCATTTCCATAAAAATATTGCCCATCTGAAAAGAAATTCCACTTAAAGCCGCATCTAAAAGTTTAAATGGGAATAAAGTGACATTTATATAAAACAGCATGAGATGAGACACACTTGTGGCTTAATTTTTCAAATTTCAGAGAATTCATTTAAAGGTCATTTGAGGGAAAGGAGGATAGAAATATGTAGAACAGGAGACAGATACTATTTTTAGTAATGTTAAACTCCCAAAATATAATCAAACTTGTCATGAGGACTCAAACTCCAAATAATCCAAATCATCAAATCCCTGAATTCCTGGGGTGGGGTGGGATTACTTTATTCATTATGTGCTTGTGTAAATTAATTGTGTTATTTTTAAATGGCAGTTGAACTTGTAGTTCTCCCAGAGATAACATTTGCATGTCTTTTTTAAATAAGGATTTGATAACAGTACTCATTTATTCAATTTTAAAGTCCATCCTGCCTTTCAGGATCTGGAATGAAGAGTGTATGCCTCTTAAAGCAACAAAATAAGTCAATCACTCATTCACACACACACACACACACACACACACACACACACACACACACTGGGCATTAAAATAACAATTTGAAACCAGAGGAACAATATGTACATTTTAATGGTGGCACTGAATGAAGAACACAAATCTGATTCTTGCTCCATTCTCCTTCTTGCTTTTTATACATTACAGTCATCAAATATACAAGAAGTCATGATAGCTGCCATTCCAGAGGTGGTATGGCGAACCAGTAGTGGCGGTGGTGTGAGGCTCTGCCCACCCACCCACCCACCCAGACATCACCAAGAACTTTCTGAGCATGTACAGAAGGTTCTGCGCATGCCCAGATGTGCATGCTCCCACTACTGAACTGGTAGGGAAGAAAATAGAATACTGTTACTCTGTCATTCCATGGGTTAATTTTGAATTTCAAGGGATTTCATGACAACTTCAGGATTTATACTATGGCAACATTAATTTCTGTCACTTGTTTTTGGTAAAAGGATGCATGTTTGGATGTAGAACTGAGGAGTCACATCATGTACTCAGTATTCTCTGGCAATTGCTTGGCTAACACTCCTATTGGCCAGAAAAAGCAAGTGCTGGTTTAACTATTTTCTTTTCTTTTTTGTGAGCTATTGATTGCAGATGTGTAAATGTGCCCATTCCCATAATGCCCTGTTAGGCATGGGATTAGTCAGACTATCCTGTCACTTCTATATATGTTTGAATTGTGAAATCAGAAGAGGCAATTGACAAAATATGGTTGTCCGAAAATACCCTAAGGAAGGAGAGTTAAGGAAATTAAAACAAAGCTATTAGTGGTCTCTGATATATAACTAAACATAAGAAATGGGAAACCAGTCCTTTAGAACAATGACAATAATTCAGTGGAACAAAGTCCAAACATTTCAGGATGTCCAACCAAAACATTTCAGCTGTCCAATCAATACTATAAAGTGTTGTAAACCAATACTATGAACTGTTGTAAGAAGAACAGAGAATTTTCCTTCTCTGATGCAGAGTCACCAGCTGCTGTTTGGAACTAAAGGTCATCATCCTTCTATAGATGTGAAAATGTGTTTTTTTCTTTCAAATATCGGAGCAAGATCTTATAGAATCACCAATCTGTTGTGGGAGTATTTGCCATACCCATCCAGTTATATGTTGATTATGGTTTGTTACATTGATTCTGTATTAGATGTATCTTATGTGTTGTCCTTTTCATTCTACCCTATCCAGAATCACAAAACTCTGCATGGGACAGTTTTATAAATTCCATTTTTAAAAAAAAAAAAAAATCTGGTTTCCCTCTTTTGCTCAAGGGCAGTTTCTTATGTATTTCTTTTTTCCCTCATGTACTTTTAAGAGCCTGAATAAAAGATGCATTTATATACAACACTATTTGCAAATAGTTTATACCCTGCAGACTCCTACAATATTTATTCTCCATTATAAATGGAATATTACCTATATTGTCCACAAATAAATTTATCTCAGTGGTAGGTACAAGATTCTCTGTTATAGATCCTGAATGCAAACTTTTTTTTTTAAATAAAAAGAACTTCCCTGAGCCCAGGATAAAAGACTCAATAATAAGATTATAAATAACACTTTAAAAGGATACATTTCCCCATGGTATTCAAACCATTTCATTACTTTCAAGACCTTAAAAATGTGGATGTTTAGTCTAAGTACATGAAAGCGTAACATGCTCATTTGGTATTTACCTGCTACACATGATACCTACCTTCCTTCCTTCCTTCCTTCCTTCCTTCCTTCCTTCCTTCCTTCCTTCCTTCCTTCCTTCCTTCCTTCTCCTCCTCCCTCCCTTCCCCTCCTCCCTCCCTTCCCCCTATCATATATCCTGAGAAACCTGTTTGCTTCGGGCTCAAACAGGGAGTTCTAAAATTCAGATGTTAGTGAAGGAATATCAGAATATGCAAGGGATTCACTTTTGAATAAGACCATGTGTATTTTCTGTTCTCTGCTCTGGATTGTGTCAGTGTGGATAACAAAGACTAGTCACAAAGGGTTGTGGATGGATGTTCGTATAGTATCAGAGAACAGCTCTGCAGTGGGGGTGTGTGCAGATATGCTGTGTTTACTTGAGAAAGGTAAAACTAGGGAAAGAGTTTCTCTCCAAATGTCCTGTTTCCCCCCAACCCCACCTCACCCATACTTTGATTGCCAAGTCAATCCAGACTGGAGCTGATGAGCATAATGAGTCTAGACTCTCAGTTCACCCTCTTGGGAGGCATTGTGATCAAAGGGCAACCATTTGGCACAATTTTCTGCATGATTTCAATTGTACTTTCAAAACAAACACAGAATCACATTCCACCCATATATACACATCTATCTATGGCTAGATAATGATGTATACTGCTGCTCTAAATGCCAGAAATTTGATTATGCTTACACTTACATGTATATGTTGACAATTTGAAGCCATGTCTGAGGACACTGGAAATTAGATTTCTCCACCTTATCTAGTAAAAGCAGACAAATTTTCTCAGGCCACCTTCTTATGGAGTCAAAATTGGCACCACTATGCATAAGAGGAAAGCATCACAGAGTAGATAAAAGTTTTCAAAGTTGAAATTTCCTTTAATATTTTTTTAAATATTAAAAATCACTATTATGGCTAATTTTGTCTTGCTTTTGATTTTCTTCTAAATGATTTAATCTAAAATATTTTGGCTTTGTTCTAAATAGTTTAAATATTAAATTTTATAGTACTTTTACCGTATTTTTTGGAGTATAAGACGGGCCTTTTTTCCTCTAAAAAGAGGCTGAAAATCTGGGTGCGTCTTATACATGGAATACAGCATATTTTTGCCTCCTGAAACCCCGCCCCTTCACCAAAATGGCTGTGCATAGCCTTATAGATGCTTTCAGAGAGCTCCTGGGGGCTGGGGAGGGCAGAAATGAACAAAAAATAAGGCGTTTTTTCTCCCCCAGCCCCCAGCAGCACTCTATAAGTCTCCATAAGGCTATGCATGCTATTTTTTGACCAAAGAATGGCCCGTTTTCACACAAAAAACGGGCCGTTTTTCCTCAGTTTGGCCCCCCCACCCCCAGGAGCACTCTGCAAGCCCCCCCCAAGGCTGTTCATGCCTTTTATTTGAAAAAAAAGGGCCCATTTTCATGAAAAACAGGCCATTTGGGAAAGGTTTGCACAGTGCAAAAGAGGTTTTTTTTCCCTTTTGGAAAGCTGTTTAGTTAGAGCAGTGCTTCTCAATTATTTTCTGTCATGCCCCCCTAGGAAGAAGAAAACATTTCGCGCCCCCCGCGTGACTGTAAATAGTATCATCCGGGTCTAAAAGTCACACGGGCGGGTTTGGCTAATCAGGATAGAGCATCATGTCTATCCAATCGGGTCTGTTCTCCTCAAAAGGGAGGAGCATGCGCAGTCACATGTACTGGCTTAATGCTCACTATCGATGCAAATGTCAGCAGCGGTAGCCCGATTTCTTTAGCAAGTTTGATTAATTGGGGCAGCGTTATGTTTCACAGGAGAAGGTCCTTGTCAGCATCTGACTGGATACAGAGACATAAACACGGGGCTTGGCTTGTTATGACAGTGTTTGCCGAGGTCAAACGCGCCCCCCTTTACGGAGCCTCGCGCCCCCCCTGGGGGGCGCGCCCCACTATTTGAGAAGCACTGAGTTAGAGTGATTGATGAGAATTATGTTGGTCAAGTGCTGTGCCTGTAGAAACAAAGATTTGTTCCAAAGGTGGGCAGTGATTTCCTTCTCCAGCAAATAGGTAAATACACCTGGAAACATCTACCTACCTACCTACCTACCTACTCTCTCTCTCTCCCCCTACCTATCTACTGTATTTCTCTCTCTCTATTTCTCTCTCTCTATCCCTCTACCTACTTATCTATCTACACACACTATCTCTCCCTACTTACCTACCTACCTAGTGTATTTCTCTCTCTCTCCCTATCCCTTTATCTACCTACCTACCTACCTACACACTCTGTCTCCCTACCTACTTACTGTATTTCTCCCTCTCTCTCTCTCTATTTCCCTCTATCTACCTACCTACTTTTTAAAAAAAATTGCCTCTTCAAAACCTGGGTGCGTCTTATACTCTGGTGCGTCTTATACTCTGAAAAATGCGGTAACTATAGTTCTCTGTCCTGAACTCTATGAGTGTATTCACTAGAAGAGTAGAAAGTATAGTTTTTGAGCTTTTTTAAGATAGAAATTTCATTCAGAAAAAACAACAGTGGAGTTGAGTTTTGAGAAATGGCTTAACTGATGTCAAGGTTGACTCACAAGGTGTTTCTTTCTACTTGCAACTTAACAAAGAAGCTAAGGGAGGGGGTGGGTATGATTGGACTGTATGGGGAGCTGTGAGGCAGAAAAGGGCCATTTGTAGCCTGAGAAAATCTTGCAACAAGGTCAGGTGTTGAAGATTTCCCAGTTACAGTTCTTGGAAGCAACAATCACTGAAGACAATCCAAGTTTAGAAGTCTGAGAATTGTAGTCCTAGTACATCTGGAAGATGCTGGGTTAGGAAAAAAAAGTTGTATAGGGAGTAGTGTCTGGCTATCAAATCATCTTTAATGTTATGCCTGGGATGGGAAATATAAAACTAATAGTTATCCATGATATTTCCACCTAGGACATAGCAATTTAACAGTACAGTCAATTAGCTTTTGAGGGATTTGTGATAGAGGTAAACAGTGTAAACAACTTCTCTCCCCATATCAAATCTGTCCCTTCTTTTCTACATCCACTATTGGCAGCAATAAATTTACTTCCTAAATTAAGCAATATGTGGTTTAATAGATGTTGGCAGTTTAGTAAGCATGCTTCTTAGAGAGGCTTCTCGTTTTCAGCCTAAGCTTCAGTGGAATGTGATCATACTTTGTCGTTTGACCCATGTAAATCTTAAATTCACCATGTTCTCCTCAAGCAAGAGTTCTGTGGTCACCAAAACAAACTTATCAAATGGATTAGGGATTGAGTTCCATGGAAGTCCACACTGTAATCCTTACAAATCATCAGCTTCCATGAAGAGCGTAAATTGTGCTTACCATCGTACTATATTCAAATTTCAGGCCAACTGTTTGTCATCAGATTAGAATGTGATGACATTAAAAAAGATGAGAAGCAAAAGCTGTTCAGCAGTTTTAAATTCATAATGACAGCCTGCAGGAAATAGAGACACCACACCAAACGCTGTTCATTAAAACAGACGCACATCCTCACACAGATATGCACAGACTGTACATCCAATTTATCAAAACCAAGAACATAATTGTAAAGCTACCAGATCTGGCCTGCAAAATTCCAGATGGCCATGAGGGGGCAGAAAGAGCCAGACTTTCCCCAGCTGTTTGCTGCCATTAAGTGGCCCTTTAAATTTTTGCAGCCCAGAATCAGAAAGTCCTATAATGTCCCAACCAAAAATTCCATAAATTCCAAGGCCTTTGGAAAAAACCTTTAGTCTATTTTAACTTCCTGGCTCAGCTACAGCAGAATTACAAGTTTAAGGAGACTTAGTTCACTGCTTCTGTTTTGACTGGTATTTTATAACTAGTTTACCCTCATATTTTCTATTAGTCATGCTTCCAACTATTTAGGGACCACAAACTCAAACACTGGCCTGATTCATGCACCGTGCTAAAATATATTTGGGTTCTGATTTTGTCTTGATGTTGTGCAAAATCAGCCACTGTGGTATGTAAGTCATGGTTATTCATTTTGTGTATGCACCAGTTAATTATGGATCATTTCTCTATTTATTTAAAATATTTACACTATCTCTTGCTAAAACAACATCTTGAAATGTGCAAACCATGCCACTGAGTCCTTGGCAGAGAAAATGCTATTTCTACTCTTTTGAAAAAGAGAGGGTTTATTTTCAGAGTAGGATCATCCTATCGAACCCAAAAGATTCTTCTGTGCTGCTTTTCTTTTCTGAGATGCTCCACAAAATGCAAAGCACTGCATGGAATTGCATGCAAACACCTGAACAAACTTTTGGATCCTTTTGTTAACTTTTAATCAACTTTTTGATCTTACTAAACAGAAATGGCAGAGTTTTTTCTATAATCTATACAATAATACAATAGCAGAGTTGGAAGGGACCTTGTAGGTCTTCTAGTCCAACCCCCTGCATGGGCAGGAACCTTATACCATTTCAGACAAATGGCTGTCTAACATCTTTTTAAAGACTTCCAGGGTTGGGGCATTCACAACTGCTGGAGGCAAGCTGTTCCAGAGGTTAATTGTTCTTACTGTTAGGAAATTTCTCCTTAGTTCTAAGTTGCTTATCTCCTTGGTTAGTTTCCACCCATTGCTCCTTGTCCTGCCCCCAGGTGCCTTGGAGAAAAGTTTGACTCCCTCTTCTTTGTGGCACCCTCTGAGATATCGGAACACTGCTATCATGTCTCCCCTGGTCCTTCTCTTCATCAGACTAGACATACCCAGCTCCTGCAGCCGTTCTTCATATGTCTTAGTCTCCAGTCCTCTAATCATCTTGGTTGCTCTTCTCTGCACTCTTTCCAGAGTCTCCACGTCTTTTCTACATCGTGGCGACCCAAACTGTATGCAGTATTCCAAGTGTGGCCTTACCAAGGCACTATACAGTGGCATTAACACTTCACGCGATCTAGATTCTATCCCTCTGTTGATGCAGCCTAGAACTGTGTTGGCTTTTTTGGCAGCTGCTGCACACTGCTGACTCATATTTAGATGGTTGTCCACTAGGATTCCGAGATCCCTCTCACAGTTGCTACTATCGAGCAAGGTACCACCTATACTGTACTTGTGCATTTGGTTTTTCTTGCCTATATGTAGGACCTTACTTTTTTCACAATTGAATTTCATTTTATTAGACAGTGCCCAATGTTCAAGTTTGTCTAGATCCTTCTGTATCTTAAGCCTATCTTCTGGAGTGTTGGCTATTCCTGCCAGCTTGGTGTCGTCTGCGAATTTGATGAGTTCCCCATTTATCCCCTCATCCAAATCGTTGATGAAGATGTTAAAGAGTACTGGGCCTAAAACAGAGCCTTGGGGTACTCCACTGCATACTTCCTTCCATGTAGATGCAGTTCCATTGAGGACTACACGTTGAGTGCGGTTGGTCAGCCAGTTGCGAATCCATTTGGTGGTGCTGCTGTCTAACCCACAATTTTCTACTTTATCTAATAGTAGGTTATGGTCTACTTTATCAAATGCCTTACTGAAGTCCAGGTAAATTATATCAACAGCATTCCTCTGGTCCACTGATTTTGTTACTTTGTCAAAGAATGCAATTAGATTCGTCTGGCATGATCTGTTTTTGACAAACCCATGTTGTCTTTTGGCTATTACTTTGTTTGCTTCTAGGTGTTCACTTATTTGTTGTTTAATTATCTTTTCCAGAATCTTTCCTGGTATTGAGGTCAGGCTGATGGGTCTATAGTTTCCTGGATCTGTTTTTTTTCCTTTTTTGAAGATGGGAACCACATCTGCTCTTTTCCAGTCTTCTGGCAGTTCCCCGGTGCTCCAGGATCTCTGAAAGATATAGTTCAGTGGTTCTGAGATCTCGTCTGCCAGTTCCTTCAGAACCCTGGGGTGTAATCCATCCGGTCCTGGCGATTTGAACTCGTCCAGGGCAGACAGGTGCTCACTTACCATTTTCTTCCCTATTTCAACTTGTGTTCCTAATCTGATATTTGTGGTGCTGTTTTTGATTGATTGGACTGTTTTATCCCTTTGTGTAAAGACAGATGCAAAAAAAGAGTTAAATAGTTCTGCTTTCTCCCTGTTGCTTATCATCTTCTTGCCATTTTCTCCCAGCAGTGGACCAATTGTTTCCTTAACTTTTTTCTTATTTTTAACATGTTGGAAGAAGCTTTTTTTGTTATTTTTTACTTTTTTGGCAAGCCTGGCACACTCCAGATGTATTAGGATAGTGATGGCTAACCTTTTCCAGTCCGAGTGCCCAAAGTGTGCGCACACATAAATGCGTACATGCCTGAACCCCCAAAATGCAATTTGTATCCACTTCTATGCATGTGCCCTGCCCCCGCATTTGCCCTGCCCCGTGCATGTGTGCCCTGCCCCCCCTGCACATGCCCCCCCCCACACGCACAGCAGAGATCCAACAATCAGCTGAGCAGCAGGAGCCACACATGCATGTGTGGCAAAGCTGAACTGGGGTGATGGCTCACATACACACAGAGAGGGTGCTGCATGCCACCTATGGCGCACGTGCCATAGGTTCACCACCACGGTATTAGGATTACAGGTTCCACAATTGTTAATTAGCAAGTTTGTCATGCTAGCTAGGAATTCAAAAAGGTTTTTTAATGGAAATTATTTGTAACTTCACCCTTCAGTTTGGAAGTATTCCATAATGACTTGTATAATAATTTTTTTTTTAAAAAAACCTAATATTTGTTGCCCCGAAGAACAAGGTCTCAAGATCTCTGGGGGTATCAGTTTGAGACAAACATCGCTATAGCTTTCTCTTCTCGAGTTTAGGTTGGATGACTGGACATCTTCTGTGTGCTGAGCCATTTGGAGTTACAGTAGAAGACGACTGGATAATTTGTTTGTTTTATTCTTTTAGTAGTCTCATCTTGGAAGCAAAATTGGGCCAGTAGTCTTTGACTTGTTTATCACAATTAAAAGTGCTTACTCCTTGTTCATTGTACTGATTGTTGCATTCCTAGTGAAAATTCAAAGCAAACTTTGCGACAAAAACGGATTCCGATTAACTTTATTTTTTTGCTTGATCTGGAAAAGAAAATCAGTAAAATCCTAACTAAATGAAACTCTAGAATTGCCTTCCCTAATTTGATATCCTTCCAAAATTTCAGCCACAGGAATAACAAACATGCTGGTTGGGAAACACTTAATTCTTTCATTGACTCTTCCATGATGAAGTGTGTGTGTGTGTGTGTGTGTCCTTACACATTTTTTTGAAAGAAAACAAAGAAAAAAGAAGTAATACCAATGTGATGCTTAAGATAAGAGTAGGTCTCCAAGAGTAATTATTTTGTGTCTTCAATATTTTCCTGAGGAACACTAGGCAGGAGGCTAGTCATAGCTCCATCAGAGCATTCCAAAACATTGGTGATGCCACAGAAAAGCAGAGAAATGCCTTCTAGACTTGACCTTCATCACTTCTCCAAAGGGTGAGTATTGGATTTAGTGACAGCACAGTGCGGGGTTTTAAAACAAGCAGTGTGCTCTGATGCATCTTGCCAGTTGACCTTCCTATCAAATTGCTATTTACTTCAGAAATATTTCTATAATGTTGACTGCTATTGTAAGCAGGGAAGAGTTTATATGCATGCAATAGAATATTTAATCCCACTTACTGTAGGCGAAGTGGCTACCTAAAATAAATCACAAAATTGTTAAAAATCCCAAGTTTCAATAAATGCTTGCTAAGACCCTGGAACTGAGGGATAACTCTACAGAATGTCACTTGCCTTCCAACTTTGTGAACTACAAACAATATTAAGACTTTCAAAGTTCAATGGATGTTTGAGTTTCTGATCTACACTGGTTCACATAGACTTAGAACATACATGTTGGCTAAGTAGCTGTTGGTGAAGTATTGTCACATACATTTCAGCATAACAATCCTTTTAGATGTGAGGATAAAGCAGTATTCACTTTGTCAGTAGTCATTCCAAGGATTCAGAATTCCAAGGTAACCTTAACAGCCCAATGTATTTCATTAGACTTTTAGCCCCTGACTTCATAAAGTTTGGAACTCTTCTACTTACAGGCTTTGTATTGCCTACTTGTGGCCATCTTGCCTGGCAGTTTTAGATAAGAGGAGTAAAAGAGCAATATGATTCTCCGCCAGGAAGCAGGCTTTCACATTGGCCATGAGAACTGCTTGAGCGCGAATTTCTGCAATGTTGACATGTAGTATTAAGGAATGCATCTTTAATCTCACCGCAATAACCAGAATGAAGCCAGTGCTGCTGGCACATTTTAATGGGCGATTCCCTCCAAAAGCAGCCCCTGCTTGAAATTCTGCCTGGAGTCTAAATTAAAGTCAAAGCCCTAGTCAGTTAACTGGGCTATAACATATGAAGAATTGATTTTCTTATTTTCAGCTGTCAGGCTTGCTACAAAGAATGAGTTTTAATTCTGGGGATGTTATTAAACTCCTTGCTTAACCGGCAGAAAAATGGAACTGCTGGAGGAGCAAGTGTGGAACTGCCGTCGGATTGAATGACACCTGTCAGAGTATGATGAATGACCCTCCCTGCCCCACAATCCCATTCTCTGTCAGTCAGGGAAGGACCATTAATCTTCATCGAGGACCTGTCACGTTAGGCAACCAGGATGCCAAAATCTCCTCCTCCCTTTCGCCTCCAAGACACATGTAGCAATATGATGCTCTCATTGCCGGCACGATGGCATATTTGCATAATCTTGCATGACTTTCTTCCCCCCAGAACTTCCTCCTCCAATCCTGCCCTCTTCCTCCGCCAAAGCCAGTGTGGGAGAGATGTGATTAGACAGATGGAGTATGGGCCAGGCTGCCAGCTACCAAACCCCCTACAGTGCTTGATGAGGAGCAGACCATCTATACAAACCAATCAAAAAGCTGGCAGTTCAATTACAGAGTAATAAAGGGACATTCATCATTCAATTAGGCACCTGTCATGGCTCCACAAAAGGGAAAACTTCTAACCTGAGACTCTAGGGAAAAGAAGCTACAACCAGCAAGCAGAGGAGCGAATGGAGGAAAAAATATTGAAGGAGGAGCAAGAATGGGGAGGCAAGAGAAAAGACAAAGTTGATTATTAACCAGAAACCCCCCTTTTCCCACCCTTGCCCCCAAAATAGAGTAAAAGTAAAGGAATCTTTCAGCAAAAATCAAAAGAAGACCTTCTATAGATGAAGAGACTAGTCCTTAATGCCAAGTCTTGGCAGGATATGTGTTTATCAATGTATTCATTACCACCTAACCCAGCATTGAATGTATCCCTTGTAACTGGCACAAAAGGAGCAAAAATGGCATTTCAAATGCTAGCAATGATAACAGTAACAAAAGGCAAGCAAGTCACATGTTGACAATTTCGTAACTCTTAGTGGTCAGTGAGACAAAAAGCACAATCAAATTATGATATATTTCAGAAATGGTCATTTGTCAATGCAACATATGTCTGTCAACTGGCGCAAACACTGACTGGAGGAAAAATTAGACAGCAAAAAAATGGTGATGCCTTGTCAAAGATCTGCTTATTAGTAGAGTCCTATCACACACTCAGAAAGACCGCCGATACCAGTAGCAATAGCAATAGCACTTAGACTTATATACTGGTTTACAGTAATTACAGCCCTCTTTTAAGTGGTTTACAAAGTCAGCATATTGCCCCCAACTATCTGGAACCTCATTTTACCCACCTCAGAAGGATGGAAGGCCGAGTCTACCTTGAGCCTGGTGAGATGTGAACTGCCAAATTACAGGAAGCCAGCAGTCAGCAGAAGTAGCCTCAAGTACTGCATACTAACCACTGTGCCACTGTGGTTCATTAGTAAGAGTAAGTGTGAACTTGCTGCCAATAGCTACACACCTTTTTTTTCTTTTTCTCTAGGTTCAAGTTCTCTCAATATCACAAAACATATCGATATACATATGATATTCAAGTGATTTGAACATAGAAGGAATGCAGTGTAGGACATCTTCTTGAGCTGGTGCTGGAATTTGCTTTAATTTGCTGTAGTTGCAAGTTACAATGATGATCAAATGGCTGATTTGCATTAGAAAAAAAAAGTATCGGTATCCTAATAGCAATGTTATTGGCAGGGGGGCAGAGGTCGACCTCGAGGCTTGTCACTTGTGGGGTTCCTCAGGGGTCGGTCCTCTTGCCTCTCCTGTTCAATACATATATGAAGCTGCTGGGCAAGATCATCTGTGGTTTTGGGATAGATTACCACCTGTATGCTGATGATACTCAGTTGTACATCTCTACCCCAAACCACCCCAACGATGCCATTGAAGTGATGTCCCGGTGTCTGGAAGCCGTACGGGTCTGGATGGGAAGGAACAGACTCAAGCTCAACCCGTCCAAGACTGAGTGGCTGTGGTTACCGGTGCCCCAGTTCAACCAGTTGACTCCATCACTGGCCATAGGGGGCGAACATATTGCCCCCATGGATCGGGCACGCAACTTGGACGTCCTCCTAGATGCCCGGCTGTCGATGGAGGACCATGTGACAGCCGTGGCTAGGGGGGGGGCGTTTCACCAGGTTCGCCTGGTGCGCCAGTTGCGTCCCTTATTGGACCGGGACGCCCTTCACACAGTCACTCATGCGCTTGTGACGTCCTGTCTAGACTACTGTAACGCTCTCTACATGGGGCTCCCCTTGAGGTGCACCCGAAGGCTAAAGCTGGTCCAGAATGCGGCCGCGCGGGCAGTTTTGGGAGCCACCAGGTACTCCCACGTAACACCGCTCCTGCGCGAGCTGCACTGGCTGCCTGTGGCCTTTCGGGTGCATTTCAAGGTGTTGGTTATCATCTTTAAAGCGCTCCATGGCACAGGACCTAGTTATTTGCGGGATCGTATCCTGCCCCATACATCCCTTCGGCCGATTCGCTCCCACAGAGAGGGACTTCTCCGGGTGCCGTCCGTTAGGCAATGCCAGCGGGTGACGCCCAGGGGAAGGGCCTTCTCTGTGATGGGCCTGACCCTTTGGAACGACCTACCCCCTGATATCAGAACCTCCGCTCCTTCCGGCAGAAACTTAAAACTCATCTGTTCCATCAAGCCGGCTTGGCCTAATTTTTGCTTCTCGCCCCAGTCTGTAATGTAAATTATTTTATTTGGTTTTAATGGGTTTAGTTTTAACGTTTATAAATTTGTACAGGGTTATTTAATTCAATTTTAATTTTGTATGTATTGTCATGTTTTAGTAGTTTTAATTTTCCTGTACACCGCCCCGAGTCCCTTCGGGGAGAGGGGGCGGTCTAGAAATTCAATAAAATAAATAAATAAATAAAATAATGTTAATAGGGAAAAAAATCTGATTGGTCTTCCAGATACTACAGGAATAATTCAATCAGTTTATAGTCAATTTGATTATTCTATACAAGGGTAGACTAAACTAGACTAGATTCTGCAGGAATTAAACTGAGCTCCTGAGTTAGAAATGTGGATTAAAAAAAACACAAATTTACAAAGTCAAATAGACCTGTTTCTCAGACACATTTTCAGATACCATTTTTGGATCATAATCCATTCATAAACACACATGTGCATCTGGGGTGGGTTCCTGCCAATTCTAACCTCTTCTATAGAAGAGGTTCCACAAATCTACAGTGCCATTTAGAACCGGTTCCAGCTTCCCCCCCTCCACCCGTCCGCACATCACATGGCCAGCAAGCCACTCCCACAAGGCAGGCCACACCTACAGAAGAGGTTCTAAATTTTTTTGAAACCCATCACTGATGTGCATGTACATAAAAACATAAACTGATTAAATAAATTTAAAATCAAACTATTTGCAGGGCAATGTATAGATGTATTTCTATTCTATAGAATATAGATAGTATTGTGTTGGGAGTGTGTGCACTGAGGGAGCTCAACCAATTTCATTGTACGTATGTTCTCCACTGACAAATAAATAATTCAAAATTCAAAAGCTTAGATAATGTTTCTTCAATTAAATTCTACGTGGATTCTTAAACTATTAGCATTTCTGTATGTTCTAACTAACTAGGTGCCAAAGAATTTAACCCAACAACATTTAATGCAAAAGCTCTTTCTGTTGATTGTTCATGTTTCCTTTTTTGTTTGTAATAACATTCTGATACAATATGATAATGAAGTGAACAACCCTTACTTATATTCTGCCCAGACGTAGATCTGTGCATTGCTCTTGCAGCACAGTTTTGGGGGAAAAGTCATCCTAGTGTATTAAACAAGTAAGGAGATTTTATTGGCAATGCTACTGCAGATTCAGACCCCATCAAAAGCCTAATATGCCTGCTGAAGTGGAGAATCACAATCCATAGAATGTCTTTGGACTTGTTCAAAACTGGCAGATTCTTACATTTCCAGCTGAATATTGTCATACTTAACCAAGATTACAGGAATCATCCAAGTTAATTTTGGAGAGCACTGGACTCAATCTACAATGTGTCCTTCTCAGCCTGTAGCATCCTTAGCCCTCTTCTTCATTCATTCATTTGTGCATAAAAATTATGGGTACTCTAGAGAGATTATGGAATGGGACCTGTTCTACTTTATTCCACTTTGTAACAGCACTTCCTTAGCCTGTGCTATGCCTACAACAGAGTCATGCGAAGGGTGATTCTCATTCAAGATCCTTATCAAAGTGTGTGTGTGAGAGGGGTGGAGGGAAGTCATCTATAGTTTTATTTATCTTCTTGTAACCCACCAGGGCCACCATTTTGTGAGAGTGCTTGTGACATACTCTCAAAGTTTCTTATGTGCCTATTGACACCCCCCCAAGATGGGGACACCTGGGAATTCTGACTTTAGGTTAAATCACTTCGTTTAGCACCAGTATACTTTCCAGTCTATCATAAACTGTAGCCATAAACTGTGTACCTTGAGGATATTTACAACCCCGAGAGTCTGCCAAAAAAATGGAAGGAGAGAGAGCATATGATAATGTCAACACCTAAAGCCTGTGGCTTACAAATCTATTGCATGTATCAGGATGTGAGTAGATGATGGAGGCATTTGCATGATAAGGATTCTGGAATCAGGTCTCACTTTGGTATCATTGCAGTTTACTGTACAATCTGCTGCTTTGCTTTGCTTAATTAAGTGTTTATCCTCATGGGAGTTCTCAAATGAAATTAAGTCACAGATGTCATAAGGGAGGTTAAGAATGCCAGTAGCAGAATCAAAAGGTGGTTTTCATGATCAACTCCTGGGACAGAAGTTGCCATTTCTGTCCATATCTATATGAGTGTTATCTAGGGTAGGAGTCTCCAACCTTTGCAACTTTAAGTCTGACTTCTCCAGCCAGCTTTGCTGATCTAGGGGATTAGTTATATAACCAAATTTAAGAGTTTCTGCAGCTCTCTGAGGTCTGCTGATTCTTGATTCCTTTGCTAAAGTTCCAGTTAGAAGGAATGGAATGGTTGTGTTTCAGAAACACCCAGGCTCAATTTCTCTCATTGGGTCATTCATCTTTTAAGAGTCATGTGAATTACTTGTTACCAGTCTGGAATGAGTAAGTTTACAGTCCTACATAATCACATTTAGATATCAATCGCTACCATAGAAAGCATAGAATTACTCTAATTGAAATGATAGTAATAAGATGGGGTTGATAGTGGGCATGACAAAACTTGGGGGGAAACTATTTCTAAATTGGGCATTTCCTTCCTCTTCTCTTATTCAGGCCAGGACTGTTTGTGTAGCTTAGAGAGATCCCAGAATATGATTATACAGTTTTCTCTTCTTTTAAGGCAAGGATGGTGAAAACTGGGTTGGGGAGGAAATGGGAAAAAGATGGATTTTTGAGGCATGTGATGCAGCCCCTTGTAAAATTCAGGGAGTTTAAAGGGCACCAAAGGAAATTCCTAGAACAGTGTTTCTCAAATTTGGCCACTTGAAGTTGTGTGGACTTCAACTTTCAGAATTCCCCAGCCAGTTGATCTAGAAGCATGCTGGTATCTGAGGGCACAATGTACTTGATTCCTTCCTTAAGATTTGCAGATCCAACTCCTGGAAGAAGAGGAAAGTGCTTGTTTCACTAATATGTCTCAGCTCATAGCCATTGGAAGAAGTGCATTTTCATCATACTGGTATAATTTATTCCTGCATTGCAACTCAAGGTTTATATACACCAAAATATTGCAATATAAATATATAGATAATACAAACAAACCTAGGTCCGGTAGCTAGATTTTGAGATTGGAAGATTATTCAAATTTCATAATCCTTTACCTAGAAATAATGCCAGTATTTTGACTGAAAGATGTAGACAGACATCAATGATTCTTTGATTTTAATTCTTGGTTATTTCCACATTTGGATAAAAGCCAAGATCCTTTAGAACAGATCCATTTCCAAAAGGAATGCTGCTGAAACTGTGTAAATATGTGGAATGTGTTGGATGTTGTTGTTTTTTTAAATAATCTATGCTTGAGAAAAATAAAAATACAATAAGTGATGAGCAATGTCAGTAGGTAAATAATTGATGAAGCAGTGGCCTACATTAATACTATCCCACTATCAGACTTCAAACCCTAAGTTGTGACAATTTAAGATCTAAACTATAATTCCTTCCATCTATGATCCTTTGGGGTCTTTCTTTCTTTCTTTCTTTCTTTCTTTCTTTCTTTCTTTCTTTCTTTCTTTCTTTCTTTTTCTTTCTTTCTTTTTTCTTTCTCTCTTTCAATTCTCCTCCCACTAATCACAAGTCCCTAACCGTGACAGCAAGCCTTAGTAAATAATATATCAAGATAAATGATAATTGTTCTGCTTTAAATGTCTCCTAATGAGCACCATAAATTAAAAATTAATATTGCAAAGACTGTATGAATAGCATCAGTGCTATAAACTGAGCAGCAGGGATCAAGAATGCAAATGAAAGTGAACTGCCTCCCTCATCTTCTCTCTCACGGTGACTGAAAAATCCTAGTGCCAGCAAATTGTTCAGCATTAGAGCTAATAAACAAATTTAATGTAGTTGTATAACAAGCAATTCTTCCTTATATTTTATTCCAGGTTTGGCAGATTTTAGTTGTTTTATAGCTCCTCTACCATTATTGTTTTTCTCATTAGGAACAATGGGCTAATTTTAAATTAAAACATTGTCTTGAGTCCAAAATTAGCAAAGAAACCAATTAATGTTGCTTTTGAGATAAATCAGAAAGACCTGTTAATACTTTCCCTGCCTTTGCTGACCTACTCATCCATTTTAGCAAAGCAAGTAGATCAAAGCAGACTTTTTTTCCCCTGCATGTAGATTCATTGCACCAATATCAGTGTGGTTTGAGGAAAAACTATATGTGGTTAGGCCACAACTTACAGTTCCAAAGGTCTGATATAAAATAGAGCAATGATTCATTCTTGGTCAAATACTTCAAAACCTCCTGACTGGATACCTCCACAGGTGGCAGGGCTGTGTGCTTTGTCCTGATGTGAGGAGGTACATGTTTTGCCCTGCCACTAGTGTAGACCAACCACACATCTCCCATATGAACAAAAACTGAACTTTCGTTCACTGGGTTCATCTTAGTCCTCCAGACTGCATAGAGCATGTATCACCAAAATGGGTGATGGATAGAGACTGGGTATACAGATCTAGATATGCCTTAAGAGGCCCCAAGAAAAGAAAGAGATACACTTGCAGTATATACAGTATTAAGAGGAAAAAAAGGTAGGAAGACTCAGAATTTGATAATGAGAAGACCCAGATTAGAATGAAAACTGTTCATTTTCTCTTGTTGGAATCAAAAAGGGTTAAGACAGTGGGGGTTATCACTTTTCTATTAATATTAACAGTTACATATGTCCCAACAAGATACCTCCATGCATAGACATCAACAATAGTTCTTAGAAAAGGACGAATGCATCAAATGGCTCTGCAGAAGATGTTCAAGAAGATCTGTTTAACGGTTGTGCTATTTCTGGGTTAGCAAACTTAATATGGAATCACTTACTGTGGAAACTTAGATGACCAGGAACACATATTTCAAAACTCAACAGGAGTGTCCAATTTAAATATAACTAGTTTCTAATAAATTCGTTTGGGACTTTGGGAATTCAGATATATTTTCAGGACAGACTTTTGGGAGAGAGGATTGAAGAAAGGTTGAGTGCTTTTTCTTGGGTTTTTGTCTTGGGAAAGTTTTGCAAAGGCATATATTATCCTACTTTGGAAGAATAGGATGAATCTATTATTAAACTTATTAAAAGAAGTAAACCATTAAGAAAATGAAGCTCTCTTCATGAAATCAGGTGAGTAAACTGGATGTTCCAAGAATCAGAAAAAAGTATTAATGGCATAGAATAATTAAGGGACGTGATGCAATCCTTAGACTAGTTAATATCATGTCACATTCTTGGAAAAATAGATTTACACTTCAACCATTACTTTATTTCCTCTCTGGTCTTTTCTTTTCTTTTTTCTTCTGTTTTTCTTTAGTCATCCACACTTTTTTAAAAAAATATTGTTTGTTTTCTTTTCAATTCAACATTGGATTGTAGCTGGAATAAATTAAATGTAACAAAACACTAGTTATAAAATAACTAATAACAAAGAAACCTCAGACTAATAAAACAGGATATCTTCTATTACAGCTTGACTGTTGGTGACTTTTGAATGTACAGTATATAGATATGTGCCGTTTTGAAAAATATACAGCAATTTACTCTTTCTGCAGGAGGGAATTCTAATAAGACTGTTACAAAGTCAGGTACCACAAAACATACCCAGCAGTTTTAAACTGGGATGCATCTAAAGAGAAAAGCTCTAACGGTATACCTAATATAAGTGTAGTGCACCATCTAGAGACAATGGCAAATAAAATCATTATTACTTACCTATTTCAGCTTTTGTTTCTTGTTTGAATCAGAGGTGGGTTGCTCCTGATTCAGCCCAGTTCAGCCCAACTGGTAGTGGCAGTGGCAGGAGGCTCTGCCCACCCACCTGGACGCTTCTGTGCATGCGCATGAGTGCACGTGCGAGTACAAGCCAACTGGTAGTAAACCGGTTAGCTACCCACCACTGGTCTGAATGTATAAAAGATTCTCAATGCCTATTAACTAGCTTTATAATAGAGAGTAACAACATTCTAGGACAATATCCTCCATTTGAAAATATAGCCTTACGGTTTCCATGTTTCACACTTTCATTAATATTGAGCAATCCACCATCACACAAACTGCAAGCTGTGTTTTGCCCTCTAGCAGAGCCTCCTTTTTTAGCCACCAAAGGCTTTGCATTATCACCCTCTCGAATCTGTTCTGCTTTATAATAGAGACACCTGCTAACTAGGAAACGAGCAGAGACAACCACCTTGTTTCTCATAGGCCTTGGAACATCTGTCGCATGGTAACAACTTCCAGGCACAGCTGACCTGTAACAAACCCTAACCTGTGACCTAGAGGTGAAAGGGTCTGTATCCAATTACCAGTCCCTGGAGTGGCCAGGCAATTCCCAGATGACTGGATTTCTAATGCAAAATACTAAAACCAGGCCGTGCCTTTTAAATCTCTAATAACTGCTAGGTATGTCCCTAAAATAAGTCCTATTAAAATAGCAAATGGCATTACATCATCATTTCAGGGTCAAACACACACACACACACACACACACACACACACTAACAATTTTATCAAAACCACATTTTAATGTATTTCTTTACCTTCATTTTTCTATGGCTATTGCCAGAAAAGGAGGATATAAATGGAATATTCTTAGCTTTTTGATTCAACCTCAAACAGAGATATAGTGATATACTACTTCAAAGTTAATAGGAAAAGAAAGGAGAGGGAGAGGGGGAAAGAGAGAGAGGAAAAGAAGCGGCATGATTATCAACATCACCTGGTTAAAAAAATTCCTATAGATTATTAGTATTATTTTTTTAATAAACATTGCTTTAAGAAAAAAGGAAGTTCTAGGGCCGTGATGGCGAATCTATGGCATGGGTGCCACAGGTGGCACATGGAACCATTTCTTACGGCACACGAGGTGTTGCCCTGTCAGCTCCAGCGCACATGTGTGTGCTGGCCAGCTGATTTAGGCCTTCTTTGAGGCCATTTATTGCCCTCTGGAGGCTTCAGGGAAGCTCCTGAAGCCTCTGTGGGTGGGGAGGCTGTTTTCACCCTCCCCAGGCTCCTAGAAAGCCTCTGGAGCCTGGGGGAGGGGTAGGAAAAGTGCACCAAAAGCAGGGGGTTGCGCACATAGCATTATGGGTGTGGAACGCCCACGGACGACCCCCCTGTGCTCCCCCCGCTTTTGGCATGCGAGCCAAAAAAGGTTACCAATCTAGGCCAAAGGCAATTTATTTGAGGTTAGGTCTCCAATATGTGGGATGGAAAAATCAAGATCATCAGAAGAGGGAGCAAAGAGTCTCTGTGTTTATTGGCTTATTTTGACCTTGTTCCACTTTTTGCAAGCTAGACACAATATCTCTAGCCAATGCAATTTGCAGAATAATATGATGTACTTACTCAGCCTACAGGGATTGAATAAACAAACTCTGATTAAACAAGCCATGACTTGGTGAAATGTGTGTCCTAAGTATGTCTCAGACATCTTACTACATAACTTTATTGAAAGAATTAATACATATAATGAGGAAAGAAAACCATATATGTCCTTGAACTCCTAAAGCACAATATATAGAGCAAGTAAATAATATATGGTTAATATTATTACCACAGCTGCTCTCTGTCCTTTTTAGCCAGTTTCTGAAATCTTTCTGCAAATGTTACCGAGTTACTGTACTATTCTAGATAGAAAACAAAACACTATTAGTATAAAGCAATGCTCTTATTTTTATTGAAGGATTAGCAACATCAGTGGTGGGATTCAATTTTTTTTACTACTGGTTCTGTGGTGAGCATGGCTTGGTGAGCATGGCTTGGTGGGCGTGTCAGGGGAAGGATACTGTAAAATCTCTATTCCCTCCCAATCAGCTGGGACTTGGGAGGCAGAGAATAGATGGGAGCGGGGCCAGCCAGACTTGGTATTTACCAGTTCTCAGAACTACACAAAATTTCCCGCTACAAGTTCTTCAGAACTGGTGAGAACCTGCTGAATGCCACCTCTGAGCACCATACTTAGATTGTACATTTTTTCTGCCCACCCTAGTTTCTTGAATTGAATATTTTCTTACCAGAGTCCATTATTAAGAGCAAATTATTACCATCTTTCTCCATGATAAAGGGGTAGGGTTTAATTGAGGAGGATTGAGGAGGAGTCACCTCTGAGCAAACATGCATAAAATGGTTCTGTCAGTATCCTTGTATGTACATGTACAAGGAGCTCAATTACAGTGAATTAAATGAAAAAGTTCTTTGTTTAGCTTTTTTACAGAAGATTAAGAAACCATTCCTTCCGTAATATGCAGCATTTTCCTATGATTGTTCATAGATAACAATTATACCTATTTTACAGAGGTGGAATGAAGACTAAGAATATGAATGCAGTCTATATATATAAAATGGGGATTCCTAAGTGGGAATCATTAAATTGATGCCTAGAACAAATTAAGCTGAAATGTGTCCACAGTTCTATATTATATTAACACTGTATAATGATCTTAAAACTTAAAACACAAATGCTAGGTTTATCATTTTTACCTATAGTGTTTGGGAAACTTTTAACAGTGCTCTAAGGCAGTGATCACTAACTGGTGGTCCATGAGAAAATTTTGGTAGGCTACAGAAAAATTATTTGCATTTGTTATATTGTACTAAATACTATTTATCTTTCAAAAAAATCATATTAGTGGTGTGCGGAATTTAAAGTTATGAATTTAGTGGTCCCTGAGGTCCAAAAGGTTGGTGACCCCTGTTCTAAGGAACCCAAGAAACCTACACTATTCTGTATTTTTTTTAAAAACAACAACACAATGTTCATTATTATATAACATCCATGCTGAAATTAGGAACCACCTTAAAATTTTACTCTGGATTAATAGAAAACTATATTAAATTAAGAAATGCTGGGTCTATAGGCATTCATATTTCTAGGAGGTTTGTTTGTGTTGATCCTCCTTTGCAAAAGACACTTGGTGGAGGTGTGCAAGGAGTAGCAAACAGTTTGAACTAGAGAAGAAAGAAAAAGAAGGAAGCTGCTAAAAATAAGTCATGAGCAGTTGACTGAATTCTTAAGGCTCTGAACAGGATCGTGGAAAACCCGTTGGGCTAGGCTGAATGCTCCAGGCTTTGTAGCAGCTTGCTGTCCATCTGCCTATATCTACCTATATATTGCCTATATCTTCCTCTGTCTGGCTTAACAGAATAATGCATTTGTACAGGAATGGTCTTTGGAAAACAAAAGATGTTCACTGTCAACAGAGACTTCCAATCCAAACCTGGGCATGTCTACTCAAAAGTAACACCCCCTATGCCCAGTAGGATTTACTCCCAAGAAAGAACCATAGGACTTCAATTTTAACATAATAGCAAGCCTTGCGTTTCTTTTAAAAACACCTTTAAGAGTGTTTAGTAAACATTTTCATGTTTAAACTCTGTGTGAAATTCACTTAGAAAGATTCAACTGAAAGTATAATTAGCAATGTCCAGAAAATAGCATTTAAATCTCTTTTAGAAATAAAAGCAAGTAAGCTGTGTGCATGTGTATATCTCTGTGTTTGTCAGAGTATGTGTTTCTCTCTGGGTGTATGTGTCTTTTTGTCAAATGCAGCTTTAAAAACTGAAAGCATGGTAATTTATCACATCATTCTACCTAGACATGCCAGAATGGAACAGTGCAACAAGTTTTTTTTGGGGGAGGGGGGTTGTGTTTTCCCCCCAAAAAATATTGATAGGCAGCCCAGTAAATGGGCAAAATGATGTGATAGACTTGGTGTCTAGAATTTTATGCTTGGGATGCTGGGGATTCTAGCCAGAAGGTTCAGCCTATATTTAATTTCTCTCTCCAAGAACCCAAAAAAGAAATTTTGTAGATGGGGGAACAGCCCATCTACGAATAGCTTCTCCTATATTGCAACACTGACGATGGAGGGGGCCCTTGCGTACTAGGCACATCAAAGGTATAATGGAAGAAACAGCATCTACAGCCACTCCAGTCTAAGGCAGTTCAATAACAGAATAGAGGTAGATTAAAGATAGAGCGGGAACGAAAAAGGAGAGGAAAGAAAGCAAAAAACGAAAACTTGCTTTTTTTTTCTTTTCCAGTTCCATAAATCTGATAGGCCTTTGTATTATATTATAGCTCCTTGTTAGTATAACTGTAAATAAATACCGTGTTTCCCCAAAAATAAGACAGGGTCTTATTTTCTTTTGACCCCCCAAAATAAGCACTTGGCCTTATTTTTGGGGAGGGCTTATTATTTTTGAGGTGCAGGAGGTGGCGAGTGTGGTCACCTCATGGCTGCTGCTATGTTGCAATATTTTTGGGGAGGGCTTTTGAGAATTCTGGGAGCTGAAGTCCTTCAGACTTAAAGTTGCAAAGGTTGGGGCCCCCTGCCAGGGGTGGGTTTCTAAGGGTTCGCTCGGGATCCCGCGAGCCCTTTCGTCAAATTTCCCGATCCCGAGTGTTCCCTTTTGACCGTGGACCCGGAAGTAAGTCCTCCGCGTTCGTCCCCGCCACCCCCGCCACCCCCCGCCACCCAGCCAATGCTAAAATCGCTGGACGCCGGGGGGGGGGGGCGGCTAACCGCCGCTGCTAACTGCTGCTCCCTCAGCTGGGGCGGGCAGGCAGGAAAGCAAGCAAGGCGGCTGCGCTGTCTTCTTTTTCCCTCAGCGAAGCGCGGGGCAGCCCCCTGGGCAGAGCGCGCAGCCAGGCGGCCGGGGCAGGCTAAGGCGAGTGATCGCGGTGGGCGGGGACAGGGACGCCAGGTTCCTTCGTCCGGGGGTGGGTGAACGAGCGAACAAGCAAGCGCGGGCGGGCAAGGAAACTTGCTGCAGCAGCGCCCAACAACCTGCCTGCTCACTGCCTGCGGTTACTCGCTCGCTCACCTACCCACCGGACGAAGGAAGTTGGCGTCCGGTGGGTGAGCGAGCGAGTGAGTAACTGTGGCCGACTGGCCGGCGGGCGGGTAAGGAAAGTTGCTTGCTCACCCATCGGACGCCAGGTTCCTTCGTCCGGTGGATGGGTGAGAGAGCGATTACAGCCAGTGGGCTGGCGGGCCGGTCAGGCTACTTCCAGGAGCTGAGGAGGTTTGTGGGGGGGGGGGGAGACAGACAGACAGAGAGAGGCACAGACACACAGAGAGACAGGGAGGGAGGGGGGAACCAGAGAGTGACAGACACACACAGAGAGACAGAGTGGGAGGGAGGGAGAGAAAGATAGACAGAGACACAGAATGAGTGATTTAAGTGCCTGAATGCGAGACAGACAGACAGACAGACACACACACACACACAGAGTGACAGATGGGCAAACAAAGGAGAGAGAGACAGAGAGAGAGAAAGAAAAAAAAGAAGGTGGGAGAGAGAGAAAGAAAGAAAGACAGACAGAGAGAAAGAGAAAAAAAAGAAAGAGAGACAGAAAGGAAAGAAAGAGAAAAAAGAGAGAGAGAAAGAGAGAAAGAAAAGAAACAGAAAGAGAGAAAGAGAAAGAGAGAGAGAAAGAAAGAAAAAGAGAGAAGGAGAGAGAAAGAGGGAAAGAAAGAAAGAGAGAGAGAGAAAGAGAAATAGGGAAAGAGAGGGGGGAAAGAGGGAAAGAAAGAGAAAGAAAGAAAAAGAAAGTGGGAGAGAGAGAAAGAAAGACAGACAGAGAAAAAGAGAAAGAAAGAGACAAAGGAAAGAAAGAGAAAAAAAGAAAGAGAGAGAGGGAAAGAAAGAAAGAGACAGAAAGAGAGAGAGAGAAAGAGAGGGAGAGAGAAAGAGGGAAAGAAAGAAAGAGAAAGAGAAAGAAATAAAGAGAGAGAGAAAGAGGGAAAGAAAGAAAAAATGAGAGAGAGAGAAAGAGAGAAAGAGGGAAAGAGAAAGAAAGAGAAAGAAAGAAAGAGAGAAAGAGAAAGAACGAAAGAGAGAGAGAGAAAGAAAGAAAGAGGGAAGGAAAGAAAGAGACAGAGAAAGAAAGAGAGACAGAGAAAGAGAGAAAGAAAGACAGAAGGAAAGAAAGAAAAAGAAAGAGAGAGAGAGAGAACTTATGACCACAATTAAGCCCAAAAGTTTGGTTGCTAACCAAGACCATTGTTAAGTGAGTTTCACATTTTCCAAATTGGCCACTCCCACCCGGTCACATGGCCGGCAAGCCACTCCTACCCGGTCACATGGCCAGCAAGCCACTCCCACCCGGTCACATGGCCAGCAAGCCACAGAACCTGTTCCAAAAATTTTGAAACCCACCCCTGCCCCCTGCTATATAGTATGATTAATAAAAGACAGATATACTTATCTGTCTTTGCCCCTTACACCTATATGCTTGTGAGATCAATAAGCAATAGGTACATTCTCTGATTCGCTAAAGGTGAATCCATTAGGCTCTTGAACAGACAGCTCCTGCTCTTTCAGCCTATCTAACATACTGCAGCCCCTGACTGAAGAGAGCAAAACCCGTTATAATACAACACAGAGCATAGCTTTAAACATCGCATTTTCTTGTTCATAATCAATGCTCCGCAAGCAGATGTACAATTGCACCTTGGGACACATTCATTACAGCTCAAGGAACACAGTAATGCCATTCAGACCATATTCCACCCATATGCTTGCGTGCTTTATACCCTGAGTTTATTGGCATTGGGCACTGTTGTAGAGTAGGAGACTCCCAGGATCATAATTTGCACTTATTGTTACAGTTCAAGATATTCCCAATGAAGTACAAATTTTCATTATACGGAAAGCTTTTCTTTTCTTTTTTATTTTCTGGTACAGGAAGCACTACTGGCATAGGAAATATAAGTTCTTGGTATGAAATGTTAACAACACTTGAGTAAAAGAGGAAGAATTGAATGTTTTCCAAAAACAGGAAGAGTAAAACTAATAAAATTGATACATATGTTAAATTCAAATGAAAATTGAGGTTTTTCTCTGGCCTGCTGTTAGAACTTTTTAGTGGTATAAAAACATAAAAGCTACAATATTCACTAAATTGTAAGCTGTTCTTGTAATTCAATGAATGTCACAACTTATCTTTTATTCATATATGTACTTTCCAATTACCATAGAAAGAACTTTGTCAAAGGTTAACTATCTAAAATTGCTCAGGCAAATGGATTCTGATTTGAACATTTTTAAGTAATCAAAGATGTACATATGCCACCTTTTGAAGAAAAAAAAAGATCAAGAGAAATTTGCACAAACAGTTTTGTAGTAAAAACAAACTTTGATCAAACTTGGCCTGAACACTGAGTGAAAACATACTCAGATTTTTATGCTCTTTCGCAAAGTTTTTAGGCTATTGATTAACATTCAGAGACATTGGCCTTGACTAGATGACCAACATTAGACCAAAGGTTGAACATTCAACTCAATGAAATCAAATATTTAAGAAACAGCTGTTATCAGTACTTGCCTTTAGGGAATTAGAAAAGAAACATTTCTATCAAGTTCTTCCAATTGTTTTGCTCAAATGAGACAGAACTAACAAAGATCAAAGCCCAATAGAGTGTGGAACATGTTTTTGAAAAGCACAAGGAGTTGAAAATTCTTGCAAACCATATCCCAAAGTTTAAAAAAAAATAGAACTGTAAGCCGTTCAGTTCATTTTCATCCCTCATCCAATATTCATTCTGGCATTTTTCTTATTTTGGAAAATTAAAAACCAAGTGTAGGTATGTGTCTGTATATTTTGGGGTGGGAGCAGGAGGGAAATTGTCATAATTTGCCTTTCTGCCCAAAAATATTTTAATTCATTTCTTATTTGATTGGGACCAGAGCCACCCTATGTGTCTTGGGATTCAACATGTCTGGGGGGGATGTCTGTAGTGGCATTTTAAAAATATATATATAATACCTACAATTTAATTGTTAGGTATTTAATCTAGGTTTACAGCAAGATAATCAAATGCAATTGCTTCTAAATAATAAAACAAGAAAGTTGAGATGCAAAGGCATGGCACGTAAACATAGTTTGTGACCCTTTCTTTGTGTTTTGAAGAAGAAAGACATTTAACAATAGCAATAGCACTTAGACATATACCACTTCACAGTGCTTTACAGCCCTCTCTAAGCGGTTTACAGAGTCAGTATATTACCTCTCAACAATCTGAGTCCTCATTTTACCCACCTGGGAAGGATGGAAGGCTGAGTCAACCTTGAGCCTGGTGGGATTCGATCTGCCAAACTGCAGAATTTATCACTCTGAAGGATATGAAAAGGCGCAGGCATTGACATTCTCACCTCCACCATTATTGAAGCATAGGTAACCTCGATCTCAGCCTAACTATAGGAGAAAACTATTCAGAGGAGAGCATTTCTATGGCCAGCTCCTGGACAGAATGTGTGCATGCGTGCACACACACACACACACACACTGACACGGGAATTGTTCTTGCTTATGACCAGTGGCCTTAACCTGGCTTTCTCTCAAGGTTCTATGGATTATTACTGGGCAAAACCCTATGTTGAATGCAGCTCATTATGCCTCAATTCTGATATCAAGGAGGCATATTGTTTGTACAATAGAGCTCTATTGTTGCTAACTTACAGCCCCCAATTTTCCATTTTCCAGCAGCTTTTGGACAACATAGGGGAAGGGGGAAAAACGGAGAAGGGGAAGAAACTCAAGGGAAGCAGCTGATTAGATTCTGGCAAAGAGGACCAAACATCTGCTTTAAACAAAAGACATCTGCATATTTCACATTTATTTTTCATAATTTACAGAAGCAACCTGCCAAAATTTAGCAAGGGAGAATAAGCTAGCACATAATTAGCTAAAGTTTGCTTGCTTTAGAAGTTATTAGCATGAAGCCCAGTAGCTCACCTGGGAGGACATCAAGGCATGGAGATAACTACAGTTTGATTTCACAAATTCAATTTTCAATCTGGCATGCCGGGCCAAAAAGATTCATTGTTGCCATGTAAGTAGAGGCAGTGGGGATGGATACGTCAATTAATGCCATCCAACGAACACTCTATTGTCCCTGTGTCAAGCATTGTATGCAGCTGTCTCACCAGTGTTGGCAATATTGCTTATTAGGGAAGATTTGATTAGGCAGAAGGTTCCTCTAAGTCATGAAAAGGAACAGGGTACAGGTTAGGCTGATCACAGACGTTATTGTATCAAGTAGCTATGTAAGTGGCGTGTGGGCAGATGGTGTCACAAGAGGCACAAAATTTCCATCTTCTCCCCTCCTTTGCATACCAGGCCCAACTTACATTTGTTACATACAGTAACACAATCCTTAACCCATAAAAATGGGTGCTTGAAATAGAGATATTCTTCAATGTGGAGGATTATTTCCCAAACAGGCTGGAACAGTGGAAAGAAAGAAGGGATTATTTAGAACAAACAGGATTATTTCACAGCCAGACCAGAAAGAGCACAGATTGTTAGAAACCTGTTCTGAGAAAAGATCTATCTGACGTATCTATGAAGATTCTCAATCCTGCAGGTCATGGTTGCCCCAAGGGTGCTTTTTCCAAAAGGCAACTGGACTTTCTTGGGTTTTTTTTTCCCCTTTGAAAATATTTCGCTTTTCATCCGCGAAGCTTCTGAGTGAAAAGCAAAACATTTTCAAAAAGAAAAAGCCAAGAAAGTCCAATTGCTTTTTAGATACATCTTTGGGATATCTATCCAACATCCAATGAAAATAAAATGGTCTGAAAGGTTTAGATCCCAGTTGTTTGCAGTAGTGTAGAAATTTAATAAATAAATGAATTGTACTGGGCATTTCATGCAGTGCATCACTAGAATTCTCTGCCATCCAGGATAATAATTGGGTTATTAATAGCAATAGCATCTGCTCATTCAACAAATATCATATATTTTAGATTAGGCATTTTACTTATTTTCTGAAAATGCAGGTTCCAAGAGCCTAGGTGTCAGATTTAAAATATATAAGAGATTTACAATATTTTTTTTTAATGCTAAGTCAATAATGTCAAGACTAGTAAATTTAAAACTTCCAAATAATTGACGAATACCTTTGATATAGTTCCAGAAGTTCCAATTTATTTTGTCATTATCATTGATTTTGTTTTCCTCCCAAAGCCTTTTGTCAGAGTTTGTTGCAAAAATCAAATCCAGAAAGCACACACGGGATTCAGCAGGATTCATTTAAATAATAAACTTCTTTATATACATAATAACACATGAGTAAATGTACAATACCAACAGCAGATTCTTCGACCGTGGTAGAGAGGAGAGGAGAGATTGTTTTAGTTCAGAGTTCAGAGCAGGCGAGTCCAGGCTAGTTTCATTTCTCAGCACAGACTCAGAACTATAGCCATGCCCAGGCGCCTAGCTGTCTCCAGATCTATTGTTACAGTTTCTAAACAGCCCTTGTTGGCTGACTTAGTTGCCAGTCTTCATTGGCTGACCTTGTTACCATGTCTCTGCCAGTCATGAGTATTCTGATACCTTTCAACTTCAATTTGCTGTTATTAGAATTAGTATTATTAAGATTTATAAGGCTGTCAAAACAAAACTCTGTCACAACAGTGGACAGAGTTAAAACATCACATTTTAAACCATGTACTTTCTCTAGTTTGCAGTTTTACTGAAGAATCTATCAAAGAACTGTTCTAACTATCAAGGGCAATTGGTCCCTGACATGAAAAGGCCCCAACCAGAAGTGTTAGCCTCAGTGGAACAGCACAGTGAGCAGTTGGAGAGCACTTAACAAAATTATTTCTGTGGCCTAGAGGTAGAGCTCTCGCCTCCCAACCAGGAGGTTGTGAGTTCAGTCCTAGGTAGAGGCAGATGTAGGGTCTCCTGCTTGGGCAGGGGGTTGGATTAAATGACCTGCAAGGTCCCTTCCAACTCTGTTAATATTTATATTTATTTAATCTCAGGTGCTTCCTTTCCTCTGCAGATTTCCTTGTATCATGAAATCATGCCTTCCATGGTTCCCTCAGGATTCTGGCTGGTTTCTTTGAATATAATGTGTTTCACTGCCGTGAGAGGCCAAAGAGAGAATTAGGAAAGATAAACAAATGAAGATAATTAGGTGATGCAAACAAGCTTTAACTCAGAGTGTTTATCCAGAGCAAAAGTAGTTCCTTCCTCAGGGGAAGGTTATCCCATTGATAACAAAAAGAAGGCAGCCTTGTGTTGCTAATTTCAGCTTCAAAAGAAATATTTGATGCCTGCATTGCAATGTACCTCTCTTTTAGATTGTACTGGAAGAGGACTAAAACAGGCAAATGTAAATAATCAGTCTGCCTAATTTCTCATGCCTGCTTTTCTCCATCAAGTAATAACATCTGAGGAAGGAGGGTGTAGCAAAAAACTGAAACAAAAACCCAGCTTCTCCCCTGCACAGTTCAATTCTCTCCCCTTTCCCTCACTGCAAAAGCCTTTTTTCTAGCTGTATTTTTACAGTTGTCCCTGAAGTACTGCATGGTGAAAAATTTGGGACCTCTGAATTGCTAAAAAGCAAGTTTGCCAAATAAATATGATATTTTTTTGACATACCTGGAAAATGCATCCTGTTCAGCCTCATTTATATCCCCCCCCCCCAACCATTTTTTATCACAGTCATATCTGGATTTGTGCATACCTTTTCCTAACTTTTCCCAACTAAGGGGATGCGGTGGCTCAGTGGTTAAGACACTGAGCTTGTTGATCAGAAAGGTTGACAGTTCGAATCCCTAGCCTCGCGTAATGGAGTGAGCTCCTGTTACTTGTCCCAGCTTCTGCCAACCTAGCAGTTTGAAAGCAGGTAAAAATGCAAGTAGAAAAATAGGAACCACCTTTGGTGGGAAAGTAACAGTGTTCTGTGCACCTTCAGTGTTTAGTCATGGTGGCCACATGACCATGGAGACATCTTTGGACAGCGCTGGTTCTTCGGCTTTGAAACGGAGATGAGCACCACCCCCTAGAGTTGGGAATGACTAGCACATATGTACAAGGGGAACCTTTACCTTTACCTTTCCTAACTACCAGTATCTTTACAGTAAGTTATTTCTGGAGGAACTGAGGCAGCAGGGATAATGCAGTTGAATATAGTGGTGCTTTTTTTTTTGCTAAGAATATGGAATCAGGCAAATATTAACAGTTGCCATCCTAAGGATGCATCAACGCTGATCGCCCCACCAGAACCCCTAATAAATATATATCCTAACTCTTCCTTATCGTGAATTTCTCAATCATTTTTCTATGATCAGCATTGAATCAGCTGACTGTAGCTATTATTTTAATTTCCCACATGGATTTATCACAGCATCATATGGTTATAGGAACTTAAAATGAAAGCAGTTAAGCCCCACACTGTCATGCAAGTAGTATCCTCAGGATTTTATCAGAATGAAAAAGGCAGCACTGGAGTGTTGCTCTACAAGCAATATTTTGGGACACACTAACAATGTTGTGACACACATAGAAATGGACCAGGGCTTGTGTCATGATGCTGTTGCAGAAGTAGGTTCCTACTGGTTTGGACAAGTTCGGCTGAACCAGTAGTAACTTGGCAGCCTGGGTCACTGAAACCAACAGCAACCCATGCCTGCCATGCCACTGAACCAGTTTGTGATCTTGTTTTTCAGTTCTGCGCATGTGCAGAACAATTTTCACAAATTTTTTTGAGGTACTGAACCGGCAGCAATGTTGGCACCACTCCTGTGCTGTTGGCACCACTCCAACCCCTCTTGTCTCCTTGCGGATGCTGTGCCTCCTAGCTAAATTTGGAAAAGAAAGAAAAGGAGGATGGAAGGAAGGAAGGAAGAAAGAAAGATCTAAGCTGGAGCAAATTCCAGAGCTGTAGGCTAGACCAGACCATTAAAAACAAATGAATGAATAAAAAGCTTGAAAGGCAACAATTTCAATTTCAATTTATTTCGATTTGTATACCGCGCCTATCTCCATCAAGATGGACCCAGGGCAGTGCACAGGAAATTAAAAACAACAATAAATAACAACAAATACAATAATATCATTAAAAAGAATTAAATTAAGAACCTGTGCTAAAATTCCCTTAATAAAAACCCAACATCCATTTACTAATTGGCAGGAGCTGTGTCGCGCCTAAGGTCTAAACTCTAAGCTAGGCTAGCTTGCTGGAAAAAGTATGTCTTGAGTGAGCGGCGAAAGAGGGGAAGGTCCGTGATAGTACAAAGTTCGGAGGGTAGGTCGTTCCAGAGGGCCGGCCCTGCCACAGAGAAGGCCCTACTCCTGGGCACCACTAGACGTCATTGACCGGCGGTTGGCACCCTGAGTAGGCCCTCCCTATGGGAGCAAATCAGTCGGAGGGAGGTATGTGGCAGGAGATGGTCCCGCAAGTAACTAGGCCCCGAGCCATGGAGCGATTTAAAGATGGTGACAAGCACCTTGAAGCGCACCCGGAAGGCCACCGGTAGCCAGTGCAGCTCACGCAGGAGAGGTGTTACGTGGGAGTATCAAGAAGCTCCCAGAATCCCCTGCGCGGCCACATTCTCACCAACTGGAGCCTCTGGATGCACCTCAAGGGGAGCCCCATGTAGAGAGCGTTTCAATAGTCTAGGCGGGATGTCACGAGTGCTTGAGTGACAGTGTGGAGGGCGTCCCGGTCAACAATAGCAACCACCTCTATGTTGCCACCAAGAAAACTGCATGTATGTGTTCATATAATCACTAGAAAGTGAATTCAGATCAAGAGAGTTTTCATCTTTTTAAAACTCTGGCATTCAGCGCTGATCTGCCTGGCTTTTCCCAGATTCCTGAACTCCATCCCTCTGGTGCTGGGAAACTTCTCTTTGAACTGCTTACAATTCTTGTGGGTCTCCTCTCCCACCTTTCTCCAGCTTTTCCCTCCGGTTCTCAAAATGCAGAGGCTGTTTCTGGTTACCACCGGGAGGTGAAAGGGGAGGATCTTTTGACAATCTGAGGTTATGTTTCAGAAATCAACCCACGGCAGTCAAAGCAAGGTCTAACAGGCCGCCCGAGTGGCTTCAAATTAAATATTTTTCCTTGGGTTAAGTATAACAACATAAAAGCAAGAGTCAGAATGTGATAACTGCTCCTTTTTATTTTTTCTTCTCAGAATGGAACTTTCAGAGGATGATCCTGTTTATTATTTTATATAAACAGCTTTAGAGAGCTGACCTGAAACCCCCCTCCCACAAAAAAATGGCATAGAAATTGTTTAAATAAATAAAGTAGGCACAGTTCTTAACTTATCCTGATGTCATTGTTAAGACCGTAACAGGCCGCAGACAGAGCTAAACATAACACCATCCCCAGAAAGGTCTATTCCCCCCCCCCCGACTTTTTTTTAATTACAAGCAGATTGAGGAACAAGTTTTGTGGGATTCAGACATAGAGGGGAGCTGCCGGCAACATTGGCCTGAGTCAGACTTGGTGATAAACTTCAGGGCGACAAAAACCCTGATTCTTAAAGCCCTCACACAACTCCCTCAGAGATAAAATTGGAGCCAGGAAAGGTTTTCTAGCTGGTTTCACAAAGGGTGTTTTTTCTTTCTTTCTTTAATTGCTTGATTCTTCACAACCACTTTGAGTATTGCTGGGAGTGGGGGCGATCTCGTAAATAAATTGCTCAAAAAACATCTTTGCATCCCTGTTAAAATCACATTATTGGTTACCAAATATAATTACATTTTGGCCTAAAAATTGCTTGGCAGGAAACTGCAAACCTGGTATTCTGTCTTAATATTTACTTAATGGCATTCAGATTATTAAATTAATGGTTAATGCATCTGAAGGCTGCTCTGGTGCCTGTAAACCATTTGTTATTAAAACAACTTTCAATTAAACACTTCTGCATTGATATAATTTAATGTTCTTGCCAAATGACTGAAACGCTCTTGTAAATTACCCAGACAAGAAAGATTGAATGTTAAAAATGTTTATAACAAATATAGCAAACACAGCCAGACTTTGAGTATTTTTCTTTTTTAAAAAGTTTGCCAGGCTGATCTGTCAAAGAACCATTAAAAATCTAGCTGCATTGACTGTTTTGAAACATTTATCACTCAGGCTGTTTTATTATTATTTGCTTTTTATGGAAAAATGTGTTAAAATGTGTAAGTGCTAAGAATAAATACAAGTATAAGCAAGACAACTCATATGGTTGCACCCTTGTTGTTTGAAAAGGGGATTACCATCAGTTATGTATATCAACAGGGTTGTAGATCATAAAAATTTCAAAGAACCAACTGCCATTTATTAATTTCATGGATGAAAGAAAAATGTGTCATTAATCACTATCGTTTGATATAATTTTAATAAATGATAATGGATAGCAACTATTATTAAGCTTTTGGATTTATGGAGCCATTTTATAAATTGTTAACATGCATTTTAACAATAACATTGATGATATTTCAAAACTGATTTGCTAAAAATGCTTTTCTTCAAATCCATCTGCATCATTTTCATTGCAATGATGCTACCTTGGTTTGCTATTTCCCATAGCATTCAGTACTCTAGTTCTTTGGAAATGCTTTCAGTAAGTTTGGATTGAACTGAATATAGCTTAGCTCAACTGGTCACCAATTTTGGAGTTTCATTCCTCTCATTGTCCTCTCATGAAAAAACACAAATGATTTGTGCATCTTGCAGTAGGATAGGGTTCATTTTCTGGGCAAGCTATGAGTAGCTTTCTGAGTAGAAGGTATCTGCCCATTGTAGAAGAAATAGACGCATTGATTTTGATTATAGTTTGCTTTGATTTAATCAACTAATTAGTTAGCACATATATAAATAGCTTCCTGTAACATTATTAGTTTAGTATAGCATTAGTAGCTTTTTTTTGTGATTAATGATATAGAGATCAATAGAGGAATTTTTAAACAAAGCAAAGGCACTTGCCATGACCAACTCATTATGGGACAACTCACTATGGCCAAATCATTGCAGGAAAACTTGCTGCAGGACAATTTAATACTGTATTAGTTGTTCAATTCAGTTACTTTTATTATTTGTGACCACATTTTCATCAAAATTATTGAACTGTTGTATTTCTGGATTGACTTTATTATTATTGGCTATTGAAATAAATTACATTTTTGTATTTGTTGATTTGTCCCATGGCAAATTGTCCTGTGGCGAGTTGACAACAGTGAATTGGCCTTGGCAAGTTAGCCACAATGAGTTGGCTGTGACAAGTTAGCTGTGGCAAGTTGTCCCATTCTTTCTTAGGAGATCTTGATCAGAGTTGCTCTGTAATACACTGATGGGCTTCATTTCATGGTCAACCCTGTATGACCACTTCTTGCTACTAACATCAAATTAGTGACGTACAGAAAGCTGAAAAAAGATGAAATCAAAATCCAATATTTTTGAGTTCATACTTGAGCTTTGTTTATACTTTTACAATGGTTGATTGCTCAGCCAGATGTTTGGATTGGATTTGGCATTTTTATTCACCCATTGAGTTCTTCCCACGGATTTGCAATAGGCAGGTGTTGTTTAATGGTGCTAAAAGTATTGTCTCAGTATGTAAGATATTGCAAGCAAAGCTGCCTTTCACAATTGTCTGATGGTGATTTTATCAATTCTGATGGTATTTAAGTGATGCTTCAGATGTTTTGAAATTGCACCAAAGATGTTTATTATGATTGATGCCACTTATGCATTCTTTTGTCAAAGTCCTATTTCTATTTGAATATCTTTTCATGGTTTTTCCAGTTCCTTCTCCAGTGTCTTCTGCTGTCTCCAGGTACTGCCATGTCCACTGTCCAGACTTTTTTTGTCTTTCTTAGCAATAGTTTTTTTGAAGTTTGAGATGTTTGTTTCTTTGAATTCTAATATCCCAGAGACGTTAACATCTTTATTTTTTAATTACTGTGCCTATTTTGTTTTTCCCACCAGTTCTTGCTTGCAGGGAAATTATTTGTTGCAGATATTCCAATGCAGCATTCTTGCTACCTCGTCATCCTATTGTTTGTAGTCTCTGCAATCTTTTGGCAGCAGCTAATTGGTGGTTTCCTCAGCTTCTTTGCAGAGGCAGCATTTGTTGAGAATTGCCTTCTCAATTCTGACTTTGTATGCATTTGTTCTTAAGGCTTGGTCTTGAGCAACCAGAATTAGCCCCTCTGTCTCTTTCTTCAACTTTCCTGCTCACAGTCATTGCCAGGTCTCGTTATCTTCTCTGCCTGGTAGGTTTTAAAAGTACTGGTCATGTAGTGCTTTGCCTTGCCATGTCTATTTCCTATTCTTTATTTGATCTTTCTTATAGGACAGTTTGGTCTCCTGGGTATTTAGTAAGCCTTCATGTGGGTACCAGCTTCAGTTCATTTTCTTCTCTGTCTTTCAGATATTCTTCCTTTATTTTTTTTAAACTATCTGCTGCACTTGCAACATTCTATATCCACGTAGGTTCTTTGTAAGCAGAGTCTGTCAACATCACTGCATTGTTCATTGTTGTTATTTTTCTGATCTCCCTCTCCAGGTCTTTTAATTGTGCATGAGTCCAGTTCACTACTCCAGATGTGTATCTAATAACTTGAACTGTTCAGGTGTTAATTGCTTTGATGGAATTTCTTCCACTGACTTTGGACCTTAAGATCTTTTTCTCATTCTCAAGTTGTGTTCACTTCTAACCTTCTTCTTGACTAAGGTGTATGTAATATTGTCAGCTTCAATGGTGGGATTCAACTTTTTTTACTACCGGTTCTGTGGGCGTGGCTTGGTGGGTGTGGCATGGCTTGGTGGGTGTGGCTTGGTGGGCATGGCAGGGGAAAGATACTGTAAAATCTCCATTCTCTCCCCACTCCAGGGGAAGGTTACTGCAAAATCCCCATTTCCTCCTGAACTGCTGGGACTTGGGAGGTAAAGAACATATGGGGGAAGTCAAAGTTGGTATTTACTGGTTCTCTGAACTACTCAAAATGTCCGCTACCCATTCTCCAGAACTGGTCAGAACCTGCTGAATACTACCTCTGGTCAGCTTGAAGGATACCTAGGTATTTGTAGTAATTGTACTTATTCAGATTTTGAAGTTATTTCCATAGGGCATCTTGGGTCATTCAGTTTTCACTATTTTTGCTCTTTTAATGGTAAGGACGGTACATTTGTCCAGTCCAAACTCCTTTGCAATATCTTGGCCATATATACAGATAGTGTTGAGTAGTGATTCTGTTTCAAATTATGTTTTTCCATACAGCTTCATGTAAAGGAGGTGGGATAGCCTGGCAGATGTTTTTGATATGTCTATCACCTTTGTCCAAGCTGGATTCCTGTTGTATTTATTTGGGTTATCCCAAAGATGCATCCAGAGCTCCACTGTTTCTTTTTTATGAGGTATTGACTCTTTCACTGCAGTCTCTTCATTGATAGATTGGTAAAAATACTTCTGATTTAATTGAAATTGGAGTTTTGCCTATGGTGCACAATTTGAGATTCATGTCTCCTGATCCAGTGGGTTATAAATGTTATTTTCTGCTTTATTATTTCCAGTGCTTCCTTAACCTTCCTTGTTTCTGGGTGATATTTCTTGGTTAGATATTCTTTGCTCTTCTTGTTCTTCAGCTTCATTTCTTTCATCTGCTTCTAACTTGCTTGCATCTGATCTTAGCTGATTTTATTCTCCAACCTGATCTTCCATTTTGGTTGTGTCCTGTTTGGCTTTCCCCCCTTTGTTTTGTATCCCAAGTATTCAGTTATAATTGCAGCTGTGCTATACAGTTTTTGTTTGTTTCTTGTAGTAACCTGATGCTTATATTTGATATTACAGTATTGGTATTTTTTAATACTTGTGCTAGCTTGTTTCTTTGTATATAGAACTCCCTGTCTTACCCTTTTTAGCCTAGTGCAATAATCACCATGCAAATCTTAATTTCACAACTATTATATTAAGTGAATTTTAGGAAACCTCTGTGCCTTTTAGAGAAATTGTATACATTTAGTAGAAATGTATCAAATGATTGTGTTGAGCTGAAAGTCAAGCAGACAAACAGGGACTCTGCTTCTTTCCCAAAAGCAAATATTCAAGACAGCAAGAGGAATCAGAATGACAAAAGCCATGTAAGGCTTTTCCCTTTGTACATATGTCATATGTGAAAAAAGTGGCGCTTTTTATGTGATATCATGATGCTGCTTCTACTATTTTGACAAGATAACAAGGTCTTGAAATGTCCTACCTTATGCTATTGTAGTATTACAAGTTACCTCGTGCTACATTAAAGCACCTCTTAATCTGAAATGTTTTTCAGGTTTAAGCAGGAATGGAAACTGCAAGCAACTTTGGTTCTTATTTTTAATCAAAATAGCTCCCCGCCCCCCAAAATAAGGAAGAGATTAAATTACTTCTCCAAATGGTGTACTGCTACAATGCACCTTGGAGACTGCTTTAGTGACTGAACCATTCAAATCCCACCCAATCTGCAGCTGCTTGTATTTATGTTGAGCCACTTCCTCCATAAGGCAGCATTGTTATGTCAGCAACATCCCCCTACCTCTGATCTCGTCCTCAGCAATTTATTTTGCAGAAAACGCAAAAGTCGTCCCAGCAGGGTCCCAGAGGTGCAGAGTAACTTCCAGACAACTTTCTTGTTCGGTTCTTACTTGTTGATGTTATTGATGTCTTTTCCTTCAGCTGCCTTCTTTGCCAATGCCCCTCCCACTGAGATGGACAGAATGTGGGTCACTTAAATTCCTCTGTCTGTTTGGAGGGCTGGACAGACATCATTATGTGTCACGAGAGATGAATGTCGCTGCCTGTAACAAGAGCAGCTGCTTCCCCAGCAGGAGTACTAACTGCTCCCTTGCTGACTGTGGCACTTCATTTCACCTGAAGTAAACTTAGCCTTTGTTCTCTACTTTATGAACTGTTACTAATTTGCAGTATCCCAGTGAGGGCGCTATGCTTACATCCATGAACTTATAGTCAAAAGAGGGAGAAGCAATTGAAGAGCAAAAGTTTGGTGAGAACTGCTTAATCCAGCATGACTCTACTTATAAAAGTCACCCTTATAGAAGGGTAGATTCATTGGCGTTTTTTTCCCATTCTTTCTCTCCCCTCCCTGCTTTTTCTTTTAAAAAAAGCAAATTTTGAATTTGAGACATGTCGGAAGACCCTTCATTCTGAGGTGATATGGGACCTCTTTACAAGAGTTCAGTCAAAATCTAATTTTCATTTCTTTATTTAAAAAAAAAACATTTCTCATAGGAGCTTAAGCTTCTCTGTTTTGTTACATTTTCAACACTAAATAACTAGAACCTGAGTTCATTCCGATGAAAACATAGAGATTCCTAAACTGAATTCTGGAGACACTATGTTTCTACTAAAGTGTCATGAACCCTAATCTTAATCAAGTTTCTAGTGGTGAGAGTGGAACAGGAATTACTCTCTTAATTATTGAGGATACTGTGATTGTGATAGCTTTGTTAGTTTGATGGACTTTGTTTAAAAAACATTTGCTAAGGTAAAATGTGAACCAAGCAGCTTTGGACACTGAAGAATGTAGAAATGTGGGAAAGCAGGAAGGAAGGAGATACTTTGGAAAAGGAGATGGAGAGAGAGATAATTAGTTATAGATAGATAAAGATATAAATGCAGATGTAGATGCAGATAGATATACGTAGATACATACACACTTCAGCACTAAAGTTGATTGGTTCACATTTTACCTTAGCAAATGCTTTTTAAACCAACACACACACACACACACACACACACTGCTGTATTGAAATATTTAGGTATTTAACAAGATTCTTGTGATCCTATTTCTTTCTCTGTATTCAATGCTGCTCTTCTTGACACAATGTAGTTTTGAAAAGTATTTTCTTTTCTTAGCCTGAGAAATAGTTTTTAGTTACAGTAAGAAACTTACTAGATTTACTGGATAATAACTATTTAATGGAGTGAGGGAAATACTCTTGAGCTGGATCAGGGACAGACCTAGATGAACCCGCTCAAGGAAAATAAAACTTTTTGGAGAAAACGGTCAATGGTCTCAAACTGTTGCTTTGCCATCAAGGCTTGCTTTCCTTCATCACCTTTTATTCACCAACCACATTTTTTTCTTAAATTGGATTCCTCTTAAATTGGATTCCTCAGAACTCCCTTACCAGCCTTCCTTAGGCCTGCACTTTAATTCTCAACCATTACCACCCCACCAAACTATCTGGTATCTGACAGGGATGTGTGTGGATGGGTGGATGGGTGGATGGGGAGGGGGATAAACGCACATATCAGTATCATAAAGATTTTATACAACTATGCGGTGTAGATTTGCTGCTACTATATTAACTACCTATTTTCTTTTTCTTTTACTGCTTTATATTTTCTTTCTTTACTATTTTTTATGTTTCTATAATTTTAAATTGTATTTTATCAAATTCCATTTTATATTGCCTTTATCAAATTTTTGTAATAATTTGTTTCTGGAACTTTGCACTTCGATATGGCCCAAGGGCTAATCAATAAAGACTCAATGTCAAACTAATTTTAAAGCTTTATAAAACCCTCTTATAATAAAAAGTGTTATATAAAATATCTTTCCTTAAACCACAAAGGCCTTCCACTCCAGATCGTATGGGGATCAGCTCTTTCGTGACTTAAGGGAAGGAGATGTTTGAATTTCCTGTATGTTAGATTGTACACTGGCATGTGTTGCCTGAATTTGTGAATAATTGTGTTTCTTTGGAATCCTTGGAAATGAATACGTTTGTGAGAGTGTGTAATTCAGTTTTCAGGTGGTCTTTGTTGGCTGGGCATTTGGTTCTGGAGATGAGAGTCTTGGCTATGGAGTTGATTTGTGCAGGGTGGTGATGGGATTGTGCATTTAAGTAGCGGTTGGTGTGTCTTTTTAAAAAAATTAACATATTAATTTCCAACGGATTCCAAAGAAACACAATTGCCAACCTAATCCAAAAGGAGACACCCCCCAAGAACTGAGACACAGAACAGGACAATGGCATTGCCCTCCTCCCTTACATCAAAGGCACCACAGATAAAATCAGCAAAATTCTCCACAAACACAATATCAAGACAGCCTTTGGCATTGACAAAAAAAAAAGCCAGCATCTTAAGAAACCCCAAAGACAAGATCAAGCTAGAAAACCAAGGATTCTATGAAATATCATGCAAAATCTGCCCAGCCACATACATTGGACAAACCAATAGGAGAATAGATGCATGCATTGCAGAACACAAAAATGCAGTCAGAAAAGAAGAAAAAAAATCCTCTCTTTTCCAGCACCTTAAAGCCACAGGACATGAAATTGATTTTGAAGGAACCAAATTAATCTCCAAAACTAAAACACTTCAACAAGAGAATAATTATGGAAGCCATCGAAATAGAGAAACACTCCCACAACATGAATAAACGTGATGACACCTCCTGCCTACCAGACATCTGGAAATGATCCCTAGTCAATAAATGAGTCCCAGCTACAAAAACCGACACCGGACCCAGAACAACACATGACGCCACCAGCAATCACCCTCACCAGACTCAAACCCAAACCCATCCCATAGACGAAATGCAACCACCATCCAGAAGCCAAACCAAAGCCCAGGATGTTACATCACAGCCATCTGCTCAGGACATTACATCAAATCAGGAGGTTTCAACACTAAAGCTCAGGATGTTACAAGACACCCAACTAACCAGGATGTTGCAGCACAGGACTCAGGATGTCATTACACTAGAGCTCAGGATGTCCTCACATAGCCCATTACCCAGGTCATTACAACACAAAAGACGAATGGGGACACAGCTAGTACCTCAGCCACACAGGATAATAATAATAATATTTTAATAATATTTTATTTTTATATACCGCGTCCTCTCCCCAAGGGGACTCGGAGCGGTGTACAGGGAAAAATTAAAACACATAAAAAATATATACAGGAATAAATACAATCAATAAAAACAAATTAAATTCAATTGTCCCTGCACTAAAATCCCCATTTTAAAACTAATGTTCCCTGAACCCTGCAAGGTAGAGACTAACCTAGGCCGGCCAAGCAGACAAAGTATGTTTTTAATTTCTGACGGAAGGAGCGGAGGTCCGTGGTTGTTCTAATGTCGGGGGGAGGTCATTCCAGAGGGCTGGGCCTGCCACAGAAAAGGCCCTTCACCAGGGCGTCGCCCGCTGACAAAGTCTAGTGGACGGCACCCGGAGAAGTCCCTCTCTGTGGGAGCGAATCGGCCATGAGGAAGTATGGGGCAGGATCCGATCCCGCAGATAGCTAGGTCCCGAGCCATGGAGCGCTTTAAAGATGATAAGTAACACCTTGAAGCGCACCCGAAAGACGACAGGCAGCCAGTGCAGCTCGCGCAAGAGAGGTGTTACATGGGTGTACCTTGCGGTCCCCATTATTGCTCGCTCGGCTGCATTCTGGACCAGCTGAATTCTTCGGGTGCACCTCAAGGGGAGCCCCATGTAGAGAGAGTTACAATAGTCCAGTCGGGATGTCACGAGGGCATGAGTGACTGTGCAAAGGGCATCCCGATCCAATAGGGAGCGCAACTGGCGTACCAGGCGGACCTGGTAAAACGCCCTCCTGGCCACGGCTGTCACTTGATCTTCCATGGACAGCCAGGTATCCAGGAGGACACCCAAGTTGCGCGCCCCATCCACAGGGGCAAGGTGTTCGCCCCCTATGGCCAGTGATGGAGTCAACTGGTTGAATCGGGCGGCCGGAAACCACAGCCACTCGGTCTTGACCGGGTTGAGCCTGAGTCTGTTACTTCCCATCCAGATCCGCACAGCTTCCAGGCACTGGCACATCACCGCTACGGCATCGTTGGGGTGGTTTGGGGTAGATATATACAACTGCATATCATCAGTGTAGAGATGGTACTCTACCCCAAAACCACGGATGATCTCACCCAGTGGCTTCATATATGTGTTGAACAGGAGAGGCGAGAGGACCGACCCCTGAGGCACCCCACATGTGAGTGATCTCGAGGTCGACCTCTGCTCTCCTGCCAACACAAATTGCGATCGACCAGAGAGGTAGGAGGAGAACCACCGTAGAACGGTGCATCCCACCCCCACCCCCCCCAGCCGATGCAATAGGATACCATGGTCGATGGTATCAAAAGCCGCTGAGAGGTCTAATAGGACCAGGATGGAGGAGCAACCCCCATCTCTGGCCCTCCAGAGATCATCTACCAATGTGACCAATGCCGTCTCGGTGCTATGCCCTGGCCGAAAGCCGGACTGGCGCGGGTCCAGATAATCAACTTCCTCCAGGTGACGGGGAAACTGTTGTGCCACCACACTCTCAACAACCTTCGCCAAAAAGGGAAGGTTGGAGATGGGACGATAGTTGGCTAATAAAGCTGGGTCCAAAGAGGGCTTCTTCAGGAGGGGCCTCACCATAGCCTCTTTAAGGGAGGCAGGCAAGAAACCCTCACTTAAAGAGCCGTTGACAACCTCTTGGAGCCAGCCTCGTGTCACCTCCCAGGATGCCAGTACAAGCCAGGAAGGACACGGGTCCAATAAATATGTGGTGGCTCGCAGTCGCCCACGTAACCTGTCCATATCCTCGGAAGTAACAGAGTCGAACTCCTCCCAACCAAGGTCCACCTCGTGGCATCCCACTGGGCCATCAATGGAGACTAACTCGTTATGTATCTGAGCGATTTTCTCCTGCAGATAAAGCACAAATTCCTCTGCTCTACCCTGTAATGGGGCTTCCCGCACCCTCTGTTGAAGGAGGGAACGGGTCACCCTAAACAGGGTGGCAGGGCGGTTATCTGCGGATGCTATGAGAGTGGCACAATGATGGCGTTTGGCCACTCTCAGCGCCACAATGTAAGTCCGTAAATGGGCTCTTACCTGTGTTCGGTCGGATTCAGAACGAGTAGACCTCCATCTTCTCTCTAGGCATCTCTTGTGGCGCTTCATCACCCTTAGCTCCTCGGTAAACCAAGGAGCCAGGGTGGCTCGCTGCTGCAAGAGAGGCCGCAAGAGCACGACCCAATCCAAGGCTCCCGTGGTCGCAGTATTCCATGCGGCCACGAGGTCCTCCATCGGGGCGCGGGTCAGGGGTACAGGAAGTGGCCCAAGCGTCGCCTGGAACCCGTCAGGGTCCATCAGGCGCCTGGGGCGGAACCAAATAGGCAACTCAGGGTCCGCCTCCCCGTGGTGGGGGATAGCGGTTGGAAAGTCGAGCCGGAGAAGTGAGTGGTCTGACCATGACAAGGGCATGATGACTATGTCCCCTGTACCCAGATCACTCTTCCATTGGCCTGAGACAAAGATGAGATCCGGTGTATGTCCACCCTCGTGGGTGGGGCCCTGAATTAATTGGGTCAGGTCCATGGCCCTCATGGAAGCCATGTACTCCCGAGCTACCTCGGATGATTCGCCCACCGATGACAGATTAAAGTCCCCCATGACTAAAAGTCTGGGGGTCTCAACTGCCATCGTAGCGATCACCTCGAGGAGCTTGGGCAGAGCTGCTGTTACATAGCGGGGAGCCAGGTATACAACCAGCAAGCCCAACTGCCTCCCTAGGCCCCACTTCACACAGAGGGACTCACAACCGGTGGTCTGTGGCACAATGGTCTCTCTCGGCTCCAGACCTTCCCTAACAATAACCGCTATCCCACCACCCCTCCCTAGGGCCTGAGGCTGATGAAAAGCGCGGTAACCTGGTGGGCACATTTCAACGAGGGGGAGTCCTCCCTCGTGGCCCAGCCAGGTCTCCGCAATTCCTACCAGGTCCGGCTCCCCCTCTGACACAAGGTCATGGATGAGGGGGGCTTTGTTGACCACGGACCTGGCGTTGCAAAACATCAGCCGCAGGCCCTGGCTCTGTACTCCCTGACCACCTAGCCTGCGGGGGTTGTGGCACCTGACCGTCTGCAACCAACGGCTACGTGCCCCCAACCGGGAGGATAAAACTTGTCTCCCCTCGGACCTGCCTCTCCCCACGACCCTCTGGATGGATATGCCCTCTGTGGGAATGACTCGTGTTTCCCCCCTCCTAACGGGCCCTTCCGCTTCCCTCCGCCGGCTGCTGGTCCGGCCCTTCCTACCCTCATCTGTCTCTACCTGTCTGTGCCCTCCCCCCTCCCTGGTACCCCCTAAAATAGACAATAATTTACCAATTAAAAAGCCCCTAAGACCGCGCTTCTCCCACCTCTTCGGATTAATAAATCCCTCATCAAGGCGGGCGCTTGTTAGAGCGGAGGGCCAAACCTGTGAGAGCGGGGACTCTCACAGTAGCAGTAGGTCAGCTCTGGAGTACATTATGATATAATAAATAATTAAATAATTAAATAATTATAAATATATATACAATGTAAGAATCAAATTCATAAGTAGGTCATGGGTAAAATGATTTTAAAAACATCATTGGCCTTCATTTAAGATATAAAATTTCATAAATAGATGGTAAATAAGGATGAAATTAAAGTGCATCGATGAGGAATAGTTGGGGGTAGCAGTTCCGCTGTTTCAATCCATAGGTCTTTCCAGGGGACTACAAAGGTCTCTAAGGGACATAGATCTACAAAGTCTGACAAATCATAGTGAGGAGGATTTAAAAGTTCTTATGGGTTGCATCTGAGACTAGGTCTTAAAAGTCTTAAGAGTCTTAAGTCCGCTGAAGATCTTCACACAGATGTCAGTTGTGCTAAACAGGAGTCCATTTTCCCAGATGGAAGTTCAGGCCCAGGAGGGGTAGGTTGGTTAGGCCCAGGCCGGCCATATTACCACCTCCTGGCCCAGCCCGGCCCAGCCGGCCGGAGACACCAACATCCCACTCTCCAGCCCCGGGCCTGGTTTGTAAGGCCTCTCCCATCGGCCGATCAGCAGGCCATGGGGTAGTCGGCAAAACAGCCGACTAATCTGCAAACATCAACTCCATCAACTAATCAAGATGTAACAACAGCCAAACAACCCACTTACAGCAACAAAGCCAGCACTCCACACACACACCCACACACACACCAATATTTATAGAGCGAGGGCAGCTCCGATCACGCTTTGCTTGCACAAGCACGAAGCCAAAGGCACGAGCCTGACGATGGTGAGTGGCACCTCATCAAAACGTCACCAAGATACTCTCAATCTTACACGGGAAAAGACCCGAATACACCAAGACCTGCATACCTGTACCTGTGAAAATCTACAAATTTGTATATGTATATGTATATGTACATGTATATATGTATATGTGTTAGTTTTATGAGCTGATCAATAAGATGAGATTTAGCTCTCAATGAGAGCTAAAAAGCTCAAAATAGATCTATACTAGTCTCTCTGATTTATTTATTGATCAGCTCATAAAACTAACACACATATTTAAAAAATCACACAACGGAACTCATGGCTTTCTGTCTAGATGGTTTCTGGTGATGAGCCGAAAGGCAGAAAAGGAAACAGTATGTCTCCTCCCTTAATTGGGGCCCTAACAGGGTGTTGTGGAATAATTATAGATATATGTATATATGTATGCATGCATGCATGATCTCCTCTTTGGACTGACTTTCTTATATTATGCAGAAAATGTTAAAAACAAAGTTTTGAACATGGAGCTAGTAAGAGGCTGCTACCCTTTAACCATTTTCCATCATATTCAGCTAAAGTGATGAAAAATAACACATGAATAGTATTTTTGGTTTTGAATTTTTGCTGGCTTATTTATTTGCAGTCTTGACACATTCCCTCCTTCCTGGAGGAGAGACTCTCAGCAATTGAAAATATACAAACACATATTTTGCTGTATGACACTGGTAAATTTAGTTTGCCAATTATGGACTATTTAGAAATTAATTTAAATAGCCTGTTTGGTGTAGTAGTTATGGTCCCAGGCTAAGAACTGGGAGACTGTGAGTTCTAGTCCTATCTTAGGCACAAAACCAGTTGGGTTACTTTGGACCACTCACTCTCCCTCAGCTATAGAAAAGAAACAATGGCAAATCACTTCCAAAATCTTGCCAAGAAAATTGGAACTCACCAGGAATCAAAAATTGACTTGAAGAAAGAAAGGAGAGAGAGGAAAAAGTTTAAAATACTATATATTCAGAATATTTTGAAGTATTGTATGAAACCCATTGCTGCTCTAATTATTGAAGGCTAAGACATTTGGTTTTAAAACAGCTTAAATAAGGTTATTCTGATCTGATTATTGCACCAAATATGGATATTTGGACACAATGAAAAACAGTACCATTAAATTTTTACTATCATGTGAAGTTGAAATTCCAAAATCATAAGAAAAGCAATCATAACAAACTCCACAGTGATATTTTTGTATGTCATTCTTTCCAAAGGTTTACATAAATTCAGCCTTTGGAATCACAGTCTGGGTTCCAGGGTGCCTAGACGTGCTGGGAGCTTCAGTTCCTGAGAGGAGTCGGATTAATGAAAAACAAAGGGCTAGCAAGTATGTAAGTTCCAAGTTTTTTTGGAAAACCAGCTTCCAGATATAAATACTTAGTACTTTGGGATGGTGGTGGGTGGGAGAGGGGAATGGTGACCTTTAAGGGGGAAAAAACATGGACTCAATCTGATTAAGATGCTCATATATCTTATCCATTAAAACCATCTGCTCCTGTGGATGCTATTGTAATTCAAGAACTTCTTTTAAAAGATTTTTAACTACAGATTTACTTTGGAAAAACTAAAAAGGAACACAACAAGAAAAGAGCAATTACCTCATTACTCTCGTGATCTCACTTGTTACTATCAGTTCATCTCCATTTTATATAAGTCCAAAGGCTGTGTAGAAAACCGAGAAACCTCTCAAGGATAGATAAATTGGCAAAAGGCAGGAATTATCCTGAAACCGCACTACAGATGAGTCATCTGTAATTTGTTCTGTCTCCTCCTCCTCTAGAATTAATTGTGTGTTTGGGGCCTTAGAGCACAGATTAAGAATCTCGTAAATATCACACAACTCAAAGCCAGCAGACAAAAGCCCAGACCAAGACCAAAATAGGATAAAAAAAAATATTTCAGATAGATCAAATCTAGCTTGCTTTCAATAAATTATTTACTTCATAAAAACTGTCTTTTTAAAAAAAAGAACGGTTACTCGGGGTTCTTTACACATATAACATTCAGAGAAATTCTTTCAACAATCAAACTTAACATCAACACCAACTAACTTTTATTGCCTGGAATGTTAATTTTTAAGGATCATGCAAAGCCATACACACATATAGACCAGTGATGGGATTCAAAAAAAATTATACCGGTTCTGTGGGCGGGGCTTTGTGGGCGGGACAGGGGACAGATACTGCAAAATCCCCATTCCTTTCCCACTCTCAAAATTTCCACTATCAGATCTCCAGAACCTGTCACAACTGGCTGAATACCACCTCTGATATAGATATGTATTCCAAATCTAGCTGAACCGATTCAAGCATACTGTGGAAAAATCTGGATTGATTTGAGCAACTCCAAAGCAGCCTAAGTTTTTCAGGTAGCAGATTTCAAAAGTCTCAAGATAGTAGGTATTTTTTCTACACTAGTATTTCTCTCACTCTCTCTCTCTCAACCATATATTGCTGCCCATTGAACAAAATAAACAAAACAAAACTCCTTAGGATGGCATTTTTTGAGTAATTTGAATTTGCCCATCCTCCATAAAGCTCAGTGGGCTTGAAAAACTAAGGATTTTTTTTTTGTTATACGTCACACCAAATTCAGCCAGATTTATTAAAATGTTGGCTTAAAGGGGAAAAAATCTATTAAAAACAAATATCTATTAACATAGAAAAACACTTATTAAAACATATAACATAATCAGGACTAAAAGTATGTGCAACAAATAATGTAAGCACTAAGCAATCCACAGTCAATAGTATAACAGTAAACATCCCCACTTTAGTACCATGCATTAAATTAATAAATAAGTAACTATTTTAAAAAACATGGTTCACAGCATATAATTTATTCATTTAATTTTTTAAAACTTATTTATATAGATGTCCATCTCAACGCCCCAGATCTGGGCAGCAGATACTTAAAAAAAACAGAAAAGATTGAAAAGCAACAGACATAAAAAGAGCAGTCTGGGTAAAAACAAAGTCATTGATCATAAATCAGCAGAACTAATATATAGATAGCCGCACTTCCTGATTCTCAAGCCCAGTGACAAAAGAAAATCTTTGTGGCCTTATGGAAGGCTAACAGGGTCAGTCTAATCACTGGGGTAATGGTGTTCCAGAGGCTGAGTGTCACAATTGCATACAAAGCAACACTCAAGCACCAAAGGCCATCTTCCAGAAAGCCATCATAGTGTGTGGTTAGACTAAAATATAAAGGGAGGCTGCTCCACCATCATATCTGTGTCATGACAGAGAAAATTTGTTTCCTGGCCTCAGTTCAATTTTATATATCATAAAGTTCAGGTTAAAGACCACCTCTGACTGGCCCCGCCCCCACCTATTCTCTGTCTCCCAAGTCCCAGCTGATCGGGACGCAATGGAGATTTTGCAGTAACTTTCCTCTGCCAGGCCCACCAAGCCACACCCACAGAACTGGAAATAAAAAAATTTGATTCCCACCACTGGCGTACATCCCAAGAAACTGAGCCTTTTCATGGCAGTTAGGCCTGTCCATGGTGGACGTAGTGAAGCCTTTGTGTGGAATAGAAATACCAAAGAGCAGAGCTTCTGTCATGATGTCATGGCATCATTTCATCGTCAATGCCTAGGCCAGCAGTCTGTTTTTTCCATTGTAAAAGCTTTCATATCACCCTTCCTCCAATCATCAATTATTGGATGCTCTTGCCTCGTTCTTCTGTCCCTCCTTGCCCTTTTTCTCAGTTTAACATTTTTGCTTGTTTCAAGTCTTTGACTGTGAGTAGTCAGTTCACATTGCATCTGAAGATTGGAGAGTGGAAACGATGGTGTATGGTATGGAAGCACCTTAAGGCTAGGTATCTAAACAAGTCATTTCACCAGAATGAGGAAAGGTCTGAGGTGAAGAAGTGTGGGAAAGAGAAGAGATGATTAATTATTTTGATGGGCAGCTCTAGCAAGGAATGTAGCAAAAGAAACAATCACTGAATGATTGATTCAAGACTCTCCAATCAAAGTGCTTTGTCTGAGAGGTGGAAATAATGTACCACACAGGAGTAGGGTAGCATTTTTTTTGCATATTCATCCACCCAAGCCAAGGAATGCTAAAATAGATTATCAGAGTAATAGAATAACAGAGTTGGAAGGGCCCTTGGAGATCCTCTAGTCCAAACCCCTGCTGAAACAGGAAACTTTCCGCTAGTTCAGACAAATTGTTGCCCAATCTTTTCTTAAAAACTTCCAGTATTGGAGCACCCACAACTACCGAAGGCAAGCTGTTCCACTGATTAATTGTTCTAACTGTCAGGAAATTTCTTCTTAGTTCTAAGTTGCTTCTCTCCTTGATTAGTTTCCACCCATTGCTTTTTGTCTTGTCTTCAAGAATAGCTTGATTCCCTCTTCTTTGTAGCAACCTCTGAGATATCTAATATCATGTCATCCCTAGTTATTTTCATTAAACTATGGTAGATTACAAGGAGTCTGTTTATGCTGGGATGAAATAACTCTAAGGAACTTTTGAGAGAAAAAAACTTTGGATGTTCAGGTCTTACCTTTTTGTTAACCATTCTGTCCATATTTTTTATTCTGTTAGTGGGCAAATGAGGGTGTTCTCATTCATCATAACATTACTACATGCATAGATTTCTGATGTCTTCAGCACTATTGTTTTAAGAACACCTCTATGATGAATTCCACTGGGACATTTTTATCAATTTCATTTAATTTACCTGTGTTGTGGCTAAGAGTTGAAAACAACTTGATGGCACATAATCAATCAAACAATAAATCAATCATGTCATCAAACAAAATAGTAAAGTGGCCTTTATAGTAATAGTAAACTCACCAAACTGAAAATGCTATTGTTGGGCAAAATGCCTGAAGGGTTAATCTTATCTGCGAATATCCCAATCTGCCAACGTAAAAAGTTATTGATAATTAGTAACACTATTTTATATATTTATTGAATGTATAAAGCTGCCAAATTTTCAACTGACTCATAGTACATAGTCCACATATTCAGAAAATACATTTATTTATTTTATAGCTGTGGTGGCACAGTGGTTAGAATGTAGTATTGCAGGTTAACTCTGCCCACAACCAGGAGTTTGATCCTGACCAGCTCAAGGTTGACTCAGCCTTCCATCCTTCTGAGGATGGAAGGCTAAAATGAGGACCCAGATTGTTGGGAGCAATATGGTGACATTTGTAAACTGCTTAGGGAGGGCTGTAAAACACTATGGAGTGGTATATAAGTCTAAGTGCTATTGCTATTATTTGTTTTAGTTGCTTAAAAAACCTTCTTTTTGGGAAAGAAGAGAAGCAGTTTGGGACTTTTTTTTAATTCTTAAAAATAATTTCCCCCTCCCAATTGCTTTTCCTGGGACACACCAAACATCTTTATATGGATCAACCTATTCTGAAATACAAGAATTCTGAAAGAATTGTAATAGAAAATTGTTACTGGGAAATAGTAAGCAGCCTTGCTCTCAAATTTTCCTGTAAGAGATTCATTACATACATAAGCATGTGCTTAAGTGTAATATGTAGTTCTGCCTTGTGATAAATATAGGGCTACTTTGAAGATATGCAGTGAAGATTTCAGAAATCCTGAGTTTATCTTAGAATGCCTTGATTTTTTTTTGTTTACATTCATCAAACTTTTGTCAAGCTCTGCTTTTCCTTCAATGGATTTGAATCTGTTTTTCATGGGACACATTGCAGGGGTATTTCCACCACAAATGTAAAAATGCCATGCTTTTCTCAAAAAAGAAACAGAGTTTTATAAGGCTGCCAAAAAGTTAACTGTCTATGGAAACTTTCAGCTATGCATTACCAATAAGTAATTAGCAATAAATCAGTTTGTTGTGGTATAAATGTATACCCTTATTTAGAAGAGATAAGTTTTGTTTACAAATAGCTCTTGCCAGGTCACTGGAGAGAAACTCTGAAAGAGAGAAGGAAAGAAATATTTTGCTTGTAGTTTCTCTGGGTCACTAGAATACATTTTCAGAATTTAAATCTAAGACTGTAATCTTATATATTCAGTACTTACATTGGAATACATATCATTGAGAATAAGAGTATATAGCATTCAGATACATAATATTGCACTATAATCTAACCTGGATTTCCTTGCAGAGCCTTGAAAATATTCTGCATTACCATTATAGATTTATCATGGGCATCCATCCCTTATATATTTTTTCAACTATTCTATCATCAAAATGATTTTTAGACCCATTTAAAAATATTACTAAGGAAACAATAGTAGAAAAATCATTCCCTCTCCAAATTACTAAACACATACAACTATCAGAAAGTTTGTTTAGGAAAATGCAGTGGTTATATTCACCTGCCATCCACATCTATCATGAACATACCCTGGATTTATTCAATTAAGTCAGTGCTTGGGGTTTGATAAGTCATCAAATAATACATACTGGGTTTATAGCATACGGTATATTAAGCTAAAGTGGTTGGCTAGGTATCTTGTGTTGACAAAGCCAGTCTCTCTGCTGAGCTAAACATGGTAGAAATTACTTGCTGTATTGGTGCTTTTATACCTGCTAGGTATAAAAGCACCAATACAGCAAGTAATTTCTACCATCTTTAGCTCAGCAGAGAGACTGGCTTTGTCAACACAGTGATAATAGTATTCTCTGCAGCTATATATGGGGAAATCAAATACAATATTGACTCTATGAAGTCAACAAATGGAGTTCTAATATATTGCTCCTTTGGACAGGGTAAAAAACAATTCTCGTCTTTCAAACAGATGAATCATTTCAATGTTGGGCTACTCAGAAACCTTTCCTTCCTTCCTTCCTTCCTTCCTTCCTTCTTTCCTTCCTTCCTTCCTTTTTTTCTTTCTTTCTTTCCCAAAGGTGCTTTGTCAAGAGGCAACTCGACTTTCTTGGGTTTTTTTGAAGATAGTTTGCTTCTCAGGTCTCCATTTGCCTCTTGAAAAAGTACCTTTGGGACAACAATGACCCGGGTGACTGAGAATCTTCATAGTCTTTCTTTCTTTCTTTCTTTCTTTCTTTCTTTCTTTCTTTCTTTCTTTCTTTCTTTCTTTCTTTTTTTCTTTCTCAGAAAGAAAGGAAGGGAAGAATCATCATTAGAATGCAACAACTTTTTTAAACAATGGGAAGTGGAATTCTAAAGTTAAAACCCACTAGCTTCTTGAGATTTATAATCAGATGCAAATTCTCATGGAAAATAAACTCAATGGGTTTACTATAGAGTAAATGTTTTCCTTTTCAAACAATTCTGCTGTTCTTTCTCCAAGTAAACATTTGGTTTCGTTCTAAGCTTTGGTAAGCAAATTGCCCATTCTCCAAATCATCTACTGATTTTTCTGTCCCCTCAGAAACAAATATTTCTTTGTTATTGACTCTTGAAAAGAGGAACATAGAAGCTAGTGGACTCTGTTGAGTTTGTTCCATGTGCCATGGTGAAGTGCGCTTTGGCACAGAGATATCCATGGCAAAGAAAGACAAAATACAAGTAATGATACAGACGTAGACTCTTACACACCCATGTGCAATTTTATCATGTTGTGATTCAGAATGGACATTAATGCTTTAGGATCTTGAGGCATTTCAATTTAAAGAAACCTTAGCCTGGATCAGGAAAAAAATCACACATTATTTTGGTTGTTATTCATTTCAAGTCTCCTCGAAAGGACAAAAAGAATTCCTTGCCTGCAGATACAGTTGCTTCTGGCCGACCTTTCCCACTGTGAAGGGGTCTGCATATGCTGCTCAGAGCCATTTATATAATGTAGTGCATATGCAATATTCTGGCCATCATAAATCACGGATCTGAGCAGGTGAGGGAAATAACTTAAACTTTCCATTGTAATGTCCGTAAGGTTGAAACATGGAGAACAATTCTTCAGATGTGAATTGCATGTCATCTTTTTAGTTAGGAGTTAAAAAAACTAGGGAATAAAGTTCAGAGTGAAATGCTGGTGAATAACGGCACCTGTTTAAGTTATAAAGTGCAATCATGTTTTGTGGCGCAGATTGTTGTGCATTTATCAAAAAGTTGACGTCTGACACATATACTTTGCTTAGGGTTGTAAAGCTGAAGGGAAGCATTACGTGACCTACTAAATGAAAGCTGAACCATGAAAAATGGCTAGTGGTATAGTTTCCCCATTATACCTGCAACGGTTCTGTTAGAGACTCTTTTTAAAAATTAATATTACCTCCTCATAAGAATACTTTAAGCCACAGAAAGAGATTACCAGTATCAGATTGACCACTGCAGAATGACTTTGAAGGTACAGAATAAAGAATGAATGAATCTTATTGCATACGGTGAAGGAATATTTGTATTGTATTCTGTCTATTTAATCTGCCTATCATCTGCCTGGCTTCCAAGAAACTTGGAGCAATATTCTTATTGCAGTGCAGCCTCTGACACTCTTTGAAATTTGATTCACAGGCAATTCACCTGCTCAAAGAAATACTGTTCAAGTCCTGGAGAGAAGGAGAGATGATTGACTAGCTGGAACTAAGGGTGGGTATTTGGTGGGTATATAGAGAGATGGAAAGTACAATAGCCTGACAGCCAGATTCTGCGATTGTGCATAGAATAGATGCTCTGAATATGTAGAAGCATGAGCACAAAATGTCTTTAAAACCAGAGTGCCTTTTTCCCAAACCTTAATGATTGTATATGGCTGCATGAATAAGGCAACTTTTCCTTTTTATAGCTCTGACATGGCAAATACCTAATTATTCAATTGCCTTTAGAAAGGTTTTTTGTACATTAAACATTTTTTTCTTTGCGTGAGAAGATTACATAGGCTCACTTTAGGAAAAGAAACTGAGTTAGACTATTCCATTTTATCCATTTTGGTTGGGGAAATTTATGGTTTAGGCGTTTGTTGGAAAATGTCATATTAGTGACCATCCTGATGTAAGAACATGCCACACAGGTCAAGCTTCTTTCTATTTAGACTAGGGATCATTTTGGTTTGTTTCTGAATCTGAAATAAGATGAATATAATTCAAGAATTTGGTTTCTCATTCTATGTTAAATAAGTAAAAAAAAGAGAGAATATTTTCCAATTATTCCACCACATGTTTGTTATGTTAGCAACACTTGGCCAAGGCATTATTGCTTGGGAAGAAATTATTCTGCCTCAATTCTGATAGTATCATGAACCTGAGTCATCTATTTGGTTCCGCCCCAGGCGCCTGATGGACCCCGATGGGTTCCAGGCGGTGCTTGGGCCACTTCCTGTACCCCTGACCCGCGCCCCGATGGAGGACCTCGTGGCCGCATGGAATATTGCGGCCGCGGGAGCCTTGGATCGGGTCGCGCCCTTGCGGCCTCTCTTGCGGCGGCGAGCCACCCTGGCTCCTTGGTTCACCGAGGAGCTAAGGGTGATGAAACGCCGCAAGAGATGCCTAGAGAGAAGATGGAGGTCTACTCGATCTGATTCTGACCGGACACAGGTAAGAGCCCATTTACGGACTTACATTGTGGCGCTGAGAGTGGCCAAACGCCATCACTGTGCCACTCTCATAGCATCCGCAGATAACCGCCCTGCCGCCCTGTTTAGGGTGACCCGCTCCCTCCTACAACAGAGGGTGTGGGAAACCCCATTACAGGGTAGAGCAGAGGAATTTGGGATTTATCTGCAGGAGAAAATCGCTCAGATTCAGAACGAGGTAGTCTCCATCGATGGCCCAGTGGGATTGCACGAGGTGGGTCTTGGTTGGGAGGAGTTTGACTCTGTTACTTCCGAGGATATGGACAGGTTACGTGGGCGACTGCGAGCCACCACATGTTTATTGGACCCGTGTCCTTCCTGGCTTGTACTGGCATCCTGGGAGGTGACACGAGGCTGGCTCCAGGAGGTTGTCAACGCTTCTCTGAGTGAGGGTTTCTTGCCTGCCTCCCTTAAAGAGGACATGGTGAGGCCCCTCCTGAAGAAGCCCTCTCTGGACCCAGCTTTATTAGTCAACTATCGTCCCGTCTCCAACCTTCCCTTCCTGGCGAAGGTTGTTGAGAGTGTGGTGGCACAACAGTTTCCCCGTCACCTGGAGAAAGTTGATTATCTGGACCCGCGCCAGTCCGGCTTCCGGCCCGGCCATAGCACCGAGACGGCATTGGTCGCGTTGGTAGATGATCTCTGGAGGGCCAGAGATGGGGGTTGTTCCTCCATCCTGGTCCTATTAGACCTCTCAGCGGCTTTCGATACCATCGACCATGGTATCCTATTGCATCGGCTGGGGGGGTTGGGGGTGGGAGGCACCGTTTTACGGTGGTTCTCCTCCTACCTCTCCGGTCGATCGCAATTTGTGTTGGCAGGAGAGCAGAGGTCGACCTCGAGACCCCTCACATGTGGGGTGCCTCAGGGATCGGTCCTCTCGCCTCTCCTGTTCAACACATATATGAAGCCGCTGGGTGAGATCATCCGTGGTTTTGGGGTAGAGTACCACCTCTACGCTGACGACTCGCAGTTGTATATATCTACCCCAAACCATCCCAACGATGCCGTAGCGGTGATGTGCCAGTGCCTGGAAGCCATGCGGGCCTGGATGGGAAGTAACAGACTCAGACTCAACCCGTCCAAGACCGAGTGGCTGTGGTTTCCGGCCGCCTGATTCAACCAGTTGACTCCATCACTGGCCATAGGGGGCGAACATCTTACCCCTGTGGATGGGGCGCGCAACTTGGGTGTCCTCCTGGATACCCAGCTGTCCATGGAAGATCAAGTGACAGCCGTGGCCAGGAGGGCGATTTCTCAGGTTCGCCTGGTATGCCAGTTGCACCCCCTATTGGATCGGGATGCCCTTTGCACAGTCACTCATGCCCTCGTGACATCCCGACTGGACTATTGTAACTCTCTCTACATGGGGCTCCCCCTGAGGTGCACCCGAAGACTTCAGCTGGTCCAGAATGCAGCCGCGCGAGCAATAATGGGGACCTCTAGGTTCACCCATATAACACCTCTCTTGCGCGAGCTGCACTGGCTGCCTGTCATCTTTCGGGTGCGCTTCAAGGTGTTAGTTGTCATCTTTAAAGCGCTCCATGGCTCGGGACCTAGCTATCTGCAGGATCAGATCCTGCCCCACACATCCTCCTGGCCGATTCGCTCCCACAGAGAGAGACTTCTCCGGGTGCCGTCCACTAGACTTTGTCAGCGGGCGACGCCCAGGGGAAGGGCCTTCTCTGTGGCGGGCCCTGCCCTCTGGAACGACCTTCCCCCCGACATTAGAACAACCACGGACCTCCGCTCCTTCCGTCAAAAATTAAAAACATACTTTCTCTGCTTGGCCGGCCTAGGTTAGTCTCTACCTTTAGGGCGTTAGGGAATGCTAGTTTTAATATGGGGATTTTAGTGCAGGGACAATTAAATTTAATTCGTTTTTATTCTATTGTATTTATGTATGTTTTATAATGTTTTAATTTTTCCCTGTGCACCGCTCCGAGTCCCCCTGGGGAGAGGACACGGTATATAAAATAAATATTATTATTATTATTATTATTATTATCATGCCTATCCAAAGTGAGGAACCTCTGGTGCTTACAATTCCATCCAATCCAACTAGCATAATGGTGATGAAGGATCTGGAAATTGTAGCTGAGTAATATTTGAAAGATTATAGAATATGATAAAACGTTCTCACTTTTGATTAATATTGTAAAACCACAGTTAGAAAACTTCAGGTTTGGAGAAGGGTAACCCCTGGAAGAACCCATGATATTACTGAAGACAGAAGCAATATGTGACATATGTAACTAGGTCTTAGTCTAGCACTTCAGCATCTTCTAAAGGATTTTGAACACTGTGAACAGCCATTGAAACCAAGCCAAGCATTTTAAATTATTCCAGGTCACCCTGCCACTTCATTCAGAACAATCAGTGTCAGACTGCCCCAAGCCAAAAAGCTCTCTAAGTGTGTTAAATTTCAATTCCTATTACAAAAGTTGAAGCCTAAAACATCTGGAAAGCAGGTTGGGGAATGCTGTCTATAAAATGCATCTATCAGAAAAAACCAAGTAGGATTCATATTAACGTAAGCAGAATTAAGGAAAGCAGGGTTTGACCTGGTTAGTACTTGGATGTGAAACCAACATATGCTAGATTGGTAAATGGAAAATGTAACTCAACAAGATGCAAGAATTAGACAAAGCCCTTTTAACTAATAACCAAAAAACTATAATGAAGTGTTATAAGCTGATGCTACTCTGGAAGGTAGAGGAAGAAGATGTGATGAAGGAACCCCTGACTGCCTGGGCTAAAAATTTTGGATATGAAATTGATACAATTAAGTGGAGAGGAATTTGGAATAAAAATATCAAAGCCACATTGGCTTCGTCCTATAAAGAGAACCAATATAAAATGTTATATCTATATATAGACAGAGACAAAGAAAGAGACAGAAAGAGAGAGAGAGAGAGAGAGAGAGAGAGAGAAAGAAAGAAAGAAAGAAAGAAAGAAAGAAAGAAAGAAAGAAAGAAAGAAAGAAAGAAAAAGAGAAAGAAAGAAAGAAAGAAAGAAAGAAAGAACTTATGACCACAGTTGAGGCCAAAAGTTTGGTTGCTCACCAAGATCATTGTTAAGTGAGTTTCACATTTTCCAAGTTGGCCACGCCCACCCAGTCACATGACTGCTGAGCCACTCAGCCGGTCCGCAGAATTTTCTTTAAAATGAAACCAGTCCCTGGTGAAAAAAAGGTTGGGGACCCCTGATCTAAATTACTAAAAAATGAACACAAAGAGGAGGGGGGGGGGGAAATTGGGAGCTGTGGTATCAATGGTTAGAAAAAGTGAAAAAGAATGGTGAGGAACTGAAGTGAAGAAAAAGATCTTAACTAGAAGGTGGAAAAAGGGTTAATTTATTCAATCTCGCACTGTACTACTGACAGAAAGGAAAGAAACCGCAATGAAATGAGAATGGGGATATGATGATGGTAATATGCACAAATATACAGTGGTACCTCGGTTCACGAAATTTTCCTCAAAATGTGCTTCGGTTCACGAACTCTGCTTCGGTTCACGAACAGGAACCGCGGCCATTTTTAATGTATTCCTGGCTGTCACATGGTTGTGACTTCCTATAGGAAGATCGTAGAGAGAAGAAAACACAGAAAAAAGCCCCAGCAGGCACACTGTGAGTACTTTCAGTGACTTTTTTTTAATTTTTGTTATGCTTTTAGCATATGGAAAACTGTGCCTCGGTTCACGACCAATTCGGTTCGCGACCAGAGTCATTTCACAAATTAAGTTCGTGAACCGAGGTACCACTGTATTTGATTTAAAATACCAGAATTTGTATGAATTACGGGTGATGGTGAAAGGAATGCATGAAAAAAAAATTATTTATTTATTTATTCTTTTTGTAACCAATTGATACACAGTACGTAAAGAAAGAGGGTTTTTTTTGTGTTGTGTCTGTTCTGAAAACTAAAACTAAAAATAATTTTTTTAAAAAAGGAAACTGTAACTCAGAAGAATGGCAATGGCAATTTTTTTCCCCACATTGCTACTTAGAAAGCTATATGGACACGTCCCTGTAACTACCAGGATTTTACCTTTAGGGATTCTTCATTCTTCGAAAATATCAGTGAAAGCAGCAATGCCTTTGCAGTAAGAACCCAAATACAGGAAAGAAACTATCCACAAACTGTAGAAGAAGAGCAATATTAGTGTTAAAAAAAGGCAGAACTGTTTCTGACTAACACATTTTATTAAAGTGCATAATGCATTATGAGTTGCAGCTCAGTTCATTAGCTGCATAGTGGCTAGGCTGGGATAGGATTTAAATAGGGGTGAGGCAGGGATGGATTGAGGGAAAGACAGGTTGGTTAGGCAGATGTACGCTACATGGGAGACAATGTGCTAAAATGTCCAACTGCATGAAAATGCCAGTCGCTCTCTCTCTCAATCCTAGGAAGAACACAATGGCAAACCACTTCTGAAAAACCTTGCAAAGAGAACCTGTTCAGTACTATATTGACTTGTGTAGCAGTCACCAGGAGTCAAATCTAACTCAAATCTATACATTAAAAAATATTGTGTTGAGATTTGATGAGGCTGCCTGAAACTTTTTCCATGTATGTGAATTCAATAATTTCTTCCTTGATGGTGTTTATAAGGCCCCACTTTTCAAAAATTGTCTTTTCAGGTCTGCTGTGGAAATTTCTGAGAAGTTTAACTACTATTATTTCCTTGTCTTGTGTCTTGATCTCAAATTTGTGTGCATTCATTCTTTCCCAAAAAGGTTTCTTTTTCTATTTGTCCTCCATAGAATACAGAAGGGCATTGCTGACAGATGATGACATGGATTACCAGAAAGTGGTTTATGTATGTCAGGAGTGTCCAAACTTCAGAACTTTAAGACTTGTGGACTTCAACTCCCAGAATATCCCAGCCAGCATGGCTGGCTGGGGAATTCTGGGAGTTGAAGTCCACAAGTCTTAAAGTTCCCAAGTTTGGACACCCCTGATGTCCGTACTCCATGTAGTTTCCCTCATCAATGGATATGTATGTAAAGCTGTGCTTAAAACCATTCACAATATACCCAAAGCAAACTTGACATACTAGGATACTCACAAAAGATTGGTCCAAATTCAAAATAGTTATTTAACTCGTGACTTTTAAACATATTATGACTGAATGATGTTAGTTGATCTACGTCTTTATATATATATTACAGCCTGAGTCTTGACCTTGCCAATTACTTTTCAGTTTGAATTCTGGGAAAGCTCCCCTCCCCATTTTAATGATACTCCTGCTGATGTACCACATTCAATTGCTAGAATGCCCGTCAGGATAGCTCGACAGATGGGTTGGGCTCTTGAGTTGAGTTATAATTGAGTCAAAAGGATGAGCAGCAAGGTTCAGATTATATCACCTCATAAAGAACTTGGGACCACCAGCTGATACATATTGCAGAACCAGAAACTCATTCTCAACATTATCCTGTGCCATAATATACAATATGTTTGTCTTCCTCGACACAGCACTTTCCAGATGTGTGGGGACTGCAACTCGCAGGCTTCTCAGCCAGCCAATGGCAATGCTGGCAGAGAATTCTGTCAGCTGCAGTCCCAGCACGGGTGGAAGTTGCCAGCTTGGGGAAGGATACAATATGGCTTTACAGCAAATTTACCACTAATGCAGTTTCCTGAATGCCTCTCTAAAATGAATTCCTATTTACTGTCAGATATTTGGCATTACTGAATGCAGAGTTTTTAATACAGGTAGTCCAATACATTTATATTTTGTACACAGGATCCTTTTCAGAATTCTGAAATCCTAAGGAATGTCCTTCAGAGGGCTTTGATCTTCCACAGCCCCTGTCTTATTTCTGTCACTGCTCAAAGTTTAACAAAAGTTTATAGCATGGGAAGAAGAGTGGAAGGGTAGACATCCTTTTATTAAGAGTATAAAACCTAACTGATTTGAACAGAGAAACGTGGTAGATCTTTACACACATAGAGGCATAGAGAGGGAAGGAGGGAGATTCCAAAGGAGAGGTTTATTCCATAAAATGAAATGTATGAACATGATACCAACAATGATATTGTGCCAGGCTGAACACTTGCTCTGTTTACTGTTCTGAAAGCTTAAATTGAGGGGTGAGAGATGACAGCTTCACATCTTGAGCAACCCAGGGTAGGTTACAGATGAAGCCAATCAAGTGTTTGGGTTTCAAATGAGGGCATATCTGTCCTCCTACATTGGTGATGATTCCTCAATCGTTTTGGTGTAGTCCTATTAATCTTACTTTACAAATCCATGCCATGATTTATATCATGTTTAATTAACTGATGAAGGGCTCCTGTGGTAAAATGGCATCACATTAAGCTTTGTCCTTATGGCAAACACGAAGCACCATCTTTAGTTTTGCAAAAGCAAAATGTCCGGGGATTCATTGATGACAGGATGCCGGAATCGCAAGAAAGTCCCTCCTGTTGTTTGAAAATCCAGAGAGTGTGGTTGCCATATGCTCATCATTTCCAAGGGGGGGGAAAAGTGACAGGACCAAAAAAGAACAGCTCTAGTTCCTCCAATATGTTCAAATCTCAGATGAAAATGATAATGCAACAGTTCTGTACAGAGGCCAAATCTGACATGAAAGCATACAGGAAATGTTCAAAAGGATTAATGAGACATTTCTTTTTGAAGCATAAATTACTTTCTCCTCCCTCCCCTTAATAAGTTACGTCAACAAAGTTGATTTCTTTTAGCAGCAGCACTAGGAAAAGCTGTAAGTATTTCTTCACACACCTATCAAACAGAGAAAACAGCAATCAGAAACTTAAATTGAGCATTATTAAGTAAAATCTATGAATGTATTTTTCTGCATCAATATAAACCTGTGATATAAACGTTTGGTCTGCAGAGGAAAATTGTTTTATTTCCAGGATAGCTGATTAGTAAATCTCTCAAGGAAACCTATTTGACTTCAAACACATTAGTATATAGGTACACATCATGTACCTATATACTACAAATTGTAGACTACAATTTTGTAGATATCTTCATGGAAATCACATTTAATTCATTAAGATGTACTTTTTGTAGACATGATGTACATGTAGACATAGTGCCCTATTTTACAAAACTAAAATTGAACAGTGAATGTAAAATTACTTCTCTTTAGAATTACGTATTTCTCCCAATATTTAGATAAAATTGCTGAAAAGCCACCATTTAATGGCATTCATATTGACACTCCTATTACATGAACAGAAAATTTTACTAACATTCATATTGTAACACTGACAGCCTCTTTCTGGGTGTTAATGTGTGCATCTCATTTTATATTTCTCTGTCTTTATTTACTATCAGATACTTGGTTGAACATACAATGAAAATTAAGATTTTAAAGGATACCTTTGTTTCCTAGGCAGCATTTCTTTGTCCATGAATACATTTCAGATTTGAAAAGAACTTATTTGTTAGGTTGTAATTAAGACCATTGAATGATTACTGAAACAAACACAATAAAATAAATTGATGTTTCAGTAAAGCCAACTGATAATTCGATGTAATCTTCAAATCAGTAAACAGAACTATTTTTAACAGTTTAATTTGTGCAGACTAAGCAGAAAGGAGAAGATATTACAAAGTTTTCTTTTAATCTTTAAGCATTTGTTTCTATGCATATATGTGCACATGCACGGATAGTTGACTGAACCACAATTTATTAATATTTAACACATGTGTACTCAGTGGGATGTGTTATTATACTGATAAAAAAGAAACTAATGAACAGTCAAGCTACCATATGTCATGACTTGGGCCAAGGTAGAAGATGCATGGACACAATAATTCTTGCTTCCACTTTCCTATTAAAGCTATTAATCCTGTTTGAAGTTTTATTCCCAGTTGGTTGAATAAAATCCTAATAATTTCTAGTTACAATCCAAAGACACATCTGTTGTTTTAGATGTATTTTCATATCTTTAAAGAATGCAAATCTATTCTTTGTGAGTCAAATACTTTTCCATTTTTATTTTGGATGTCCACCAAATGACAATAACATATTCACCATTTGAGCTTTCTTTCCAAAGCTTTTGCCTGTCTTTCATCAGTGAACCAGCATCTTTTCAAAATAACTACATTTGAGCTTTTATTAGTAAGACCACACTTGAAACACTGCATCCAGTTCTGATCACCACAATATAAAAAAGATATTGAGACTCTGGAAAGAGTGCAGAGAAGAGCAACAAAGATGACTACGGGGCTGGAGGCTAAAACATATGAAAATGGTTGCAGGAGTTGAGTACGTCTACTCTAGTAAAAAGAAGGACTAGGGGTGACATGACAGCAATGCTCCAATATTTGAGGGGCTGTCTCAAACAAGAGGAGATCAAGCTATTTTCCAAAGCACCAGAAGGCTACACAAGAAACAATAGATGGAAACTAATCAAAGAGAGAAACAGTGTAGAACTAAGGTGAAATTTCCTGACAGTGAGAACAATTAACCAGTGGAATGGTTTCCATTCAGAAATTGTGAGTGCTCATCGTTGAATGTTTTTAAGAAGAGATTGAACAACTACTTGTCTGAAATGCTATAGGGTCTCCTGCTAGAACAGGGGGTTAGACTAGAAGACCTCCACGGTCCTTTCCCACGCTGTGTTCTGTTTTGTTCTAAATTTGTGCTGTGCACTGCCCTGTAATCCTTCATGATGGTGGTCTATAAATAAATTTAATAGTAGCAATCTAAGATGAATCCACAAATATATGTAACTTCCTATTCTCCACAAAGGTCCTTCTGACATATTTGACAAAGTTGGCCACCACTTTAGATATTTGAGAAGAAAATGTCTTTCTTCTCCCTATGCCTCCAAATGGATGCCATTCATATCCAATCTTTCCTCTAAGGCATAGAAACATGATCCTCTCCTCATTTTATTAAGACAACAGTCATGTGAAGAAGAAGCGCCAAAGGTTGATGGCATTTGCAAGTAATTTAATGAATTTACAATACAATACAATACAATAGCAGAGTTGGAAGGGACCTTGTAGGTCTTCTAGTCCAACCCCCTGCATGGGCAGGAATCTTATACCATTTCAGACAAATGGCTGTCTAACATCTTTTTAAAGACTTCCAGGGTTGGGGCATTCACAACTGCTGGAGGCAAGCTGTTCCAGAGGTTAATTGTTCTTACTGTTAGGAAATTTCTCCTTAGTTCTAAGTTGCTTCTCTCCTTGGTTAGTTTCCACCCATTGCTCCTTGTCCTGCCCCCAGGTGTCTTGGAGAAAAGTTTGACTCCCTCTTCTTTGTGGCACCCTCTGAGATATCGGAACACTGCTATCATGTCTCCCCTGGTCCTTCTCTTCATCAAACTAGACATACCCAGTTCCTGCAGCCGTTCTTCATATGTCTTAGTCTCCAGTCCTCTAATCATCTTGGTTGCTCTTCTTTGCACTCTTTCCAGAGTCTCCACGTCTTTTCTACATCGTGGCGACCAAAACTGTATGCAGTATTCCAAGTGTGGCCTTACCAAGGCACTATACAGTGGCATTAACACTTCACGCGATCTAGATTCTATCCCTCTGTTGATGCAGCCTAGAACTGTGTTGGCTTTTTTGGCAGCTGCTGCACACTGCTTTAATCTGGAAATGGGCAGGCTGCAATCCAATTCAGGAATGGGTCACAAGCAATCATTCAGCACTCGATCTGCAGAGCCTTCCTAGTACTTGAAAAGTGCTGAAAATTCACAGGATTTCTAAAATATATCTTCTTCAGGTCCCCCTCCCACTGCAAATTAAGGGTGGGAAAGAGACCAAAAGCAAGTCCTTATCATTCTCCTTTAACATGCCTAAATTGGTACATTTTTGGGGATGTTGGAGAGTTTTGAAACTGAGCACTTTGCATTTTTAGGTTAATTTGAGTCCACTTCTACTGGAAAACATTCTTAGAGTCCTCCAGAACTTTGGGAGCTGTCCTTCAACCTTTCATTTATATTTCCTTTATTGTCATTGTACAAAATGAAATTGGTTAATTTCAAATGAAATTGATTAATTGAATAAAATTCAAGTCATGTCTACCCAATTCAATCCAGTCTGGTCCGGTCACACAAATAATAAGATAATCATATGATCAGTGCCAGACTCATGCTTGAAAATGAAATACATGTGGATGGATGGGTGGATGGATGGATGGACGGACGGACGGATAGATGGATGAATGGAGTATGGGTTTGTTATATCCATTCCAGCACTCTTCAATATTTAACATTTCTTTGAGACTCCTCTAAAATACCTTGAAAGCTGATACCACTAAGATGTCAACATTGAGTTTGGCCTATTCTGAATAACAAAGAAAAAAAATCTACTTAAAGGCTAACTGATTACTATCATCCATAAAGTCCACATAGATGTTCATGTTTTCTTTTGAGATTCCATGCATAATGGTGAAAGTACCATGTGAAGTACCATTCTTTGATGTGACAGTGGAAATTTTGCTGTTTTCTCACTCCTTTGTCTCATCCTCAACCAATATTTTGAAAATCCCCATTGTAGTAGCACCTGCCCTCAGAAGAGCACCCAGATGGCTTTGACCCTGTTAGCCTTTCGTAAGGCTCTGAAGACCTGGCTGTTTCCCCAGGCACTCAGGCCAGGAGGTTAGACAAGCTTTGCCTGGTGATGTGGTTTTTATGATTTGTGGGTTTACTGTTTTAACCTTGTGTGTCATGGGTTACATCCTGTTGTTGTTGCTTTAATCCTTGTACTATTGTGAGATGGGAAGCTATATAATTCATATAAACAAGCAAACACGTTGGTGTTTGTCTAAATCTCTCAAAGAGACTACAAAAAAACAGGAAGTTACAAATAATTTCAGCATCATATCTGAAGCCATAAGATGTGGCCCTTGCCACTTCATCTAAAAATGATTTCTGATTAAATGCTATCACGTCCTTTACATCACTTTAACAATATAACTGTATTATCAAGCAATATCATTTGTCTTTGTTTTTTTAATGCTCCTGTAAAGATATATGTGTATGTAAGGACATGCTATAATCTTCCAGATGTAATTTAATCCCAAACCTGTAAAATGTAGTTTACCGATGATCTAAAGAGCTGCCCCTGAGAGCACCCATGATTTTTGAGATAATGGGATGGCTAGTTATCTTAACCTAGGAACTCTAGGTGGATTTCCCAGTTTGGATCCTCTGAATAATCAAAGTAAATAAGTGAAGAAACTGGGAAATAATCAAAATATTCTTCTTATGTTGATCAATCAAGAATGATTAGCATCAGCAAGTTAAAAATGGCCTAGAATATCCTCTAACCTAATTAGATTGTGTTATTCCAATTGTATCTTCCTTCCTTCCTTCCTTCCTTCCTTCCTTCCTTCCTTCCTTCCTTCCTTCCTTCCTTCCTTCCTTCCTTCCTTCCTTCCTTCCTTCCTTCCTAGGTGACAAAATATTAGCATCCCTAGCCAACGTTTATGGCACTTTTTATTTAAAAAAAGGATAATAATGGGTTTCTAATATTAGGGCTGATTGCATTGATCATTTGTGCTCTCTGGGTAATAACAAAATTAATGAGTGAACTATATCAACCTGATTTTTCCACAAGAGGCTAATTAAGAATGCATGGCATTCACATTTTTCTTTTTTGCTGCATTGCAAATGCTTGCAAATAGAGGAGCCTCTCTCTCCCCCTCCCTCTCTCCCTCCCTCCCCCCCCCCCTCTCTATGGGGAGTGGTGGTTCCAAATGTAAAACCAGCACTGGCAGAAAGGTCATCTCATTTTAGTGCAAGTCACATTCTCAGGACAACTTTGAAGACACAGATCTCCTGTACTGCAGTCCTCACAGCTACAGCTGCTCAGACTGTTCTCTTGAGAAATTCCCGACTCTTTGATACAAAAAATAAAGGGACACCACCTAGTGCTCTTTCTGAGGAAAAACTCTTATGGGTGTGGGAGAGAAGTGAAAAGGAGAAAACAAAGGTAATTTATCGTGTTAAATGCAAAACTTTACCAGGTGAAATCCTTTGTTTAAAAAGTTCCTATATAACAAAATAAAAATAAAAAATAAAGTAAAATCTAATTTGATCCGAATTTCAATATTAGTTATCATCAATATTTTTTACAGAAAAACATTGGAATATTTTTGAAATAGGATTTTGCGGAGGGGTCCTGTAGTAAATGTTGTTGATGAACTATGCATGTACTGATCTTAAATGCCGTATAAAGTCTTTCAATGCTTACACCATAGTTTCCTGGGAAATGACATGATTTAAACATGTTTTAAATATTATTTAAAACGAAAGCCTGTCGTCTTTCGGGTGCGCTTCAAGGTGTTAGTTGTCATCTTTAAAGCGCTCCATGGCACGGGACCTAGCTATCTGCGGGATCGGATCCTGCCCCACACATCCTCACGGCCGATTCGCTCCCACAGAGAGGGACTTCTCCGGGTGCCGTCCACTAGACTTTGTCAGCGGGCGACGCCCAGGGGAAGGGCCTTCTCTGTGGCGGGCCCAACCCTCTGGAATGACCTTCCCCCCAACATCAGAACAACTACGGACCTCCGCTCCTTCCGTCAAAAACTCAAAACATACTTTTTCTGCTTGGCCGGCCTAGGTTAGTCTTTGCCCTTAGGGTGTTAGGGAATTTTAGCGTTGTAACTTGGGGATTTTAGCGCAGGGATAATCTTAATTTAATTCGTTTTTATCCATCGTATTTATTCTATGTATGTATTTTTTATAGTATTTTAAATTTTTCCCTGTGCACCGCTCCGAGTCCCCTTGGGGAGAGGATGCGGTATACAAAATAAATTAATTTTTTATTATTATTATTATTATTATTATTATTATTATTATTATTATTATTATTATTATTATTATTATTATTATTATTATTATTATTATTATTATTATTATTATTATTATTATTATTATTATTATTATTATTATTAAAAATTATAATTGTTTTTTTGAAATTAATTGTTTAAATATTTTGTTTCTCAAACTTTTAAGATGGTAAGATTTATGGTGGGGACATAAACTTGTGTGTTTCAATATTATTGCATTTGCTTCACTACAAAAATGATGATTTCATAGGCAGCAGGCAAGGGAGATGCTACTAGCTCTATTTTCAAAAATAGCAAGGAAAATGTATGATTATTTCATTTCGTTGCCGTGCATGTGTGCCCCCATATATTCCCCACCCCCACATGCATGTGTGGACCCTGTATGTGCCCCACATCCCATGCATGTGTGCCAGGGGTGGGTTTCAGCCAGTTTGCACCAGTACACTAGAACCCATTCGTGAAATTTAGTGTACCTTTTGGAGCCCGTTCATTCAGTGGCACACTACTAGAATGCTTCCTCCTGCCTGCCCCCCTCGCTCACTCCCCCCGCCCTCTGGTCACCGCTTGCTTGCTCACCCCGCCGCACCATGCTTTCCCCACCCACCGCTCACTGATTGGCTAGCTCACCAATTACCCACCTCTGAGAGGCAGGGGGGGCTTTCTTGCATGGCTTCTGCCTTCCTCTGAAGATGTGTAAGAAAGCCACACCCCCTTGCCTGAACATATGAAGCCGAGGACAAAGGAACCTGCAGATTCCTTCGTTCAATTCAATTCAATTCAATTCAAATTTAATTTGTAGAACCACTCCCTCTCCCCACAGGGACTCGGGGCGGTGCACAGGGAAAGTAAAAACAATAAATATACAAATATAAATACATAATATAAAAACAGATTAAATCTATTCCTGTGCTAAAACCTGTTAAACTAAAATACCCAGCAGCTATAAATAAGTTTAAAACCCCATAGAAAGAGAGACTAGCCTAGGCCGGCCAAGCGGAAAAAGTGTGTTTTTAATTTCAGACGGAAGGAGCGGAGGTCCGTAGTCGTTCTAATATCGGGGGGAAGGTCGTTCCAGAGGGCCGGGCCCGCCACAGAGAGAGCCCTTCCCCTGGGCGTCGCCCGCTGACACAGTCTAGTGGACGGCACCCGGAGAAGTCCCTCTCTGTGGGAGCGAATCGGCTGTGAGGATGTATGAGGCACATTTGGGCAGTGGGGTGGGCTTTCTTGCACGCCTTCTTTCTTTCTTTCTCTGAAGGCGTGCAAGAAAGTCCTCCCCCCCAATTGCCTGGAAGGGAGGCGAGGCCCAGGCCTCATCTCTGCCAGACTGCCTCCTTCCTTGAGAGCTAGCTTTGGGGATGGCCAGCCTCTCCCGTCATTGCGCCCTTCACTTACCTTCCACCTGGAGGCTCTGCCAGCAGGGCGCCTCGCATTTCACCTCCTGAGAGAAGCTCAAGAGAGATGCACAAAGGGCTGCAACTCGAGGCTCCTGAGGAGGACGCTGGACACCAGGGGTGGTAGTGGCGCCCACCGCTCCTCCTTCTGCTGCTCCCGGTAACACAGGCTTCTCAGAGAGCATTAAGTTGCAGGTGCACCAATTCCAGCAGCTGCATTTTGCCTTGAAATTTGCTGTCCCAACCAACCTGAAGGGGACATTCTCTCTGTGGCATCACAGGTACTCCCACCCTTAGCCCGGAGGGAGCTGGGCGCAGATTGGCTCTTCCCGGCTCCCTCAGATCATCAGGGTGCCTCGCGCACTTGCTCACTTGCATGGCCTGCGTGTTTCCAGTGGGAATGGGAAGCGCAGGGATCTTAATGTAGTAGGGTAGACGCCGCTGGAAGGATGTCCCCTTTGGGTTGCTGGGACAGCACATTTCAAGGCAAAATGAAGCTACTGGAATTGGTGTACCACTCTGCCTGCAACTTAATGCTCTCCAAGAAGCCTGCATTACCGGGAGCAGCAGAAGGAGCAGCAGCGGGTGCCACCTCCACCCTGGGTGTTCCGCATCCTCCTCAGGAGCCTTGAGTTGTGGTCGTTTGCGCGTTTCGCCCGAACTTCTCTCGGGAGGTGAAATGACAGGTGCCCTGCTGGCAGAGCCTCCGGGTGAAAGGCGGGTGAAGGGCACAGTGACAGGAGAGGCTGGCCATCCCCAAAGCCAGCTCTCGAAGGAAGGAGGCAGAGATGAGGCCCAGGGCTCACTTCCCTGCCTCCTTCCTCCAAGAGCTGCAGGCCACAGGGAAAACGAGGCTCCTTTTCCAGCTTCCCAGCTGGCAAAACAGAAATTTTCACCAACTGGAAGGTATGTGTGTGTGTGAGAGGGGAAGCAAGAGAGAGAGAGAGAGAGAGAGAATAAAGGGAAGGAAGAGGGAGAGAGAGAAAAAGAGAGGCAAAGAGAGAAAGAGAAAATGAAAGAAAGAAAGAAAGAAAGAAAGAAAGAAAGAAAGAAAGAAAGAAAGAAAGAAAGAAAAAGAAACTAAGTGGGGGAGAGAGAGAGAAGAAAGAAAGAAGGAAGGAAGGAAAAGGAAGGAAGGAAGGAAAGAAAGAGGGAGAGAGACACACAAGAAAGAGAATGGAAGGAAGGAAGAAAAAGAAAGGAAGGAAGGAAAGAAAGAAAGAAAGAAAGAAAGAAAGAGAGAGAGAGATAAGAAAGAAGGAAGGAAGGAAGGAAGGAAGGAAGGAAGGAAGGAAGGAAGGAAGGAAGGAAGAGAACTTATGATCACAATTGAGCCCAAAATTTTGGTTGCTAAGCAAGAGCATTGTTAAACGAGTTTCACCACATTTCACAAGTTGGCGACTCCCACCCAGCCACATGACCGTCAAGCCATGACCACAAAATAGGCCACACCTACAGAATAGGTTCTAAAAACCTACCACTGATGCGTGGCCCCTCCCAACACATGCCCCCCTTAGATACGCACGCAGACCCCCATGCATGCGCGGCAGAGACCCGATGACCAGCTAGCTGGCAGAAGGCACAATGGAGTTGAACTGGAGCGACGGCTTGTGTGCTCACAGAGAGGGCCCTGTGTGCCACCTGTGGCATACGTGCCATAGGTTCACCATCACAGTGTTATAACCATTTTAAGATGGTTTTAATAGGGTATTAAATTTATTTTGGCACAGGCCTGTATATTTAATCTATTTTAATTATTTTGTATTGTATTTATTGAATGCTGTTTTATTGTTTCCTGTGCACCGCCCTGAGTCCCTTCGGGGAGATAAGGCGGTTTATAAATATAAATAAATAAATAAATAAATAAATAAATAAATAAATAAATAAATAAATAAATAAATAAATAAATAAATAAATAAATAAATAAATAAATAAATAAATAAATAAATAAACAAACAAACAAACAAACAAACAAACAAACAAACAAACAAACAAACAAACAAACAAACAAACAAACAGACACATAACAGACAAACGGGTTCATTTATGGTCTCTTAAACGGCTGACTTGCTGAGCAAATGTTGTGTTATCAGTGATGTTTAAACTGTGACTAGTTTGTTGCAGGCTCTGTATCTCTTTAAGTTAAAGGAGTCTTTTTCCAAGGGCCTGGTTTAAACAACCGTAGACAGGTGCTATGCTTGTACCCTGAGACACTTCCAAGCATCTTTTGTTCAAAGGGCCACATGAGAAGATACTTTTAGAAAAATAAAAAATCTTTGATATTACTGACCCAGAAAGGAAAGAGCTGTTGCTCTCAGGCTTTTAAGATGATATCATAAAAGATCTGAAGTAGAATATTTCCGATATCAGTTTTCCAGAACTGTTGCTGCACAGAGACATGCAATTCTAAGCTAAAATACAAATTTATTCAGGGATAATCTGGTAAACATGCACCATAAAATATCTCTTCATGGCTACTTTAGCACAAAAGCTTTTCTTATATTTCAGCATGAGATGAAATTATCCTGACAGGTGTTAGAACTGATTTCGACAAGATGACAAACCACACATCTGTTTCCAAACCTGTATCACTACAATAATACCTTTTATTTTTTAACCTATTTGTGACCATTTGTGAAATCACAATCAACATGCCCTCTACTATCAGGAACTCATATATTTTCCAACACTTCTGCCCTCTCTTCCCCTAACACAGGGGTCTCCAACCTTTGCAACTTTAAGTCTGAAGGACTTCAGCTACCAGACTTCTCCAGCCAGCAAAGCTGGCTGGAGAAGTCTGGGAGCTGAAGTCCTTCAGACTTAAAATTGCAAAGGTTGGAGACCCCTGCCCTAACACACACACGCATGTAATTTGTCTTTTCTTCCAAACAACCTTTCCTGAACATTATAGTTCACATCAAGGTTTCTGGGAGTGAAAGTATTAGAGTTATAATGTATTTTCCTGATTTCCCGTTAGTAGAAGCATTTGATCCAGCAACGCGTGCCAGTTCAGCAGCAGAAAGATTCTTTAACATATTCTAGAAGTAAAAGGACCGATTCAATTTATAGCCTTGGCTAGCTCAGCAATTTTGCTCAGTCCTTCTGGCACAGAAATTGATATTTTAGTTACAACAAAAAAGGAAAAGAAACTAAGGTTCTCTACAAGTGAAACAAAGTACAATTGATTTTTTCACTTGCTTTGAAATACTTGTAGATTGCATAATGTGAATGGGGCACTGACATCCTTTTTACACAGGAGAGATGAGAAAAACAATGGCATCAACAAACTACATTTGATACTCTTTTCTTAAACGATAGAAAATGAGGATAAATCATCTGTAAATGTTTTCAAAACTTAGTATATATTGAAACTATTTTACAATTTACATCTGGGCCAGTCTTGCTGTCACTCATAAGGTGCAAATGAACAATAGTTTATATGGCTTTGACTGTGACAATAGAGAAATTAACACTGAAGAGGACTATAAAGAGGTATAATCAGTGGGACATTCTCAATGATAACGTCTCCAACGAGTTTAGTTCACCCACTAGCAACTTTATGTCCTCCTCCATGCATACAGAAGTACTTTGTGGTTGCCTACCTCTTTTCTGTTTTTTGATTACCTAGCCTTGCCCACAAATTTAAGATTCCCTGGGAACATCGTGTCCAAGAACTAAGAAAACCCAATTCTGCCTGACAACTAAAGGGAAAGTCTATACACCTGGAAAAATTCTACTGGGTTCCAGTGTTTGGGCCAAATCTCAGGAGAAATCCATCTTTTCTGTATTCTGAGCTTTGAGAGGCATCTAGACAGCTACTGATCAAGGTCTTTGAAGAAGCAGATTTTCTTCTGGTGTAATAAAGCATCAGGTTGGATTGCAAAGGAAACAATGTGTTTAAAAACTCTTACTGCAGTTGCTAGGGTTCAATTACCTTCTCAGCTGAAGAAGAGAAGAGAAAATACATCATAAAATGGATGGGGATTCTTAATCATATAAGTAGGTGCACTCCCAGGTGCAACGGAGTGCCTTTTTCCTGAATCATGCCCATATCTTTAGAGATCAAATACCTATTTTCTTCAATTCTATGCAAAACGGCGTTGCTTGCACCTCCACTTGATCAGTGGGTTTATTTTTGCTGATTTAAAAAAAAATAATAATACTTGAGCAGCATCCGTGAATGGGAAGCACAAAGCTGTAAAGCCATCATTTCCCTTGAAATCTCTGATGTGCAGGATTGAAAAGCCCAGTGAGGCAACTGACAAAACCCCCCACAGAGCTGCAGAATTTCAAAGAAAAGACTAACTTAATCTCAAATACTCCCTTTCCAAAATAATACGGGGCCTCATGTGGAAATGGCTTAAAACAGGGTCAGAAAAACTTTCTGGAACAGATAAGGGATCCTAAGAAAGCCAATGTGGTGCAGTGATTGAAGCATCAGACTTGGATTAGGTATTCTGTGAATTCTTCTTTGAATTAGCGGGACAAAAGGGGGACGCCTATTCAAAGCAGCCTTGTTTTCTGGCAATAATTCTATCAACAGACACATCAACTTGCTACCTGCTTACCGGGCATTGAGGCACCCAGAAAGATCCGGCAGGATGAGCAGAGACCAACTTCTATCTGGGAGTAGAGATCAACAACACACACACCCCTTTGGACATGCAGATATGGACATGGCCAGCCCAGGTCGAATGCCGAGGAGCCCGGGAGAATTACCTCAAGCTATAATAGATGTGAACAGTAAGGAACGAGCCAGGCAAGTTACAAGATCACAGGCAAACCCACAAATGAAGCTGGTTAATATATCAGATGTGCCTTTGAGACAGAAGGAGAGGGAGGAGGTGTGGGAGGAAGTCAGAGAGAATGCTGTTAAATCAACATCAGACAGCTCAGTGTTATTTCCTGGGGAGGAACAGCCCAACCTGTGTTTGATAAGGGAGGAAGGAATAGGAGCATCAATTAACATGCCTGATGTAAAAACAACAGGGCTAATCACAGGTGGGAAGCAGGTGGATGGGCCCCTTTATGGGCATACCAAAGCCTGCCTGAAGCACCAGTGCTCCGGAGTGTCCACCCACCTGCCCAAGCTCCTTACCTGTCCTTTAAAGCCTTTGGCACTTCCACGCATGGGCATGGCGCAGACAGCGCCTGTGTGATGCTCTGCCAAGCAGTTGGAGCGTTGTGGAGGCTTGCGGAGGTGTTGCTGGCAGGTATGACGCATACGCATGCTGCGCGCATCCATGTGGAAGACACCGGGCTCGTTCCAACCATACCGGTTGGAATGGGATCTGGAACCCACCGCTAAATTGACTTTCTTAGAGAAAATACATTATCTACATTTATTACAAACTGGAAGCCCTTTACAGACTTTTTGATTGATACAAAAAAAATTGAACTTTTGACTTGTGGTTTTGATGATTAGATAAAAATAGATAATAGAAAGAAAGAGTTGGGGTGGGGGTGTTAACCATAGAGTTAAGGTACTTTTGCATTTGTATTTATCCTTGGTGTAAAGAAAATTGGAAGCAGCTTCTTTTTCCATTTATTTTTCTATTTACGGTAGATTTTTCACTTTTTCCTCCTCCTCCCTCTCTATTTTCCATCTTCTTCCTTCTTCCTTCTCTCATCTTTTCCCTCCTCCTCTTTCTTCCTTCTACATTGTTCTGTGCGTGCATGCATGTGTAAACTAGCTCTGGAGGGAAAACTGAGTTATTTTTCTCAGTGACCAAAGGCTGCTATCAACAGAATAATTACATATCGAAGAGGCTGGGTAAATATTAAACCAATGTTTTTAGTCTCTTTTCTCCCTCCACTTTTTAAAAAGTGATTGGCCTTTTCTTCTCTAGGATATTAGGACTTTGTGAGGTTTGTGAGGTATAACAGACTCATTATCATTTCATTTCTCAGACGAAAATCAGGGAGAAGTTATAATGTTCAAAATTCTGTAAAAATACACATTGACTGTATCTAATTTTATATTTATAGTTATGTTTTGCTCTTGCTCTACTATTAAACACAAGGAATGTTGTGATAATTATGGACTGAAACTGTAAATATGTATTGGCCAACCCAAAGGGGAGAATGTTAGGACTATAATCCTAGTGTTGGGTTGGTAATATATATATATATAAGCCATGATTGAAATGGTATCTGTTACTTTAAGTGCTACAGTGAAATGTAATTGGCTGCTGCTTCCTCTCTCAGCCATAAGAGGAAGCCAGAATCACTATTGCTTTGCTGGTCATTTGAATGGAGACTCTGAATGTTGGGTTTAGATCAGCAGAACAAGGAGGATTCGTAGATTAAGCAACTGTAAGCTAACTGTTTGAGTTAAAGACTGTATATTTGATTCAAGACTTACTATCACTGTTTGTGAAGAAGTAGTTTATTTTTCCATCACAAGTAAAGTCTACTTGTTTTTACCATCAGTGTCTGTGACTATTAGTGTGAAATATAGCACTTATTCCGTGCGGCTGGCCTGGTGTAGTTTTTAATCGATTTTAATTGATTTTATCTGAGAATTTTACCTGGTTTTAGAACAGGTCCTAAATTTAATTGATTTTTAAAGTATATTGTATATTGATGTTTTGTGGTTTTATTATGCCTGTTCACTGCCCTGAGTCCCGCAAGGGAGAAGGGCGGTATACAAATTTAATAAATAGTAATAGTAATAGTAACGTATCTCTTGCTGCAAATTCTGTTGCACAACTCTCTGTCTCCTAAAGGAGATATCCCCAACAAGCAGGATAGTAAAAATAAAACTTACAAGAGAAGAACTGGTATGCTGCAGTACTTGTATAATGTAAATGAAGCTGTCCTTCCATAGAAATAATCAGAATAGAGCTGGAAGGGACCTTGGAGGTCTTTTACTTCAACCCCCTGCTCAAGCAGGAAACCCTATAACAGCAATGGCAAATCTTTTTTGGCTCATGTGCGATAAGCGGGGGGAGTGCAGGGGGGCCTTATGTGCTTCACCCATAATGAAATGTGCGACCCCCCAGCATGTATGCGTGCATAATAGGCACTCCCCCCATTTTTTGCATGCTTTTTTTGCCCTCCCCAGGTTCCAGAGGCTTTATTGGAACCCAGGGAGGGTGAAAACAGCCTCCTCCGCTCCCACAGGGCCCTACGAGCAAACAGACTTCCGGTTTGCTCATAGGGCCGCTTTAAGCCCTCCAGAGCCTTCAGAGGCCTTCTGGAGGCTTCCCTGAAGGCTCTGGAGGACAAAAAACAATCCTACGAGCAAACTGGAAGTCACTTCCGGTTTGCTCATAGGGCCGTTTTTAGTCCTCTGGACTAAATTGCTTTAAAAAAGGCTGAACTCAGCTGGCCAGTGCTTACATGCACACTGGCCAGCTGACAGGGCAACTCCTTGCGTGCCCTGACAAATGGCTCCATGTGCCACCTGTGGCACACGTGCCATAGGTTCGCCATCCCGGCCCTATACCATTTCAGATAAGTGGCTGTCCAGTCTTTTCTTAAAAACTTCCAGTAATGAAGCACCTACAACTTCTGAAAGCAAGCTGTTCCACTAGTTAATTGTCCTCACTGTTAGGAACTTTCTCCTTAACTCTAGGTTGCTTCTTTCTTTGATTAGTTTCCATCCATTATTTCTTGTCTTGCCTTCTGGTGCATTGGAAAATAAGTTGACCCCTCCTTCATTGTTGGCAGCCCCTCAAATACTGGAACACTGCTATCATGTCACACACACACACAAAATTCTTTTTTTCTCTAGACTAGCCAAACTCAAATCCTTAATTCCAGGTTGCTTCTCTCCTTGATTAGTAATCACCTTTATGCAGCTTGCAGTAAGGAGAGAGGGGGTCATGGTTTAAGAATTCTGTCATCTATCCGTGATTTTCTTTTGATTGTTTCTATATTTTTCCATTCAAATTGTGTGATTCAAAATAAACATTAACAATACTATGCCTCACTGTCACTTTATAGCTTTCCCCTCAGGGGTAGGCTGCTTTGTAAACATGGAAAATTAGAGCAGTTGAATATAAGGGTGACTGTTGTCCCTATTAATACATTAAGGCAGAGCCTCTGTTGCTCTGATAACAGAGTTGCAGATGTTCCAAAAAGGCTTGTGACGGTTTCTGCATCATCACATCCATATCTCTGCAATAGGGGCTATGAGTCAAATAAGCAAAAGTCGAGACTCGGGGAAAAAAATGTCTTCCTGTAATCACTGCATTATTCATCCTTTCTTTTAAAATCTAACTTGCTTACTAATTACCCATAATCCTCACCACTGCTACCCTTTCAGCAGCCTCATTTGCAAAGCGCCTGGCAATAATCTTTCTGCACTGCATTATCTTTCCCTTTTCACCACATTATTTAATCAATAGGGTAATGACCTCAAATAAGCCATTTCCACAGCCTTCTTGTCATGCAGTGTAAAATAAATGAAAGCAAGGAAAGCACTTGTGCAGTTGCCTTCTGGTGTACAAACACACCATACGGTCTGCTGGTGACTTAAGCACATTCATTCTGACCCAAATACTCGTGCCACAAACAAACGGAGCACCAGAACTAATTCTTATTTTCCTTTGACTTTTCTTAATTATGGAGCATGTGCATTCAAGAGATGTTCAGATGAGCAGACCACAACTGTTTTCTCTAACACATTATGCTATACCCTGGAACCCTGCAGGGCGACAAATACAGCATAATGAAATTATGTGCAATATAAATACTTAGACTTCAGCAGTTCCATATGCAATTCCCTGGGAGCGAGCCACAATAAGTTCACTGAGGCATGTGTTTTAATAGAGGGAAATAAAGGTCTAAACTATTACACACTAAAGAAGGAGGACCCCATTCATCTGATCAAGAGGACTGGTTTGTCTTTAAGTGGGCTTGATTTAAAAAAACAACAGCTTAAGTAGGAGATGACACTTTCAGAAGGAACAGTTTTATTATTGAGATGTTTGATATGTCCTTTCACCTAACCTAAACTGCAGTTCTGAGCATAGTCAACTCTACATTTCACATTTCTTCAGATTTTGCAAAGCAGTTCTTCGTTCAAATATCAAGGGTGTTCTGCAGGAGTGTATGTGTGTCAAAACAAAAAGAAAAAAGGACATGATTGTAGCCATAACTGCATGATCAAACCCTTATATACACTCCCTCCCTCCCTCTTTCCCTCCCTCCCTCCCTCCCTCCCTCCCCCCTCCCTTTCTGTGACTAAAAATGGGGCACTGTTCAGAAACTGTCAGTTCGACAAGTGTGGGCTGAGCTTAGAGTAACTGAACAGCCACAGAAGGCATAACCTTGACTGCCCTCAAGATCCATGAACCTTACCTGGTCATTCCCAGGAGAAGGGAGCAGTTTGGGGAGACTTTTTGGTAGAGAACAATAAAGTTTCTTGTTCAGCTATTTATGACGGGCTCTGGTTGCTTGTGTCTGACGGGTCTTTAATTGCACAGTCACATCCTCCATCTTTTCTTTTTAACCCTCCATTCAGGTGCCCCTCGACAAATTGGGTACCAGATTACAGCAGGATGCTAGCTGTAGCACCCAATAAATTTGGATTTCTTCATTAGGAATACCGTACGATTATTTCTTTACTAACCTATGTGGCTAGTGAAGATGTAGAATGGACAACTAGAAAGATATGTTTATTAGAGGCTAATATGGCTAAGAAGAAGAATGAAAACTATACAAGTAAGGGCTGAATTATGGTATATATTACCTTAAATATATATCTGAATGAAGCCTGAATGATTTTTTTAAATCCAAAATTATTACCACAGTGATAGAGAGAGCTCAGGAATGGAGCTAAGGCAAATGGGGAGGAGTTTAATTGTCCTTCTCCTACAATAAATGTCTCTGTGTGTGCGCGTTTGTGTGTGTACAATATATATATTGTATATGTACACACACACATAGATACACACTTTTGTTTAATTTTCAGAAGATCTTCAACTGCGAGCAAGGTAGTAATATGAGTATCAACCCTGTTGCGTTGCCGCGCGGGTGATTACGGGAGCGCCTAGACACTCCCATATAGCACCAATCCTGCGTGAGCTGCACTGGCTTCCTGTGGTCTTTCGGGTGCACTTCAAGGTTTTGACGACCATCTTTAAAGCGCTCCATGGCTCGGGACCTAGTTATATGCGAGACCGCCTCCTGCCCCATACATCCCTTAGACCGATACGCTCCCACAGAGAGGGCCTTCTCAGGGTGCCGTTGGCCGGACAATGCTGACTGGTGACACCCAGGGGAAGAGCCTTCTCTGTGGCGGGCCCTGCCCTTTGGAACGACCTACCCTCTGAACTTCACACCATCTCCGACCTCCGCCTCTTCCGCCAGTGTTTAAAGACACATTTGTTCCATTTAGCCGGCCTAGCGTAACCTCCACAAATGACTATTTTAGACAGTTTTAACTTTGGGGATTTTAATTTGTTTTTAGCGCAGGATGGTATCAAATAAGTTTTTTCAAATTTTTACTTGATTTTGTATTGTATTTTAAATTCCTGTGCACCGCCCTGGGTCCTTTTGGAGAAGGGCGGGGTATAAATTTAATTAAATAAATAAATAAATAAATAAATCTTGTTTAATCCTTAACACTGTCTTACATTCTTTTGTTTTACAAATATGATACTTTTCTTGGAAGCCAACTAAAAATTGAATAATTGTTGTATTTGAAAATTTCCAAACTGACAAACACTAGTCCTCTCCTCTCAAGCCTCAAACAGAAAAATCAACTCTGATCTCTCCACATATTATATGTGTTTTTACAATGTTCATATAATATAAAGCCAGACTAGCTCTGAATCCCTATGGCCCAGTATAAACAATCAAATAAAATATGAGTACTTAACAAAAGACAGAGATGACTGCAAATATATACATTACATTATAAATATGTGCGGGTAATTTTTCTAATCTGAAGGGGGTCCTAGAAAGGAATCTGGACTTGTCCTGACTTAATGAATGAACATTGCCCCCAGTTCCTTAATCTAAACAATGCCTTTGTAACTCTATATCCTGGTGGAAAAGGACAAGATGTAGACGTAGCGGGGAATGTAACCACATTAAAGCTGCTTATAGTTTTTGGCACTTTCATTTTTAGGTGTGCTCTGAAAATGACAATGTGCCAGTCATCCAAGCTGTCAGGCACCCACTAAAATCTGTTCAAAGAGCCAGCATAATTTACACTTGGATGAACACCTCCCAAGAAGTTATCACGGAAGAACTCAAAGGCTGAGGTGCAACTCATGGCTTGTTAGGTAAATCCTGTAATGAGCCAATGTGTGAGGAAATGGTTACAGGCAAGCATTCCGTCAAGATCACACAGGAGGTGAGACAAAGGTATGTAGTCTAGTGTGAGCATAAAAAGCACCTGCCATGGTATAAGGCATTTCTTCAGTGCTACAAAGCTGTATTTTGAGAATTGTATTCTTCTCAAAGAACTAATGCGATACTTGCTATGCTAAACGGAGTTCTAAATATCACTCTTTCCTCTGCTTGGAGCACTAGCAATACAGGACTATAGTTTCTTATTTAAGTCTCAGACATACAAGAAGACATATGTGAGAACAATAAAGATAGAAAAAGGAACAAAAGATGCCAACAGAAATGGCCTGAAATGTGAACAATACTGTACATAAGAGAAAGTCCACTTTTCTGCCTTGCTCCCATCCTTCCTCTCTTTTCACCTTTGAGTAGTTAAGAGTCCTGGATTTAATAAGTGGTCCGTGACTTGGCTAATGTGATAGGCTATTGCAGGCATTGAGAAAGAACTTAAGGTCCAGGGTGGCACCAGGTTCTTCTCTGCTTTGGACCTGTGTTCTTAGATGACAAAGAAACTATACTACTCCAGAGCAGTATTATGAGCCGAAAGAAGCAAACCAGAAATTGGGGAACTGCAGGTCTCCAGATTTGTCAGTCTCTGAAATTCCAGAGCAAAACAGCTTCACAAATGGCATACTGCACAACTGCAGGATTACATCCCCACACTAGAATGAGCCCAATCACTTTGCCAGAAGGAGCAGATGGCTCTCCCCCATATTTGGGACGTTGTAGGGGCAAAGCTCAGATGTGTGCTTATTCCATGCTGGGGCTAGTCCTCTGGAATGGTTTAAATTGGTAGTCCACTTGTCTCCAACTTTATTCACCATCTGGAGGAAATTCAAAATGGAATTTTTCTGAAGGGCTTTTGGGATCTGACACCATATATCATTATGGGATAGTTTGTTCCTTACTGAGATCACACAGGAGGTGAGACAAAGGTATGTGGTCTAGTGTGAGCATAAAAAACACCTGCCATGGTATAAGGCATTTCTTCAGTGCTACAAAGCTGTATTTTGAAAATTGTATTCTTCTCAAAGAACTAATGCCATATTTGCTATGGTAAATGGAGTTCTAAATATCACATATTTGGCTCTTTCCCCTGCTTGGAGTACTAGCAATATTTTGTTCCTTACTGTTGAGAATCTTAAAGAGGAATATAAATTTAACAAATAACTACATAAACTACAGAATAACAGAGTTTGAGGTCTTTTAGTCCACCCACCTGCTCAAGCAGGAAACCCTATACAGCTCCAGACAAGTGGTGGTCCAGTCTCTTCTTAAAAACTTCCAGTGCTGGAGCATCCACAACTTCTAGAGGCAAGTTGTTCCAATGATTAATTGTTCTAACTGTTAGGAAATTCCTCCTTAGTTCTAGGTTGCTTCTTTCCTTGATTAGTTTCCATCCATTGCTTCTTGTCCTGCCCTCAGGTGCCTTGGAGAATAGTTTGATTCTCTCTCTTCTTTGTGGCAGCCCTTAGATGTTGGAACACTGCTATTATGTCTCCCCTAGTCCTTCTTTTCATCCAACTAGATATACCCAATTCCTGCAACTGTTCTTCATATGTTTTATCCTCTAGTTCCCTAATCATCTTTGTTGCTCTTCTCTGCATTGTTTCTAGAATTTCAACAACTTTTTTATATTGTGGCAAGCAGAACTGGATGCAATATTCCAACTGTGGTTTTACTAAGACTTTGTAAAGTGGTATTAAAATTTCTCGGCATCCCTTACTAATGGGTGGCCTGCCACTAGTCCAGCAATATGTGGAAAGCCATAAATTTCTCATTTCTGGAATAGAAACCTTTTTAATTAAAACACAAATATAATTTCAATCCAAATATGCATTAAAATAACTAATTTAGCACAGTAGTCTTGGTGACAATGAGTGAATTAGATTTTCATTGTCAGCTGTATATCTGACATTATTTACAAGTACAGCCTTTTCAAATTAATTTCCATTTCATTGCTTTATATGCTTATCTGAATGAATGGAAGCCATTTACTTAGAAGGGGGAAATTAAAAGGAAGTCCTAGACTGGATTTTTCCCCAGACATGCCACAAGAGTTAACTTATGCTCCTTTAATATTTCTTCCAGATAACAAACTAAAATCAGCTCAAATAATAATAATAATTTGTTCATCCCCCTTCTGCAAATAGTGGGCATTAATATCTGTATTGTCTACCCACCTTAGATTATATTTCTTGGTTTGACAGTAAAATGTAGCAGAAGCTGCTATGTACAACTTTCTTTGCAAGTCAATGGCATCACCAACAAAAATCTACTAAATGCTGTAATAGAAGTTGCAGAATGACAGGGTAATGATTTCTTCCATACAGACTGTTACAATTGATCTTTTTTTCCTTTTTCCTTTCTCTTTCCAGTTCCATTTTTTCATTCTTTAGCAGCTAATAAAATGTTCCAGGCATTAGCAGAAAGCTCATGTGCCAATATTCAGATTGATCCAAAACAACCTTTGGTAAAGTCTAGTTTTCTGCACTTTCCTAATATTTAACAAAAAATTGCCTATTTAATTGATTAGGATAAAAATTTACATTTTGCTCACTTAAGGTAATGGTAAATGTTCCCTTCGCACATATGTGCTAGTCGTTCCCAACTCTAGGGTGCGGTGCTCATCTCTGTTTCAAAGCCAAAGAGCCAGCGCTGTCCAAAGATGTCTCCATGGTCATGTGGCCGGCATGACTAAATGGCAAAGGCGCATGGAACGCTGCTACCTTCCCACCAAAGGTGGTTTCTATTTTTCTACTTGTATTTTTTACATGCTTTCAAACTTCTAGGTTAACAGAAGCCGGGACAAGTAATGGGAGCTCACTCTGTTATGTGGCACTAGGGATTCAAACTGCCTAACTGCCGACCTTTCTGATCGACAAGCTCAGCATCTTAGCCGTTGAGCCACCACATCCCTTTTGCACACCTAGACCTCCACATATTCATTTCAAGACAAATGGTCTGTCATAAATTAAGCTTAACGCCTCTTTCCCATGTAAAGTCAGTAGAAGAAAAAAATGTATTTTGAGATTAAATTTAATTTACTTAGATCTTCTACCACTTTGTTAGAGATTTTAGAATTTCTTTAGCAGTCTTTTTGAGGTGATGCTATTGTTCCAGAGGGAATAATAGGTATAGAAATGATAACAAGAACAATAATTTGGAAGAGGCAGAACTGTTGTTTTTAACCTTATAGATCACTCTCATGCTTGATCTGAGGGGGGGGGGAATGAAATGATTGACAGTTGAAAGATGTTTCTTTCCATCTAATTATATGCAAATGGTTAAAAAATATCCAGAAGATACTGTTGGTATAGCATGATTTTAAAAGCAGTTGTCAAGGTTCTATAAACTTTTAAGCAAGTTGAACGATGTATTTGCATGTGATATCATTTTTCAATTGTGATGCCCTAACACTGAAGATACAATGGTACCTCGGTTCACAAACGCCTCTGTTCACGACCAATTCGGATTACGACCAAAAATTTCCCCAAAAATGTGCCCCGGTTCACGAACACCGTTTCGGTTCACGAACGGAAAAGTTTGTAAAAATACACTCCGCTTCACGAACTCCGTCTCGCTTCATGAACTCCGCCCTCGCATCACGAACAGAAAAGTTCGTAAAAATGCTCAGATTCACGAACCCCGCCTCGCTTCACGAACCGGAGCCGCGGACATTTTAAAAACAAGGTCAGAACGGATTAACCGGATTTACATTGAACCCTATGGGAAATTGAGCCTCGCTTCACGACCAATTCAGATCGTGAACAGAGTCAGTTCACGAATTAAGTTCGTGAACCAAGGTACCACTGTATTTAGTTCTTCTTTAATCAGATGGTATCTGCTTACAGAGTACCAGTTTTGGAACCAACCATTATACAGGGATGCATAACATTTTTTTAGTCTAGGGTCATATCTGGTTGCTGAATTCTATACAGAAGCCAGGCATGAACTAGAAATGATTTTTTTTTCTCCCATTTTCCCTCATCCATTCAAATTTCATTAACATTAAGTAGCCACAATGTTTGTTCTCCAGTCATCATTTACTTGTTACTTTTTCTACTTTGCTAAACAAAAAAGTCAGCTAACAACTTTTGGAAATTCCTCAGGGATTTTCTACTTCAAAAATTTTTGGAGTTTGTATATAAACCTGGAGAATGAGATGGAGGCCTCTCTCATGAGAGATCAATTACATAATTTTGCAACTTTAATTCTTTAAATTATGTTGCTTCTTTCTTCTCCGCCCAGGTTTTATTTTTCTTTGCAACAAATTGGTTTATGCAATTTGTTGTGGTTGTCTCAGTTGTGTGGATAAGGTCAGATCCAGTTAAAATCTTTATCTTGATGCACTTCACCAAATCAATCCAATCTCTGAATAATTCATTTGGTTTCTGAATTGGATCATTGAATTGAGCCACTGATTCAAGCTGATTCAATTCTGAAAAAAAATAGCCTTTTTATATGTCCTGAAGATGACTAAAATGCTGGATCAATTTGGAAGCATCCAATTTGTTTCAATAAATTGATCCAAAATGACAATCCAATTTGGAAAGCTGAAAATCATCTTCAAATCAAAACTGGAAATTGAATCTTTGCACAGCCTTATACCCGAGACGCATAAGAATGGGCTACAATATTCAGCTACTTTATTTTTTCCATGGCATTAGCTTTTTTTCCCCCCTGCTAATTCGGGGACCAAAACAAAGTTGTGCCAAAAGTTACATTCCATAATTTTAGAACAATTTAAGTCTGGAATTGAAAAATATAATCATATGATAAATAAAATTCCTATCATAGAAGGGGTGACCTCAAAAGAATGAGACATAACTTTTGGGTTCCATTCTTCTACTTTATTGAGCATGTATGATATATTTGGTAGAATTAGGTGAAGGGAATCATATTTGATCACCCTGGGGACAATATGAATAAGGTCTAGCTTTGACCTAGAGCAGGGGTCTGCAAAGTCGGCTCTTTTAAGACTGGTGGACTTCAACTCCCAGAATTCCCCAACCAGCTATGCTGGCTGGGGAACTCTGGGAGTTGAAGTCCACCAGTCTTAAAAGAGCCGACTTTGCAGACCCCTGACCTAGAGAGACCACAATTTTTTTAGAACATACCATCTGTGTCCATTGAAACCTTGGCCAACTCAAATAGGCTGGCCATTGAGGCCAGCTGGGGTGATAATTTTCATAAAATGGACATCAGGTACAGAACTGAGTTGACTAGCTCCCTTCTCGGAGACTACCGAACAGCTGTTGGATGGTAATAACTTCTAATCACCACCGACATTTGAACCGGCAGTATGTGTACTGCTTAATGGGAGTTACACACGCAGCTGGAGCCGAGAGACTTCATTGTTATGCATTTCCATGTAAACTGTGGCTTACACTTAATGCAATGCAGACTTGAAAGATAATATATAGAATTTACAAAAGCAGAGGAAAAATATGCATTTTGTTAACAGAGCTGTTTTTTCAACTGCAAGCTATGAAAATGTGTCATGGAAATATTTTATGGCAGTGGTGGGGAAGGAAACATGTTGGAGATAAACAAAGTAATTTTTTTTCAAATGCTGTATATACATTTGTAGGTTTTGATTATTAGCTCTTCAGCAAGCTATTCAACACTGCAGGCTAAAAGTTCTCCAGAGGTGTATGTTTCAATCAAAAGCTAAGCTTATTTAAATAAATGAGCAATTATTATTTCCTTTTTCTTTGAGGCCTAATCAGAAATCTGTTTTCTCTGAACCTTGCCGCTTTTCTTCCTTTGTGGCTGACTTACAACCTAATGGTTTATGCCACACTTGGTGAGAGAGTGTCAGTAATTTTAGGTCCTGAAACACAGGTCAGCTTTTATCACTGATGAAAGAAATCGTCTACAGTAGATTAAAGTTTGTCAGACTTCCCAAACAGGCAGCCAATTTTTTTTACTCCTCTTTTTTATGTTCAGTCTCTTTCATGTTCACATACGTAAATGCATATTATCACATACTTTTTTTTAAAGGCTAAATATATCCTGAACAGGTCAAAAAAAAATGTCATCATTTGCAACAGGATATGAAACAAACTTTTGTTCTGAATTTCTACATACTGATGAACAAATATCCCAGGATTGGTTAGCTTTTTCCTTATTTAATGAGCAAAAACCCTGAGGCTTCACAAGTTCATATTACTGTATTTATAGCACCTAACAGTGGTCTGAGGGAATAGTAACTACTAAGCATCTTAGTTAACATTATGATATGAACTATAATGTGGTCTATCCCTGCCCCAATTATACCACAGATTTCAGAACAATCATTTAGAAAGTTTAATTAATTCAGAACAGAAGGGGCATGGAATGGGAAATTGCATTATGAACATGGTTACTAAACATCCAGCAAAAGGAAAGTTTTTTCTCCTTTTTGTCCTCATTTACTCCATCTGGAAAGCATAGCCTTAAAACAAAACATTTTCTGGTTTTTGAGTATCTCTTCCTGAACAGCCTTTTTCCTAATAAGTGCTAACCACAAGTTAACAAACTCTGCTTTGTGACTTTAATTAATTGATTAGTGCCCTTCGGATGACTCTCCAAAGGTAAGTCAAGAGGCAACTGGACTTTCTTGTTTTTCTTTTTCTTTGAAGATGCTTTGCTTCTGATTTAAGAAGCTTCTTCAGCTCGGACTGGATGGTAGGGAAACGTCCACTGACTTACGCTGCTGTTGGAAAATGATAAGACCTGAATTAGTTACCACAGCCAGTTTGGTAGAGTGGTTAAGGCACCAGGTTAGAAAACAGAAGAGTGTGAATTCTAATGTTACTTTCAGGGTTTGCCACAAAGAAGAGGGAGTCAAGCTATTCTCCAAAGCACCTGAAGGCAGAATAAGAAGCAATGGATGGAAACTAATAAAAGAGAGAAACAACCTAGAACCAAGAAGAAATTTCCAGACAATTGGAACAATCAGTGGAACAACTTGCATCCAAAAGTTGTGAATTCTCCAACACTGGAAGTTTTAAAGAAGAGATTGGACAACGATTTGTCTGAAATGGTACTTTCCTGCCTGAGCAGGGGGTTGGACTAGAAGACCTCCAAGGCCAATTCCAACTCTGTTATTCTATTCTATATTGTACAGAGACATCTGGGTGACTTTGGGTTAATCGACTGCAGAAAGAAGGGCGTGGCAAAATATTGCCAAGAACTCTGCATCAACTTTCCATAATCACCAAGAGCCAAGATTGACTCAAAAGACCACAATACACACAACTAAATGTTAAAATGAAAAGGAGACTGTGGCCAGAAAGTTCTCCATATTTTCTTTTTTCTTCCTATCTTGAATAAAAAATGGAATGTCAGCAATTGATCTGGAAACTGCATTAGTGGAACCTTTCATCTTTTTTTCTGAATTTTTCTGTAAATTAGATTTCAGGATCTCACTGCTAGAGATAAAAGGAAGGGCAAGGGAATAACTTTTAAAAAGTAAGCTAAAATACTGAAAAGAGACACAGTGTGGATTCAGGAGTCACCTTCTTGTAAAAAAAACAAACCTGCATCTTATTTTAAATTTGACTTTGGGCAATTTTTGCTCCCTTGTATACTGGTTTGGAAACCAAATATGTGCTTTTCCACTCTCTGCAGGTAAAAAAAAGAATGCAGCCCAGTAAGGAAGAAGGTAAGTTACATCATATCCAGGTACTTAAATGCTCACAGGGGTGTAACAATGTATTTGTAATGACACTGAATGTAATGCTCCAAAGCAAGACAGCAAAAATTCATTTTCAATTGAACCATGGGAGAATTGATTTAATGGATTCACTCAGCCCTAACATCAATTCAGTTGAGAGGTTTGCCTAATTCCATTGGGTTGTCTTTTAATCAGTGGGACAAACACTTTGTGTCTCAAATTTCATCCCAGGTTCCGCTATCTTCATCTGCAGTGCATTCCATAAAGGATCAGGCATGATCTTTTCTTAGTCAACTGGCACTTACTTTCTCACATTCCCTTTCCTGTCTCTTATGATATATGTAGGAGAAAATCCATTGTGATTCATCTTCCTTTACTCTCTACCTCCTAGTTTGTTGTTTTGTATAAGAACAGGCATTTAACATAGACTCAATTTCTAGGCTTCCTTAGGCTTGCTGAAGAATTGATTAATGGCTACATTATATTTCTGTTGTTTAGGGAAAACAAAATTAATTAATTAATCTTCTACTGTATGCAGTGATTGACCTAAATCCTCTTTAGGATGGAAGTGTATCTGTTGAGCAGAAGCAAAGTCAAAAATTCAAATGTAGAGGAGCTGGCATCTGGGAAAGAGAACCAATGACATAAAGCAGGGGTCTCCAACCTTTGCAACTTTATGTCTGAAGGACTTCAGCTCCCAGACTTCTCCAGCCAGCTTTGCTTTGCTGGCTGGAGAATTCTGGGAGCTGAAGTCCTTCAGACTTAAAGTTGCAAAGGTTGGAGACCCCTGACATAAAGGACCAAGAAAAAACCATTGCAAAATGACCCATCTATAAGTGTATGCCATTCTTTAATTATTATTTTTTTTACTGATATTAAATATGAGATAAAAATCTAAAGGCCGATAGTGGGATGCTGATGACATTTAGTAGCATGTGATATTCATTTTATTTGCTAAGCACGAAAAGGTCAACTTTAGCACGTTTAGTACATTCAAAACTATTGGGTAATCGAAGAATAATAAAACCAGAAAACAGTGAAGTATTACTAAAACTAAACTAAAACATTTAAAGCAATTTTAATTATGATATTGAGCACTGAGTGTTATCAGTTAAGTTGTACCTCATGTAAAAAGTGTGAACAGTTTTCTCCTGCAGTGAAAAGTGAAAGTACATGTAATTGTTTGACCTCTGTTTTCCCAACTACATTTGCTGCCACCTTGGAAATTAAAGTAACATTCTGTAGTAAGTGAATTGGCTGTAATATTTCAAGGTGCACTGAGGACAAGGTTACAACTGAACAATCAAAACACTATTAATAAGAGGAAAATATGAACGATGCCTATGTTCTTTTAGGAAAAGAAAAAAAATGTTATGGGCCATTAAGCTGATATTCCATCCAGTTTCAGTTTGTCCTTGTGTCCCATTGAATACAATGAAATCCATATAACTCTTTTATTTAATTTCCTTCGATCCCTAGTCACTTTTGAATACTGCTGGAGTTGTGTAAAACACTTATTGCTACAAGATGGGAGAAAGGGAGAATGTCAAAACTGATGTATGCTACAAATTTGCGCTACAAGAGTTTAGCGCTGTAATAGTGATATATTCTTGATCTAAGCTTCAGAAAAAACCGTGGAGGTAAATGGGTCTATATTGGCAGTTTCTTTAAGAAATGTTGAGGGGAAAGTCTAAGAGATTAATTTTGATTAGCAGACAAATATGAAAATCATCCACAATAGAAACCTTTTCTTCATTTGTAAAGACAGCATGATATCATGGAAAGCGTCGATCCTGGAATGGGAAAGTCTGGGTTTATTCTTGCTTTTGCTATAATGCTTTCTGAGAGAGATCAGGACAAACAACACGACTTTGGGATCTAACTTTCCTCATGTGATAGATGTCAATCCTGAAGCTGACCTGACCGAGGCCATTTTGGGGCTTCAATGTTGCCCACACTGGAACTGAAGGATAGGGGAATAGAGATACCTGGGGTTTTGCAGCTGAAACAAAATACTTTTTCCTGGGAACCAAGGACATTCCCACAGGTGGTCAGAGAGAGGAGGAGTGAAGTTATCAGGCAACTAGACGGAACCCTGATTGGACCATGTGACTGATTGTTTGGGGAAGGGAGAAATGTTTTACTTTTAATTAGGTGAAAACCACGGGAACATTCAGAGTCGACTTTCACCTGCTGGTGCCAATATGATATATACAAATAAACTATTCTTTGAGGAATCTACCTGCCTAGGAGTTTTGTTCCTTATGGGTGTATTCCTTTATGAGATAGTTTGTAGACCTGTGCAAGATAGCATGCGTACCTGTGCAATTTGGAGGAATCAATAGGATATAATATAACCCGCACAAGTATTTATAGCAGTTAAGACAGCCAAATTAATATTAACATAATTATTTTAATAAAATTAATCTACTTTTACTATTATTACTTGTATCTATCATAAAACATTCTATCTAACTAGAACGTAGAACATGTGAATGGTACAATTTGAGTTTGGTTGGAATAAGAGGGTTAGGGGGCGAGATCCATCAGAGGGTGTGCTCACAGAGGTATCCATATAGTTGGGGATCATGGTTTATTAGGGTTCCTGATCAAGCAAGCATGTTTAGCACATTCAAAACTATTGGGTAATCGAAGAATAATAAAACCAGAAAACAGTGAAGTATTACTAAAACCAAACTAAAATTTTTAAAGAGGTATCCATATAGTTGGGGATCATGGTTTATTAGGGTTCCTGATCAAGCAAGAATTCTGGAATTTACATTGCCTTCAATATAATTAGAATCCCCATTATTTTCAGAAACTGGAGGTTGAAGGGTGAGATTCATGCATATGAAACATTGGCCTACTGGGTCAATACATGTTTTATTTTATTGTTGGATTTATATTCCGCCTTTTTTTCCAGAATCTCAAGGGAATTTACAAAGCATTTCCTCCTTACAGCCATGTAAGATATGTTAGGCTGAGAGAGACTGACCCAAAATCATTCAGTGAGCTTCTATAGCAATGGGTAGCTTTGAACCTGGTTTTTCCAGGTCTCGGTCAAGCATCTTAATCATATTGTCTTTCAATACCCATCTCCATGCAGGTTCCCATGGGCCATATTTAATTGTCTATGTAAACCATGCCCACATCTTCGTTGTGTATAGAAAGCTTTGTAGGCACAGACCTACCATTTGCAGAAAATAGCAGCAGCCTTGCCTCCATTAACTTAAAAAAATACATTTTTCAGAGATGCATCTGGATGGGCCTTTTATCAATCTTTTATCTATGACATCAATAATAAAATTGGTTCTCCCACCTTTTGCTCTAGTCCATGGGAACCATCTTGAGTCAATTTTGCCTCTTCCACTGGCCATTATCCCTGTTAGGACTGTACCTGTAATTATTTGGTACCTTTCATGGATATCTATCCGTAAAATCACTTAGTTGGCCTCAGCATGAAATATATAGATGATACAAGGTCTCAAGAGACCAGGGTATGCTGATAGTCTCCTGCCTATCCTATTGACCAAAATTAAGGCAGTCTCTTAGGGTTCTGTGGTGGCTCACCTGGTAAGATGCCTGGCCTGCACAAGGCTGAGGCTGGTGCTTCGATTCCCATGAGCGAATAAATCATGTAGGGACAAAAAAGGTGCCTCCCCCGATTGCCTACCAGCATTCAGACATCCCGCAGGTAAAAGATAACACTGCCCCCCCCCAATTCGCAGCCAGGCACCTCGGTGATCCTTGGCTAACATGTGCCATACGCTTAAAACAAAAGGCAGCCTCTTTTCCAAACATTTTGAATGTTGCATTTAATTATTGGAATAAATATCAACATAGTTGGATGAAACCCCAGATTAACCTTTAAAAGAAAAAAACATCTTGTGTTCTGTATGTTTATTTAAAGAAAGGATTAAAAAAACCTAACAACTTTAATTGCAGGGGTAATGAAAGGATCAATTAAAAACATATGATCTTAAAATAGTAATAGGATAAGGCCATTTTGAAGGTGATGAAATTGATTCATTGTTTATTTATTTTATTCGCATTTATACCCCGCACCTTCTGCAAAAAGGACCCAGGGCGGCGCACAGGAAATTAAAACATATAAGTGTAAACAAAGATATAAAATTTAAAAAGATATTAAATTTCCCCCTGTGCTAAAATCAATTTAAAATCCCCAAATTTAAAACTATCTAAAAGTAGTCCCCAGCGGAGGTTACGCTAGGCCGGCTTGATGGAAAAGGTGTGTCTTTAGACATTGGCGCAAGAGGCGGAGGTCAGAGATGGTTTGTAGTTCCGGGGGTAGGTCGTTCCAAAGGGTGGGGCCCGCCACAGAGAAGGCCCTTCCCCTGGGTGTCGCCAACAGGCATTGCCCGGCCGACGGCACCCTAAGAAGGCCCTCTCTGTGGGAGCGGATCGGACGAAGGGATGTATGGGGCAGGAGGCGGTCTCGCATATAACTAGGTCCCGAGCCATGGAGCGCTTTAAAGATGGTCGTCAACACCTTGAAGCGCACCCGAAAGACCTACAGGTAGCCAGTGCAGCTCACGCAGGAGTGGTGTTATGTGGGAGCATCTAGGGGCTGAACTAGTGTTTTAGAAAACTGTAGCAAAAAAGGAAGCTATCAATGAAAAAAAAATACAGATCTACAGGGAAAATAAAAATTGCTCAGTTGACTCTATTGTATAAATATCCCATGAAAACCAAGTGAAACCATCATGGCTACTCCACACTAAATGTCTATTGCGCAACCAGCTATGAACCTGAAGTATGAATCCGCTGGCTGTGAACAGACCCCAGATTACTAATGATACTGCAGGCATTTGTTACTATCAATATAATCTCATCTCTGCATGGCATGCCTTTAATGCCCCATTTTGAAGTAAAGGTGAAAAGGTATGTTTCAGTTATAACTGGTTTAAAGGCCTTAAGGCACTTTGCCTTAAGGCACAGATCATCCTCTGTGTTTTCCCCCTATGCCATTTCTCCTACTGATTACAATGAGGGGGGAAAGGGAACTAAAACAATCACAGGGGAAATGTACCCGGTACAAGGGACCACCAGGCAATGTCTTCTCACACAATGTAAGTGTGGGGGTAGGAATGCTGCTGAGCTCTGTTTAATTTCAGATCTAGCAGTAGCCAGGCTTGGCAACTCTATCTGTATGTCTAGAACTCCAGGGCTGAATGAATGCCTTCCATTCTTCCTTATCTCTAGCCGATCTCCATGACTCTCCAAATTCCATTCCTTTCACAACAGGGTCCCTATCTATGGCATCAATTCAACTCTTTCATGGCTTGTCTTTTTGCTTTTCCCTCCTACCTATGCCATACTTCATCGAGTTCAAAGTGCTTTCTTTCAAACTACTAACTCTTATCACTTGATCAAATCATATATCCTGGCTTTATTCTAATTCCTTCCCTACTCCTGATTTGATGTGTATCATGTGTCATCTTTGTAGATCACCCATAAAGTCCCAATATCTGCTTTAATTTTGAAGTATAAGGATTCGACCCATTGGAGTGATGCATACTGTATTGGGTTTCTTGTGTCTGGCCCCTATGAAAACATGTATTTCAGTGTTCAACATGTTATAGGACAGAGTGTAGACATCAGCAATTACTAGCAATTCAGATACATCTATCTAAGCAAAATATAATTTTATGTTCTGAAACAGAATGAATATTCCAGTTCTTTTGCTGGTTTGGAAAAACTAGTAGTAGCCAGATCTTTCTTAGTTTCTCAAGATTCTTCACAATTACTTTTCATTCATTACCATCATTATGTTCATTTTTTTCAAAGAAAATGGGTATCTGACATACTCACTGTAGTACACAGTGAAATAAATAGGAAGTCAAGAAAGAAAAAAGAATAAAGAGTCGGGGAGATAACACTTCTAGGACTGTGCCCATCACTACACTGAGTAGGATGCTAGGAAGATGATACAAATTAGGGAAGTAGGATATGCTTCCACTTCTAGGACTGTGCCCATCACTACACTGAGTAGGATGCTAGGAAGATGATACAAATTAGGGAAGTAGGAGTGGGAGAGACAGATATCAGAGAATGGCAAAAACAGGATCGTTTTGTTTAATGTGGGTCCTTTGTGAATTTTCTTTTTCCTGGATGATTTTTCTCTATCACGGAACAAATAATGGGCAATTTATAGCATCAAAAAGCCAATTTCAGTGGTAATACCATCTCATTTCAGGTTCTACAGCTGTAATGTGTACCTCCAGAAATCTGCTTTTCCCCTGGTCAGGGAGAAGAGTAAGTCAAATGTTTTCATTAGAAATTTTGAAATTGATGGATTCAGGTTTTTTTTTAAAGCAAACCACAGATGTGAATTGGAATAATCTAACAAATCAAATCCAAATGATGCTTCAAATACAATGAAAGACATGGCTGGGGCAAATCCTAATGAAATGATGAACCTAGAGGCTTACTAGAGTTTTGACAAAGTCTGAAAAAGTAGCCTGAACAGAACATTTTTAGAGAATAATGTCATTATGTCCTTTTAATAATGCCCAGGAACACCCCATTCCCAGACTGTAGAGAATTGAAGAACAGCATGAGCAGTCCTGAGATATCTTGGCCTCTGTACATATCTCTTTCACAACTTGTGTGTAGAATAACAGAGTTGGAAGGAACCTTGTAGGTCATCTAGTCCAACCTCCACCCCACCCAAGCAAGAGACCCTACACCATTTCTGACAAATGCCAATCCAGTCTCTTCTTGAAAGCTTCCAGTGATGAAGCTCCCACAACTTTTGAAGGAAAGCTGTTCCATTAGTTGATTGTTCTCACTGTCAGAAAATTTCTCCTTATTTCTAGGTTTGTTTTTTTTAATTATTTTTTTATTTTATCCAATTTATATCCCGCCCTTCTCCAAAAGGACCCAGGGCGGCGCACAGGAATTTAAAAACAGCATACAAAGATAATACAAAACATACAAATTTAAAAATCTATTAAATGGAAACCTGCGCTAAAACCAATTAAAATCCCCCAATTAAAACTATCTAAAATTCGTCACAGTAGAGGCTATCCTAGGCCGGCTTGGTGAAATAAGTGTGTTTTTAAACACTGACGGAAGAGGGGGAGGTCGGTGATGGTGCGGAGTTCAGGGGGTAGGTCGTTCCACAGGGTAGGACCTGCCACAGAGAAGGCCCTTCCCCTGGGTGTCGCCAGCCGGCACTGTCCGGCCGACGGCACCCTGAGAAGGCCCTCTCTGTGGGAGCATATCGGTCTAAGGGATGTATGGGGCAGAAGACGGTCTCGCATATAACTAGGTCCCGAGGTTGAATCTCTCCTTGATCAGTTTCCATCCATTATTCCTTGTCTGGCCTTTGGGTACTTTGGAAAATAGCTTGACCCCCTCCTCTCTGTGGCAGCCCCTCAAATATTGGAATACTGCTATCATGTCTCCCCTGGTCCTTCTCTTCACTAAACTAGCCATGCCCAGTTCCTGCAACCATTCATCGTATGTTTTAGTCTTCAGTCCCTTAATCATCGTTGTTATTCTTCTCTGCACTCTTTTTAGGCTCTCAACATCTTTTTTATAGTGCAGTGACCAAAACTGGATGCGGTACAGAAAAAAAAGCCACAGGTGAAAAAAAAAACTTTATAGGCCCAAGCTACAGTCTAATCCTTTTACTAGGTATATCAAGGAAATATTACAATTACCATCAAGCTCTAATTTTTCTTCTTCTTTAAATAAAAAGTCAAACTCAACCTAGAGGGGGTTCTTTTAACATTGCAGGTACAATCTTTCCATTTAAGAATTGAAGTATGGATTGACATGAATGACCCGCAAATGATCCCTGGACCAATTTCTGGAATCTCAG